>CAWUFW010005249.1:57500-657500 GCA_963921515.1 Calotriton arnoldi | reverse complement strand
GCCAGGGCGGACGAACTCAGCCGCAGGTGCATGATGGATCACGAATGGCGTCTTCACTCGGAAGTGGCGCAAGGACTCTTTCTACAATGGGGAGAGCCTTGGTTAGATCTATTCGCCACCGAAGAGAACGCGCAATGTCATCAGTTCTGCGCGTTGGAATTTCCAAGGCGGCACTCGCTTGGCGACGCTTTTCGTCGCGAGTGGAGTTGCGGTCTGTTGTACGCCTTTCCGCCTATACCACTTCTACCCAGAGTGTTGAAGAAGATTCGGCACGACCGGGCCCAAGTCATTCTTGTGGCTCCGGACTGGGCTCGAAGAGTTTGGTATCCCGAGCTACTCAATATGAGCATAGATCCCCCGATCCGTCTGCCTCTTCGGGAGGATCTTCTGTCGCAGCAGCAGGGGACGGTCCTCCACCCGAACCTGTCCAGTCTACACCTGCTTGCGTGGAGATTGAGCGGCGGCAGTTGATTCCTTTCGACTTGCCTCCCGAAGTTTGTGATGTGATTCTGGCAGCCAGGCGTCCCTCCACTAAGGTGGTATACGCCTGCAGGTGGAACAAATTTGTGGCATGGTGCACAGCAAAGGCTGTGAATCCCTTTCTGCCCCTCTTTCTGGGGTCCTTCTGTTCCTTCTCTCTGGCCCAACAGGGTTCTGCCCTGGGTACCATCAAGGGTTATCTCTGTGCTATCTCGGCCTTCCTCAGGCTCCCTGATCAGCCCTCCCTTTTCAAGTCCCCTGTTGTTAACAGGTTTCTTAAAGGCATTACACACCTTTTCCCTCCTGTTCCGTTCGTGATGCCTCAGTGGGACTTGAACTTGGTTCTCTACCTTTAATGTGCGCTCCCTTTGAGCCTCTGCATAACTGTCCTCTTCGTCTTTTGACTCTAAAGACAGCCTTTCTGGTGGCCATCACCTCCGCTCGGCGGGTGAGTGAGCTCCAGGCTTTATCTTGCAAACCTCCCTTTCTGTCTGTTCATCCAGACAAGGTTGTTCTTCGGACGCGTCCGTCCTTCTTGCCAAAGGTGGTTACTGCCTTTCACATTGGGCAGACCATCACTTTGCTCTTACCTTCTCTCCGCCTCCGCATCCTTCCAGAGAGGAAGAGAGGCTCCACCGTCCTGGACCCAAAACGTGCGCTCTCCTTCTATATCGACCGCACAAAACACTTCCGGGTGGATGACCAGCTCTTTGTTGGCTACGTGGCGCCAAAGGTCGGGCGGTGCACAAGCGAACCATCTCCCGCTGGGTTACCTTGTGCATCAAGACCTGCTATTCTTTGGCTAAGAAGGAGCCTCCTGTTGGGCTGCGTGCCCATTCCACCAGGGCAACAGCTGCTACCACGGCCTTGGGCCGCGGTGTTTCCGCTGCCCGTTTTTTGTCAGGCAGCTACGTGGGCCTCGCTGCACACGCTTATGAAACATTACTGCCTTGACAGTCAGGTCCGGAGGGACGGCTTCTTTGGCCGTTCTGTCCTCCAGGACTTCCTTGTCTGATCTTTGTTCGCAGACCCACCACCGGGGTTGGTATTGCTGGGGTATCTATTCTAAGGTAAGGAATCTGTCACTAACATGTCTCTTTCAGATGCACAAGTTACTAACTTGTGTAACGATATATCTGTAAGAGACAGTAGTTAGTGACAGATTCCTTACCGCCCACCCATCCTCCCCGTTATGCGAACTGATTTCTAGGGTTAAGGACATCCTTTCAGGGCCATAGTATTTTCAGACACCTATGTCAGCTTCTTGCATGGCTCTGCGTTCCTGGCGCGGAAAGTCAGTGTACAGAACTGACGCCAGCGCAGCAGGGCGGCGCCTAAGTACTGCCCGCGCACGTCATCCCGGCGATCACGACGCCGACGGACGCGGAGCCGCACGACGCCGCCTACCGACGCGCAAGGGTACTGCTACGCAAAACTTTCCGGATCCAGCCTGACGCCTGGGGATATTCTAAGGTAAGGAATCTGTCACTAACTACTGTCTCTTACAGATATATCGTTACACAAGTTAGTAACTTGTGCTTTTGTCTCATAGTAGATCGTACATGTTATTTGCAAAATGAAGGCACTCTGCTGAGAAAGGGGGTGCACCTTTTATTCCAAAACAGCTAATAGGGGCATATTTAAACACAGCAAAGGGGTGAACAAAGTCCAAGCCCATGCAATTATTGGAGAAAAATGACTACTTGGACTTATTGCTTAGCAAAATAAATTGTCTCATAAATAACACTGGTATTACCAAATATATTATAAAAATATATTTTACAGGACATAATATAAGGTTTCTTACTGCTGTGCTTAATAGCTGTGTTTGCTATATAAGGATGAACACCTGAGTCGGCCCTTCAGAAACTTCAGTGCATGTTCTTCAGGTTCCACATTGCAGCAATGAAAAGCTGATTTGCCACCATTTCCAAGGTGTTTAAAATTTTAAACTGCCTGTTACACTTTAATTGTTGCCTCGTGGATTTATGGACTTAACCCTATGAGCTATCTTCCTTTCATTTTAAATGTAACTACATTTTTGCCTCTAAAGTTGGACAGTTTATAAATTCTAAGGTGGTTGATGCTGGCTGCTTTCAGTTTGCACTTTCGTCACATGCAGAGTAAAGTGCACCAACAACAAAACACAAGAAGCATAATTGCGAAAGGTTTATAACATTTCTTTCCCCCTTCTCCCTTTATTATGCCCCGGTGGGACCTCAATCTCGCCTCACTTTCCTTATGTGTGCTCCCTTTGAGCCTCTGCACAATTGTCCACTCAGTCTCTTTACCATCAAGACGGCCTTCCTGGTGGCAGTAACATCTTGGGCAAGTGAGCTTCAGGCCTTGGCCTCCAAGGCTCCTTATCTTAACATCTACCCAGACAAACTGGTGCTTCATACAAGAGCTTACTTTCCTCCAAAAGTGGTCACTCCACTTCACTTATGCCAATCCATCGCTCTGCCTACTGTTTACGCTCCGCCTCATCCTTCCAAAGAAAAGGAGAGACTTCACCACCTGGACCCAAAAAGAGCGTTGTCATTATACCTTGATCGCAAACGAGTTCTGGGTGTATGACCAACTCTTCGTGGGATATGTTGTAGCGAAGAAAGGACGGGCCATACAGAAGAGGACCATCTCATGATGGATTGTACTCTGTATCATATTCTGCTATGCACTGGCTAAAAAGCAACGCCCTGAGGGTTTGCGTCCTCATTCCAACAGAGCTAAAACTGCAACCACTGCGTTAGCACGTGGCGTTCTGGTCCTGGACATCTGCCAAGTGGCAACGTGGGCTTCCTGCACATGTTTACCAAACACTACTGCCTGGACCGTGCGCTCCATAGGAATGGGCACTTAGCCCGTTCGGTCCTGCAGGACTTCCTCGGGTGAAATTTTGTCTGCAGACCCACCTTCAAGGAGGTATTACTTGGATATCTAGTCTAAGGTAAGAAATGTGCAGCTTGAAGCCTCCATCAGACAAACAAGTTACTTACCTTTGGTAACGCTTTATCTGGAAGAGACTCTATATAGCTGCAGATTCCATGACCCACCCATCATCCCGGCTCTGCGAACTGATTTCTAGGGACACGGATTTTCTCCTTTCAGGGTCCTAGTTTTCCACACCAGTGGTCAGTGTACTTCATGGCTGCGCCTTCTGATGTGTAAAGTCGCGAAAAGTAACTGACAGGGCTCCTATATAGGCACCGCCAACGTCACTTCCGGCGATGACAACGCCACGCAGAGCTGAACTACGCCACTTACCGGTGCACTGGGATACTGCTAGTCAGAAAAATTTACGGACCCAGTCTGACGCCTGGGGATAATTCTAAGGTAAGTAAGGAATCTGTGGCTAGATAGTCCATACTAGATAAGGCGTCACCGAAGGTAAGTAACTTGCTCTTCTGAGTCTCGGTTGAGCAGTGTCAAACCCTATCCCCCTTATGAGTTGAAGTCTTCCCTCGACGTGGCATCACCTTCAAGAATGAGCATGGTTTATGGAACGGTCACTGTTTGAATCAATCAATCAATCAATCAAGCATTTGTATAGCGCGCTACTCACCCGGAGGGTCTCAAGGCGCTTGGGGGGGGGGGGGTCTGCTACTGTTCGAACAGCCAGGTCTTGAGTTGCTTCCTGAAGGAGAGGTGGTCTCCTCGATGCCTCACTAAGTACCCATGGACTGATTACCATCAGATCTGCAATCTATGCTTTTCGTCCTGCCACGACAACGCGGGCTGCCTGATGTGCTTAGCATTCAAGTCGAAGAAAACCTTTCAGTATCAAAGGAAGTGTGTATGGACATGTTCCATGCAGCAAGAAGACATCTCAGGTACTCCAGACAACTTGAGGGAAAAAAATGCTTTCGGCACCCCAAGGAGGTGGAGCCTGGACCATCTAGCTTCAAGCTTGTACAATGACCAGTGAGCCTGCAGCCCAGCGGATCCGATGACAAGCTCGAAGTCTGGTCCATGAATGCAAACTATTCCACAAACCGTGAGTGCAGTCCAGCACAAGTCCACTCTTTGTGCCAAGGTAGATCACCACTCCCAATGGAGTAGGGCATTGAGCCTCAAGCATGTTGGCAGCGCAAACTTAGTACAAAGGCCACTGATCCCTGATATGGTCTGGTTGGAACGAGCACAAATGGTCTAAGTGTGACAAGCCTCCCACCAAAGCAGCCCACATCCAGTCTATGGCTCCAAAACCATGTGGAGTGAGCGCTTCACATTCAACGATCAGACCCTCCTCTGCTCCAAAGCCTCATGTTCTGCCTACCACTTCCTTTGCTCCACGGTATTTGTCGACACCCAAACGGCCATCGACGTCGCAGATGCACTCAACACCGCAATCAGACTCTGCTCTGATATAGTATCACTCACAGGTGCAAAAAGAGACCGAGCCAATGAAGCCTCAACCATCCCCCATTGGGGGGATGCTGAAGCCCCTATCCCTAAGCAACTTCAGGAAGAACTGGATACTAGGCAACAGCGTGTCTTGATTGATCCACTCACAGGAAAGATTTCAACCATGCGTCTCTACTATCTGACCCTACATCACACAAGGAAAACTGGCCTTCCAGAACAATACTGTTCCAAAGCCTTCCACACACAGAAAATACAGGGTCAGTGCAGCCAGCTCTATACCTCTGTCAAGCATGCAGCCACCACTGCCTTCCAAACCTCCCCCACTTCACTGATATCTGTGCCTCTGTCAGACTTCCCGCCAGGGTAAGGGTCACCTTATTACTTCTCCCCACAGAGCAGCGTATCTGGACCATTTGATCTTAGGACCGACCAGTAGGAGAGGGACCAACAGGTCATCTGTTGGAATATTATAATGTAGATCCACCAGGGGATACAGATCATTACCCAGTTAGATCCTCATCTCCAGAAGACACCTCCTCATAAAATGGTCATTCCGCGTGCTGCCCCCTACCATAAAGTAGACATTCATGTGTTTCAGGAAGTAGTAGTCTTTCTGGTCGAGACACTCTCCATGTCAGAGAGGGCTGTCTCTTTCCTACCAGTGCTAAAAGGATGCTCAAGTCTGCCCTCAGAAAATTTTAAAGACCTTGTTAGAGCCAGGGTTGTCACCCCACGGTTGGACAAAAAAGTTCAAACCGTCCCCCAATGACCCTACATACATCAAGGCGCAAGTTCACCCAGATTCCCTCGTTGTACATACTGCACACAAACATGCCTCCTTCCAGGCCACAGGTGGCACTCCTCCACCCGACAAGAAGAGTAAAAGAATAGATGCGGCAGGCAAGAGAGTTGAGGTAGGAACAGCCACTCAGTGGCGAATCAGCAACTCATTAGCCCTCCTATCCAGATATGATCGAGCAGAGTGGGAGGAGATGGAATATCTCAAACATCACCAGGAGCAATTTCATAGAAAGGGGAAGAAATCGTGTAAGAAGGGATGTTGCTTTCCAATGTGAACATATGCTGTACATTGGACACGGCTGAAACTGCCTCTAGAGGCATGAACACAAACATCCTGTGCCGCCATACCAGTCTTAGTATCTCGGGTTTAAATCTGAACTACAACTACATCTCATCAACCTGCCATCCAACATAGTACATCTTTTTAACCTGCAGTTTGATGAGATGTTGGATTTTTTTTTTTTTTAAAGGATACAGAGACTGCTTAGTCAGTGGGCCTCTATGAGGCACCACTTTTATGGGGACCTTTCACAAACACCAGTCATGGGGAGTGTTGAAGCCTGCATTCACTGCGCAAGCTCACTCCTATCAGAGGAAACAGCAGTCCTACCAACATTGGGTAGTAGACAGTATAATAGAGGGGCTACAGAAGAATTCACAAAGGATGAGGTAAGGGAGGCGAACACCAATTCCCCCCCACCCCGCCGCCGCCACCACCACAACCAATAGCACATATCCTATCAAAGGGAGACTAAGCAATTTCCTAATCCAAATACAACAAATCGCCATTGACATATCAGTCATAGACATTTATGCAGCACAGTTATTGAGAAATACATGCCACCTCTCCCAACATCCTGCTCCAGCACATACAAGCTTTGTACCAAACACATCCACTTCCTCCAAGAAGAGCATTCACTCCTATTAAAGGACACCATAGAGCCTCTACCCCCACAACACCAGGGGACAGTGATATAATCACTGTACTTCCTCATCCCAAAGAAGGATGGATCCCTCTGGCTAGTCCTCAATCTCAGGCCCCTCAACCATTACATCCTAACAGAACACTTCAAGAATGACAAGGTCATCCCTCTTCTGAAGCAAGATGACGGCGCTTCTTATTCCCATCCACCCTGCGCATCGCCAATACATCCACTTTGTGGTAAGTGTCCATCATTATGAGTTCAGGGTATTAACTTTTGGGGTCACCATGGCCCTAACGCTATTCACAAAATGTCTATCCGTCTTTGTGACAGACCTTTTCCACCAAGGAATTTACGTATCCCCATACCTGGATGATTGGTTTATCAAGAGAAGCAGCCAAATACAGTGCCTAGCACACGCACAGGCTACAGTGTTCGTCCTTCACAGACTGGGTTTTACGATAAACATCACAAAATCCTATTTTCTGCCATCCTAATGCAGCCTACTCAACACAGTCACTGTAAAGGTGTATCCCATAAAAAAAAGGTGATCAACCTACAGTAATTGCTGCCTCTTTTTTAAAGTATCCGTTCTGTTTCTGTGCGCACAATACCCTTCTGAGAATGATGGCATCTTGTATTGCAGTAGTACCATATAAAAGGTTGCACATGAGGCCCTTGCAAGAGAGTTTTGACACTCCAGTGCTCACAAGCTCAGGGTCAGGGGGAAGAACTAGTGTTTGTTCAGGCCAAAGTGCACCACTCTGAAATGGTGGACACCCACTAATCTGGTGAGGCAGGCCTTTAGCAAACACAATCCCGCAGGTGACCATTGCCATGAAGGCCTTTCTCCTGGAATAGGACGCTCACTTGCAGCACCAAACAATACAGGGGCAGTGTCCCTCTCAATATCCGTGTCATCACATCAACAACTTAGAGCACCTGGTCATACAACTCGCTATCCAGACTTTTCTCCAACTCATACGATGGAATGTGGTTTTAATCAAAACAAACAGCATGACGGCAGTGTATTGCATACAGAAGCAAGGGGGCACTCATTCACCACAGGTCTCTCACCTAGCACAGACCATCTGGGACTGTGTGCTTCGCCACAGTGTTCACCTGATGGCATAACATCTCGCGAGAGTAGGCAGCAGCTTTGCAGACCTATTCAGCAGGACGCATCAACAAGTCCACAAGTGAGAACACCATCCCCAGGTTCTTCACACATACTTCCAGCGGTGGGGCACTCTGCAAATAGACCTATTCTATTCAGTCAAACGCAGAATGCCCAAGCTTTGCCACCAGATACCCACAGTCCATAGGAAATGCATTGTGGATGAACTGTTTAGGGATATTTGCCTATGCTTTTCCAACTCTCCCACTGCTTCCATTTATCATTAGGAAGCTCAGGCAAACATACCTCACCCTCATTCTAGTGACTCTAACCTGGGCCAGGTAACTCTGGTACTCCAGCCTGCTAGAGCTCTTAATCGGGCCCCACGAGATGCTTCCTGACAGACCAGAGCTTCCCACACAGAGACACGAACAGATCAGACACCCGGACGCAGGACAGCTCAATCTTGAAATTTGGCACCTGAGGTCCTAGAATTTGGATACCTGCACCTACGACAAGAATGCATGTACATTCTTAAGGAGGCTAGGCGTCCAAGAACTCGTGCTTGCTATGCAACAAAGTGGAAAAGATTTGTCTATTACTGCAACACCAATAAATTTAACTCATTAAACCCTACAGTACAGGAGATAGTTACTTACCTTCTCCACCTACAAAAGTCAGAGCTAGCCTACGCATCTATCTTCCTTCATCTAACTGCAGGAAAAGTTCCTTTCTAATGTAGTATCACCATTCCATCCCAATCAAAGTATTAAACTACCAGTTTTCTTCCCACAGCCTGACTTTGTTCCTGAAAGGCATTGCATACTTAGATGTTAAAATGTCTCTTATGTATTACTTAGATAGGACCTAACCATTCAGCATATAAGACCATCGGTTTCTCATTTACCAAACCTCACAAGGGACAGACCATTTCCTAAGCTGTCATACCCAGATGGATTGTAAAATGTACACAAACTTGTTACCTCAAGGCCAAACGGGTACTTCACAGTCCCCCAGGGCACACTCTATTTGTAAGAAAAGGGCCACTATTGCCTTTCTCTGCAACATCACCTTAATTAACATCTGTAAAACAGCTGCATGGTCAACACCACACACGTTAACCAAGTATTATTGTGCGGACATATTAGCTCACCAACAAGCCTTAGTTGGCTAAGCAGTACTAAGAACATTGTTTCACACCTCTGCATCATCCACACACTAGCCACCGCAGCTATTCAGTCTTTGCTAAGCATGAGTATCTGCAGCCACACATGCTACGAACAGCAAACGTTACTTACCCTGTAAGCAGGAGTTCCTAGAGTATACTGATGTAGATTTTGCACCCACCCACCCTCCTCCTTGGATGAGTGTGCAGTGAGGCACATCTATAAAATACATTTGTTCTCTGTGTATTGCAATAATACACCTTACCTTTCATTCACACTCCATACTTCGCTACATCTACTGTGCGAAAAACAATCTAACATGAATTCGGCGCGCATTGCAAAGTAAATTGAGAGGAGGAGTCACATTGCATCTTGTGACTTGAGACCTTTCTTAGAAGAAAAACAACTTCCAAATGTCCGAGTCCAACACTAGATGACAGGAGTATGCTAAGCTTTTGAATCTACAGCACTACATTTTACTAACAGATGTTTAAAGGGTAAGTAGCATTTTTCAAATAGAGATGTGTCTCTTCACTTCATTTTCATAGAATCAATAGCATACTAATGACGTATAGTTGGAGGAATCAAAAGGCTTAACATTTCTGTGTATTAAATCTGTATAAAAAGGTTTATGGTCTTCACAGTACTTGAGAATACCCAAATAGTTGCAAGTCCATCAGTCAGTTACTTGAGTTAATCAAGGTGGAAGTGGGTATGTTACACCTGTTATTTTCAGTCACAAACATACACAAATAGTTACTATTTTCTAAAATTGTTTTCCTTTTATTTGCAGTTTTGGAAAGTTTTTTGGATTACACAGGAGAACTAGAACCTCCAGAACCGCTGGCGAGGTTACCACAGTTAAAGCACCGTGTAAAACAGCTTCTTATGGACCTTGGGAAAGTACAGCAGATTGCACTTTGCTGTTCAACATGTGTCTAGTGAAAAGATTCTTTGGCTAGTGCTGGCATTCAGAGATTGACCTCGATTTTGGAGTTGTTGGCACAACAGAGCTCCAGAAAATTCAGTGGCACCAAGCATGCCTTATTGCACGTGCTACAGACTGACTTCAGGGATCTGTGAGAGAATGAACTTTGGAATATCTCAACAGATTGTCTCATAAAGGATGGCTGTGAAATTTACTAACCAGGAAAATAATAATGTTGAAACATTGATTTGAATTTTGTTGCGTCTTTTTGTAGAGGTCTTCAAGTCTTAGAAGGCCGCTGGTCAAATGTGTTTAAATTATCTCCACAGCCAAGCAGTTGAGTAGAATGGAACGATAAACGGTCTTTTCAAGACCCGTAAAGATAACTTGACTATGTGCCACTTTTGAAGAAGCTTGAAGAGCCAAAACATTTTCTTGACAATGGTTGTAGAATAAATTTTTATTGTTTATTTAAGTGATGTGTATCAAATTAGATACCTTGCTTTGTTTCTCTTGGTTTATGTGTAGATCAATATTTAATCAATAGTTCATCAATACAGTTATCATTCATAACAAGTATAAATTAGCCCTTTTCAAAATATACTGTTACTTTTTAATTTCTAATAGAATAGAGTAAGGATTGTTCCTTAAAAATAATGGCAAGGCTAGCTTGTGCACACCTTCCAGATAATAGAGGTATCTGAAATCATCATGGCTCTCGTAAATTTTTGAAGCTAGAAATGTTACTAGTTACTAGGTTAACATGTTACCTATTACTAATCTGATTTGGGCAGGTTGTTCCTCTAGAGCTAAATGGTGACATTACACTCCTGGAAGAATATGATCATGGTGTTGTATGGACAATCTGTTTGTATGGCATTTTTGCGTTCCTAATTCTTTTTGCTAATATTTCAGACTTCGAGAAAGGACGGTATGGAGGGGCAATATGCCCACGTAAGCAGGGTCTTCAGTTTACATGTTTTTGTACTTGTTAATATTTTGCATTCCATCTCGTTACTGGTGTTATTTTAAAATTTAGTTTTCCACACTGTTTTATACCCTATTACTTGTTAGAAAAAAACTTTTGCAGAGTCCACTGTGTTGTTTTTGAATAATAACCCACAATCTATGCATGAGTAAAACTGCCATTCCAATGACATTGAAATTGTGTAACATGTTCCGCATCATGCTTTCAAAATGTTTTTCCAGTTTGTTGCTTTGTGTTCCGTTGTGTTTTTTGTTTTTTTAAAGTTTAGGGTTCAGAACATCTTCTGAAAATGGTGTTGTGTTGCATTTCTAATATGACCCTTAGTGGTGCATGTTTCCGATTGCTTTATTTTCAACATAAAGGGTAACCTGTGGTTTCATCTCAGGTGACTGGTATGCGTTTTGTGCATAGCTTGGTTGCCCAGGAGAAATTGATTTGTTCTTAGCATCCTTTTACTGCATATTGGTTTGTAATGCTATCCCCCCTAGTTTAATCCCAAAGCCTCTGTTTAAAGCCCACCCGTGTGCAAAGTTATGGATACATGTAATGTGTCTGTAATATTTATAAACTGAACAAATGATTTACTATGTAAACCTAAGAGAATGAAATAATAACTACACAAAACTTTGGCTTCTTTTGCTCTTTTTGTGCATATTTAAGCGCCTGGATAATTTGAGTGTGTGGTAAAATGTGTGCTGCAAGGCTAATATCTAAAGGCGAATGGCCTATGCTGATTCCTTATATGATCATTCTTCGTAGGCTCTAGGCTGGATAAGGAAAATTGTCCTCAAGTGACATGTCACTGGTGTTAGGTGGCGATCTACAGTGTTACCAATGGAGTCTGGGCACCACCAGAAGTGATGTCGGGGGCATATATACTTACACGACAGGGCAACCCAATATTCCCCAATGGAACTGGATAATCAATGTACAAAAAGAATATGTTCCTGGAGGAGTTATTTCTGCTCAGTTACAACATGTTTGTCACTGAAACCAACCATATAAAGCAAAGTAAGAAGAAACAGGCCTATTGCTACCACAAAACTATTTATGTATCTGAAAGAGACACGTTAGTGACAGATTCCTTACCTTAGAATATCCCCAGGCGTCAGGCTGGATCCGGAAAGTTTTTGCGTAGCAGTACCCTTGCGCGTCGGTAGGCGGCGTCGTGCGGCTCCGCGTCCGTCGTCGGCGTCGGGACCGCCGGGATGACGTCGCGGGCAGTACTTAGGCGCCGCCCCTGCGCGCTGGACGTCAGTTCTTCTTTTCCGCGCCAGTAAGCGCAGATCCGGGAAGAGCAGTGCCCTAGTCATTTTTTGACTAACTTTTGGGTGATTTTTTCACTGTTTTCTTCGAGTCATCTAGGCTCCGAGGTGTCGGGAGGGATGCCCGGCTTCAAGCCATGCGATGCCTGTGGTCGGATGATGTCTATCACAGACCCGCACTTAGAGTGTCTCTACTGTCTCGGCCGCGACCACGACACGAAGTCGTGTTCCGACTGCCGGGCCTTACACCCGAAGGCTTTGCGAGAGCGGTCTCGAAGCTACTCGAGGTCCGGCAGTCGGCTCCGCGCCGCACCAAGCCCTGGTCACGGGAGAGGTCGAGGGCCGGTCGCGGAGTCCTCGCCCGTCATCTGAGTCCAAGTCTTCGCACTCTTCGGGTAAGTCGAAGCACAAAAAGTCTAAGAAGCACCATCGCTAAGACTTCGCCTCGCCGGTCTCTCGACTCGGCTGAGGCCCCTGTCGGCACTGTCCCCGCGGCTCCGGAGGTGCCTGTGGAGCCGCCCCCGCATTACCCGTCCTTCCCGGGTTCGGGGGCGACTCCGGCCGAGATACAGAAATTCCTGTCGGCCATGGCCCGCCTCTTCGGGCCTCAAGGCCCCTCCGGTGCGCCTTCGGGCCCCGCGGGCCCTGATGGGGTTGCCCCGGCGCCGCCCGGCGACTCCGGTCCCGGCGCCGCCTGTCTCACCAGCCTCGCTCCCGGCCCGGCCTCAATCCCGGCTCCGGTGGTACCGCAACTCCCATCGACGCCCGGTTGACCTAACTACGCCGACGCCCGATGTTCCCGGGTGCCGTTCCTGACGCCGCCCGGGGCTCCGGGCGGCGTCGTTCCCGGTTCTCTCCGGATCCGGACGCGGCGTCGGACCGGCGTCGCCCGACGCTGGTTCCAGCGCCAATGAGACCTTGGGTCCCTGACGTCCCCCCTCCTCCTTATTTTCTGTCGGAGGAGGACCAGGAGAGCTGGGAGGGGTCGGAAGACCCTCTCACACAGCAGTGTGAGTATGATCAGGACTGGGCAGAGGAACTTGGGGATGCCAGTGGTCTGGACACTTCTCCTGACACTGGCATGCTGTCTCCTCCTTCCGTGGCAACGGAGGAGGGAGCAAATTTCGCAACGGTGTTGCGTAGAGCAGCTGGAGCCTTACACCTCCAATTGTCTACAGTGGCTGTCAGGACTAACCTCCTGACGGAAGTGCTTCAGCCGGCAGCTACCTCCTCGGAGCCATTGCTGCCGTTTAATGATGCACTGTCTGACGTTCTTTTGGGCACTTGGTCCAAGCCCGCCACAGGGGCTCCTGTGGATAGGAACGTGGCCCGACGCCATCGCCCTGCTCCGGGCGACCCCTTGTTTCTCTCTCAACATCCCTCCCCCGAGAGCTTGGTTGTCCAAGCCTCTGCCTCCCAAATCGCCTTCCCTACCGCCCCTCCGGATAGGGAATCCAAACGCCTGGACCAATTTGGGAAGAAGGCCTTTTCTTCCTCCAGTGCTGGCTTGCGGTCAGTCAACACCGCTTGCCTTTTGGGCCGATATTCCCACTCTCTGTGGGATTCGGTGGCGCTCGTTTTGCCCCAGTGTCCTGAGGAGGTCCAGACACTGCTTTCCCGCACCATTGCGGAAGGAAGAGATGCGGCAAAGTACACCATCCGTTGTGGCCTTGATACCGCCGACTCGCTGGGCAGATCGCTTGCAACATCTGAAAGAGACACGTTAGTGACAGATTCCTTACCTTAGAATATCCCCAGGCGTCAGACTGGATCCGGAAAGGTTTTGCGTAGCAGTACCCTTGCGCGTCGGTAGGCGGCGTCGTGCGGCTCTGCGTCCGTCGTCGGCGTCGGGACCGCCGGGATGACGTCGCGGGCAGTACTTAGACGCCGCCCCTGCGCGCTGACGTCAGTTCTTCTTTTTTCCGCGCCAGTAAGCGCAGATCCGGGAAGAACAGTGCCCTAGTCATTTTTTGACTAAACTTTTTGGTGATTTTTTCACTGTTTTTCTTCGAGTCATCTAAGCTCCGAGGTGTCGGTAGGGATGCCCGGCTTCAAGCCATGCGACGCCTGTGGTCGAATGATGTCGATCACAGACCCGCATCTGGAGTGTCTCTTCTGTCTCGGCCGCGACCACGACACGAAGTCGTGTTCCGACTGCCGGGCCTTACACCCGAAGGCTTTGCGAGAGAGGTCTCGAAAGCTACTCGAGGTCCGGCAGTCCGCTCCGCGCCGCACCAGGTCACGGGAGAGGTCGAGGGGCCGGTCGCGGAGTCCTCGCCGGTCGTCGGAGTCCAAGTCTTCGCACTCCTCGGGTAAGTCGAAGCACAAAAAGTCTAAGAAGCACCATCGCTCTAAGACTTCGCCTCGCCGGTCTCGCGACTCGGCTGAGGCCCCTGTCTGCACTGTCCCCGCGGCTCCGGAGGTGCCTATGGAGCCGCCCCCGCATTACCTGTCCTTCCCGGGTTCGGGGGCGACTCCGGCCGAGATACAGAGATTCCTGTCGGCCATGGCCCGCCTCTTCGGACCTCAAGGCCCCTCCGGGCCCTGATGGGGTTGCCCCGGCGCCAACGACGACTCCGGTCCCGGCGCCGCCTGTCTCACCAGCCTCGCTCCCGGCCTCGATCCCGGCTCCGGTGGTACCGCAACCCCCATCGACGCCGGTTGACCTAACCACGCCTCCGCCGCGCGATGTCCCCGGTGCCGTTCCTGACGCCGTCCGGGCGGCGCGTCGTTCCCCGGTTCTCTCCGGATCCGGACGTGGCGCCGGACCCACGTCGCCCGACGCCGGCTCCGGCGCCAATGAGACCTTGGGTCCCTGACGTCCCTCCTCCTCATTTTCAATCGGAGGAGGACCAGGAGAGCTGGGAGGGGTCGGAAGACCCTCTCACACAGCAGTGTGAGTATGATCAGGACTGGGCAGAGGAACTTGGGGATGCCAGTGGTCTGGACACTTCTCCTGACTCTGGCATGCTGTCTCCTCCTTCCGTGGATACAGAGGAGGGAGCTAATTTCGCAACGGTGTTGCGTGAGAGCAGCTGGAGCCTTGCACCTCCAGTTGCCTACTGTGGCTGTCAGGACTAACCTCCTGACGGAAGTGCTTCAGCCGGCAGCTACCTCCTTGGAGCCGTTGCTGCCGTTTAATGATGCACTGTCTGACGTTCTTTGGGCACCTGGTCCAAGCCCACCACAGGGGCTCCTGTGGATAGGAACGTGGCCCGACGCCATCGCCCTGCTCCGGGCGTCCCCTTGTTTCTCTCTCAACATCCCACCCCCGAGAGCTTCATTGTCCAAGCCTCTGCCTCCCAAACCGCCTTCCCTACCGCCCCTCCGGATAGGGAATCCAAACGCCTGGACCAATTTGGGAAGAAGGCCTTTTCTTCCTCCAGTGCTGGCTTGCGGTCCGTCAACACCGCTTGCCTGTTGGGCCGATATTCCCACTCTCTGTGGGATTCGGTGGCGGCTGTTTTGCCGCAGTGTTCTGAGGAGGTCCAGACACTGCTTACCCGCACCATTGCGGAAGGTAGTGATGCGGCAAAGTACACCATACGTTGTGGCCTTGATACCGCCGACTCGCTGGGCAGATCGCTTGCAACGACGGTGGCGCTGCGTCGCCACGCCTGGCTGAGAACAACTGGTTTCTCGGGTGATGTCCAGAATACACTCATGGACATGCCCTTTGATGGAGTCGGTCTTTTTGGTTCCAAAGCAGACCATGCGCTGGAGCGTTTTAAGGACTCACGGGCTACTGCCAAGTCCCTGGGCCTTTCTGCTGTGCGCCCTCCGCTAACCTCTGCTTTTCGCCCCTTTTGTGGCCACGGAAGGGGCGCCCAGTCACGTCCGCTGCCCAGCCACCGGCCCGCGCAGTAAGCGTCTTCGCGTGGCCGAGGACGTGGCTTCCGCCGTGGCGGATCGGGTAACCAGCGTGCGGGTCAGGCCACCAACCCCGTCCGCGGCCTCCAAGCCCTCCTAGTCCTTCCTTTCAGGTGCACAGCACGCCAGTAGGGGCAGGGTCCGCCATCACCTTCACCACTGGCGTGCCATCACCTCGGACAGGTGGGTCTTGGACATTGTCCGAAGGGGCTACTCCCTCCCCTTCGAGACCACCCCCAGCCATGCCACCTCAATTCCACCGCATGTCAGGGGATCACTTGGTGCTTCTGCAGAAGGAAGTCACGGCCCTCTTGGCCAAGAGGGCCATCGAGCATGTTCCGACCCCAGAAGTAGGACGTGGTTGCTACTCCCACTACTTTCTGGTGCCCAAAAGGACAAGGAGGACATGCGTCCTATCTTAGACCTCCGGAACGTCAATCGCTTCCTCCGGAAGGAGAAGTTCAAGATGCTCACCTTAGCTCAGGTCTTGACTGCCCTCGACCCTGGAGACTGGATGGTAGCGTTGGACTTGCAGGACGCCTATTTCCACATCCCCGTCCTGCCGGCCCACCGGCGTTGCCTGCGGTTCATGGTGGGCCTCGAGCATTTTCAATTCACCGTGCTCCCCTTTGGCCTCACAAGTGCCCCTCGGGTGTTCACGAAAGTGATGGCGGTGGTCGCAGCTCATCTGCGCCGGGCAGGGGTTCCAGTCTTCCCCTACCTCGACGACTGGCTGCTGAAGGCGGGCTCGTCCCAGGCAGTCGTCTCCCACCTCCAGACTACGGCCGAACTCCTGCACTCGCTGGGGTTCTCCATCAATGTGCCGAAGTCGCACCTGATTCCTTCTCCACAGCTCCTTTTCATCGTAGCAGTTCTGGACACGACGCAGTTTCGGGCCTATCCTCCCGAACGGCGAGTCCGGGATATTCAGGCTATGATTCCGATCTTTCAGCCTCTATCCTGGGTTTCGGTACGGATGACCCTGAGGCTGCTGGGCCTCATGGCCTCCTGCATCCTGCTGGTCGATCATGCCAGATGGCATATGCGGGCTCTGCAGTGGGACCTGAAGTTCCAGTGGGCGCAGCACCAGGGCAACCTGTCCGATCACGTCCAGATCTCGGAGGGACTGCAAAACAGTTGCAGTGGTGGCTCTCGAACCGGCAATGGGTCATGGGCAGATCCCTCTCCCTTCCCCAGCCAGAGCACACAGTCGTGACGGACGCGTCCCTTCTGGGATGGGGCGGTCACATGGGAGAGGCGGAGATCAGAGGCCTCTGGTCTCCGGCGGAGTCCCGGCTCCATATCAACCTTCTGGAGCTCCGGGCGATCCGACTTGCACTCAAGGCATTCCTTCCCTCTGTCAAAGGGAAGGTAGTGCAGGTGTTCACCGACAACACCACCGCCATGTGGTACTGCAACAAACAAGGCGGGGTGGGGTCGTGGACCCTATGTCAGGAGGCTCTGTGCCTCTGGACATGGCTGGAACATCAGGGCATATTCCTGATGGTTCAACACCTGGCAGGTTCCCTGAACGCCAGGGCGGACGAACCTCAGCCGCAGGTGCATGATGGATCACGAATGGCGTCTTCACTCGGAAGTGGCGCAAGGACTCTTTCTACAGTGGGGAGAGCCTTGGTTAGATCTATTCGCCACCGAAGAGAACGCGCAATGTCATCAGTTCTGCACGTTGGAATTTCCAAGGCGGCACTCGCTCGGTGACGCTTTTCGTCGCGATTGGAGTTGCGGTCTGTTGTACGCCTTTCCGCCTATACCACTTCTACCCAGAATGTTGAAGAAGATTCGGCGCGACCGGGCCCAAGTCATTCTTGTAGCTCCGGACTGGGCTCGAAGAGTTTGGTATCCCGAGCTACTCGGTATGAGCGTCGATCCCCCAATCCGTCTGCCTCATCGGGAGGATCTTCTGTCGCAGCAGCAGGGGACGGTCCTCCACCCGAACCTGTCCAGTCTCCACCTGCTTGCGTGGAGATTGAGCGGCGGCAGTTGATTCCTTTCGACTTGCCTCCCGAAGTTTGTGATGTGATTCTGGCAGCCAGGCGTCCCTCCACTAAGGTGGTATACGCCTGCAGGTGGAACAAGTTTGTGGCATGGTGCACAGCAAAGGCTGTGAATCCCCTCTCTGCCCCTCTTTCTGAGGTTCTTCTGTTCCTTCTTTCTCTGGCCCAACAGGGTTCTGCCCTGGGTACCATCAAGGGCTATCTCTGTGCTATCTCGGCCTTCCTCAGGCTCCCTTATCAGCCCTCTCTTTTCAAGTCCCCTGTTGTTAACAGGTTTCTAAAAGGCATTACACACCTCTCCCCTCCTGTTCCGTTTGTCATGCCTCAGTGGGACTTGAACCTGGTTCTTACCTTTTTAATGTGCGCTCCCTTTGAGCCTCTACAGAACTGTCCTCTTCGTCTTCTTACTTTGAAGACAGCCTTTCTGGTGGCCATCACCTCCGCTCGGCGGGTGAGTGAGCTCCAGGCTCTATCATGCAAACCTCCCTTTCTGTCTGTCCATCCAGACAAGGTTGTTCTTAGGACGCGTCCGTCCTTCTTGCCAAAGGTGGTTACTGCCTTCCACATTCAATCAATCAATCAATCATGTCACTTATAAAGCGCACTACATACCCGCGAGGGTCTCAAGGCGCTGGGGGAAGAGGGGGGTGGTGCTGCTACTGATCGAAGAGCCAGGTCTTGAGGAGTCTTCTGAAGGCCAGTAGGTCTTGGGTCTGTCGGAGGTTGGTGGGGAGGGTGTTCCAGGTCTTGGCGGCGAGGTGGGAGAAGGATCTGCCGCCGGCGGTCATTTTCCGGATGCGGGGGACTGTGGCGAGGGCGAGGCTGGTCGAGCGGAGCTGGCGGGTGGGGGTGTAGAAGCTGAGTCGTCATTGGGCAGACCATCACTTTGCCCACCTTCTTTCCGCCTCCGCATCCTTCCAGAGAGGAAGAGAGGCTCCACCGTCTGGACCCAAAACGTGCGCTTTCTTTTTATATCAACCGCACACAACACTTCCGGGTGGATGACCAGCTCTTTGTTGGCTACGTGGGCGCCAAAAAAGGTCGGGCGGTGCACAAGAGAACCATCTCCCGCTGGGTCACCTTGTGAATCAAAGCCTGCTATTCTTTGGCTAAGAAGGAGCCTCCTGTTGGGCTGCGTGCCCATTCCACCAGGGCAACGGCTGCTACCACGGCTTTAGGCCGCGGTGTTCCGTTGCAGGATATATGTCAGGCAGCTACGTGGGCCTCGCTGCACACGTTTACCAAGCATTACTGCCTTGACAGCCAGGTCCGGAGGGACGGCTTCTTTGGCCGCTCTGTCCTCCAGGACTTCCTTGTCTGATCTTTGTTCGCAGACCCACCACCGGGGTTGGTATTGCTGGGGTATCTATTCTAAGGTAAGGAATCTGTCACTAACGTGTCTCTTTCAGATGCACAAGTTACTAACTTGTGTAACGATATATCTGTAAGAGACAGTAGTTAGTGACAGATTCCTTACCGCCCCACCCATCCTCCCCGTTCTGCGAACTGATTTCTAGGGTTAAGGACATCCCTTTCAGGGCCCTAGTATTTTTCAGACACCTATGTCAGCTTCTTGCATGGCTCTGCGTTCCTGGCGCGGAAAGTCGTGTACAGAACTGACGTCAGCGCAAAGGGGCGGCGTCTAAGTACTGCCCGCGACGTCATCCCGGCGGTCCTGACGCCGACGACGGACGCGGAGCCGCACGACGCAGCCTACCGACGCGCAAGGGTACTGCTACGCAAAAACTTTCCGGATCCAGCCTGACGCCTGGGGATATTCTAAGGTAAGGAATCTGTCACTAACTACTGTCTCTTACAGATATATCGTTACACAAGTTAGTAACTTGTGCATTAAAGCATATAATACATTACATACAGTAAACAAAACATATTACATAGACAAAAACATCATCATAACACTGACGCCACCCATATGATCTCACTAATAATAATCGATCAAATCAATGGATCATTGGGAAGCATAAAGTCCTCTTAACCATGCACGTTAATGAATCCGGAGTTGCATATGGATTTTACGCTAGTTCCAACAGTGATGTGAACTGATGAATGATGCAATCATATAATTGTGGTTATAGAGGAAGAACCGTTGACGTTTCAGTCTCTTATGGCCACACAGTCCATGAGACCATCATCAGGATTCAGTGTTGTAAATGCTCAACAATAAGACAACACCTAAATAGGCTTTTCCCTGCGCCCAAAGCAAGCAAACACCAGCATGCTCCATCAGTTGGGTAAATCAATTAATCCACAGCTGTACAGTCGCATAGTATGCATCAGGACAGTACCGACTGATGGAGCGTGTTGGTGTTTGAGTGCTTTGGGCACAGTGAAAAGCCCATTTAGGTGTTGTCTTCTTGTTGAGCATTTACAACACTGAATCCTGATGATGGTCTCGGGACTGTGTGGCCATAAGAGACGTCGTCGTCGACGGTTCTTCCTCTATAACCACAATTATATGTTTGCATCATTAATCAGTTCACATCATTGTTGGAACTAGTGTAAAACCATATGCAACTCGGGATTCATTAACCTGCATGGTTAAAAGGACTTTACGCTTCCCAATGATCCTTGGATTTGATTTGTTTGATTAGTGGTGGCATTAGTGTTGTTATGAAGATGTTTTTGTCTATGTAATATGTTTTGTTTACTGTATATAATGGATTATATGCTTTAATACATAAATAATTTAATGATACCAATATGCCTTTTTCTTCCTACTTTGCTTTATATGGTTGGATAGAGTGACCAATGTTCGTTGTAATTTAGAAGAATAACTCCTCCAGGAACATATTATTTTTTCCCAGGGGCATATATACGGCACCAGAAGAGTTCCTCTTTCTATTGCCTTTTCAGATGCGGAATACAGAACTTCAGCGTTTTCTCGTTCCCCTTAATACTCTTTGAGGGACAAATCCAAGGACCAAATTGATGATTCTTCTGGGCACCTTTGCCTTCAAACAGTCAGGTTTTCCTCCTACTAGAGCCTTGGGCCCAAACTGATGTTTTCAAACTAGACACGCTGCAATTCATTGACAGAACCCCTTTGTTGTGACTCCATAGGTCACCATGGATCTCTTGGTGCTGATTAATTGTGTCTCTTAAGCAGCTGACTACCTTGGTCTCTGGCGAGGTAGAATCATTCTCGATTTTGAGGTAAATAAAACCTCCGTTGCTGACTCTGGTAGGCTTAGCTTAGGCTAAGTCTGTTGCGATGCCTGCAGACGTCATTGTCAGCCGTTCCCAAGGGAAGTCAGCTGTTATGTTTTTTTAGGGTGAAATTTATCAGATCGGCAAAATAACAGAATCTTGTGCACAGTCTTATCAGCCTTTTTAGTAGCAATTCTGATATGATAGTTTCAAAATGTATATGTGCCTAGACTTAAGCCACCAATAAAGAGGGGGAGAACTTGTTTTCTTTTATGCAAATTGATAAATTGATGACTTGCTGATCTCCAAAACACCAGTGGTGTGTGCACTATCCTAGTGTTGGACCAGTTGCAGCAAATTCAAAGAGCTGCTGTATCCCAGAGATTCTCCATGCACACAGACCAATACTGTCAACTCTTTGTACAGAGATCTTAGTTGATGAGCAGATCACTGAATGTATTTAACCCTACTCTGAGGCCATGCTGTTGTCTGCCTGGAAGAAACCACAATCAGCACTATAACGAGCTGCATCAAGGAAACATGGGTCAGTGCCCTCAGGTCCATTGTTATTGGGGAGGTTCGCAATTTAGCAAGGTTCACCCTACTGGAGCACACACTGAATCCTTACTGTCCTTGATTCATGATGGCATGGACGTTTCCAAGTAGTTTATACAAATTGACCTAGACACAGCGGAAGCTGTGGCATGCTCTGTGGAAACAGGGGTCATCCCCAACTCCACAGGAAAGTTTGGAGATTCAGTAACTGTGTACAGAGGTTAAGAAAACTTCCCCAACCTATGCTGCAACAGCAAACATTTTTTGGGATTCCTTTCAGTGAAGCGGATCTACCAAGGGCAAGCAAAGCCAATCCTTTTCATCGTCCTCCTTGCCTAACATTTCAACCTTTCCCAATCCCACCTCCTCCCAAACTTAAGTTGGCTATTCTCCTGGAAAGAATGTGCTATCTGCAGAGTTGCAATGACTCGGAGATTAAAGCTGTTGCTCTGTACTTTGTTCTCAAAAGGGAAGTAGTCTGCGCCAGATTCTAGATCTGCTATTCTTCAATAAGCTTCTCGAACAGTATAAATTCAAAATGACTGCTGTCACAGTTCTCAAATGATCTTTAGATCCACAACTGGATGTGTTTGCTGGAATTGCAGGATGAATGCTGAGGCATTGAGTTTGTTAGCAAACAAAGGCATTAAATTAGATTTATAATGGGGCATTGAACACTACCGGTTTTCAGTGTTAACCTTTGAACTTTCTTTGGTTCCCAGGGTGTTCACCGAGATGATCAGGATAGGAGTAGTATGTATGCATTGCCAATGTGTCCACTTATAGCCAGGATTACTGGTTTGTGACAGCATCTTCCCCAGACTCGACTCTGACACTTCAAATCTAAAATTACGGATTTGATTGAGTGGGGCTTCTTAATAAACTGAAGTTTGCTCTGATTCAGAGATTGTAGTTCAAATGAGAATTTCTGAAAAACCAACATCTGTGCGCATTTGCCTGGAGAAACAGTTGGTTAACTGAGTTTTCCCTCGCCTTATGAGCTTAATGTCTTTATTCACCTTTGCGGTACTGCAAGCATGTCTCCACGTGAAGTACCGCAGTGGATGCTGCGGTTTCAGTGAAGATGCCTTCATCAATTTTCCCAGTGAATTGGCAAACCTTTCCCAGCTGCATCTCCAGGGCGAACCTTTCTGCCAGCAATGCCACAGATAATAGTTGCAAAAAGAACAGGTGATGAACAGAATGCTGAACAAATCAAACTTTCACTCCCAGTCACAGATCTTAAATCCATTGTTTTTTGCTCATCATGCCATTCCAGTTTAGACCCAGCCATATGCAGATCTGTCCTGACCCTGCTCCCCATGAGAAAACAGTCCAGCCCGAACTGCCATGCCAGGTCCTCCCTGGACCAAAATAATAGTTGCAACAGAGTCCTCTCCCACTATAGGAAGATCTGTTTTTAAACAGAGGATGGTTGCTTCAACTGTCCATTTGCAAGCTAAATTTAGTTACTGAATATATGACATACATACGGAAGTCACAGTTGTAGTCTTGTGTACTATGTGTTTGTCGACTAGGGGAGACTACCTCAGTAGGTGATCCATCTTTGCTTCTTGGAGCAAGGATAACAGCCTTGGCACTTTATGGGTAGGAGCGTTGCAAGATCTCTGGTTGCGGCCTCTATAGCAAGGAAATGTCTCATGTTGCTACTTTGAAGGGCTATGTGGCAGCAGTTTCTGCATGTATCTTATCACCTGACCAAAACTCTGTTTAAAAGTTCTCCAGTGGCCAGATTTCTTAAAGGTCTCCAAAACAAACATTGTCTGACAGCTTACAGGCTCAAGGGGATCGGGCTTAGCCTTAAACGTTTTGCTGGGTCCTCTTTGAACCCCAGCTTTCCTGTTCTCCAAAATTGGAAAGAATCCTTCCCAAAAGCAATTCCTTCAGCCACAAAAGTTCGAGAGAGGTTCAGACCCTTTCTGCCTCTCCTCCACTTACCGATTTCTCCAGAGACAAGGTCACAATGAGGGTCAGAATCCTTTTTTTGCCAAAGGTGGTTTCTGAATTTCATTTGGCCCGGCTGCATCAGTGCCTTTTTTAATCCTCCACCTTGTTTCTCCAGGATTGAAGGAGAGAGAAATGCTCAGATTGAGCCCTGGATGTGCACGCAATCACATAATCCATTAGCAGACTTCAGGATCAACAGTGATCTTTTTATTGCCTTAAATTTTCTTTTGCCAACAAATTGGTCAAAAAACAAATGATCTCTAGCTAGGTTTCACTGTTGATTAAATACTACTAATATTTGTCGGGTAAAGATTCAAGACCCCACCCCTGAGGGCTTCCATGCTGATGTAATGATGAGAAAAGCAGTTTCCTCGGCTCTTCTGCAAGGTTTTCCAATCCATTTGCCAAGCAGCGACCTAGGCCTCTTTGTTTTTTGCTAAGCACTACCGTTTGAATGAGTTGGAGAGAGCGCAGAGCCACTTTGATAGAGTGCTGCAGATTTACGTAGTCTCAATTTATCATCATTGTCTTTATTCGATCTTCCAATGGTAGATCATAAAAGATACACAAACGAAGTCATACAATAGAAGCATTAGAATTACAAATTCCTTCAATAAAAACCTTTAGTAACATGCATAGAGAAAATTAAAAATACTTAAAACTTAATTCAGAGATCTCAATTCTGAGGGTGGCAACATTTGTGTGCAAAAATACTCCTGTCTACCAGTAGCAGCTTTGGAGAATTTAAAGTGCATATGGCCAAGTGCAGCATCGTAATAGAAGAACGGCAATTGATAATACAGGAGGGTGTGTATATATATATATATATATCACTCCAGCTCCTGGCCTGCCACTCCTTCGACAGGACCTCCAGGCACGGACCGCATGAACACCTCCAATAAATTCAAACAACTTCGATGTTATAAGGATGCAGTGCCAAAATGTATTGCAATGATTTCCTCAAAAGCTGTTCAGGCATAGTGCCTGCCATGACTCGTTTCGCTCGCCTCATGCGAGCGTGATCACATATATATATATATATATATATATATATATATATATATATATATATATACATACATATCCACATTATTGTTAAAACATCATGCGCCTTGTTTGTGCTAGAATGCACTTCAGAAAATTAGCAACCGAAAAACATGTATCACAATCATTGAGTTGCAGTAAAAAGAATAGAGCAGCTTTACACTTCGAAAATGTACACCTACACAACAGCGGTAATAAAAACCTCCTTGTAAACGGCAGATATTGCAGAAAAATACAGTTAATAAAGTTTGACTGGATTGCTCGTCACATGGGCAATTGCTAATGCAAGTTGAGGAGTATTGACCTAGCGGAAAACATATAAGCCAACGGATGGAACCTAACCTAAATCTGGCCAGTAAGGTTCTCTCGTACACGTTTGTCACATATATAAGATAAGGGGCAATCTTTGGCACCATCTGGATAATGCAATAATCCCTAACCAGGGGTTTGACCACTTCCATTAATTCCCTAGTGGCCTGTCTATGCTTGACAAAACTATCCTGTACCCAGTGTTTATCCTTTTTCAAGATAGTCTCAGGGTGCACAAACAGATGGGCGCAACCAAGGGTCAGGAAGCAGTCTTTAATATATTTTAGCCAAGGAATTGCCAAATCACGGTCACAAAGCAGGCAATCTCTAGTGACTGCCCGGTTGAGATCAGCTTCCTTATTTGCCCATATTGCACACCAGAGGGCCAACATTAATAGTATCCTGCACATAATTCATGCCTAACTCCTGGTGCAGGGAAAAATGCGGGGTTGAGGGGGGGAACGCCCAGTAACCGGCGGCAGAATCTGTTTTCCTCCTTCTGCATAACACCCACATCCCCAAATACTCATTCCATAAGTTAAAATTGGCATACATTTCTGATTATATATCTCCAAAATTGGTGCAATAGGTTTTTTACCAATAATCATGGCGAGCGAAGAAGTAGTGCCTACTACTCGTGTAGCGAGTTATCCTATTTTTTTTTTTTTGACAATCTTTTTATTAACATTGCTCATATCATCATACATTACATGACAGTGTTCATAAAGCATGCGACAGGATTGCAGTTCAACATCCGGTGTGAAGCATTCAAAGGTATAAGCGGGATGTACGACTGTTAAAATCACTACCCTGGCCCCCCTTCTAGCGCCCTGTATTCCCGCCACGGTCCCCAGATTTTCTTCCATTTCTTAGTGCAGCCTCTACTCTTGTAGATCGTTTCCTCTGCTCTTTGGCACCAATCCAGGTCGCGCCTCCATTGGTCCCACTGTGGAGGTGTCTGCGACCCCCAGCCACTCGCTATGTTCCTTTTTGCCACCCCGGCAGCCAGTGCCAGCCAAATCTCATTATATCTGAAAGAGACACGTTAGTGACAGATTCCTTACCTTAGAATATCCCCAGGCGTCAGGCTGGATCCGGAAAGTTTTTGCGTAGCAGTACCCTTGCGCGTCGGTAGGCGGCGTCATGCGGGTCCGTCGTCGTGATCGCCGGGATGACGTCGCGGGCAGTACTTAGACGCCGCCCCTGCGCGCTGACGTCAGTTCTTCTTTATCCGCGCCAGCAAGCGCAGATCCGGGAAGAGCAGTGCCCTAGTCATTTTTTGACTAACTTTTTTGGTGAATTTTTTCACTGTTTCTTTCATATCGACTCCAAGGTGTCGTTAGGGATGCCCGGCTTTAAACGTTGCGACGCCTGTGCTCGGATGATGTCCATCACAGACCCGCATCTGGAGTGTTTCTTCTGCCTCGGGCGAGACCACGACACGAAGTCGTGTTCCGACTGCCGGTCCCTAAACCCGAAAGCTTTGCGAGAGCGGTCTCGAAAGCTCCTCGAGGCCCGGCAGTCGGCTCCGCGCCACACCAAGCCCCGGTCGCGTGAGAGGTCGAGGGGTCGGTCGCGGAGTCCTCGCCGGTCGTCGGGATCCAAGTCTTCGTCGTCCGGTAAGTCTAAACACAAGAAGTCCAAAAAGCATCATCGCTCTAGGACTTCGCCTCGCCGGTCTCGCGACTCGGCTGAGGCCCCTCCCGGCACCGTCCCCGCCCCCGCGGCCCCGGACATGCCTGTGGAGTCGCCCCCGCAATACCCGTCCTTCCCGGGTTCGGGGGCGGATCCGGCCCAAGTACAGGAATTCCTGTCGGCCATGGCCCGCCTCTTCGGGCCTCAAGGTCCCTCCGGTGTGCCTTCGGGCCCCGCGGGCCCTGATGGGGTTGCCCCGGCGTCGCCGACGACTCCGGTCCCGGCGTCGCTCGTGCCTCCAGCCTCGATTCCGGCCCCGGCCTCGATCCCGGCTCCGGTGGTACCGCAACCCCCATCGATGCCGGTCGACCTGACCACGCCTCCGCCAGCGCCGATGTCTCCGGTGCCGTTCCTGACGCCGCCTGGGGCTCCGGGCGGCGTCGTCCCCATGTACTCTCCGGCTCCGGACATGGAGCCGGACCGACGTCGCTCGACGCCGGTTCCGGCGCCGATGAGACCTTGGGTCCCAAATGTCCCTCCTCCTCCTTATTTTGAACCGGAGGAGGACCAGGAGGACTGGGAGGGGTCTGAGGACCCTCTGACACAACAGTGTCAGTATTTTGAGGACTGGGCAGAGGAACTGGGGGATGCCAGTGGTCTAGATACTTCCCCTGACACTGGCATGCTGTCTCCTCCCGTGGCTACGGAGGAGGGAGCCAATTTTGCAACGGTGTTGCGTAGGGCAGCTGGAGCCTTACATCTCCGACTCCCTACTGTGGCGGTCAAGACTAATCTCTTGACAGAAGTGCTTCAGCCGGCAGCCTCCTCCTTGGAGACTGTGCTGCCGTTCAACGATGCACTCACTGACGTTCTTTGGGCGCCTGGTCCAAGCCCAACACAGGGGCTCCTGTGGATAGGAACGTGTCCCGACGCCATCGCCCAGCTCCGGGCGACCCCTTGTTTCTCTCTGTCCACCCCACTCCTGAGAGCTTGGTTGTCCAAGCCTCGGCTTCCAAAACCGCCTTCCCTACCGCCCCTCCGGATAGGGAATCCAAACGCCTGGATCAATTTGGGAAGAAGGGTTTTTCTTCCTCCAGTGCTGGCTTGCGGTCCATCAACACCGCTTGTCTTTTGGGCCGATATACCCACTCCTTGTGGGATTCGGTGGCGACTGTTTTGCCCCAGTGTTCTGAGGAGGTCCAGACACTGCTTACCCGCGCCATTGCGGAAGGTAGGGATGCGGCCAAATACACCATACGTTGTGGCCTTGATACCGCCGACTCGCTGGGCAGATCTATTGCAACGACGGTGGCGCTGCGTCGCCACGCCTGGCTGAGAACCACTGGTTTTTCGGGTGATGTCCAGAATACCCTCATGGACATGCCCTTTGATGGAGTCGGTCTTTTTGGTTCCAAAGCAGACCATGCGTTGGAGCGTTTTAAGGACTCACGGGCTACTGCCAAGTCCCTGGGCCTTTCTGCTACACGCCCTCCGCTACCTTCTGCTTTTCGCCCCTATCGTGGCCACGGAAGGGGCGCCCAGTCACGTCAGCAGCCCAGCCACCGGCCCGCGCAGCAGGCGTCTTCGCGTGGTCGAGGACGTGGATACCGCCGTGGCGGTTCGGGCAACCAGCGTGCGGGTCAGGCCACCACCTCCAACCCGTCCGCGGCCTCCAAGCCCTCCTAGTCCCTCCTTTCAGGTGCACAGCACGCCAGTAGGGGGCAGGGTCCGCCATCACCTTCACCACTGGCGTCCCATCACCTCGGACAGGTGGGTCTTGGACATTGTCCGAAGGGGCTACTCCCTCCCCTTCGAGACCACCCCCCAGCCATGCCACCACAATTCCACCGCATGTCAGGGGATCACTTGGTACTTCTGCAGAAGGAAGTCACGGCCCTCTTGGCCAAGAGGGCCATCGAGCATGTTCCGACCCCAGAAGTAGGACGTGGTTGCTACTCCCACTACTTCCTGGTGCCCAAAAGGACAAGGAGGACATGCGTCCTATCTTGGACCTCCGGAACGTCAATCGCTTCCTCCGGAAGGAGAAGTTCAAGATGCTCACCCTAGCTCAGGTCTTGACTGCCCTAGACCCTGGAGACTGGTTGGTAGCGTTGGACTTGCAGGACGCCTATTTCCACATCCCCGTCCTGCCGGCCCACCGGCGTTACCTTCGGTTCACGGTAGGCCTCGAGCATTTTCAGTTCACCGTGCTCCCCTTTGGCCTTACCAGTGCCCCTCGGGTGTTCACGAAAGTGATGGCGGTGGTCGCAGCTCATCTGCGCCGGGCAGGGGTTTCAGTCTTCCCCTACCTCGACGACTGGCTGCTGAAGGCTGGCTCGTCCCAGGCAGTCGTCTCCCACCTCCAGACTACGGCCGAACTCCTGCACTCGCTGGGGTTCTCCATCAATGTGCCGAAGTCGCATCTGATTCCTTCTCCACAGCTCCTTTTCATCGGAGCAGTTCTGGACACGATGCAGTTTCGGGCCTATTCTCCCGAACGGCGAGTCCGGGATATTCAGGCTATGATTCCAATCTTTCAGCCTTTATCCTGGGTTTCGGTACGGATGACCCTGAGGCTGCTGGGCCTCATGGCCTCCTGCAGCCTGCTGGTCAATCATGCCAGATGGCATTAGCGGGCTCTGCAGTGGGACCTGAAGTTCCAGTGGGCGCAGCACCAGGGCAACCTGTCCGATCACATCCAGATCTCGGAGGGGACTGCAAAACAGTTGCAGTGGTGGCTCTCGAACCGGCAATGGGTCATGGGCAGATCCCTCTCTCTTCCCCAGCCAGAGCACACAGTTGTGACGGACGCGTCCCTTCTGGGATGGGGCGGTCACATGGGAGAGGCGGAGATCAGAGGCCTCTGGTCTCCGGCGGAGTCCCGGCTCCATATCAACCTTCTGGAGCTCCGGGCGATACGACTTGTACTCAAGGCATTCCTTCCCTCTGTCAAAGGAAAGGTAGTGCAGGTGTTCACAGACAACACCACCGCCATGTGGTACTGCAACAAACGGGGCGGGGTGGGGTCGTGGACCCTCTGTCAGGAGGCTCTGCGATTCTGGACATGGCTGGAACATCAGGGCATGTTCCTGATGGTTCAACACCTGGCAGGTTCCCTGAACGCCAGGGCGGACGAACTCAGCCGCAGGTGCATGATGGATCACGAATGGCGTCTTCACTCGGAAGTGGCGCAAGGACTCTTTCTACAATGGGGAGAGCCTTGGTTAGATCTATTCGCCACCGAAGAGAACGCGCAATGTCATCAGTTCTGCGCGTTGGAATTTCCAAGGCGGCACTCGCTCGGCGACGCTTTTCGTCGCGAGTGGAGTTGCGGTCTGTTGTACGCCTTTCCGCCTATACCACTTCTACCCAGAGTGTTGAAGAAGATTCGGCACGACCGGGCCCAAGTCATCCTTGTGGCTCCGGACTGGGCTCGAAGAGTTTGGTATCCCGAGCTACTCAGTATGAGCGTAGATCCCCCGATCCGTCTGCCTCTTCGGGAGGATCTTCTGTCGCAGCAGCAGGGGACGGTCCTCCACCCGAACCTGTCCAGTCTACACCTGCTTGCGTGGAGATTGAGCGGCGGCAGTTGATTCCTTTCGACTTGCCTCCCGAAGTTTGTGATGTGATTCTGGCAGCCAGGCGTCCCTCCACTAAGGTGGTATACGCCTGCAGGTGGAACAAATTTGTGGCATGGTGCACAGCAAAGGCTGTGAATCCCCTTTCTGCCCCTCTTTCTGAGGTCCTTCTGTTCCTTCTTTCTCTGGCCCAACAGGGTTCTGCCCTGGGTACCATCAAGGGTTATCTTTGTGCTATCTCGGCCTTCCTCAGGCTTCCTGATCAGCCCTCCCTTTTCAAGTCCCCTGTTGTTAACAGGTTCTTAAAAGGCATTACACACCTCTTTCCTCCTGTTCCGTTTGTGATGCCTCAGTGGGACTTGAACTTGGTTCTTACCTTTTTAATGTGCGCTCCCTTTGAGCCTCTACATAACTGTCCTCTTCGTCTTCTGACTCTGAAGACAGCCTTTCTGGTGGCCATCACCTCCGCTCGGCGGGTGAGTGAGCTCCAGGCTCTATCTTGCAAACCTCCCTTTCTGTCTGTTCATCCAGACAAGGTTGTTCTTAGGACGCGTCCGTCCTTCTTGCCAAAGGTGGTTACTGCCTTCCACATTGGGCAGACCATCACTTTGCCTACCTTCTTTCCGCCTCTGCATCCTTCCAGAGAGGAAGAGAGGCTCCACCGTCTGGACCCAAAACGTGCGCTCTCCTTCTATATCGACCGCACAAAACACTTCCGGGTGGATGACCAGCTCTTTGTTGGCTACGTGGGCGCCAAAAGGTCGGGCGGTGCACAAACGAACCATCTCCCGCTGGGTTACCTTGTGCATCAAGGCCTGCTATTCTTTGGCTAAGAAGGAGCCTCCTGTTGGGCTGCGTGCCCATTCCACCAGGGCAACGGCTGCTACCACGGCCTTGGGCCGCGGTGTTCCGCTGCCGGTTATCTGTCAGGCAGCTACGTGGGCCTCGCTGCACACGTTTACAAAGCATTACTGCCTTGACAGTCAGGTCCGGAGGGACGGCTTCTTTGGCCGTTCTGTCCTCCAGGACTTCCTTGTCTGATCTTTGTTCGCAGACCCACCACCGGGGTTGGTATTGCTGGGGTATCTATTCTAAGGTAAGGAATCTGTCACTAACGTGTCTCTGTCAGATGCACAAGTTACTAACTTGTGTAACGATATATCTGTAAGAGACAGTAGTTAGTGACAGATTCCTTACCGCCCCACCCATCCTCCCCGTTCTGCGAACTGATTTCTAGGGTTAAGGACATCCCTTTCAGGGCCCTAGTATTTTTCAGACACCTATGTCAGCTTATTGCATGGCTCTGCGTTCCTGGCGCGGAAAGTCGTGTACAGAACTGACGTCAGCGCGCAGGGGCGGCGCCTAAGTACTGCCCGCGACGTCATCCCGGCGATCACGACGCCGACGACGGACGCGGAGCCGCACGACGCCGCCTACCGACGCGTAAGGGTACTGCTACGCAAAAACTTTCCGGATCCAGCCTGACGCCTGGGGATATTCTAAGGTAAGGAATCTGTCACTAACTACTGTCTCTTACAGATATATCGTTACACAAGTTAGTAACTTGTGCATCTAGACCAGCCCAAATCGTTCTTGATCATTAGCAGCAACCACCGGGGCTCCCGCGGAACCAGTGATCCCACCACCGCTGACATCGTGTCCGCGACCCTAGTCCAAAAGGGCACTATCTCTGGGCATTCCCACAGTATATGGTAGAAGGTGCCCTCCTCCCGACACCCCCTTACACAGAGGGCCGACTGACTCTTTCCCCAGGCATGTAGGTGGGTACGGGGGTAGTATACGCGATGTAGGATATCTGAAAGAGACACGTTAGTGACAGATTCCTTACCTTAGAATATCCCCAGGCGTCAGGCTGGATCCGGAAAGTTTTCTGCGTAGCAGTACCCTTGCGCGTCGGTAGGCGGCGTCGTGCGGCTCCGCGTCAGTCGTCGGCGTCGTGGTCGCGGGCAGTACTTAGACGCCGCCCCTGCGCGCTGACGTCAGTTCTTCTTTTTCCACGCCAGTAAGCGCAGATCCGGGAAGAGCAGTGCCCTAGTCACTTTTTGACTATCTTTTTTGTGAATTTTTTCACTGTTTCTTCAACGAGTCTTCACGACTCCTAAGGTGTCGTAGTGATGCCCGGCTTTAAGCCCTGCGAGGAATGTGGTTGCATTATGTCGATCACGGACCCGCACGTCGAGTGTCTCTTCTGTCTCGGCCGAGACCACGACACGAAGTCGTGCCCTGACTGCCGGAAACTTCATCCGAAGGCTTTGCGAGAGCGGTCTCGAAAGCTCCTCGAAGTCCGGCAGTCGGCTCCGCGACGCACCAAGCCCCGGTCCCGGGAGAGGTCGAGGGGCCGGACGCGGAGTCCCCGCCGTTCGTCGGAATCCAAGTCTTCGCGCTCCTCCGGTAAGTCGAAGCACAAGAAGTCTAAGCGGCGTCATCGCTCTAAGACTTCGCCTCGCCGGTCTCGCGACTCGGCTGAGGTCCCTGTCGGCACCGTCCCCGCGGCCCCGGACGTGCCTGTCGAGTTACCCCCGCATTACCCGTCCTACCCGGGTTCGGGGGCGACTCCGGCCGAAATACAGGAATTCCTGTCGGCCATGGCCCGCCTCTTCGGGCCTCAAGGTCCCTCCGGTGCGCCTTCGGGCCCCGCGGGCCCTGATGGGTTGCTCTGGCGTCGACTCCGGTCCCGGCGTCGCCTGTCCCACCGGCCTTCATCCCGGCCTCGATCCCGGCTCCGGTGGTGCCGCAACCCCCATCGACGCCGGTTGACCTAACCACGCCTCCGCCGACGCCGATGTCCCCGGTGCCGTTCCCAACGCCGTCCGGGGCTCCGGGCGGCGTCGTTCCCCGGTTCTCTCCGGCTCCGGACATGGAGCCGGACCGGCTTCGCCCAACGCCGGTTCCGGCGCCGATGAGACCTTGGGTCCCTGATGTCCCTCCTCCTCCATATTTTCAACCTGAGGAGGACCAGGAGAGCTGGGAGGGGTCTGAGGACCCTCTCACACAACAGTGCGAGTTTGACCCGGACTGGGTTGAGGAACTTGGGGATGCCAGTGGTCTGGACACCTCCCCTGACTCTGGCATGCTGTCTCCTCCCGTGGCAACGGAGGAGGGGGCTAATTTTGCAACGGTGTTGCGTAGAGCTGCTGGAGCCTTGAATCTCCAGTTGCCTACAGTGGCCGTCAGGACTAACATCCTGACTGAAGTGCTTCAGCCGGCGGCCTCCTCTTTGGAGACTGTGCTGCCGTTCAACGATGCACTCACTGACGTGCCTGGTCCAAACCCACCACAGGGGCTCCTGTTGATAGGAACGTGGCCCGACGCCATCGCCCTGCTCCGGGCGACCCCCTGTTTCTCTCCCAACACCCCACCCCTGAGAGCTTGGTTGTCCAAGCCTCTGCCTCCCAAACCGCCTTCCCTACCGCCCCTCCGGATAGGGAATCCAAGCGCCTGGATCACTTTGGGAAGAAGGCTTTCTCTTCCTCCAGTGCTTGCTTGCGGTCCGTTAATACCGCTTGCCTCTTGGGCCGATACACCCACTCCCTGTGGGATTCGGTGGCCACTGTTTTGCCGCAGTGCTCTGAGGAGGTCCAGACACTGCTTACCCGCGCCATTGCGGAAGGGCGTGATGCGGCTAAATATACCATCCGCTGTGGCCTTGATACCGCCGACTCGCTGGGCAGATCGCTTGCAACGACGGTGGCGCTGCGTCGCCACGCCTGGCTGAGAACCACTGGTTTTTCAGGGGATGTCCAGAATACACTCATGGACATGCCCTTTGATGGAGTCGGTCTTTTTGGTTCGAAGGCAGACCATGCGCTGGAGCGTTTCAAGGACTCACGGGCTACTGCTAAGTCCCTGGGCCTTGCTGTTGTGCGCCCTCCGCTCACATCTGCTTTTCGCCCCTTTCGTGGCCACGGAAGGGGCGCCCAGTCACGTCAACGGCCCGCGCAGCAAGCGCCTTCGCGTGGCCGAGGACGTGGATACCGCCGTGGCGGATCGGGCAACCAGCGTGCGGGTCAGGCCACCACCTCCAACCCGTCCGCGGCCTCCAAGCCCTCCTAGTCCCTCCTTTCAGGTACACAGCACGCCAGTCGGGGGCAGGGTCCGCCATCACCTTCACCACTGGCGTCCCATCACCTCGGACAGGTGGGTCTTGGACATTGTCCGAAGGGGCTACTCCCTCCCCTTCGAGACCACCCCCCCAGCCATGCCACCTCAATTCCACCGCATGTCAGGGGATCACTTGGTGCTTCTACAGAAGGAAGTCACGGCCCTCTTGGCCAAGAGGGCCATCGAGCATGTTCCGACCCCAGAAGTAGGGCGTGGTTGCTACTCCCACTACTTTCTGGTGCCCAAAAAGGACAAGGAGGACATGCGTCCTATCTTGGACCTCCGGAACGTCAATCGCTTCCTCCGGAAGGAGAAGTTCAAGATGCTCACCCTAGCTCAGGTCTTGACTGCCCTCGACCCCGGAGACTGGTTGGTAGCGTTGGACTTGCAGGACGCCTATTTCCACATCCCCGTCCTGCCGGCCCACCGGCGTTACCTTCGGTTCACGGTAGGCCTCGAGCATTTTCAGTTCACCGTGCTCCCCTTTGGCCTTACCAGTGCCCCTCCGGTGTTCACGAAAGTGATGGCGGTGGTCGCAGCTCATCTGCGCCGGGCAGGGGTTTCAGTCTTCCCCTAACTCGACGACTGGCTGCTGAAGGCGGGCTCGTCCCAGGCAGTCGTCTCCCACCTCCAGACTACGGCCGAACTCCTGCACTCGCTGGGGTTCTCCATCAATGTGCCGAAGTCGCATCTGATTCCTTCTCCACAGCTCCTTTTCATCGGAGCAGTTCTGGACACGACGCAGTTTCGGGCCTATCCTCCCGAACGGCGAGTCCGGGATATTCAGGCTATGATTCCGATCTTTCAGCCTTTATCCTGGGTTTCGGTACGGATGACCCTGAGGCTGCTGGGCCTCATGGCCTCCTGCATCCTGCTGGTCAATCATGCCAGATGGCATATGCGGGCTCTGCAGTGGGACCTGAAGTTCCAGTGGGCGCAGCACCAGGGCAACCTGTCCGATCACGTCCAGATCTCGGAGGGGTGGTGGCTCTCGAACCGGCAATGGGTCATGGGCAGATCCCTCTCCCTTCCCCAGCCAGAGCACACAGTTGTGACGGACGCGTCCCTTCTGGGATGGGGCGGTCACATGGGAGAGGCGGAGATCAGAGGCCTCTGGTCTCCGGCGGAGTCCCGGCTCCATATCAACATTCTGGAGCTCCGGGCGATCCGACTTGCACTCAAGGCATTCCTTCCCTCTGTCAAAGGGAAGGTAGTGCAGGTGTTCACCGACAACACCACCGCCATGTGGTACTGCAACAAACGGGGCGGGGTGGGGTCGTGGACCCTTTGTCAGGAGGCTCTGCGCCTCTGGACATGGCTGGAACATCACGGCATGTTCCTGATGGTTCAACACCTGGCAGGTTCCCTGAACGCCAGGGCGGACGAACTCAGCCGCAGGTGCATGATGGATCACGAATGGCGTCTTCACTCGGAAGTGGCGCAAGGACTCTTTCTACAGTGGGGAGAGCCTTGGTTAGATCTATTCGCCACCGAAGAGAACGCGCAATGTCATCAGTTCTGCGCGTTGGAATTTCCAAGGCGGCACTCGCTCGGCGACGCTTTTCGTCACGAGTGGAGTTGCTGTCTATTGTACGCCTTTCCGCCTATACCACTTCTACCCAGAGTGTTGAAGAAGATTCGGCACGACCGGGCCCAAGTCATTCTTGTGGCTCCGGACTGGGCTCGAAGAGTTTGGTATCCCGAGCTACTCAGTATGAGCGTAGATCCCCCGATCTGTCTGCCTCTTCGGGAGGATCTTCTGTCGCAGCAGCAGGGGACGGTCCTCCACCCGAACCTGTCCAGTCTACACCTGCTTGCGTGGAGATTGAGCGGCGGCAGTTGATTCCTTTCGACTTGCCTCCCGAAGTTTGTGATGTGATTCTGGCAGCCAGGCGTCCCTCCACTAAGGTGGTATACGCCTGCAGGTGGAACAAATTTGTGGCATGGTGCACAGCAAAGGCTGTGAACCCCCTTTCTGCCCCTCTTTCTGAGGTCCTTCTGTTCCTTCTTTCTCTGGCCCAACAGGGTTCTGCCCTGGGTACCATCAAGGGTTATCTCTGTGCTATCTCGGCCTTCCTCAGGCTCCCTGATCAGCCCTCCCTTTTCAAGTCCCCTGTTGTTAACAGGTTCTTAAAAGGCATTACACACCTCTTTCCTCCTGTTCCATTTGTGATGCCTCAGTGGGACTTGAACTTGGTTCTTACCTTTTAATGTGCGCTCCCTTTGAGCCTCTGCATAACTGTCCTCTTCGTCTTCTGACTCTAAAGACAGCCTTTCTGGTGGCCATCACCTCCGCTCGGAGGGTGAGTGAGCTCCAGGCTTTATCTTGCAAACCTCCCTTTCTGTCTGTTCATCCAGACAAGGTTGTTCTTCGGACGCGTCCGTCCTTCTTGCCAAAGGTGGTTACTGCCTTCCACATTGGGCAGACCATCACTTTGCCTACCTTCTTTCCGCCTCCACATCCTTCCAGAGAGGAAGAGAGGCTCCACCGTCTGGACCCAAAACGTGCGCTCTCCTTCTATATCGACCGCACAAAACACTTCCGGGTGGATGACCAGCTCTTTGTTGGCTACGTGGGCGCCAAAAAAGGTCGGGCGGTGCACAAACGAACCATCTCCCGCTGGGTTACCTTGTGCATCAAGACCTGCTATTCTTTGGCTAAGAAGGAGCCTCCTGTTGGGCTGCGTGCCCAGTCCACCAGGGCAACGGCTGCTACCACAGCCTTGGGCCGCGGGGTTCCGCTGCCGGTTATTTGTCAGGCAGCTACGTGGGCCTCGCTGCACACGTTTACAAAGCATTACTGCCTTGACAGTCAGGTCCGGAGGGACGGCTTCTTTGGCCGTTCTGTCCTCCGGGACTTCCTTGTCTGATCTTTGTTCGCACACCCACCACCGGGGTTGGTATTGCTGGGGTATCTATTCTAAGGTAAGGAATCTGTCACTAACGTGTCTCTTTCAGATGCACAAGTTACTAACTTGTGTAACGATATATCTGTAAGAGACAGTAGTTAGTGACAGATTCCTTACCGCCCCACCCATCCTCCCCGTTCTGCGAACTGATTTCTAGGGTTAAGGACATCCCTATCTGAAAGAGACACGTTAGTGACAGATTCCTTACCTTAGAATATCCCCAGGCGTCAGGCTGGATCCGAAAGTTTTGCGTAGCAGTACCCTTGCGCGTCGGTAGGCGGCGTCGTGCGGCTCCGCGTCCGTCGCCGGCGTCGTGATCGCCGGGATGACGTCGCGGGCAGTACTTAGGCGCCGCCCTGCGCGCTGACGTCAGTTCTTCTTTTCCGCGCCAGCAAGCGCAGATCCGGGAAGAGCAGTGCCCTGGTCATTTTTTGACCATACTTTTGGTGATTTTTTCACTGTTTTTCCATCTTTCAAGGTGTCGTAGGGATGCCCGGCTTCAAGCGATGCGGCGCCTGTGCGCGGATGATGTCCGTCACCGACCCGCATTGGGAGTGTCTCTTCTGCCTCGGCCGAGGCCACGACACGGCGTCTTGTACCGACTGCCAGGCCCTCCACCCGAAAGCTTTGCGAGAGCGGTCTCGAAAGCTCCTCGAGGCCCGGCATTCGGCTCCGCGGAAGCCCCGGTCGCGTGAGAGGTCCAGGGGTCGATCGCGGAGTCCACACCGGTCGCCGGCGTCGAAGTCTTCTTCGTCCGGTAAGTCGAAGCACAAAAAGTCCAAAAGCATCATCGCTCTAGGACTTCGCCTCGCCGGTCTCGCGACTCGGCTGATGCCCTCCCGGCACCGTCCCCGCCCCCGCGGCCCCGGACATGCCTGTGGAGTCGCCCCCGCCATACCCGCCCTTCCTGGGTTCGGGGCGGATCCGGCCAAAGTACAGGAATTCCTGTCGGCCATGGCCCGCCTCTCGGGCCTTCAGGCCCCTCCGGTGCGCCTTCGGGCCCCGCGGGCCCTGATGGGGTTGCTCCGGCGCCGCCGACGGCTCCGGCCCCGGCGTCGCCCGTGCCTCCAGCCTCGATCCCGGCTCCGGCTTCGGCCCCGGCCTCGATCCCGGCTCCACAACCCCCATCGACGCCGGTCGACCTAACGACACCTCCGCCAGCGCCGATGTCTCCGGTGCCGTTCTCGGCGCTGCCCTGGGCTCCGGGCGGCGGCGTCCCCCTGTTCCTTCCGGCTCCGGACATGGATCCGGAGCGACGTCGCTCGACGCCGGCTCCGGCGCCGATGGGACCTTGGGTCCCAAATGTCCCTCCTCCTCCTTATTTTGAACCAGAGGAGGACCAGTTGGACTGGGAGGGGTCTAATGACCCTCTGACGCGACACTGTCAGTATGATGAGGACTGGACAGAGAGTTCTAGGGAGGCCAGTGGTCTGGATACTTCCCCTGACACTGGCATGCTGTCTCCTCCCGTGGCTACGGAGGAGGGGGCCAATCTTGGTACGGTGTTGCAGTAGGGCAGCTGGGGCCTTACGTCTCCAGCTCCCTACTTTGACGGTCAAGCCTAACATCTTGACAGAGGTGCTTCAGCCGGCAGCCTCCTCTGCGGAGACTGTGCTGCCGCTTAACGACGCCCTCACTGACGTTCTTTGGGCGCCTGGTCCAAGCCCAACACAGGGGCTCCTGTGGATCGGAACGTGTCACAACGCCATCGCCCAGCTCCGGGCGACCCCTGTTTCTTTCTGTCCACCCCACTCCTGAGAGCTTGGTTGTCCAAGCCTCCGCTTCCCAAACCGCCTTCCCTACCGCTCCTCCGGATAGGGAATCCAAACGCCTGGATCAGTTTGGGAAGAAAGGTTTTTCTTCCTCCAGTGCTGGCTTGCGGTCCGTTAACACCGCTTGTCTTTTGGGCCGATATACCCACTCCCTGTGGGATTCGGTGGCGGATGTTTTGCCCCAGTGCCCTGAGGAGGTCCAGGCACTGCTTTCCCGCGCCATTGCGGAAGGAAGGGATGCGGCCAAATACACTATCCGTTGTGGCCTTGACACCGCCGACTCGCTGGGCAGGTCTATTGCAACGACGTGGCGCTCCGACGCCACGCCTGGCTGAGAACCACTGGTTTTTCAGGGGATGTCCAGAATACTCTCATGGACATGCCCTTTGATGGAGTCGGTCTTTTGGGTCCAAAGCAGACCATGCATTGGAGCGCTTTAAGGACTCACGGGCTACTGCCAAGTCCCTGGGCCTTTCTGCTACACGCCTCCGCTGACTTCTGCTTTTCGCCCCTATCGTGCCACGGTAGGGGCGCCCCTTCACGTCAGCAGCCCAGCCACCGGCCCGCGCAGCAGGCGTCTATGCGTGGCCGAGGACGTGGATTCCGCCGTGGCGGATCGGGCAACCAGCGTGCGGGTCAGGCCACCACCTCCAACCCGTCCGCGGCCTCCAAGCCCTCCTAGTCCCTCCTTTCAGGTGCACGGCACGCCAGTAGGGGGCAGGGTCCGCCATCACCTTCCCCACTGGCGCACCATCACCTCGGACAGGTGGGTCTTGGACATTGTCCGAAGGGGCTACTCCTCCCCTTCGAGACCACCCCCAGCCATGCCACCTCAATTCCGCCGCATGTCAGGGGATCACTTGGTGCTTCTACAGAAGGAAGTCACGGCCCTCTTGACCAAGAGGGCCATCGAGCATGTTCCGACCCCAGAAGTAGGGCGTGGTTGCTACTCCCACTACTTTCTGGTGCCCAAAAGGACAAGGAGGACATGCGTCCTATCTTGGACCTCCGGAACGTCAATCACTTTCCTCCGGAAGGAGAAGTTCAAGATGCTCACCCTAGCTCAGGTCTTGACTGCCCTCGACCCTGGAGACTGGTTGGTAGCGTTGGACTTGCAGGACGCATATTTCCACATCCCCGTCCTGCCGGCCCACCGGCGTTACCTTCGGTTCACGGTAGGCCCCGGGCATTTTCAGTTCACCGTGCTCCCCTTTGGCCTTACCAGTGCCCCTCGGGTGTTCACGAAAGTGATGGCGGTGGTCGCAGCTCATCTGCGCCGGGCAGGGGTTTCAGTCTTCCCCTACCTCGACGACTGGCTGCTGAAGGCGGGCTCGTCCCAGGCAGTCGTCTCCCACCTCCAGACTACGGCCGAACTCCTGCACTCGCTGGGGTTCTCCATCAATGTGCCGAAGTCGCATCTGATTCCTTCTCCACAGCTCCTTTTCATCGGAGCAGTTCTGGACACGACGCAGCTTCGGGCCTATCCTCCCGAACGGCGAGTCCGGGATATTCAGGCTATGATTCCGATCTTTCAGCCTTTATCCTGGGTTTCGGTACCGATGACCCTGAGGCTGCTGGGCCTCATGGCCTCCTGCATCCTGCTGGTCAATCATGCCAGATGGCATATGCGGGCTCTGCAGTGGGACCTGAAGTTCCAGTGGGCGCAGCACCAGGGCAACCTGTCCGATCACGTCCAGATCTCGGAGGGACTGCAAGACAGCTGCAGTGGTGGCTCTCGAACCGGCAATGGGTCATGGGCAGATCCCTCTCCCTTCCCCAGCCAGAGCACACAGTTGTGACGGACGCGTCCCTTCTGGGATGGGGCGGTCACATGGGAGAGGCGGAGATCAGAGGCCTCTGGTCTCCGGCGGAGTCCCGGCTCCATATCAACTTTCTGGAGCTCCGGGCGATCCGGCTTGCACTCAAGGCATTCCTTCCCTCTGTCAAAGGGAAGGTAGTGCAGGTGTTCACAGACAACACCACCGCCATGTGGTACTGCAACAAACAGGGCGGGGTGGGGTCTTGGACCCTTTGTCAGGAGGCTCTGCGCCTCTGGACATGGCTGGAACATCAGGGCATGTTCCTGATGGTTCAACACCTGGCAGGTTCCCAGAGTGTTGAAGAAGATTCGGCACGACCGGGCCCAAGTCATTCTTGTGGCTCCGGACTGGGCTCGAAGAGTTTGGTATCCCGAGCTACTCAATATGAGCATAGATCCCCCGATCCGTCTGCCTCTTCGGGAGGATCTTCTGTCGCAGCAGCAGGGGACGGTCCTCCACCCGAACCTGTCCAGTCTACACCTGCTTGCGTGGAGATTGAGCGGCGGCAGTTGATTCCTTTCGACTTGCCTCCCGAAGTTTGTGATGTGATTCTGGCAGCCAGGCGTCCCTCCACTAAGGTGGTATACGCCTGCAGGTGGAACAAATTTGTGGCATGGTGCACAGCAAAGGCTGTGAATCCCCTTTCTGCCCCTCTTTCTGGGGTCCTTCTGTTCCTTCTCTCTCTGGCCCAACAGGGTTCTGCCCTGGGTACCATCAAGGGTTATCTCTGTGCTATCTCGGCCTTCCTCAGGCTCCCTGATCAGCCCTCCCTTTTCAAGTCCCCTGTTGTTAACAGGTTTCTTAAAGGCATTACACACCTTTTCCCTCCTGTTCCGTTCGTGATGCCTCAGTGGGACTTGAACTTTCTGGTGGCTATCACCTCCGCTCGGCGGGTGAGTGAGCTCCAGGCTTTATCTTGCAAACCTCCCTTTCTGTCTGTTCATCCAGACAAGGTTGTTCTTCGGACGCGTCCGTCCTTCTTGCCAAAGGTGGTTACTGCCTTTCACATTGGGCAGACCATCACTTTGCCTACCTTCTTTCCGCCTCCGCATCCTTCCAGAGAGGAAGAGAGGCTCCACCGTCTGGACCCAAAACGTGCGCTCTCCTTCTATATCGACCGCACAAAACACTTCCGGGTGGATGACCAGCTCTTTGTTGGCTACGTGGGCGCCAAAAAGGTCGGGCGGTGCAAAAACGAACCATCTCCCGCTGGGTTACCTTGTGCATCAAGGCCTGCTATTCTTTGGCTAAGAAGGAGCCTCCTGTTGGGCTGCGTGCCCATTCCACCAGGGCAACAGCTGCTACCACGGCCTTGGGCCGCGGTGTTCCGCTGCCGGTTATTTGTCAGGCAGCTACGTGGGCCTCGCTGCACACGTTACTTAAACATTACTGCCTTGACAGTCAGGTCCGGAGGGACGGCTTCTTTGGCCGTTCTGTCCTCCAGGACTTCCTTGTCTGATCTTTGTTCGCAGACCCACCACCGGGGTTGGTATTGCTGGGGTATCTATTCTAAGGTAAGGAATCTGTCACTAACGTGTCTCTTTCAGATGCACAAGTTACTAACTTGTGTAACGATATATCTGTAAGAGACAGTAGCTAGTGACAGATTCCTTACCGCCCACCCATCCTCCCCGTTCTGCGAACTGATTTCTAGGGTTAAGGACATCCCTTTCAGAGCCCTAGTATTTTTCAGACACCTATGTCAGCTTCTTGCATGGCTCTGCGTTCCTGGCGCGGAAAGTCGGGTACAGAACTGACGCCAGCGCGCAGGGGCGGCGCCTAGGCACTGCCCGCGACGTCATCCCGGCGATCACGACGCCGACGACAGACGCGGAGCCGCACGACGCCGCCTACCGACGCGCAAGGGTACTGCTACGCAAAACTCTTCCGGATCCAGCCTGACGCCTGGGGATATTCTAAGGTAAGGAATCTGTCACTAACTACTGTCTCTTACAGATATATCGTTATTACATGCTAGTAACTTGTGCTTCAGGGCCCTAGTATTTTTCAGACACCTATGTCAGCTTCTTGCATGGCTCTGCGTTCCTGGCGCGGAAAGTCGTGTACAGAACTGACGTCAGCGCGCAGGGGCGGCGCTCTAAGTACTGCCCGCGACGTCATCCCGGCGATCACGACGCCGACGACGGACGCGGAGCCGCACGACGCCGCCTACCGACGCGCAAGGGTACTGCTACGCAGAAAACTTTCCGGATCCAGCCTGACGCCTGGGGATATTCTAAGGTAAGGAATCTGTCACTAACTACTGTCTCTTACAGATATATCGTTACACAAGTTAGTAACTTGTGCTTTAAGCTGCACGAGCCGGAACCGGCAGCGAATTGCGATCTCTCGCGGGCTTTGTAGGGCGTCCTGCCACTCGTCATCTTCCAAGTCGCCTACGTCTCCCACCCACCTTGTCCGCAGTGTCGTCAGTGGGTCAGGCATGTTGTTTATGAGTTTGCGGTATATTGTGGAAGTGGGTTTCTCCAGTATGGGATCGAGAAGCAGCCTATCTTCCATGGGGGAATACTCCGGGATTGTCATGTCCCTCCTTATGTGAGCCCGCAGGGCATGGGAGAGGCGTATGTAGTGGTAGTGTTGTGAGTCATGGAGATCGTATTCTTTTTTAAGGGAAGCGAAGGATCGCGGGGCCGCTCCCTTCCAGACATCTCCCAAATATTCAATGCCGAGTTATCCTATTTTTGATGCAAGTTGGCCAGGTGCACCTATCGTCAAACTCCAAGCCCAAACATGTAAACTAGCTTACCCTATCTAATTTTTTACCCTCTATATTTAAGGTAGGGTTTTGGTGTTACTGGGGCCACATACCATTGTGAATGTTTTAGCAAGGTTAGTCTCCAAATCCAGATCTTTCAAAGAAACTAGCATAGCTAAAAATCAGGGTCTTAAGGCCATTGGCCCTCCTTGCCAGGAAGCCTGCATCGTCTGCATATAGAAGCGCGGGCACTGCTTTTTGCCCGAGACAAGGAACATCCAACCCAACAGAAGCCAATGTCCTGCCCAACCTGTTTGTGTATAGCAGGAAGAGGATCGGGGCAAGAACACATCTCTGGCGCACCCCACGCTCAACTCTAAAGGATTCTGTGCATTCACCAGCATTACCGAATCTTACTACTGCTGTAAGATCATAGAGTAGGAGTCTTAAGAATGAAACCAGGCCCCCATCAACACCCATACTCTCTAAAATAGACCACAGCTTGGATCTGCATACATAATCAAATGCGCTCGACAAATCCATAAACACCAGGTGTGTAGAGACACCCTTGGCGTATTTATATTTTGCCACAATTAGATGGAGGTTGAGGCAGTGTTCGATGATCCCGAGCCCCTTTCTGAACCCAGATTGGGTTTGGGAGAGGATATTGTATTTATTTATGCAAACTAAAAAACGATCCAAAACTACTCTCCCAATAATTTTGGCTGTGGAGTCAAGAAGGGATATCGGGCGGTAACACTTTACATCATGCACATTTCCTTTTTTAAAGATGGGGACGATTGTTGAGGTGCGCCACGACATAGGCACACCCAAACTGCAAACAGCATTAAATACACAGGTGAGCACAGGTGTCCAGAATCCCGTATTCTCCCTAAATAAATCAAGGGGGACACCGGGACCGGCGCCTTCTTGCACCGACTATCGACAATTGCCTTATACACCTCTTCCTCCCTGAAATCAAGTTTAAAACAAGAGGGATCAACCATGGGCGCTTCTTCAGCAGCCCTATTATTAGTGGCTTACATCCCTGAAAAATGCGCCAACCAAGCCTCTGCCATAATGTGGACCGTCAGTTTATCTTGTGATGTCGGAGGAGATGAAACTGACCGCACTACCTTCCAAAAAGCTTGGGAATCTTTAAGCTGGCAAGCTCTAACTATAGACTCCCATTTCTCCTCCTTCATGGCCAGTTTCCTTTTTTTTTAATGCCAGTTGATACGTCTTTCTGCAATAACACACTGGTCTCTTGTCGATTGCTTCAATGCCCAATGCAAAGATTCATTTGCCGTTGTGCACTCTTTGTCAAACCAGGATTTAACATGAAAACTTGGCTGGGTAATAGGTCTAGATAACATCCCTTTGACCCACGTTAAAAGATCAATAAAATAACTTTAAGGGTTGGATCACATATTTCTAAATTGCAGCAGTTTATCAATGCCGTACTCAAACAGAGAATCTTTAACGGCGGACTGATGCTTCCGTACCTCACGCTAGTTTCAAATATATCAGAAGTCCTTGCGCAGCAAGCCCTGGCATCAGCCGTCAAGTGATGCCTCTGTGAAGCCGATACTAAGCAAAGCAGGGGTTGGGCGTGCGCCAAGTAACGAAGTCCAGAAGGTCAGTATTGAGTTTCAAAGAAAGTCTTTATTTTCAACCAGTTAACTCTCACGAGATTGGAGTTTTATAGTCAGCCAACGCGTTTCGTTCTCACGAGGAGAACTTCATCAGGGCTCATTAGGCGAGTGTTTGTAATGATGTAAGTTGCTACACGAGGTTGCATTCCACACGAGCACACGGGCACAAACATTTGTTCACCAACTCGGACCTGACACCATCGACTTTAAGAATTGCTTTTAGGCCGACTCTGGCCTTGGGACATCCCGATTGTTTCCAGTGTTATTGCCTGGAACACCTACCCCACCCATCGCTTGCATTATCTTATTCTATTATAGACCTTTTGAAATAGGCCCTACCTGGCTTCCTTACAACCTACACTGCGCCCACCAGACTTGTGTGGAACGCAACCTCGTGTAGCAACTTACATCATTTACAGACACTCGCCTAATGAGCCCTGATGAAGTTCTCCTCGTGAGAACGAAACGCGTTGGCTGACTATAAAACTCCAATCTCGTGAGAGTTAACTGATTGAAAATAAAGACTTTCTTTGAAACTCAATTCTGACCTTCTGGACTTCGTTACTTGGCGCACGTCCAACCCCTGCTTATCATTGCCGTACTGTTGTAGACAACCTGGGTCATGATATGCTTCAAATTTGCAGTTTGCCAAGCCACTCTGCGCCCTTCATCCTTTACAGTTAAAACTTGCGTAGGCCTAGGCTTATGTCGTCTTTGCAGGGCCGCAGTTTGCACTGCAATAGGGTTGTGGTCACTATATATCTGTGCAAGTACCTTGCTACTGATAATGGCTGATGACATACCCCGGGACGTAAAGACGTAATCTATAATGCTCCCGGCACCCCTCCCTATAAAGGTTGGGATTTCAGGGCCAGCACAATTAGAGACCTTATTAAATAGATCACGCTCGGCCAGTAAAGAGGACAAAACACGACCCCTGACATCCATGGCATTGTGCTCAGTTTCTCGGGCAAGTGGATCAAAAATAGTTGGTGATAAAGGGGGCATATACCCTAATTTAGCATTAAAATCACCTGCCGGAGCCTCCTTTTCAACTAACAGGTCGATTACAGAAAACAGACCCTCTAAATTACAATCACCCTTGCTGGAAAAGTTGGTATTATAAAAGTGTATCATATGTACCCTATAGTTACCATTCCAGCAGAGGCAAAAAAACTGTACCTCCCCCTCATCTGGAGGTAGAGGAGTGATAGAGCATATCATAGTCAAGAATAAAAGATTGCCAACCTTCAATTGAGACATTTGAAGCTAGGCCGGCAACATTCCAGCTTAGGAAATTAGCACAGGAGGCATATTCACCACCCTCTACCACAGATACACTCATATCAGGCCCTGCCTGTATATTTGGGTGATAGACATAGGCTGCCACCCTATTCACGTTACCATCACATAATAGTGGGGGGGCGGCAGTAGACAGGTGGGCTACAGATATCTCTCTGCTAAGCATAACTCCAGTTTCCAAAGCGCCAATGCAGTCACGCTCCTTACTATGCTGTCAATCACTGTCCTCCAACCTTGACAACACCGTCAATCTATTTCTCAGGGGTACTGTTGGGTATAATAAAGGTCTAAAGGGGTCTCTTTGGTGCCGTTAACCCTTCTGAGCTGAGTGTAGAAGTCACCAGATGCCTGTATAAGAAACCTAGTGGCAGGATCTTAACAGAACTGGATTTAAAAACATATAGTCCAGGGGTGCACCACATACAAACGGGTATTAAGCACAAATGTTGCTCGGAAGCAGATGGTAATGAATTCCAGACAATACAGTAAGGTTCTTCTTTTTTTATTTTTGCTTCTTATGGGTGTTCTTAAAACCAGCCAATGCGTTTCGTCCACTAGCAAATGGACTTCTTCAGGGCAAAGAAATATAATCTGGTCAAGGGGAAATCCAGTCCTGTCGCAACCTCAATAAATAATTTTCTCACAAAGATGTAACTTTCCAATGGTGCAAAACGCTATGCAAGCTGTTTGTCAATATAAGTACAAACAAGAAGAGATGAACTGTCCCATCCGTATACGAGTATAATTCATTAGTATTCCTTTTTCATATTTTGAACGGCGCAAAAACGCCCTGTGCAATGCACTTTGTAAATATCGTCCGGCTTCCCCCGAGGTGGCTTTGCATCAGATAATTATCGATTGTGGAGCGAGTTTGTGGTGGTGGAACGCTAGGAACCTCAGTAGTGCCCTTCCTTTTACCTATAATCCAACAGCCAGTTGCGACACAAATATGATGCAGCATGAATATAAAGAGACCCACAGAAGAAACCCAAACTACCAAAGCAAACAAATGGGTGTAGCAGTACCTCTGTATATAGATCCTCTTCATTGCTGTACCAAATGCAAAGCTTCAGAGGGATTGCCCAGCCTAAGACGGGCCCGTCTTGGCCCGACCTTTGTCCGCCTCCCGTGGCTTTATGGTGCTCCAGCGCCTGTCGATTACGTCGCAGCCCCTCCTCAGGGCCGGGAAAGCAGGAAAAGGCTGGTGCGGCAAACAGTGTAGGCTGCCGCGCTGCAAGATGCCTCCCGTGGCTTTATGGCACTCCAGCGCCTGTCGATTACGTCACAGCCCTTCCTCAGGGCCAGGAAAGCAGGAAAAAGGCTGGTGCGGCAAACAGTGGAGGCTCAATTAACAGTGAGTATCCTTCAGCCCATCTGTTTCACAGTTGCATGGATACTCGTTCACATGAGGAATCTTTAGGAGCAAATACCCATCAGAGGAACAAGTTACTTAACTTTGATAATGTTCTGTCTGGTGGATATGACCACTCCCTCCTGCCCTAATGATCTTATTTTTCTTTGGCTCAGCCCTCTGTCTTTAGCTTATATGGGAATACAAAAAATTGGAGTAGATCTGACATCACCAGTTCTTACGGGCCCTTGTATGTGCCCCGTCACTCATCGTGGTTTTGCGCAACTCCATGGACAACATTGACATGCTACTGCTGGAAAAAAATTGTAAATCCAGACGCACACACCTGTCTTATGTGTAGATTTTTCATTTGTCTTCCATTTTTGTAGATAGTTTCCAGTATCACTTTCTTTGTGGAATGCTGTGTAACTGAATAGTCCATGTGTGTTTGCTCGTTCTTTGTACTTCATCTATAGTGGTAAAGCCGTACTTCTCTTTAAGAAGGTCATTCTAAACAATATAGCACCTGGAAGTGTATATGTAAAAAGCATGTTACAGTTTTTGCCTAGCCACCACTTCCTTGAGAAATGTGGTAATGCTCAGGGGAATTGGCGATGACACTCAATCAGGGGAAAGAAGAAAAATATTTGTATTACTTGTCAACTGTACCCACCGATGATAAATAGTGTGGTATAAAGAGTGAGGCCATCTTTGAACATTGTTTTTCAGAGTAAACATATAGGAACTTTTGAGAAAGTAATTTCAGTTTCATTTTTGGGTACATATTGTTGCAGTTGATCAGCATATTATTTTGTATATTTGATGTAATGTTTTAAGTGGCCATGAGTGTTTCCAGATGTGGGTCCTTTGATCAGTGTGTTCTCTGGGACCAACCAGCTCCTGACTGAAGAGGCCCTGTCAGACCAAAACAGGTTTTGGGTTGCTTGTGTTAAGGTTCAGAGACAACCTGGCTTGGCAGTTTGGGCTGGAATGTTACTATTGGAGCAAGAACAAGGCTGATTAGCGTATGGCCGGGTCTAATCTGAGGTGGCATGGTGGGCGAATGAACAATGGGTTGGAATGCTGCCATGAGTGATTGCCAATGGTTAGACTAATTGCAAGCATTTCTCGCATCACAGTTTGCATATTTTATGTAACGCCCGAAGTGGCCATGAGTATGCCCAAATGAGGGTTGCTTGCTCACAGTGCCACTGGAAACAGGCTGCACCTGACTGAAGAGGCCCAATCAGGTCGAAACAGGTCTTGGGTTGCTTGTGTTTCGGCACCAAAAGGACCTGGCTTGGTAGTTCAGACTGGACTGGTCTTATTAGAGAAGGACCAAGGCTGATTACCATATAGCTGGGTCCAATCTGAGGTGGCATAGTGGGCAGAAGAACTTTGGGTTGGAATGCTACCCTGAACAATTGCCAATGGTTACGCTAATTACAAGGATTTCTCCAATCACCTTTTGTGTATTTGATAGCATATTATACACAAAATGTTTATTGATATCAAAAGCAGTAGCATATGGTGACATAATCCAATTTAGAAACCGAAGACCAAGACCCTCAACTTAAATTATCTACTAGCGCAGGTATTGCCTCAGCAGAATTTATCACATCACTGCGAGTATAGCACTCATTTTCGGATGTTGGTCAGGTTTTCCCTGATCCTTGAAGTTGCAGGAACTACCTGCCAATTTCAGGGATGGGATTACTGCTGTTTGCCACTAAGAACTTCAGAAAGTTGGCCTCCCAAGACTATTTGCTGTGAAATAAATGTCTAGCTCACAGGAGGTGGTTTGAGGAATAAGTAAAGGAGGTACAGCAATGAAGATGAAAATATTGAGCCAAACTTTTTATTTTATATACAAGAGCAATTATTTGCTCATACCAGTGTGTGTGTGTGTGTGTGTGTGTGTGTGTGTATATATATATGCATGCAAAAAAGAAGCCGAGAATGTGGATAGTTCCCAAGCTTAGGTGGAGAGCAGCTCCTGTATAGAGCACCCTACAACACCAGTGACAATGAATATGCTCACCTCAAATGTCTGTTTTTCTAGCAAAGTTTTAAAGCATAGGATTAGCACAGTGCTATCCACGCTGATCTAGAAATGGACAAAGTCTTTTGCCATTTCTAGAGCAAAGTCTTTAAGCATAGGATTAGTAGAGTGCCATCCACGCCGAGCTGTAAAATGACAGCCTTTTACCACTCCAGGCACAATATCTGATAGAGACATCTAGCTGCAGATTCCTTACCTTTGAATTATTCGCAGGTGCCAGACTGACGTACTAATGTCAGTTTCTTCCTTTCTACGCGAATCGGGGGAGCAGTACATCTGGCCATTTTTGGCTTACCTTGTCGTTGTTGTCGAAACTGTGTGCTTTTTTCCAGCTATCTTCAGGGTCCTGTGAACTACGATGTCGACCCCACACCCTCATCCTATTTGCATGTGGTATCTGGGCACGCACCTTGACTCCAAACTGTGCAGCTCATGTCTTCAGCTTCAGTCGTCGGCGTTGCAGGAGCGCCACATAAAACTGCTAGCGGCGCGGTGGTCGAAGGCCCCTCGCCAGTTGCTGTCCCCTTCTCCCTACGAGGACCATTCGAAGGCCTGCTTCTGAAGTCCTTCATCCTCTGTCGTCTGGTAAATCATGAAGTATGCAGTCAGTGCCGTGTCCCTGACACGTCTCCTATTCCTCCGAATTCTACGTCTGAGCAAGCAACTCCTGCGCCATCCGGTGTTTCATGGCGCAAAGGCGACACTGGCTCAGATGAGGGAATACTATCTCTCCCTCCATGCCATTTTTGGTTCCCAGCCTCCCTCTGGTGCGTGTCTTGGCCCCAAGGAGGTCGGTGAGGCCTTGACTGAACTCCAAATCGGCGTGACCTCCCTCGGTGTCAGTGAGGCCCTCCGAATCCGTGCTCAACACTTTATCGGCTCTGGTGCACAGCCCTTTGAGTTTCCCACCCGGACCGCCTGTGTTGGATCAGTCATTGCCGATCGCCCCTGCTTTGTCCTCCTCAACGCCGGGGTGTCATCTCTTCGACACCGGTCGACGTCGGGAACAGCGTCGGTAGACAAGTTCTTTCCGGGCTACCTTCCTCTGCTTTCAGAGGAGCCCCCTGCTATTTTCCCCTCGGAACACAGGTATTTTGGTGCTATCAGTGATGACATAACTGACGTCCATCAGCCTCCTCCGAGTTTCATTGGATGTCTGACCTTGGTGAAGCGAGTGGTCTTAATTCTTCGCCCAAACTTGGGCCTGTTTTCTCCTCCTAACCTTGCTTCGAAGGCTCGCTCGGCTTTTGCTGAACTTTTGCTGAGAGTTGCTGTGGTTCTGGGGCTGTAATTCCTGCTGTGGAGGTGGCCCTTGATCCCCTACTTGGAGTGCTTCATCAGGGCAAGATGAGAAATGAACCTGTGCTCCCCTTCAGTGAAGCCCTCTTTGATATTCTGTTGGGCGATTGGGCTAAACCCGTTTCAAAGGCCTCCATGGACCGGTGTATAGATCATAGGCACCTTCCTGCCCCTGGAGACCCGCTCTGCCTGTCCCGTCAGCCTGCTCCGGGCAGCTTTGTGGTTCAGGCTGCTACAGCCTCTCCGGACATCAGCGCCGTGCCCGACATCCCCCCAGACAGGGAGTCTAAAAGTTTAGATGCTCTTGGTCGATATCTCTTTTCTACCACCAGATCTGCTTTGCGGTCCCTTAATACTGCTTGTGTTTTGGGCTGTTTTTCTCATGTGTTGTGGGATTCAGTCTGGCGCCTTCTCCTCTCCGTCCCTGATGACTCTTGGTACACTATTACTCAGCTAGTTCAGGATGGCCTACAGGCGGCTAAATTGCAGATTTGTTGTGGCATGGATACCACAGATTCCATCAGATGAGCCATGGCCCTTTCGGTATCTCTACGCCAGCGCGCCTGGAACGCACCTCTGGCTTCTCTGAGGCTATTCAGTCCGCCTTGGTGTACATGCCCTTCAGTGGTCAATATCGGTTTGGCTCTCAAGCTGACTCTGCCTTGCGCCATTTTCGGGATGGATGGAGTGGAGCAAAATCTTAATCCCTGATTGCTATACAGCCCTCTCTTTCCCCCTGCACTCAGTCTGGCCAGGGATGGTCTCCGTTTCTGTGTGAGCCTGTGTAGCCCGGTGCCTGTTGGTTTCTTCTTTTTTCACTCGTCACCTCTGAGTGGCATCCGGTGTGGTGTGCCTGCCCTGGCGGGTATTTTCTTTTCTTTCATTCTGCCTTGTCGATGACAGGTTGTGGTCCCTGGTTGTTTTGGGACACGTCTTATTTTCTGGCCCTGCTTGGTTTCTACACTGGCGGCTGCACGTGTTCTCCATCTTTCTACCCAAGTTCTGATTGAGGGGTTTTCATGGTATTGTGCGGATGCACAGTTGCCTTGTTCCCTGTCCTACAGGGTACTTCCTCTGTATGCCTTACAGGTATTCCTCCATATGTTTCTGACACCATAGTACCCCTTATACGGGGCTCCACATGCCATGCACTGGTGCAAATCGGAAGGTGGTGCTTTTTGCACCCCACGCCCTCCCCCCCCCTCCCGTTTGAGTGTTTCTCCAACTAGCCAGGGGGTCCTTTACTTCAACTCGATCTGTGGCCTTTTTTCCTGGCTAACGCACGGGAAGGGAAATGGATCTTGGCATAGGGTGCATTGTCTGGTCCTGTCCCAGATGATGTCCAATCTTTCTCTCTTAACCCCTTCGCTGTGTAGATCCTTCAAGGTTTCTTTATAGAAACGAACAGTTAAAATAGGAAAAATTGAAAATGAGTTGAAAAAAACAGCCATTTGTGCCAACGTTTTCACCTGTAACTTCTTCTAATTATGAAAGATGTTTGAAAGCAATGTACCATTACATCCGCTGGACCTTTCTGGTTGTGGGGATATATAGGACTTGTAGGTTCACCAAGAACCCGACGAACCCAGAGCCAATAACTGAGCAGCGTCTTGCAATGGTTTTTTATTATGTACCGGGTATATAGCAATTAATTTGGGAAAATATATACAGTGAAATATCGGGATGAAAGACACCTATGTATTTCTGAAATTGGAACAAAATATAGAATTTAGAAACAGTAGCTATTTTCACATTTCCGAAATTGTGAGTACCCATACTAGCATGAGAATTATAGGACATTTTACAAAGTGACTTTTTTTTTTTACACATTGTCTTTCATTTGGAAGGCAGAAATGCATCGAAAGTCAATAGGTAATAACAGTTGCTCTACAATTCTGTTACCCTAAGTCTCCCGATAAAAATGGTACCTCACTTGTGTGGGTAGGCCTAGTGCCCGCAACAGGAAACGGCCCAAAACGCAATGTGGACACACCACATTTTCACAGTGAAAACTGACCCTTTTTTTGCAAAGTGCCTAGCTGTAGATTTTGAACCCTAGCTTTACCGGCACCTAGGGAAACCTAGCAAACCTATACATTTTTGAAAACTAGACACCCAGGAGAATCCTGGATGGGGTGACTTGTCTGGCTCTCACCAGGTACTGTAACCCAGAATCCCTTTCAAACCTCGAACTTTGACAAAAAAAACACATTTTACTCACATTTCTGTGGTGGAAAGTTCTGGAATCTGTGGATCCAAAAAATTCCACCCACCCCGCATCCCCCAAAGTCTTTAGTGAAAAATGGTACCTCACTTGTGTGGGTAGGCCTAGTGCCCGCGACAGGAAACGGCCCAAAACACAACGTGGAGACACCACATTTTCACAGTGAAAACAGACCTTTTTTTGCAAAGTGCCTAGCTGTAGACTTTGAACCCTAGCTCTGCCGGCACCTAGGGAAACCTAGCAAACCTATACATTTTTTAAAACTAGACACCCAGGGGAATCCAGGATGGGGTGACTTGTCTGGCTCTCACCAGGTTCTGTTACCCAGAATCCCTTGCAAACCTCAAACTGTAAAAAGAAACACATTTTCCTCACATTTCTGTGGTGGAAAGTTCTACTTCACATGCCCCCATCTGCCTTTTGGTGGGGATGGGGGCATTGGCATGCCCATTCTGGGCAGCCCCCGCCCCGAACTTTGAAAGAAAAGAAAAAAATCCCTAGTGCCTAGTGGGCATTCTGCCACCCCCCGGGGGGCAGAAAGACTAGCATTTTTTTTGGGTGGGGGCATTGGCATGCCCATTCTGGGGAGCCCCCACCCCTACGTATATATAAAATAAAAAAATCCCTGGGGCCTAGTGGGCTTTCTGCCCCCATCTGCCTCCTGGGGGGCAGAAAGTCTTATGCCTTCTTTGGGGGGGTAGGGTGGGGGCATTGGCATGCCCATACTGGGCAGCCCCCACACCTGGCATATAAAAAAAATCCCTGGCGCCTAGGGTGCCTTCTGCCCCCCCGGGGGGCAGATTGGGGGCTACTGCCCCTATCTGGCAACATTTTATGGGGGGAGCTAAGGCCCTTGCCCAAGGGGCCGCTCCCCCCCCTCCCTGGTGGCTAGTGGGTGGATCCCTGCTTGGGGATCGCCCTCCTGGGGCGATCGCGAAGCAGGGATCCACTTGCGAAGGGTACCATTGGAAAGGGGAGATTCTCCCCTTTCCAACGATACCTCTCCCATGTTTTTTGGTGCTCGGGGGGCTGAGATAGCCCCACAAGCACTGAAACTGAAACGAAGTTTCAGTTTCGTTTTCATTGTAATGACGACAGCGCGCCATGCGCGCGACGGTCATTACAATGAAAACCCTAACCATGCTTTGGGAGGTTGGGGAAGCTCTTCCCCCACCTCCCAAAGCAAAAACAAAATTGGGAAATCCCCCAGAGGGATTTTTTTTAAGGGTGCTCATAATGGAATGGTTCCGTCATGAGCACACTTGCACTTATGCTCATGACTGAACCATTCCGTCATCAGCATGGAAGGGGTTAAGGCATTAGCACCTCTAGATTTCGCTGTACGTGGGCGAGACGGGCTCCTGCCGTCTTTCCCCCTTTTCCTCTTAGGCTCTTTGCGGACATGCCATGTTCATATCTTGGCGTAGGTGACCTACTCGGCCGATCCTTTCTCTTCTATGCCTCTGCATGGCCTGTTTTAATCTGCCTTGCGTGAGACTGCTGTTGCTTTTCACATATGGATTAGGGACGTTTCCGTGACATCTCCGGTACCGTTCCCACCATTTCGTTACTGGCCTGGCTGTCCTTCCTTCGTGCCTTTTGCCTCTTTATGGGGGTTTATGGCTATTTTTCATCTTCCATTCTTCTCGGACGTGGGTTTCTTGACCACCCTCTCTGGGTTGATTTGTGCAGAGGTTGGTGTTCCTTGGGATTCTTTCCGGGGAGTTTCCTTCATTTCTTGCGACTCAGATACAGTTTCGCCCCTAGGGGGCGTTCTCTTCCCTTGTACTAATGAGCTTACCAATTACAATTTTGGGTTGATGTCAGGATCCTCACTCATGATGTTACCTAGCTTTTTTGCCTGACGTGGTTTGTTCAATGCAAACAAGAACTGATTTTGCTCTGGTCTCCACGCTTGCTAGGCTGTAGGCACTGCCTCTCCATCTATTACGCCGGTGCTTTACACTGGTTCTTTGATTTGGGCCTTCACTTGTGGCGTTGGTCTTACTATTCTATATTCTTTATTCTCTATTCTGGAGGGGTTCTTCCTCCTCTGCTGTTTCCTTTTCAATGGCCTCGACTGCCTGATCATAACCATTCAGTAGCTATGTGATTTCCACCCCCATCCCTTTATATGTTCTTGCTCGCAATGCATTTTTTAACAATGCTATGCTAGTAGTTGTGGAGTGTGATTGTGTTGTTGACTCTAACTCGCCGGTTGAGCCCACTCTCCCTCACACTATTTATTCTGATGGAACATCAATGAAGCGTGAAGAGGTAGGAGGCGGAAATCAAGACACAGGTTTGAGGGAGAATTGTCATATTTTATTCTGGAACGTAGCTGGTTTAAAAACCAAGGTGCCCAACACAATATGGTCTGACTTTGTGAACAAGTTTGACATCTTTAGTTTGCAGGAAACTTGGATGGTAGAGCCCGTACACATTAGTGGTTACAAAACTTATTTTACGCCAGCAGTTCCCTCATCACACGGAAGAGCGTAAAGGTGGCCTTTGTACTTTTATTTCTAATTATTTGAATATAGGGAATATTGTTTTTAATGTTTCAAACCAATATTATCAAATTATTAGTCTTCACATAGATCAAACCTTTGGAATAGTAATATTGAATTTTTATAATAATGCCCCCCCGAGATGATTCAGGGATTGACGAGAAAATTGAGTAGTGAACTACATAATCTACAATCTGGCACAGCAAAGGAGAATTGTGTTATTTGGGGAGGGGACTTTAACTTACCCCTATGTCAGTATGTTAACAAGGGGGTTTGTGGGATATCTTATGAAAAAGGTTCTAGTATTCTCCACTTTCCCCATACAACCTTTGGAGATCTGCTGAATGACATTATGTTTACATTTGACTTAGGGTTTGTTAATGATTTATGTGTCCCTGCGAGCCCCTTTTGTCCTACTTTTAACGGACGAGGTACTTTTTCTACTATTGATTTTGTATTAGCACCACATAGATTTTCTGCTTATTTTAAAGATTTTACAACACATGATATCGTTTTGAGTGACCACTTTCCCATTAGTCTTGAATTAAAGTTAAATAATAAGTTAGTTGACAATAGAGGAAATTCAGATCATCTTGTGGAAAATATATCACTGAGTAGACAAAATGGTTATGTACTTAAATGGGAAAATGTGGATCAAGACGCTCTTATTAGTAAGGTGGTCACAAATTGTAAAGATATGTTTTTAACGTGTTTAGATAATAGATCATCGCACCAGGATATTTTAGAAAATGTTTATGTAATTTCAAATTTTATTAAAGAAACTCTTTATGTGAATACAACGAAAAAAAGTAAACAAAATAAGGGATGGTTTGATACAAGTTGTACAAAAGCCTACTCTAAGTTGAAAAATGCCCTTCATGCAAAGGTGAAAAATCGGGCTGAGATTAGTGAAGCGAGATGTGAATACAAGAGAGCACAGAAAATAAAGAAGATGGCCCTAAAAGAGGAAGCCTGGCAAGCACTACGAGAGGCTTCGGTTAACAGGGACCCCTCAGCATTTTGGAAGGCAGTTAACGCTCCCTTTTTGGCGGATAAGGACAAAGCTACTATAGAGATTGCTATTACTGAACCAGAGTGGATTAAACATTATTCCAGTCTATATAACAATCCTTTACTGGATGACCAGGAAACATTAGTGATCAGGGCTGACAATACGAAACTTATAACCCCCTCAGATCAACTGTTGCATTTTGCATTAACAGAGGTGAACTCAGCCATTAATGCAAGCCGGGGAAGGAAAGCGGCGGGACCAGATGGGGTCCCCGTTGACATTTTTAAATCCAACTTAGTACTTTGGGGACCACTTTTAACTCAGGTTTTTAATGCATGCGGCTCACAGGGTTTTTTATCTACCTGGTGCGACTCAATAATAGTACCCATTTTTAAAAAAGGGGACAGGGCAAATCCAGCATGTTACCGCCCGATCTCATTGCTGGATTCTACAGTGAAGATTGTAGGGCGAGTTCTATTAAACAGGCTGCAAGTTTGGGCTGAGGAACACTCAATACTAAGCGACCTGCAATATGGGTTTCGCAAAGGTTTGGGTACAATCGAGCAGTGTTTAAACCTACACATTATTTTAGAAAAATATACTAAAGCAAAAAAGAAAGATTGTACTTAACCTTTGTCGACTTAACCGCGGCATTCGATTGTGTTATACACGAGAAGCTGTGGGAGATTTTAGAAGGGTTGGGTGTTGACGTTCCAACAGTTATATTTTTGAGACAGTTGTATTCAGGGGCAAGGGCACGGGTTCGCTATGGGAGGGGTGGCGAATGTACTGAACACTTTGGTGTGAGAAGAGTTAGGCAAGGATGCATCCTTGCCCTGTTCCTCTTCTCACTTTACATAAATAACTTAGAAGCAGTTTTAGTAGAGGATTGCAAGGATTTACCAGTGGCAGCCAATCGACCCGTACTCAGCACTTCCTGTATGCGGACGATGCAGTCTTGATGGCCCGCACACCGCTGAGTCTACAAAGGGTGGTGGATGCTTTATTAATTTTATGGCAAGCCTGGGACTAGTTGTCAACTGTTCAAAAACATTTACTATGAACTGCGGGGCAGGTCTAAAAAAAAAGACAAGGACCCTTTTATTGATTTAAAAGTTATAGAATGCACCAAGACTTTTTCCTATCTTGGGATCTTGTTTGATCATTTTGGAACATGGTGCCCGCAATTAAAGCTAGAAGGCTGTTATTTATTAAATCACTGATGGCCCTTTCAAACTTTAGTAAAAAATTAGGTAGACGTGCCCCACCGGAAATTCAACAGATATACAGGGCAAAATGTGTTTCGATTGCAACTTATGGAGCCGGAATTTGGGGTTTTATAGGGGTCAACCCTCTGCAGTGTGCAGAGAATATGTTCCTAAGGTCCCTTTTAGCTGTTTCTGACAGTACTTCAACTTACATATGCCACCGAGAATTAGGCATCCCATATCTAGAGGATGTCATTAAAATACAGCCATTACTCCTGTGGCATAGAATATGGACCGCTGAAGAAACTGCCTTGAATCGGCTAATATTGAAGGATACTTTGACCTGTGATGGAGTTAGAAACATAAAGTGGCTGGAATATGTTAAAACATTTGTGTCTAAAATAGGGCACCTAGAATACTATCAAGATCCAGATACTTTGCGAAATGTTTCCAGGAAAGAACTTAAAGTTACGTGTTTGCAATATCTGGAAGAGGCTAGAACCATAGTTGAACTTAAGAAACCAACGGTGCATGCACCCCAACCATACAGTTTTATCTTGTTTTAACTTCCGGTGATTTTGAAAGATTTTTGTTGACTCGTTTTAGATTGAGCATTTTACATCGATTGTTAAGCTTTCCTTCGCTAAATGATTGGTCTAGGGTATTGTGTAATTGCCCTTGTGATGATGTCTCGGTGCAATCGACGCTACATATTTTATTCTTTTGTAAATTTTATATTATACCAAGAAGGAGATGGATTATCCCGATGCTTAAAAAATGTGGTTTTAAACAATGTCAACCTGCTTATTTGAACTTGCAACAGCTGGATGATGTTTTTATAATTGCCTCAGTGACTGCGTTCTTAAAGAATGTTTTTAAGGTGCGTAAATCAATTTTGATGTGATTCGGCTAATATTATGTAATTAGAATTTTAAATCTTTTTAGCCATTTCAAAATATGTATTGTGCTTTTATGGTTAACTGTAATAGTTACCGAATAAAGAACTTTTGACTTGAACTATTGGTTGGTGTTCTCTGCATTGCTCCCTACTATGGCTCAGAGCCCTGTTCTCTTGGCCTGGTTCACTTTACAGGGGGTGTTGTAGTAATATGTTTATGTGGAGTGTTCTTTCCCACTCGTCTTATTCTGCGATGGTGTTTTTCCCATGATTTGGTACCGTGTGGGGTTATCCACAATGTTTCTGGTGGGATGTTTTCTTAATCACTTCCCTTCCTGACAGCCAGCCTTTCAATCCTTTCTTCTACAGACCAGCTAGCCTGGTCGGGAATCTTTCTTGGGATTGGTTCGCAGACTCTGCTCCGGGATGATATTGCTTGGGTATCTCATTCAAAGGTAAAGAATCTGTGACTAGACATCTCTATCAGATGAATAAATTACCTTCAGTAACGCCTTATCTGGTAGAGACCAGATCTAGCAGCAGATTTCTTACCGACCCATCTTCTCTATTCTGCGAACTGATTCTCCTTTTCTTCCAGATCACCTCTATGCACTCTCATGCCCTTCCTTGATATACATTCAATAATAAATAATATAAACGTTTTTCAAAAAGAAGATTCTTTTTGGGCACACAGTTTCCATAGCAGTTTCTATACGTGGCTGGCCGTTTTAGCGCGGAAAGTAGTTGCGTAAGAAACTGAAGTCAGCACGCCAGGAGAGGGCTTATATGGATTCTGTTGATGTTACATCCGGTGGACTACATTGTTACAGAGTCGCTCAACGCCCTCTACTGACGCGCATAAGTTCTGGTGTAGAAATAGAAAAGTTTCCGGATCCTTTCTGGCGCCTGGGAGTACTCAAAGGTAAGAAATCTGCTGCTAGATCGTATTTCTACCAGATAATGTGTTACCAAAGTTAAGTAACTTATTCATGACAGGGGTTGCTTTTATACGTTCCAGGTTGGATTGGATGGTATTTTACCAATCCAAAGCTGTAATACTGTGCCTGGAGTGGTAAAAGGCATTTTGTCATTTTACAGCTTGCCGTGGATGGCACTGTGCTAATCCTATTCCTAAAGACTTTGCCGTAGAAATGGCAAAAGACTTTGACCCTTTCTAGCTCGGCGTGGATAGCACTGCGCTAATCCTATACTTAAAAACTTTGCTAGAAAAACACACATTTGAAGTGAGCAGATTTAGAGTGTTGCTGGTGTTGTAGGGTGCTCTATAGAGGAGCTGCTCTCCACCTAAACGTGGGTACTACCCAGAGTTCTCTGTTTCTTTTTGCATAATTTATGCAGCACTCTGACCCTGAAAGGGTGTTGTTTATTTATATATATATATATATATATTTACTAAAAAAAAAAACAGGCTACAAGGGCGTTTTAGTTAGGAAATAGCATTCCAAAACCATAGAAATTCACTGAAAAAAACAAAGGTGACGGGGGCGTTCTAGTTGGATTCCGATTTTACACACACAAAACCATAGAAACTCAGCAGTTCTAGTTATCTCGAGTAACTATAACTCGTGCCCTAAGGTAACTATATCTCGCACCCCCGCCATGCACAGTTTTCTCATCAATAATTTCACTACAAATATTGCAGTGACATTATCAATGATGTCATAGAAGATGTCATGAGTGATGTAATATGTGGGTAATTAGCAATGGCAAGGGCGCGAGTTATAGTTACCTTAGGGTACGAGTTACAGTTATTTGAGATAATTATAACTGCTGATTTTGTGTGTGTAAAATATAAACCTAACTATAACATCTGTGTAACCTTTGTTTTGTTCCGTGAATTTCGAAGGTTTTTTTAATTCTATTTCCTAACTATAACTTCCCGGAACCTTTGGTTTTTTCCAGCGAATTTCTATAGTTTTTTTAATGCTATTTCCTAACTGTAACATCCCTGTAATCTTGGGTTTCTTTAAGTGAATTTCACTGGGTTTAAAAAAAATATAAATTGTACTATGATTTGACCCATAAGTTCAGTTTTCTAATATACATTTTCATAAGTTTATAAATATATTTTATTCACACATTCTTTCTTATCCTATAGTCAAAATTATACTTTATTTGGCTGCACAAACAACCATAAAAGTGCACATTATAGTACAGAAGGCAAAACATTAAGAACCGTTAAAAATGAATACACAATAGCGACAATGTCCTGTATTAAAAAAACTAATAAAAACAACAGTCTGTATTTCCAGAGTCAATCTCTTTCTGGTGTGCAGGCAACAAGTCATATAATTTAGCACTGCTTAACACATCTCCGGGGTTCTCACATGCTGTAAAAAGAGAGAGCCATCTTATGTGATCCAGAATTAAAACTGTGCAGCAGGGGACTTGTAGGAAAGTAGGATCTGCTTTCATGGTTACCCCCACTTTTTGCCTGGTGTCAGTATGTTTTGACTGTAGTTTGCTGGGATCCTGCTAACCAGGACCCCAACATCTGTGCTCCCTCTCCCAAAATGGCTTTAGTAAGTACTTTTGTATTGCCACAATTGGCTGCTGGTGCACCTTTATAAGTCCCTAGTACATGGTACTAAGGTACCCAGGGCATAGGTACACCAGGGGTCTCCCATGGGCTGCAGCATGTATTGTGCCACCCGTGGGAGTCCACTCAAACTCTGACTACAAGCCTGCTTTGCAGCCTGTGTGAAATAGTGCTTGCACCTCTCACGACAGATAAACGTTTTCTTATATCTGGTGTCACTGGACTTAAAACCTATAGGTCACCCCTATGGAAGGCCCTTCAGTCCTGAGGGCAGGGTGCTTGGTTATATGTGAGGGTGCATGAGCAGGACACCCCTACAAACCCTAAAGTTGATTCTCCAGGCTTTGTAATTGCGGTCAGCCATTTTAAGACATATAGGGCCATATTATGTATTTGGGTGCACTTTCACTGTTTGCGTCTGGCGCACCATAAAACAGGAGCGCTAAGCACAAACTGGGAAAGTGCGCCCTATTACATAGAATGCGCTGCCCCCAGGGCAGCCACAAACTCATGCTGCCCTGGGGGCAGCGCATTCCTGTGAAAAACGGAGCGGCTGTCTTGAAGCCGCTCCGTGTTTTCACAGTGCAGCTGGCAACCCGCCTGCACTTTGAAGGGGATTAGAGATCCCCTTGCAGGCGGGTGCAGTCAGTGACTGCACCCGTCTGCAAGGGGATGTCTGGGATCCGCTGCAGAGGGCTGCTCTCAGGGGGCGCACTGACAGTGTGCCACCTTTTAGGCACTTCCTGACCGCTTCTTTGCCTCTGCGCCCGCGTCTGTAATATGGCGCGGGCGCACAGGCAAAGGGATTCCCTCATTTGCATGGGGCACGCCCCATGCAAATGAGTGAACGCCCCCTGCAGATAGCACTGGCGCTTTATGTGCACCAGTGCTATCGGTGTTACAGAAAGGGCCGCACAAGCGTCTGCAGCCCCTTCTGTAATACTAAAGTGCCCCAGGGTGCGCAAATCAGGTGCAAATGCCCGTTGCGGTCCCAGGTCACTCTTTGTAATACGGCCTCTATTGTACATCAGTCATTACAAGATGTCTAACTATATAATGGCTGTGCTGAACCTGGTCATGTTTGGTATCAAACATGTTGGAATCATACCACAACACCGATTCTGGTGTTGGAAGTATGATCCCATGTACTGGGGAGCCCCCTGTACTCCGGGTTACAGTCTTCCAGGGTCTGCCAGCAAGCTAGTGCTGCTGCTGACCACAGACACTGTTCTGCCCTCCTGCTACTGAGCTAAGCCCATACAGGGGAAGGTAGAACAATAGGTTTCCGGTCACAGGGAGGTGGGACCACCTCCCAGACAGGACTTTGTGTATTGGACTGGGGTGGGGGCACTCGCCACCAGACTGCATTGAAGGGCACATTTGGCGCCCTCCTTGCATACACCGGTTTGAGCCAGTTCAGGAACCCTTGGTTCCTGCTCTGGCCAGAAATTGAACAAAGGACAGGAGAGTCTCCTCCCCTCAGTCCAGCCCCTCCGCTGGGAGGGATCCCAGAGTCATTCCAACCCTTTCCTAGGCTATTTTTGTGGAACAAGACTCCCCTCTGAAACCAAGTCAGTCTGCGACCGTCTGGACACTTGAACTTCATTGGACTTCCCCTGGGACCGAGACTGCATCAAGGAAGACTCCTGCTTCTCCTGGTCTTGCTGTTCTGCAAGTATTCTGCCTCGTCTGTGTTTCGCTCAGGTTCTCCAGAAGACCTGTGGGCATCAAGGATGTCCGAAGAAATCTCCCTTGTAGTGAAGGAGTCACTCCCCTGCATCTGCAGGCACTGCAACAAAGCTGACCGGTCTGCTGCTCCTGTCGTCCTACGGACTTTGAGGCCCAGCAACACAGTTGGTGGTTCTGTGGCTCTCCAGAGGCCTGACCTGTGTTTCCTGCAATTTGGAGGACAGTATCCCTCGTCGGAGCTGCTGGGACCAAACGCCTGTGCAGTCCGTCAACTTGCTGTTGCCAAAGCTTGTTGGCTATGCACTCCAGAGATCTTTGGGCTACAAGAAGCTCCAGCCTCCAGCACCTCATCCCTCGAATATCAGCATCCTCACTGCATTCCTTGCACCGTGGGCCCCCATCTTTGGTGAGCTGCCTGAGGTCCTCTTGTGGTGGGCTCCCCTGCTTGCTCAGGGCCTGCTCTGATCTCCTGCACTTGGTGAGTCCCTTGCTGGTCTCAGCGAGTGCATCTTGTCGTCTTCCATGCCAGTTACAGCTACCAAGGCTTGTTGGTGCTCCCTCCGGACACCGACCACCTAGACACCGACATGGCACAGCTCGTGTACGGCTCCTGGTCTTCCACAGCGTCGCCTGGGTCCTCGTCAACTCTCCTGAGCTCCCTGCCAAGGGTTGGCATTGTGCTTCCATGTCTCCTGGTCACCTCCAAGTGGCATAGACTCTGTCCCCTCTGCTTGCAGGTTCTCCTCTTCAAGAATCCACCCTTGGATTCCACCGGACATCTTTAGAGACTTATCCAGAGGCCTTTCTTCCCAAGTCTTCAATTGTCATCTTAGAGGTTCCGATGTCACTTCACCCCTATGCACTCGGCTTCCCTGGTGCAGGACCTGGTTCATGGGGCATCCACAGGTGGGGTGGCTCTCCAACCTTCCTTTCTACAGAGGGTTTCTTCAAGGTCCTCTGGGGAAGGTCCTTTTCCTTTAAAATTGCAACCGGACATCTCCATTGACTTCTATTAGGCATACAACTGGGTTTCCACTCTGGACACAGCCTCCATGGGGTTCCTGGGTACTTATCTTGGGTGGTTCCTTGTTCTCCCAGCTCCTCTGAGTCCTTTGGTCAAAATCCCGTTCTTCCTTGCAGTTTGCATTCCACTTCTTTAGTATATTGTTTGGTTTCCCTCTGGAGACCAGTGTATATTTGTGCTAGTTAACTGATTTATTGGAAGTATTTTCATGTGTATTGTTCATCTCCATCTAGGAGATATACCAATGTGATAGTGATTGTGTTGTGTAATAAATAGTGTTGTTTTTCATAAACACTGTGTGGTTTTTTTGCATCTAATCTACACTATTGATTAAATGTGGTAAAACAAGCTGCTTTAAACTCCTTCAAGATGAGCCTGAAGGCTGCTCTCCACAGCTACCATCTTTGAGAGCCTAAGGTTATCAAAGACCACTAAAATCACCATAAGGGTTGCCTGAATTAGTGCAAGGTGCATCACTCATTTAAGTGTGCACCATATATTAAGCCAGCCTCCTACAGGAATTAAAAATCATTTCCTATAGGGTGCATAACGTTTGCAAAAGAGAATAAAGTGCAAAGTTCTCGGTTAGGATCTGCCATCACAGGGACATACAGAGAGGGACAAAAGCCAAGTTCCTTGTGTTAGAAATGCCACTAATAAGTGGACAAGATTAAAACATAGTATCCTAAGAAGAAACCTGAACCATTAATTTGGGATACATTGCAGTTACACCTCTGGTTCAAAAGTCACACTAATATTCCAACGAGGTAAACCAGAGTCTCGACTGCAGTTTTCCCTATAGACATTAAAACACTTTTAAAAAACAAATCTTTACCTGCTTGAGGGACTAAATGGGGGACATTTCAGGATTTAGATACAAGTCAGGGATTCCTAACTGGTTAGAGGTTTCACTAATATATGTCAACCATGGGATTCTCCTGACATTGTCTAGTGCTAAGCAATTCATTAAATTGCTTTTGTAAAGTGGGTTTCAGGTTTCCTCCAGGCTCCTAGCCATAATAATAAAGGTTGCAGTTTAATATAATCTGTGAAAAGCCCAAGCCCATCTAGGCATGACAACAAATAAAAGGTGAGTATTGTGGGAGAGCAAGGAGCCTTCGGTTAAAACTATTAGCAGTCGTTTGTATAGGATTGACAACAATATATCCCCAAAGTCCCGCGCCAAACATGCCAACAGGCAGACATTTACTTTTGTAAATCTGGACAATCTCCTTAACTGGTTTATGACCAAGCCTTTGAGCAAACCGGAATACTGCTCCAACAGATTTCTGGAGTTGGAGTGATCTGATTTTTAGCAAAAAGTTCCAGTTAAAGGCTGCATCGAATGGTATTCCCCGATATGTGAAATTAGAAACTTTGGCTACCTCTTTCCTGAAATTGTGAACTGCCGGAATTTAGCAAATTTGGAGCTACATTTCATAACAAATGGTTTGGAAAGGTTTGTCTTCAGACCCAAATCAGAAATAAGTGTTAAAAGCATCCAACAGTATTTGTAATCCATTAGCAGTTCTGGCTAGTGAAACTGCGTCCGTGTATAGGAGAACTGTAATAGGATGGGAGCCTGTCTGAGTCATGTCTTAACCTCTTACTCAAAACATCTTCTAGACCAATGATATACAGCAAAAACGAGGGTGCTAGGGCACACCCCTGCCGTACACTAACACAAGCATTTATTTTGTGAGCTAGATTACCCTCTTTACTTTATTGGATCTTAGCAGATGTTTGCCAGTGTAGCCGGCGTAGTAGATTGATTGCCCCATCACACCCCATACCTTCCATGATGTTTCATAACTTAGGCTGTTGCACTGAATTGAAAGCACAGGATGCATGGATTCTCTCTTGACCGTGACACATTTTTGTGTACTGAGTTAAAGGTTAAGGCTTTGATCCACCATTCCCACTCCTGGCCTGAACCCTAGTTGTACCTTGGGCAAAATCTTAATCTCATGTGCCCATTCTTCCAGTTTTGATAATACCACCCTACCCAAGATTTTAAAGTTGCTATCCAGCAATGAGATAGGGCGGTAACAGCTAGGCTAGGATTTGTCTCCCTTTATAAATATGGGGACAACAACTTCCTCCTGCAGTGATGGAACCAGTGGTCCTACCATGGCAGCTTTTAAGACCCTCATGATGGAGGCCCCAAAATGTCAGATCATCTTCAAATAGATCCACCGGAATCCCATCCAGGCCTGGTGCTTTCTGTGTGAAGCTGGCTTTTTATGTAGTGCACCAAAAAGAGGTACATTATGTAGAAAGTCCAGACGACCCTTATTGGCTTACAGGACTTGAATTAATCCCAAATGCTTTTGTGGTAGTGTGGGTGAGCAGTTTAGGCTTAACAGAGGGTAGTCTTAAACATTTGTTGAACACAGTCAATAAACGAGGCGCACACTCAAGAAGAAACAAGACCAATTTTAGAAAAATAACATGTATTTTAATATATTTTAACACCAAGAACTGCATAATTGCATAAGTACTTTTTGAAATATCAATTTTTATAGGTAAGTAAAAAAAAGAGATACAAATGCGTTTTACACAGTAATGCTTTCCTATGGAGAAAGAAACATACACTGCATACAGGTACTTGTAATCGTATTCCGGGGTCTCCTTTCGGACTTAAGGTGCTAGGGGTCTAAGGTCCAAAGTACCACCAGCAGTTCGAGTTTACCGGCCCTGGAGTGTCCGGGTGCAGAGGTGCTGGACGGGTTGGTAGCCTTGCGCGCTACACCGTAGGCAAAGAGGGAGGTCACCTAGAAACAGGGGAAGCCAGAGAGAGCTGTCCGGATCACCCAGCCCTGCGGCATCAGAGCCGGCTCATGGTCAGAGGCAGACGCACGCTGGTGTTCGCGGAGGCAGCCCGCCGAGGCGAGAGAAGGACTGTGAGGCTTCTGCGGGAGAGACGCTGGGCGCCCCCGAGATCCAGGTCACGAGGGGCTGACGGGGGCAGCAGCGCAGCTGGGAAAAGGCCTTGACTAATGCCGCCTTAGCTACAAGGCAGCACACAACGCAGAGGAAAGGCCCATGCGAAGGCCAAGATGCGCTTCCAGAGCTGGGCTGCAGTTCCCTGTGGGCCGAGTGCACAGGCTGCTCCGGAAGGGAAGCTGCGCTGAGAGAGTCAGCGCCGGAGCTCCAGTAGTACCCGACCACTGAGATCTTGGGGCAGCCTGGCAACGCGGCCCGGGTCAACAAGCACCTCCAGCTGGTCATCCACAGCGACGAGGAGTTGCACAAGCTGCTGGGCAGAGCCACCATTGCCCAGGGAGGAATCCTGCCCAACACCCAGGCTGTGCTGTTGCCCCAGAAAACCAAGAGCCACAAGGCAGGGGGTAAAGCACGCAAGTAAGGCCCGCAGACGAAGAGGAACGCTGACGGCGCGGCGGCCTGTGGCTGCAGAGGGGAGCAGCAGAATGGCTGGGGCCCGGAGGCTCCTCGCGCCCTCATCGTGAGTTTCGGAGGAGTAGGCAACACAAGGCCAAGGAGGTGAGGGGCGGCGGTGGCAACGGGGGGCTGAAACAAGGTGCAGAGAGACGGCGGCGGCCTGAAGATTTAAAGCGTAAATGCGGCACTCCCTTCCTCCCCCCCCCGTTTATTCCCCTCAACTCAATCCCAAATGAAAGTCCCTCCACGGGCATATACCACTCTAGAGCAACTTGCGGGGCTGGATCCCCCGCCATAATTAGGGGAGCCTGTGACGCTGCCTCAGAGTGTGTGCAAAGAGTGTGAGGAGCCATAGGGGAGAGCAGCGATAACAGAGGGGAGGCTGACCCAGGCTCGGACTTCATCGCACGGTCTGGAGGACCACCACCCCCCACCCCTCCCCAGGGCCCCCTTTGATCACCGGTGATTCTAACGCAGAGACAGGAGGGACAAGAGTTGTAGAGGGAGGTGGCGACACCACCCTGTTGTCGCTCTGCCTGTACCCGGGAAGACCAGGACGATCTGCCCCACAGCACAGGGATCAGCCTCCTGTCGATGGCCTCCGGCAAAGGGAGGAAAGATAGATCCGTGAAAGACATGTTCACCAAGCCGCCTGGCTCGCAGGCTGAGGACCCACCTTCTCAACAGGCCACAGCAGCGCCGGATGGGGCGGAGGGCCCAGTCTGCCGCTCTTTTCTGAAGTCGCTTTTCTCTTCCCTCCGAGAAGATCTGTCAACTATGAAACGCAATCTATCAGCCGATCTTCGGGAGGTTTGCCGGGACCTGGACTCCTTGGGAGAAAGGATCAATACTCTGGAGCAACACGAAACTAGCAGGGACGAGGAGATATAAGGCCTCCAACAAGAGGTCATTAGACTTCGTGAGCAAAACCTCGACCTTCAGGCACACACAGAACTGAAAAACAGGTCCCGGCGCAACAACATTCGTATCAGAGGCATAGCGTCCGGGATGGAGGATTCAAACATCGAGGCCATGGTAGCAGATCTCTTTCGTTCGCTCCTAGGCGAAACGCAGGACTTCCCTGTCAAGCTCGACCGCACACACAGAGTGGGGCAGCGGAGGGCTGCACCGGCCCCGCCGGCAGATGTATTGACTTGCGCCCATGACTTTCAGCTCAAAGAGCGCATACCTATACTCAGGGCCGCTAGAGACGCCCCGGCTTACCAATTCAAAGGCCAGAAACCTACACTATACCAGGACCTGGCGGCCTCTACGTTGTTGAAACGTAAAGCATTCCGGCCCATCACCACGCATCTGCGGACAGCTGGCAATGCATATTCATGGGGCCACCCCTTTTGATTGATCTTTCCTCTGAACGTGGAGATCCGGCAAATGCGCTCTGTGGCTGAGGCCTGCAAGTTGCTAAATATCGAAGCACCTGAGGCGACGGAACCGCCACGAGACAAATCAAGCAGGAATCGATGGAGCGGTCATGGGTGGACTACCATCAAGCCTCCAACACACACATCGTGCCCTGATCTGGACACCATGGCCAAGGAGAGGCGGGCGGTCTGGCAACTCTGGCCGGGGGCACTCCTGGATTGCTGACACCATGACCCTTGGGAGCGGCAGTGGCCATACTGTTGGTGCCCCTCTCTTGCTATTTGATCCGCGTTACGGTATGCATGAGGATGGGCTTGGGTGGGAGGGGGCAGACACTGGCCTCAGTTTTCCCCTTAATGACTTACCAGGAGCGCAATGCTCCGGACATTTTTTAATCCTGTGATGGCACTTCTTGGGTTTCTAGTTTACAATGTTGGGGTTTTCCTTTTTCACAGTTGTGGTTTACCCTCCCGGGCTCCTGCATGCTTGGCCCCATCTATCCATAGCCACCTTCCGCTCGCTCTCACACCTAGGCACGCGGGGGTACTTGAAAGGAAGGGTCCCCCGGTGTACTCTGAGCCATCAAGTAGCTCCGCCTCACGGTCCAGTCCCTTATGGTAGCGAACACTAAAATTCTCACATTAAATGTGATGGGGTTGAATAACCCGATCAAGAGACGAGCTATTTTATCCTACCTTGAGCAATCAGGTGCACACATATGTCTGTTGCAGGAAACGCATCTCCTCTCTAAAGATACCCATAGGCTCCGGTCAAAGGCTTTCCCGCACCAATACTTCTCCTCACATACGAACAACACGGCTGGAGTAGCCATCCTTATCTCTCGTACACTCAGAGGAAAAGTGGGTGCGAAATTAGCTGAGATTAGGGGACGGCTCCTGGCTCTCTCAGTGACCATCAGCGCTTGTACCCTCACTCTTGGCTCCATTTATGCGCCTAATGAGGGGCAGGAGATTTTCCTCCGCAAAGCAGTGATGGAACTGATGACCTTCCCTAACCAGCTGATTCTGATGGGGGGAATATCAATATGGTATTCGATAACCATTTAGACCGATCGGCCCAACGGCAGGGCCAATCTGGGGCCCTTTTGCGGAGTGGGAGGGAGTGGCTGCATGACCTGGGGCTGGCAGACGTCTCGCGTTCCATACACCCACAGGCCACAGATTATACATTTTTCTCACACGCACATAAAACATATGCTAGGCTCGTTTATTTTATTGGGTCCCGTTCACTGCTCCCTTTGGCGCTCGCCTCGGACATCGAGCCCCGGTCACTTTCAGATCATGCTGCACCGACACTCGCATTAGCAATCTCCCTCGCACATAGGCCACTGGCCACCCTACTCGTGGCGGCTCCAAGACACACTCTTACACCGCCCAGCGGTAGTACAACGCTTAACCAAGACACTACAGGAATACTTGGCCTTCAATGACACCCCTGATACCTCAATTGTTACTCTGTGGGAAACGCTCAGCTTAGTTGCTAGAGGGGAACTTATTGCCACCTCCTCGGCGGCTAACAAACTCTGCAAAGACAAGAGAGAAGCCCTCACTAAACAACTGTTAGAACTGGAACGTATCCACAAGAGGACAGGGGCACTCAGGGTGTGGCGGCAGCTAGAGGCAGTGCGCACGCAACTCGCTGGCCTAGACTTACAGGGCAGAATACGCCGCCCTGAGATTGAGGCACTCCTTTTATACGGGGGGGATAGATGCGGGCACCTCTTGGCCCACAAATTGCGCGCATAGCTCCAGGCAGCCACTGTTCCCATTGTCCACGATGCGACGGGCTCCGAATGCGTCAAAGACCCGGGCATAGCCCGTGCGTTTCGCAACTTCTATGCCAACCTTTACGCAGCGCTTATCAAATCAGGCCTCACTACGCTGCTTGCAAGGGATAACCCATTCCAAACTGACTCCGGAACAGGCTTCTAACCTGGAAAGTCCAATCTGCGTTGAAGAAGAGATTTCCACCATCGCCCGACTTAAACATCTTAAATCCTCCAGCCCCAACGGGTTTTCGGCCATTTTTTATGAAACCTTTTGCACTATACTAGCACCTATCCTTACTTGACTCTTCAACATGATAGGCGATACCTCCAGCATCCCCCCTACCATGCTCCTGGCATCTGCCGTCGTTCTTCCCAAAACAGGGAAAGACGGACGCCAGTGTGCTTCTTATAGGCCGATATCCCTCTTGAATACCGATCTAAAACTGTTTACAGGGATCCTGGCAGCCAGACTTGGGCTGCTGATGCCAGGCCTGGTGGACCCAGATCAATCGGGGTTCGTGGCCACTAGGCAATGCGGGGACAATACGCGGAGATTACTTCACCTTATTGATAAGGCTGGTTGCCAGGGGGAGGAGCTGGTGGTGCTGTCGGTCGACGCTGAAAAAGCGTTTGACCAGGTACACTGGACATACCTGGACGGGACGATCGCACAATTTGGCATAGAGGCTCGTTTTCGCAAATGGATATTCAGCAGTTATAGCTACCCTACCGCCGCGGGTGAACGGGCATACGTCGGATCCATTCCCGATCGCTTGTGGTACGAGACAGGGGTATCCGCACTCCCCGCTGCTGTTTGCTCTCTATATGGAGCCCATGGCTCAGAGAGTACGGGAGAACCCGCAGATAACCGGGGTTCAGTTCAGGGGGGAGCGCCACACCATAAGCCAGTGGTTCCCAAACTGTGCCGCGGCGCCCTGGTGCGCCGTTAAGAGTAGCCAGGGGCGCCGCGCACGATGTGGGAAAGATAGCATGTGGCCATGTGCTGGGGAAGCTTGGAATCATGTTGTTGTGAGAATGTGGGCCCGTAAAAAATTATGCATCTTTTGACACCCTACCTTTCAGCCTGAAGCATGCAAGTGAAGCTTATTCCAACCGCAGCACAAAACAGGGGGGAGTTACAAATGCCTCCTGCATAATCCGGGAACATGGTTTGGCCCAAGAGCGCACTGCCGCCATACGCGCGTACGTGCTTTCACGTAGTAGCCTCAGGATATGCAGCAATGATTGACGAGCGTTATTGCTGCCCGTGTTCTGCCGCGCCTCTGGGGAACCTCTTCACTACAAGTAGGTAAGAGGGCTGACACTGCTTGCTCATTGACTCATTTATTTTCACATGTCGAGTTTGAAAGGGACAAAAATGAACGGTTACTGTTTGAAAATGTGCAGTGGTCTGCAGTCTTGCCAAACAGGACAGCATCCTTAATAAACACGGCGGCTCGCAGAAAAAATGACGCAAACAGGTACATATGTATGACATTTCTGGTGTAAAGCTTCCTGGGGAACAAGAGTCATGTAGGGGGGAAAACACGGACTCGTGACATTTTCATCGAGATAAAGATTGCTGACTGTTGTTCCCGCACTTTGTTCTTGTGAAGAAACGCGCACTGGATTTTATAAGCCAGATATTTCAGTGGGCAAACTCGCTGTGGAAATAGGCCGCATTGCAGCCAGGATTAATTGCCCGGCCCCAGTGTGACCCTCTGCCAAGGCCGGACAAGAAGCATGTTATAAAACTGAAATAACCTGTTTCCTTTTCAGCCTCAGTGAAAGCCGTTTCTCATTCTTCCCTCCGTATATTTCTCCAGGTTAGTGACAATTGGAGACTGTAGTCACCAGCTCCAAAACGAGACTGCTCCTCTGTGCTAATCTTCAGTCAAAGAAAATTATTTTTTAATCCCTCTTCATTGCTTAAGGAAGGCTGAACTTCAAAGCTCTATTTTATATCTCAAAACTCTGTGATGTTTGAAGCTGTTTACTCTGATTAGCTGCTAGCTGTTCAATAAATTATTCAGAGAGATTGTGCTACTTATGTCAATATATACTTATTGATCTTTCTTGTTAGCCATGCAGCATAAAAGATGAACATATTGCATTCACATTCATTTAGATAAAAATAGTTGCAAAAAGTAGTAGTTCTCTTGTGACAGTCTTATAGCTCAACACTTTCTTGGTGCAGGTATGGTGTACAAGAGGCCTCCCAAATTAAATGAGTATCAGTACCTTATCTGGAACTGGTACTACCCTATTTCTTACACTAGCTAGCGCTTCCTTACTACCTCAGATGAGACATCGCAGCGCTGATATAAGTTCAGCTCAGACTGCAGCAACCTGGGCATCGGAGAGGCTGCTAAATCACCCCAGACTGGGCCACATGTGTTTTATTTCTGGGAAGAGGAGTGCGCAGAGGGATGAGAAATACAGGAAACTAAAAGTGACACCAAAGACTTTCAGTCTGAGAAAACAAGGGCAAGCAGCAGGTGGAAGAAGGAATACACAGGGGTAAAACAAAGTGTGAAAGAATCAAAGGGGAAGAGAAGGAAAGCAGGACATGAAGGCAGAGAGAGGGAAGCAAAAGAATGTCTGAAGAGGAAATGCAGCAACAAGAGGTGGAGAAACAATAGAAGATGCTTTTAGCAGGCTTTTTCATAATTGAAAGTTTCACAAAGCGTCATTAACTGACCATAAAACAGATACAGCAGAGGTTGCAACAATGCAAGCTTCCTATCTGAAAGAGACACGTTAGTGACAGATTCCTTACCTTAGAATATCCCCAGGCGTCAGGCTGGATCCGGAAAGTTTTTGCGTAGCAGTACCCTTGCGCGTCGGTAGGCGGCGTCGTGCGGCTCCGCGTCCGTCGTCGGCGTCGTGATCGCCGGGATGACGTCGCGGGCAGTACTTAGACGCCGCCCCTGCGCGCTGACGTCAGGTCTTCTTTTTCCGCGCCAGTAAGCGCAGATCCGGGAAGAGCAGTGCCCTAGTCATTTTTTGACTATCTTTTTGGTGATTTTTTCACTGTTTTTCTCCACGAGTCTCTCGACTCCGAAGGTGTCGGTAGGGATGCCCGGCTTCAAGCCCTGCGACGTCTGTGTTCGTATGATGTCGATCACAGACCCGCATTTAGAGTGTCTCTACTGTCTCGGCCGTGACCACGACACGAAGTCGTACCCTGACTGCCGGGCCTTGAACCCGAAGGCTTTGCGAGAGCGGTCTCGAAAGCTCCTCGAGGTCCGGCAGTCGGCTCCGCGCCACACCAGGCCCGGTCACGTGAGAGGTTGAGGGGCCGGTCGCGGAGTCCTCATCGGTCGTCGGGGTCCAAGTCTTCGCACTCCTCCGGTAAGTCGAAGCACAAAAAGTCTAAGAAGCGTCATCGCTCCACGACTTCGCCTCGCTGGTCTCGCGACTCGGCTAAGGCTCCTGTCGGCACCGTCCCCTCCCCTGCGGCTCCGGGAGTGCCTGTGGAGCCGCCCCCGCATTACCCGTCCTTCCCGGGTTCGGGGGCGACTCCGGCCGAGATACAGGAATTCCTGTCGGCCATGGCCCGCCTCTTCGGGCCTCAACGTCCCCCCGGTGCGCCTTCGGGCCCCGCGGGCCCTGATGGGGTTTCCCCGCCGCCGACGACTCCGGTCCCGGCGCCGCCTGTCACACCAGCCTCGGTCCCGGCCTCGATCCCGGCTCCGGTGCTGTCGCAACCCCCATCGATGCCGGTTGACCTAACTACGCCTCCGCCGGCGCCGATGTCTCCGGTGCCGTTCCTGACGCCGCCCGGGGCTCCGGGCGGCGTCGTTCCCCGGTTCTCTCCGGACCCGGACACGGCGCCGGACCAGCGTCGCTCGACGCCGGCTCCGACGCCGTTGAGACCTTGGGTCCCGCGTGTCCCTCCTTCTCCATATTTTGAACCTGAGGAGGACGAAGAGGACTGGGAGGGGTCGGAGGACCCTCTCACACAGCAGTGTGAGTACGAACAGGACTGGGCTGAGGAACTTGGGGATGCCAGTGGGCTGGACACCTCCCCTGACCCTGGCATGCTGTCTTCTCCTTCCGTGGCAACGGAGGAGGGAGCAAATTTTGCAACGGTGTTGCGTAGAGCAGCTGGGGCCTTACACCTCCAATTGCCTACAGTGGCCGTCAGGACTAACCTCCTGACGGAAGTGCTTCAGCCGGCGGCTACCTCCTCGGAGCCGCTGCTGCCGTTTAATGACGCACTTTGACGTTCTTTTGGGCACCTGGTCCAAGCCCGCCACAGGGGCTCCTGTGGTTAGGAACGTGGCCCGACGCCATCGCCCCTCTCCGGGCGACCCCCTGTTCCACTCCTGAGAGCTTGGTTGTCCAAGCCTCTGCTTCCCAAACCGCCTTCCCTACCGCTCCTCCGGATAGGGAATCCAAACGCCTGGATCAATTTGGGAAGAAGGTCTTTTCTTCCTCCAGTGCTGGCTTGCGGTCTGTCAACACCTCTTTGCCTTTTGGGCCGATATTCCCACTCTCTGTGGGACTCGGTGGCGCAAGCTTTGCCCCAGTGTCCTGAGGAGGTCCAGACACTGCTTTCCCGCGCCATTGCGGAAGGAAGAGATGCGGCTAAATTCACCATTTGATGTGGCCTTGATACCACCGACTCGCTGGGTAGATCTATTGCAACGACAGTGGCGCTGCGCCGTCACGCCTGGCTGAGAACCACTGGTTTCTCGGGTGATGTCCAGAATACTCTTATGGACATGCCCTTTGATGGGGTCGGTCTTTTTGGGACCAAGGCAGACCATGCGCTGGAGCGTTTCAAGGACTCACGGGCTACGGCCAAGTCCCTGGGTCTTTCTGCTGTACGCCCTCGGCAGCCATCTGCTTTTCGCCCATTTCGTGGCCACGGAAGGGGCGCCCAGTCACGTCCGCTGCCCAGCCACCGGCCCGCGCAGCAAGCGTCTTCGCGTGGCCGAGGACGTGGCTTCCGCCGTGGCGGATTGGGCAACCAGCGTGCGGGTCAGGCCACCAACCCTGCCCCGTCCGCGGCCTCCAAGCCCTCCTAGTCCCTCCTTTCAGGTGCACAGCACGCCAGTAGGGGGCAGGGTCCGCCATCACCTTCACCACTGGCGTGCCATCACCTTGGACAGCTGGGTCTTGGACATTGTCCGAAGGGGCTACTCCCTCCCCTTCGAGACCACCCCCCCAGCCATGCCACCTCCATTCCACCGCATGTCAGAGGATCACTTGGTGCTTCTTCAGAAGGAAGTTGCGGCCCTCTTGGCCAAGAGGGCCATCGAGCGCGTTCCGACCCCAGAAGTAGGACGTGGTTGCTACTCCCACTACTTTCTGGTGCCCAAAAAGGACAAGGAGGACATGCGTCCTATCTTGGACCTCCGGAACGTCAATCGCTTCCTCCGGAAGGAGAAGTTCAAGATGCTCACCTTAGCTCAGGTCTTGACTGCCCTCGACCCTGGAGACTGGATGGTAGCGTTGGACTTGCAGGACGCTTATTTCCACATCCCCATCATGCCGGCCCACCGGCGTTACCTGCGGTTCATGGTGGGCCTCGAGCATTTTCAATTCACCGTGCTACCCTTTGGCCTCACAAGTGCCCCTCGGGTGTTCACGAAAGTGATGGCGGTGGTCGCAGCTCATCTGCGCCGGGCAGGGGTTCCAGTATTCCCCTACCTCGACGACTGGCTGCTGAAGGCGGGCTCGTCCCAGGCAGTCATCTCCCACCTCCAGACTACGGCCGAACTCCTGCACTCGCTGGGGTTCCCCATCAATGTGCCGAAGTTGCACCTGATTCCTTCTCCACAGCTCCTTTTCATCGGAGCAGTTCTGGACACGACGCAGTTTCGGGCCTATCCTCCCGAACGGCGAGTCCGGGATATTCAGGCTATGATTCCGATCTTTCAGCCTCTATCCTGGGTTTCGGTACGGATGACCCTGAGGCTGCTGGGCCTCATGGCCTCCTGCATCCTGCTGGTCGATCATGTCAGATGGCATATGCGGGCTCTGCAGTGGGACCTGAAGTTCCAGTGGGCGCAGCACCAGGGCAACCTGTCTGATCACGTCCAGATCTCGGAGGGGACTGCAAAACAGTTGCAGTGGTGGCTCTGGAACCGGCAATGGGTCATGGGCAGATCCCTCTCCCTTCCCCAGCCAGAGCACACAGTCGTGACGGACGCGTCCCTTCTGGGATGGGGCGGTCACATGGGAGAGGCGGAGATCGGAGGCCTCTGGTCTCCGGCGGAGTCCCGGCTCCATATCAACCTTCTGGAGCTCCGGGCGATCCGACTTGCACTCAAGGCATTCCTTCCCTCTGTCAAAGGGAAGGTAGTGCAGGTGTTCACAGACAACACCACCGCCATGTGGTACTGCAACAAACAAGGCGGGGTGGGGTCGTGGACCCTATGTCAGGAGGCTCTGCGCCTCTGGACATGGCTGGAACATCAGGGCATATTCCTGATGGTTCAACACCTGGCAGGTTCCCTGAACGCCAGGGCGGACGAACTCAGCCGCAGGTGCATGATGGATCACGAATGGCGTCTTCACTCGGAGGTGGCGCAAGGACTCTTTCTACAGTGGGGAGAGCCTTGGTTAGATCTATTCGCCACCGACGAGAACGTGCAATGTCATCAGTTCTGCGCGTTGGAATTTCCAAGGCGGCAGTCGCTCGGCAACGCTTTTCGTCACGAGTGGAGTTGCGGTCTGTTGCACGCTTTTCCGCCTATACCACTTCTACCCAGAGTGTTGAAGAAGATTCGGCGCAACCGGGCCCAAGTCATCCTTGTGGCTCCCGACTGGGCTCGAAGAGTTTGGTATCCCGAGCTACTCAGTATGAGCATCGATCCCCCGATCCGTCTGCCTCTTCGGGAGGATCTTCTGTCGCAGCAGCAGGGGACGGTCCTCCACCCGAACCTGTCCAGTCTCCACCTGCTTGCTTGGAGATTGAGCGGCGGCAGTTCATTCCTTTCGACTTGCCTCCCGAAGTTTGTGATGGGATTCTGGCAGCCAGGCGTCCCTCCACTAAGGTGGTATACGCCTGCAGGTGGAACAAGTTTGTGGCATGGTGCACAGCAAAGGCTGTGAATCCCTCTCTGCCCCTCTTTCTGAGGTTCTTCTGTTCCTTCTTTCTCTGGCCCAACAGGGTTCTGCCCTGGGTACCATCAAGGGCTATCTTTGTGCAATCTCGGCCTTCCTCAGGCTCCCTGATCAGCCCTCTCTTTTTAAGTCCCCTGTTGTTAACAGGTTTCTAAAAGGCATTACACACCTCTTCCCTCCTGTTCCATTTGTCATGCCTCAGTGGGACTTAAACTTGGTTCTTACCTTTTTAATGTGCGCTCCCTTTGAGCCTCTGCATAACTGTCCTCTTCGTCTTCTTACTTTGAAGACAGCCTTTCTGGTGGCCATCACCTCCGCTCGGCGGGTGAGTGAGCTCCAGGCTCTATCATGCAAACCTCCCTTTCTGTCTGTCCATCCAGACAAGATTGTTCTTAGGACGCGTCCGTCCTTCTTGCCAAAGGTGGTTACTGCCTTCCATATTGGGCAGACCATCACTTTGCCCACCTTCTTTCCGCCTCCGCATCCTTCCAGAGAGAAAGAGAGGCTCCACCGTCTGGACCCAAAACGTGCGCTTTCCTTTTATATCAACCGCACACACCACTTCTGGGTGGATGACCAGCTCTTTGTTGGCTACGTGGGCGCCAAAAAAGGTCGGGCGGTGCACAAGAGAACCATCTCCCGCTGGGTCACCTTGTGTATCAAAGCCTGCTATTCTTTGGCTAAGAAGGAGCCTCCTGTTGGGCTGCGGGCCCATTCCACCTGCTACCACGGCTTTAGGCCGCGGTGTTCCGCTGCAAGATATGTCAGGCAGCTACGTGGGCCTCGCTGCACACGTTTACCAAGCATTACTGCCTTGACAGCCAGGTCCGGAGGGACGGCTTCTTTGGCCGTTCTGTCCTCCGGGACTTCCTTGTCTGATCTTTGTTCGCAGACCCACCACCGGGGTTGGTATTGCTGGGGTATCTATTCTAAGGTAAGGAATCTGTCACTAACGTGTCTCTTTCAGATGCACAAGTTACTAACTTGTGTAACGATATATCTGTAAGAGACAGTAGTTAGTGACAGATTCCTTACCGCCCCACCCATCCTCCCAGTTCTGCAAACTGATTTCTAGGGTTAAGGACATCCCTTTCAGGGCCCTAGTATTTTTCAGGCACCTATGTCAGCTTCTTGCATGGCTCTGCGTTCCTGGCGCGGAAAGTCGTGTACAGAACTGACGTCAGCGCGCAGGGGCGGCGTCTAAGTACTGCCCGTGACGTCATCCCGGCGATGCCGACGACGGACGCGGAGCCGCACGACGCCGCCTACCGACACGCAAGGGTACTGCTACGCAAAAACTTTCCGGATCCAGCCTGACACCTGGGGATATTCTAAGGTAAGGAATCTGTCACTAACTACTGTCTCTTACAGATATATCGTTACACAAGTTAGTAACTTGTGCTTAATGCACAGAACAGGCACGCATATAGCTGCTCTTTGGCTCTATTTTGAGCTTTTAGTAGTGCATTCTTGGGCTTGTAGTTTGTCTTTTTTACATACCTTCATCAGCTTCATCCCAATTAATTTCAGGGAGAAAACTGGAAGTACTCCCGAGGTCGGGCTTACATCCCCCCACTGGTAAAAAATGGTGGGGAGCCTCGGCCAACTGCCAATTAGGTCAAGGGAGCCACAGGTCGAAAAAGTTTGGGAACCACTGCCATAAGCCTATATGCAGATGACGTTATCGCCACACTTGACCCTCAGACCTTCATTCCAGCTTTCTTTGCTGAGCTCGAGAGATTCGCTGAAGCCTCGGGCTTTAAGGGTCAATATCTCCAAATTACAAGCCCTCGGGATCTCTCTCCGGCCCCCCCCACCGTGGAGGCCCTTAGACAACTATGCCCAATTCAGTGGGAAACAAAATCAATCCCATACCTCAACATTAGATTAGCATCATCCACTAAAGCAACTATTGCCCTGAACTATGCCCACGTCCTCTTCCAAACGCGTCGAGACTTGCGCCGCTGGAGGCCATTTGGCCTCTCGTGGGTTGGTCGGGTAGCGGCACTTAAAATGAGCATACTCCCGAAAAAACTGTATCTTTTCCAGACTCTCCCTGCTGAACATTTCCCCCCCCCCCCCTCCCCGGAGCCCTGAAAACGCTCCAACAGGAATTCCTCTCTTTTGTCTGGGAAGATAAGAAGCCCAGGGTGAACAGAGAAATGAGCTACAGGCCCCCGGGGGAGGGTGGACTGGGAATCCCTAATATAAGCTGTTACTACCAGGCTACTCAACTACGAGTCTTGCTAGAATGGTCCCGCAGCGAATCCAAAAAACATTGGCTTTTTATGGAGAGAGCCATCGCTGGCCAGTCATTGTGGAGGATTCCCTTTCTTCATAAGTCTCAACGCCCTGCGGGACTCTACAATTCGCCGGTCACACGCGGAACATTAAAGGCCTAGGATTCAACGGCTGTACGATGCAGCCTCACTTCTTTCCCATCGCCCCTCACACCCATAGTCAATAACCCAGAGTTTACGCCGGGCCTGGACCCAGTGGCCTTCAAACATTGGGACAAGGAGAGGTGTAGATCGATAGGCCATCTTTTCGAAAAGGAGGGCCCTTTGACCTTCGAACAACTCCGCTCTGATCTAGGGCTGCCGGAGACAGAACGTTATCATTTTCAGCAAATACGCCATTGGGTCATGCATCACTCGATCCGCGCAGGGGCTCAGAGACCCCTTACTCCATACGAAAAGCGGCTGCACACTAAGCTAACGAACAGACGCCTCATCACAGAGCTATATCACCTCCTGCGCCCTCCGGAACAGGTGGTTAAATCCGCAGGACAGTTGACGCTGGGAGACAGACTGGGGCGCACACTAACACAGAAGGAATGGAGCGTTTTGAAGCATAGACGTCTTCTAGATTCACATATCTGAAAGAGACACGTTAGTGATAGATTCCTTACCTTAGAATATCCCCAGGCGTCAGGCTGGATCCGGAAAGTTTTGCGTAGCAGTACCCTTGCGCGTCGGTAGGCGGCGTCGTGCGGCTCCGCGTCCGTCGTCGGCGTCGTGATCGCCGGGATGACGTCGCGGGCAGTACTTAGACGCCGCCCCTGCGCGCTGACGTCAGTTCTTCTTTTTCCGCGCCAGCAAGCGCAGATCCGGGAAGAGCAGTGCCCTGGTCAATTTTTGACCATACTTTTTGGTGATTTTTTCACTGTTTTTTCCATCTTTAAGGTGTCGTAGGGATGCCCGGCTTCAAGCGATGCGGCGCCTGTGCGCGGATGATGTCCGTCACCGACCCGCATTGGGAGTGTCTCTTCTGCCTCGGCCGAGGCCACGACACCGAGTCTTGTCCCGAATGCCAGGCCCTCAACCCGAAAGCTTTGCGAGAGCGGTCTCGAAAGCTCCTCGAGGCCCGGCATTCGGCTCCACGGAGGCCCCGGTCGCGTGAGAGGTCCAGGGGTCGCTCGCGGAGTGCACACCGGTCGTCGGCGTCGAAGTCTTCTTCGTCCGGTAAGTCTAAGCACAAGAAGTCCAAGAAGCATCGTCGCTCTCGGACTTCGCCTCGCCGGTCTCGCGACTCGGCTGAGGCCCCTCCCGGCACCGTCCCCGCCCCCGCGGCCCCGGACTTGCCTGTGGAGTCGCCCCGTCATACCCGCCCTTCCCGGGTTCGGGGGCGGATCCGGCCAAGGTACAGGAGTTCCTGTCGGCCATGGCCCGCCTCTTCGGGCCTTCAGGCCCCTCAGGTGCGCCTTCGGGCCCCGCGGGCCCTGATGGGGTTGCTCCGGCGTCGCCGGCGGCTCCGGCCCCGGCGTCGCCCGGGACTCCAGCCTCGATCCCGGCTCCGGCTTCGGCCCCGGCCTCGATCCCGGCTCCACAACCCCCATCGACGCCGGTCGACCTCACGACACCTCCGCCGGCGCCGATGTCTCCGGTGCCGTTCTCGACGCCGCCCTGGGCTCCGGGCGGCGTCGTCCCCCAGTTCCTTCCGGCTCCGGACATGGACCCGGAGCGACGTCGATCGACGCCGGCTCCGGCGCCGATGGGCCCTTGGGTCCCAAATGTCCCTCCTCCTCCTTATTTTGAACCAGAGGAGGACCAGGAGGACTGGGAGGGGTCTGATGACCCTCTGACTCGCAACTGTCAGTATGATGAGGACTGGACAGAGAGTCTAGGGGAGGCCAGTGGTCTGGATACTTCTCCTGACACTGGCATGCTGTCTCCTCCCGTGGCTACGGAGGAGGGGGCCAATTTTGGTACGGTGTTGCGTAGGGCTGCTGGGGCCTTACGTCTCCAGCTCCCTACTTTGACGGTCAAGCCTAACATCTTGACAGAGGTGCTTCAGCCGGCAGCCTCCTCTGCGGAGACTGTGCTGCCGTTTAACGACGCCCTCACAGACGTTCTTTTGGGCGCCTGGTCCAAGCCCAACACAGGGGCTCCTGTGGATCGGAACGTGTCACGACGCCATCGCCCCGCTCCGGGCGACCCCCTGTTTCTTTCTGTCCACCCCACTCCTGAGAGCTTGGTTGTCCAAGCCTCCGCTTCCCAAACCGCCTTCCCTACCGCTCCTCCGGATAGGGAATCCAAACGCCTGGATCAGTTTGGGAAGAAAGGTTTTTCTTCCTCCAGTGCTGGCTTGCGGTCCGTTAACACCGCTTGTCTTTTGGGCCGCTATACCCACTCTCTGTGGGATTCGGTGGCGGATGTTTTGCCCCAGTGCCCTGAGGAGGTCCAGGCACTGCTTTCCCGCGCCATTGCGGAAGGAAGGGATGCGGCCAAATACACTATCCGTTGTGGCCTTGACACCGCCGACTCGCTGGGCAGGTCGATTGCAACGACAGTGGCGCTCCGCCGCCACGCCTGGCTGAGAACCACTGGTTTTTCAGGGGATGTCCAGAATACTCTCATGGACATGCCCTTTGATGGAGTCGGTCTTTTTGGGTCCAAAGCAGACCATGCGTTGGAGCGCTTTAAGGACTCACGGGCTACTGCCAAGTCCCTGGGCCTTTCTGCTACACGCCCTCCGCTGCCTTCTGCTTTTCGCCCCTATCGTGGCCACGGTAGGGGCGCCTTCACGTCAGCAGCCCAGCCACCGGCCCGCGCAGCAGGCGTCTTCGCGTGGCCGAGGACGTGGATTCCGCCGTGGCGGATCGGGCAACCAGCGTGCGGGTCAGGCCACCACCTCCAACCCGTCCGCGGCCTCCAAGCCCTCCTAGTCCCTCCTTTCAGGTGCACGGCACGCCAGTAGGGGCAGGGTCCGCCATCACCTTCCCCACTGGCGCACCATCACCTCGGACAGGTGGGTCTTGGACATTGTCCGAAGGGGCTACTCCCTCCCCTTCGAGACCACCCCCCAGCCATGCCACCTCAACTCCACCGCATGTCAGGGGATCACTTGGTGCTTCTACAGAAGGAAGTCACGGCCCTCTTGACCAAGAGGGCCATCGAGCATGTTCCGACCCCAGAAGTAGGGCGTGGTTGCTACTCCCACTACTTTCTGGTGCCCAAAAAGGACAAGGAGGACATGCGTCCTATCTTGGACCTCCGGAACGTCAATCGCTTCCTCCGGAAGGAGAAGTTCAAGATGCTCACCCTAGCTCAGGTCTTGACTGCCCTCGACCCTGGAGACTGGTTGGTAGCGTTGGACTTGCAGGACGCATATTTCCACATCCCCGTCCTGCCGGCCCACCGGCGTTACCTTCGGTTCACGGTAGGCCACGAGCATTTTCAGTTCACCGTGCTCCCTTTGGCCTTACAAGTGCCCCTCGGGTGTTCACGAAAGTGATGGCGGTGGTCGCGGCTCATCTGCGCCGGGCAGGGGTTTCAGTCTTCCCCTACCTCGACGACTGGCTGCTGAAGGCGGGCTCGTCCCAGGCAGTCGTCTCCCACCTCCAGACTACGGCCGAACTCCTGCACTCGCTGGGGTTCTCCATCAATGTGCCGAAGTCGCATCTGATTCCTTCTCCACAGCTCCTTTTCATCGGAGCAGTTCTGGACACGACGCAGTTTCGGGCCTATCCTCCCGAACGGCGAGTCCGGGATATTCAGGCTATGATTCCGATCTTTGGGCCTTTATCCTGGGTTTCGGTAAGGATGACCCTGAGGCTGCTGGGCCTCATGGCCTCCTGCATCCTGCTGGTCAATCATGCCAGATGGCATATGCGGGCTCTGCAGTGGGACCTGAAGTTCCAGTGGGCGCAGCACCAGGGCAACCTGTCCGATCACGTCCAGATCTCGGAGGGGACTGCAAAACAGTTGCAGTGGTGGCTCTCGAACCGGCAATGGGTCATGGGCAGATCCCTCTCCCTTCCCCAGCCAGAGCATACAGTTGTGACGGACGCGTCCCTTCTGGGATGGGGCGGTCACTTGGGAGAGGCGGAGATCAGAGGCCTCTGGTCTCCGGGCGGAGTCCCGGCTCCATATCAACCTTCTGGAGCTCCGGGCGATCCGGCTTGCACTCAAGGCATTCCTTCCCTCTGTCAAAGGGAAGGTAGTGCAGGTGTTCACAGACAACACCACCGCCATGTGGTACTGCAACAAACAGGGCGGGGTGGGGTCTTGGACCCTTTGTCAGGAGGCTCTGCGCCTCTGGACATGGCTGGAACATCAGGGCATGTTCCTGATGGTTCAACACCTGGCAGGTTCTCTGAACGCCAGGGCGGACGAACTCAGCCGCAGGTGCATGATGGATCACGAATGGCGTCTTCACTCGGAAGTGGCGCAAGGACTCTTTCTACAGTGGGGAGAGCCTTGGTTAGATCTATTCGCCACCGAAGAGAACGCGCAATGTCATCAGTTCTGCGCGTTGGAATTTCCAAGGCGGCACTCGCTCGGCGACGCTTCGTCGCGAGTGGAGTTGCGGTCTGTTGTACGCCTTTCCGCCTATACCACTTCTACCCAGAGTGTTGAAGAAGATTCGGCACGACCGGGCCCAAGTCATTCTTGTGGCTCCGGACTGGGCTCGAAGAGTTTGGTATCCCGAGCTACTCAATATGAGCATAGATCCCCCGATCCGTCTGCCTCTTCGGGAGGATCTTCTGTCGCAGCAGCAGGGGACGGTCCTCCACCCGAACCTGTCCAGTCTACACCTGCTTGCGTGGGAGATTGAGCGGCGGCAGTTGATTCCTTTCGACTTGCCTCCCGAAGTTTGTGATGTGATTCTGGCAGCCAGGCGTCCCTCCACTAAGGTGGTATACGCCTGCAGGTGGAACAAATTTGTGGCATGGTGCACAGCAAAGGCTGTGGATCCCCTTTCTGCCCCTCTTTCTGAGGTCCTTCTGTTCCTTCTCTCTCTGGCCCAACAGGGTTCTGCCCTGGGTACCATCAAGGGTTATCTTTGTGCTATCTCGGCCTTCCTCAGGCTCCCTGATCAGCCCTCCCTTTTCAAGTCCCCTGTTGTTAACAGGTTCTTAAAAGGCATTACTCACCTCTTCCCTCCTGTTCCGTTTGTAATGCCTCAGTGGGACTTGAACTTGGTTCTTACCTTTTTAATGTGCGCTCCCTTTGAGCCTCTGCATAACTGTCCTCTTCGTCTTCTGACTCTAAAGGCAGCCTTTCTGGTGGCCATCACCTCCGCTCGGCGGGTGAGTGAGCTCCAGGCTCTTTCTTGCAAACCTCCCTTTCTGTCTGTTCATCCAGACAAGGTTGTTCTTCGGACGCGTCCGTCCTTCTTGCCAAAGGTGGTTACTGCTTTCCACATTGGGCAGACCATCACTTTGCCCACCTTCTTTCCGCCTCCGCATCCTTCCAGAGAGGAAGAGAGGCTCCACCGTCTGGACCCAAAACGTGCGCTCTCCTTCTATATCGACCGCACAAAACACTTCCGGGTGGATGACCAGCTCTTTGTTGGCTACGTGGGCGCCAAAAAGGTCGGGCGGTGCACAAGAGGACCATCTCCCGCTGGGTTACCTTGTGCATCAAGACCTGCTATTCTTTGGCTAAGAAGGAGCCTCCTGTTGGGCTGCGTGCCCATTCCACCAGGGCAACGGCTGCTACCACGGCCTTGGGCCGCGGTGTTCCGCTGCCGGTTATCTGTCAGGCAGCTACGTGGGCCTCGCTGCACACGTTTACTAAGCATTACTGCCTTGACAGTCAGGTCCGGAGGGACGGCTTCTTTGGCCGTTCTGTCCTCCAGGACTTCCTTGTCTGATCTTTGTTCGCAGACCCACCACCGGGGTTGGTATTGCTGGGGTATCTATTCTAAGGTAAGGAATCTATCACTAACGTGTCTCTTTCAGATGCACAAGTTACTAACTTGTGTAACGATATATCTGTAAGAGACAGTAGTTAGTGATAGATTCCTACCGCCCACCCATCCTCCCCGTTCTGCGAACTGATTTCTAGGGTTAAGGACATCCCTTTCAGGGCCCTAGTATTTTTCAGACACCTGTGTCAGCTTCTTGCATGGCTCTGCGTTCCTGGCGCGGAAAGTCGTGTACAGAACTGACGTCAGCGCGCAGGGGCGGCGTCTAAGTACTGCCCGCGACGTCATCCCGGCGATCACGACGCCGACGACGGACGCGGAGCCGCACGACGCCGCCTACCGACGCGCAAGGGTACTGCTACGCAAAACTTTCCGGATCCAGCCTGACGCCTGGGGATATTCTAAGGTAAGGAATCTATCACTAACTACTGTCTCTTACAGATATATCGTTACACAAGTTAGTAACTTGTGCACTGTGCATATTCCGCCATCTAGTGGTTGGAGTCGGAAAGTGCTTTGCTTTTTTTTTCTTCTTTTGGATGGTTGTGAAACCTGACCCCCCTGGTCAGGCTACAACCCCCCTTGTGTGTGTGTGCAAGCTCTCAGATTATTTTTTCCGCCATGTAGACCGGAGGTGCACTGAATACGTCTGAGAAAGGACAGCAGCAGACGCAGGCAAGAAGGAAAGCCCACCAGAAACTCCGGAGAGAGAGGTGGTACCAAGGAAGGTTGCATGAGGGGGGAAATCTTCGAGCAAAACAGCCTTTTTATTGGCGCTGCTCACTTGGTTTCTCATGCACCACAGCAAGTACATTTTTCGCTGGCAGAATACAGTCTCCAGGTATTTGGGGGGGGGGGGGGGTTCTGCAGGGAGCTGATGGTTCATCCCAAAACAAGGTAAGAATTTGCTCTTTTATAAAAAATGTATGAGCAAAGCACGGATGAATTACCCCAGGTACTAGCAAGAAAACTTTCAATAAAGCAGCACAGCGGTTTTTTTCATTACAAGGTTGGAAAATTCCAACACATCTACCATGTGGCGCCTACGGCAATGTGTCAGTGTGCTGTTTATACACTTTGTGCGTGTTCTTAAAGTTATTGAAACCTACTTTCATAGTTTTGTACTACGTTGGAAACGCACAACACATCTACCATGCTGCGCCTCTGGTAATGTGTCAGTGTGCTGTTTATACACTACGTGTGTGTTCTTTAAGTTATTTGAAACCTACTTTCATAGTTTTGTACTACGTTGGAAACGCACAACAGTGCCTCTTCCAGACAGCACAGCGCACAACAATTCTAGGAACCAGTTATTCCCAAATCTTCTTTCCGTTCCTAACATTGCTAGGGCTCAAATATAGCGCGCTATGCTTACAAGGAGTTAAACTAAACAAAGAAAACAGGGATTTTTCTTTACTTGAGATGGGATTTAACGGATATCTTAAACAATATTCAGGCCTACACAGGAGTGTTACCTCTCAAAAATGTTTTCCCATAACGGACAAAACATTCAATAAGCCATCAGATATTATTAGGACTCACGGCAGAACACGACCCTTTGTTCATCAAAGACAGGAAATATCTGGGCACAACTCTTCTAACTCAGCACCAGATGCAGGGTTTCTAGGCAAACTGACGGAAGGGTCAATACACCCCCGCACCCCACTCCACTTCAAAGTGGACACAAGGGATTCTTCAGGTCGAACACAAGGGCCCCCATAAATTCTCTGCTTATCTCCAGGAAGCGCATTCCTCAAATGCTCTCTGAAAACAGGCAGGAACGCAGGAGTGAGGTCCCAGCAACAACATAAGTTGTTCGTTGGCTATTACCAGGGCTATCAGAGATATTATATAGCACCCGCTATAACATAACTCAAGGGCCTAAAACACGGACTAATAGGGGGTGGAAAATGCAACTTTTTGCATTCTCTATAGCCGCTCAAAGATACAATTCACTGCAAAGCATTTAACTTTATATAGCAACAGTTCACAACTAGGCTATGCTGGTGCCTCAAACACGCACTAACACGTGTGCGAGTGCAACATTTACCGCAGCTTGAAAGTAAAACAACTGCCGTACAATAATTTTGCGCAACCACGACCCCAAGTCGTGCCCCGACTGCCGGGCCATGGCGCCGAAAACTTTGCGGGAGCGGTCCCGAAAGTTGCTGGAAGTCCGGCAGTCGGCTCCGCGCCTCTCGAGGTCCCGGTCCCGTGGGAGGTCGAGGGACTGGTCGTGGAGCCATTACCATCATTCATCGTCGAAGTCTTCGCACTCTGGGTCAGGTAAGGCGAAGCACAAGAAGTCGAAGAAGCGCCATCGCTCTCCGACTCCCCCTCGCGCGACGCGGCTGAGGGTGTGGGTGGTGCCACCCCCGCGGCGCCTATGCAGGCGCCGTCGCCCTACCCGCCCTTCCTGGGTCCGTCGGCGACTCCGGCCCAGCTGCAGGAATTTGTCAGCCATGGCCCGCCTCTTTGGGCCGTCGGGCCCCGCCAGCGCGCCTTCGGGCCCCGCCGGCCCGACTGGGGGTCCTCGCCCTTCACTGTTGTCGGCTCCGGCCCCGGCGCCGCAGGGCCCCATGGATCCAGGCCTGGATCCCGGTCGACGCCTGTTGACCTTGTAACACCTCCACCGACGTCGACCCCACCGGCACCACTTCCGACGTCGTCCGTGGCACCGGACGACGACGTCCCCGGTTTCAGCCCTGATGTGGACACGGAGCCGATTCCAACGCCGATGGGACCCTTCTTTCCCTATGTCCAGCCTCCGTACTTTCGGCCTGTACCACAGCCATCGGAGGAAGGGGAGGACTGGGAGGGGTCTGAGGACCCTCTCGCGGCTCAGTGCGAGTTTGACCCGGACTGGGCAGAGGAGCTGGGGGATGCCAGTGGTCTTGACACCTCTCCTGACCTTGGCATGTTAACTCCTCCTACCGTGGCTACGGAGGAGGGTGCTAGTTACGCAGTGGTGTTGCGTAGGGCGGCCGAGGCTCTACACCTCCAACTCCCTACAGTGGCCGTCAGGACTAACCTCCCAACAGAAGTGCTTCAGCCGGCGGCTACCTCTGCGGAGCCACTGCTGCCCTTCAACGATGCACTTTCTGACGTTCCTTTGGGCACCTGGTCCAGGCCCAACACAGGGGCTCCTGTGGATCGGAACGTGGCCCGACGCCATCGCCCGGCCCTGGGCGACCCCCTTTTCCTCTCCCAACACCCCACCCCTGAGAGCTTGGTTGTCCAAGGCCTCCACGTCCCAAAGCGCATTCCCTACCGCACACCCGGATAGGGAATCCAAGTGACTGGAACAGTTTGGGAAGAAGATCTTTTCTTCCGCCAGTTCAGGGCTGCGGTCTGTGAACACTGCATGCCTCTTGGGCCGTTATTCCCACTCTCTGTGGGATAGGGTGGCGCAGGTGCTGCCTCAGTGTCCGGAGGAGGCCCGGACAGTGCGCTCTCAGGCTATTGCCAAAGGGAGAGATGCAGCCAAGTTCACAATCCGATGTGGCCTTGACACCGCCGACTCGCTGGGCAGAGCGCTTTCCACGACAGTGGCGCTCCGTCGCCACGCCTGGCTGAGGACTACTGGCTTCTCTGGGGATGTCTAGAACACTCTCATAGACATGCCCTTTGATGGCATTCGCCTTTTTGGCAACAAGGCGGACAGTGCGTTGGAGCGTTTTAAGGACTCACGGGCTACGGCCAAGTCCTTGGGCCTTTCGGCCTCTCGCCCTCCTCCGCCTTCTGCCTTTCGCTCCTTTCGTGGCCACGGAAGAGGCGCCCCAACACGTTCGCTACAGAGCCACAGGCCTGCGCAGCAACAGTCCCAGCGCGGATGTGGGACCCGCTGAGGCGGGTCAGGGGGCCAGCGGGCGGGACAGTCCACCCCGGCCACCACTGCCTCCAAACCTTCCTAGTCCGGTCTTTCAGGCCCATCAAACGCCAGTGGGCGGCAGGATTCGCCATCACCTCCCCCACTGGCGCACCATCACTTCGGACAGGTGGGTTTTAGACATAGTCCGAAGGGGCTACTCCCTCCCCTTCGAGACTACCCCCCAGCCATGCCACCCCAGTACCACCGCATGTCGGGGGATCACTTGGCACTTCTCCAACAGGAAGTCGCGGCCCTCTTGGCCAAGGGGGCCATCGAGCGCGTTCCTGCGCCAGAAGTAGGACGTGGTTGTTATTCCCACTACTTTCTGGTGCCCAAGAAGGACAAGGGCCTGCGTCCTATCTTGGACCTCAGGGACGTCAACCGCTTCCTCTGGAAGAAGTAAAAGATGTTGACTCTGGCTCAGGTCTTGTCTGCCCTCGACCCTGGAGACTGGATGGTAGCGTTGGACTTGCAGGACGCATATTTCCACATTCCCGTCCTGCCGGCCCACCGGCGTTACCTGAGGTTTACGGTAGGCCATGAGCACTTTCAGTTTACCGTGCTCCCCTTTGGCCTTACCAGCGCCCCTCGGGTGGTCACGAAAGTGATGGCGGTGGTCGCAGCTCATCTGCGCAGATCAGGGGTTTCAGTCTTCCCCTATCTCGACGACTGGCTGTTGAAGGCGGGCTCGCCCCAGGCTGTCGTCGCCCACCTCCAGACTACGGCCGACCTCCTGCATTCGCTGGGGTTCTCCTTCAACGTGCCGAAGTCGCACCCGAATGGCGAGTCCAGGATATTCAGGCTATGATTCCGATCTTTCAGCCTCTATCCTGGGTTTCGGTCAGGATGACCCTGAGGCTGCTGGGCCTCATGGCCTCCTGCATCCTGCTGGTCGATCATGCCAGGTGGCATATGCGGGCTCTGCAGTGGGACCTGAAGTTCCAATGGGCGCAGCATCAGGGGTACCTGTCCAAGTCCGTCCAGATCTCGAAGGGCACTGCAAGACAGTTGCAGTGGTGGCTCACAAACCGGCATTGGGTCAATGGCAGATCCCTCTCCCTTCCCCAACCGGAGCACACAGTGGTGACGGATGCGTCCCTCCTGGGATGGGGCGGCCACATGGGAGAGGCGGCGATCAGAGGCCTCTGGTCTCCGGCGGAGTCCAGGCTCCATATCAACCTTCTGGAGCTTCGGGCGATCCGACTTGCACTGAAAGCATTCCTTCCCTCTGTCAAGGGGAGACTAGTGCAGGTGTTCACGGACAACACCACCTGCCATGTGGTACTGCAACAAACAGGGCGGAGTGGGGTCGTGGACCCTATGTCAGGAGGCTCTGCGCCTCTGGATATGGCTGGAACATCAGGGTATTTCCCTGGTGGTTCAACACCTGGCAGGTTCACTGAACGCCAGGGCGGACGAACTCAGCCGCAGGTGCATGATGGATCACGAATGGCGTCTTCACTCGGACGTGGCGCAAGGTCTCTTTCAGCAGTGGGGAGAACCTTGGTTAGATCTATTTGCCACCGAAGAGAATGCGCAATGTCGCGAGTGGAGTTGCGGTCTATTGTTTGCCTTTCCGCCTATACCACTTCTGCCCAGAGTGCTGAAGAAGATCAGGCGTGACCGGGCCCAAGTCATTCTTGTGGCTACGGACCTTGCTCGAAGAGTTTGGTATCCCGAGCTACTCAGTATGAGCATCGATCCCCCGATCAGACTGCCTCTTCAGGAGGATCTTCTGTCGCAGCAGCAGGGGACGGTCCTCCACCCGAACCTGTCCAGTCTCCACCTCCTTGCGTGGAGATTGAGCGGCGGCAGTTGATTCCTTTTGACTTGCCTCCTGAAGTTTGTAATGTCATTCTGGCAGCCAGGCGTCCCTCCACTAAGTTGGTATACGCCTGCAGGTGGAACAAATTTGTGGCATGGTGCACAGCAAAGGCTGTGGATCCCCTTTCTGCCCCTCTTTCAGAAGTCTTACTGTTCCTTCTTTCTTTGCCCCAGCAGGGCTCTATCAAGGGCTACCTTTCTGCTATCTCAGCCTTTCTCAGGCTCCCTGATCAGCCCTCTCTTTTCAAGTCCCCTGTTGTAAATAGATTCCTCAAAGGCATTACTCACCTTTTCCCTCCTATTCCTTTTGTGATGCCACAGTGGGACTTGAATCTGGTTCTCACATACTTAATGTGCGCTCCCTTTGAGCCTCTTCACAACTGTCCTCTACGTCTATTAACTCTAAAGACTGCTTTCCTGGTTGCCATCACCTCCGCTAGGAGAGTGAGTGAGCTCCAGGCCCTTTCTTGTAAACCTCCTTTTCTGTCTGTCCATCCGGACAAGGTTGTGCTCAGAACCCGTCCATCCTTTCTGCCAAAAGTTGTCACTGCTTTTCACATCGGGCAAACCATCACTTTACCCACCTTCTTTCCGCCTCCGCATCCTTCTAGAGAGGAAGAGAGGCTCCACCGTCTGGACCCAAAACACGCGCACTCATTTTACAGCCATGTGGTACTGCAACAAACAAGGCAGGTGGGGTCGTGGACCCTATGTCAAGAGACTCTCCGTCTCTGGACATGGCTGGAACATCAGGGCATATCCCTGGTGGTTCAACACCTGGCAGGTTCACTGAACGCCAGGTCGGACGAACTAAGCCACAGGTGCATGATGGATCACGAATGACGTCTTCACTCGGAGGTGGTGCAAGGTCTCTTTCAGCAGTGGGGAGAGCCTTGGTTAGATCTATTCGCCACCGAAGAGAACGTGCAATGTCTGCAATTCTGCGTGTTGGAATTTCCAAGGCGGCACTCGCTAGGCGACGCTTTTCGTTGCAAGTGGAGTTGCGGTCTTCTATACACCTTTCCGCCTATACCACTTCTGCCCAGAGTGCTGAAGAAGATCAAGCGCGACCGGGCCCAAGTCATTCTGGTGGCTCCGGATTGGGCACGAAGAGTCTGGTATCCCGAGCTGCTACTCAGGGCCATCGATCCTCCGATCAGACTGCCTCTTCGGGAGGATCTTCTGTCGCAGCAGCAGGGGACGGTCCTCCACCCGAACCTGTCCAGCCTCCACCTCCTTGCGTGGAGATTGAACGGCGACAGTTGACAGCCTTTGACCTTCCTCCTGAAGTCTGTAATGTTATCTTGGCAGCCAGGCGCCCCTCCACTACAACGGTATACGCCTGTAGATGGAACAAATTTGTGGCATGGTGCACAGCAAAGGCTGTGGATCCCCTTTCTGCCACTCTTTCTGAAGTTATCTTGTTCCTCTTGTCTTTGGCCCAGCAGGGCTCTGCTCTGGGCACTCTGAAGGGCTGCTTCTCGGCCATTTCAGCCTTTCTTAGGCTTCCTGATCTGCCTTCCCTTTTCAAGTCCCCTGGTGTAAATCGCTTCCTTAAGGGCATTACACATCTTTTTCCTCCTGTTCCCTTCGTAATGCCTCAGTGGGACTTGAACTTGGTTCTTACTTACCTTATGTGCGCTCCCTTTGAGCCGCTTCATAACTGTCCTCTCAGACTTCTTACTTTAAAGACTGCCTTTCTGGTTGCCATCACCTCTGCTCGCAGGGTGAGTGAGCTCCAAGCTCTTTCTTCAAAGCCTCCTTTTCTGGCTGTTCATCCGAACAAGGTCGTCCTCAGAACCAGACCTTCCTTTCGCCCCAAGGTGGTTACTTCTTTCCACATTGGTCAAACCATCACTTTGCCCACCTTCTTTCCGCCTCCGCATAAGGAGGAAGAGAGGCTCCACCGTCTGGATCCAAAACGTGCGCTTTCCTTTTATTTGGATCACACCAAGCAATTCCGGGTGGATGACCAGCTATTTGTTGGCTACGTGGGCGCCAAAAAAGGTCGGGCCGTGCACAAATGGACCATCTCTATGTGGGTCATTTTGTGCATTAAAGCTTGCTACTCTTTGGCAAAGGAGGAGCCTCCAGTGGGACTGCGCGCCCATTCCACCAGGGCGATGGCATCTACCACTGCTTTGGGACGGGGAGTCCCCCCTCAATGACATCTGTCAGCCATCTACGTAGGCATCTCTGCACACGTTCACAAAACACTACTGCCTCGACAGCCAACTCCGGAGAGACGGCTTCTTTGGCCGTTCTGATCTCTAGGACTTTCTAGTGTGAACTTGGTTCGCAGACCCCACCTCCGGGGTTGGTATTGCTGGGGTATCGAAGGTAAGGAGTCTATATCTAATTGTCTCTTTCAGACGAACAAGTTACTTACCTTCGGTAACGATATATCTGTAAGAGACATAGATTAGTTATAGATTCCTTACCGCCCACCCATCCTCCCCGTTCTGCGAACTGACTTCTAGGGTCAGGGAATACCTTTCAGGGCCCTAGTTTTGTGCACCAGTGGTCAGTGTCTTGCATGGCTCTGCGCTTCTGGCGTGGAATGTCGTGTAAAAGAACTGACGTCAGTGCGCGAGGGCGGCGTCTAAGTAGCTACCGTGATGTCATCTTGGCGACCACGACGCCAATGACGAACGCGGAGTCGACCGACGCCACCTTTCGACGCGTAGAGGTACTGCTGACGAAAAAGTTCTCCGGATCCATTCTGACGCCTGGGGGTAATTCTAAGGTAAGGAATCTATAACTAATTTATGTCTCTTACAGGTATATCGTTACCGAAGGTAAGTAACTTGTTCTTTAAACCCAGTCACACAAGACATTAAACGCATACCAACTCCCTCAACCATTCACCACTACTGGGCTTCACAACCCTGTTTTTACAACAGGCATGATTCTGCAGACCGCCCCAGAAGGGACCTGCACATGGAAGCACTATACACGTTTCTTACACACACTGGTCATCTTCTAATAAGGGAATAAGTTTCACACAGGAAAACTTACTATCCCCTAAATACAGGTGCATATCTTAAGACGCTACACATCATCTTTTTTCATCAAACAGCATATACATACAACACAAGAAGGTGTTACCACAACAACAGAGGCAAGTCAGTTTGATTGCACACATTTATTGGGCATGGTGAACCCAAAAGGTGAGAGTCAGTTCCTACCACGGAGACTGATCTTGACACCATAAAGGAGCCGGCAACTCTTCAAGGGGAGTTGACCGCGACTCCCAAATCTATCACATAAGGCCGACAACTGGGGTTGACCGCGACCTTTCTGGACACCGTAAGGGAACCGGCAACTCTTCTATAGGAGTTGACCTAGTCTTCCAAAGGTATCCCATATGGCCGGCAACTGGGGTTGACCGCGACCATTAAATTTGCCACATAAAGAGGGGGGTTAACACCCTACCACCACATAAAACACCTACGTACAGTAAAAAAAAAAAAACATCACCAAAAACATGCATATAGATGCTATATACCAAAAGCAGGTTAACCGGGACAAGGATAAGGCCCATACCTCACATATGGTCCACCAGATAAGGCCTCCTACTCAACAGAATGTATTCCTGACAATGCAAAAAAAAAAAAAGGAAACACAGCCCTTTACCAGGTTGTTTTTCAGTTACAACAGCTATTAACCTGCATAGAGGCAGATTGAAAACTATATAAGGTGCACTAATCAGGCTGCCTTACTAAGTTATAAGCGGTGCACACAGCACATTCAAAGGTTACTGTATCTCCCCCTTCCCCTTTCCAACAGGGGTGCTCAATACCAATAAGGGTATGCATAAGCCCACAAAACATGGGAGCCCATTCGCAAATAGTTGGCCAAAGGCCCACTGCGCACACTACACATTAAGGGCCGTAACCCAGATTCAAAGGCCTGGGGCGTCCCATGGATACAGAAGGAGCACACACTTCAATCACAACCCAGGTCAATTCTCCTACCTTCAAAATACCTCCGAACCTACAGAAGGAATAAAACGGAGATGACACCAAAGCTTGCATACACGTATATATGCATACCTACAGCACACATACATATCTGAAAGAGACACGTTAGTGATAGATTCCTTACCTTAGAATATCCCCAGGCGTCAGACTGAATCCAGAAAGTTTTTCGTCAGCAGTACCCCTGCGCGTCGGTAGGCGTCGTCGTAGGGCTCCGCGTACGTCGCTGGCGTCGTAGCTGCCGAGATGACGTCGTCGGAGCTACTTAGACGCGCCCACGCGCGCTGACGTCAGTTCTTTCTTTTTCTGCGCCAGCAGCGCAGATCCGAGAGAGAGCGGTACCCCTAGTTAAAAGTTTTAACTTGGTAATTGTTTGTCGAGTACTCGACTCTGGTGCAGTAGGGATGCCCGGGTTTAAGTCCTGCAGGGCCTGCCGTCGGAACATGTCGGTCGCAGACCCGCACGACGTGTGTCTCTTCTGCTTGGGGCACGCCCATGACCCCGAGGCGTGCCCCGATTGTCGGGCCATGGCGCCGAAAGATTTGCGGGAGCGTTCCTGAAAGTTGTTGGATGCCCGGCAATCGGTTCCGTGCCGATCGAGGTCCCGCTCCCGTGGGAGGTCCAGGGACCGGTCGCGGAGCCGTCACCATCGCTCGTCGGACTTGGGGACAGGTAAGTCACGGCGCCATAAAAAGTCGAAGAAGCGACGTCGCTCGTCTTCTAACCCTCACCGGTCGCGGGACGCGGTGGAGGGGGTGGGGGGTCACTCCCCGCGGCTCCGCTGGAGCCTCCGTTGTTGCCTGCGGCCTACCCGCCCTTTCCGGGCCGCACGCAACTTCGGACGAGATACAGGCCTTCCTGTCGGCCATGGGCCGTTTGTTTGGCCCATCGGGTCCCTCCGGAGCGCCTTCGGGCCCCGCGGACCCGTTGGGCGGGTCTGCCCCCGTGCCACCGCCTTTGACCTCGGCTACGCCGGCAAAATACCCTGCGCCGGCGCCGGATTTGGCCTCAGAGCCGCCTCCGGTGCCGCCCCGGGCGCGGCGCCGCTACGGACGCCGTACGGCGCCGAACCAGAATTGGTCTATTACCCCCCGATTCCATTTCTTGGTGGGGAGTTTGTCCAATTCCCCAGGCACCTCGTCCGTACCGGCCTCTCCCGAAACCGGTGGATGAAAGGGAGTACTGGGAGGGGTCTGAGGACCCTCTTGCCGCTCAATGCGAGAACGAGCCTGAATGGGAAGACAACCTGGAGGGTCCGGTGGATCTGGATTTCTCTCCACACCCTGGCACGCTGTCCCCTTCTTCCGTGGCTACGGAGGAGGTTGGGACTTTTTCAGTGGTGCTGCGTAGGGCTGCTGAGGCTCTTAACCTCGAGCTCCCTTCCGTGCCTATCAGGACCAATCTTTTGACCGAGGTGCTGCAACCAGCGTCCTCCTCCGCGGAGCCGCTGCTGCCTTTTAACGATGCACTCACTGATATCCTGTTGAGCACCTGGAGTAAGCCTAACACAGGGGTTCCTGTGGATAAGGGTGTGGCACGCCATCATCGCCCGGCGCCGGGCGACCCCAGCTTTCTCACACAACACCCGACACCTGAGAGTCTGGTTGTCCAGGCCTCTGCCTCTCCGAGCGCATTCCCTTCTGCTCCTCCAGACAAGGAATCTAAGAAACTGGAGCAGTTTGGGAAAAAGATTTTCACTTCTGCCAGTTCTGGGTTGCGGGCAGTGAATACTGCGTGCCTCTTAGGCCGCTATTCCCACTCTGTGTGGGACACCGTGGCACAGGTGCTGCCTCAGTGTCCAGTGGAAGCTCGGGCGGTACTCTCCCAGGCCATTACCGAAGGGAGGGATGCTGCTAAATTTACTATCCGTTGTGGGCTTGACACGGCCGATTCCCTCGACAGGGCACTTTCCACAACTGTGGCGCTCTGCCGCTACGCTTGGCTCAGAACTACTGGCTTCTCCAGGGATGTCCAGAACACTTTGTTGGACATGCCCTTTGATGGCACATGCCTCTTTGGTGACAAGGCGGATAGCATCCTGGAACGTTTTAAGGACTCTCGGGCTACAGCCCAGTCCTTAGGTCTCGCCACCACACGTGCTTCCTCGGGGCCCGCTTTTCGCTCCTTTCGAGGTCAGGGTCGAAGCGCCCAAGCACGTTCCTTTCAGACCCGCAGGCCTGCGCAGCCGCAGTCTTAGCGCAGCCGCGGCCATGGGGCCCGCCGTGGGGGGTCCCGAGGGCAGCGGGCGAGTCAATCCACCACCGCCCCTGCCGCCGCTGCCTCAAAACCTTCCTAGTCCGGTGTTTCAGGCCCACCAGATGCCAGTGGGTGGCAGGGTTCGCCATCACCTTCCCCACTGGCGCACCATTACCTCGGACAGGTGGGTGTTACAGATAGTCCGAAGGGGCTACTCCCTCCCCTTCAACTCTACCCCTCCAGCCATGCCGCCCCAGTACCACCACATGTCGGGGGATCACTTGTCACTTCTCCAGCAGGAAGTTGCGGCCCTCTTGGCCAAGGGGGCCATCGAGCGCGTTCCGACACCAGAAGTAGGTCGTGGTTGCTATTCCCACTACTTTCTGGTACCCAAGAAGGACAAGGGCCTGCGTCCTATCTTAGACCTCCGGAACGTCAATCCCTTCCTCCACAAAGAGAAGTTCAAGATGCTCACTCTGGCTCAGGTCTTGTCTGCTCTCGATCCACAAGACTGGATGGTAGCGCTAGACTTGCAGGATGCAATTCAATTCAATTCAAAACAAGCTTTATTCGGTTAATATACAACCATAAAAGCATTCTAAAAAAATAAAAAAACATCAGATTTAAAAACATTTATCATAATTCATCACAATGGGAAATAATTAATTCGTCACAGTGATGCCTATTTCCACATCCCAGTCCTGCAAGCCCACCGCCGTTACCTGCGGTTCACGGTAGGCCACGAGCACTTTCAGTTCACCGTGCTCCCTTTTGGCCTTACCAGCGCCCTCGGGTGTTCACGAAGGTGATGGCGGTGGTCGCAGCTCATCTGCGCAGATCAGGGGTTTCAGTCTTCCCCTATCTCGACGACTGGTTGTTGAAGGCGGGCTCGCCCCAGGCAGTCGTCTCCCACCTCCAGACTACGGCCGACCTCCTGCACTTGCTGGGGTTCTCCATCAACGTGCCGAAGTCGCACCTGATTCCCTCTCAGAAGCTCCTCTTTATCGGAGCAGTTCTGGACACGGCGCAGTTTCGGGCCTATCCTCCCGAACAGCGAGTCCGGGATATTCGGGCTCTGATTCCGATCTTTCAGCCCTTGTCCCGGGTTTCGGTCAGAGTGACTCTGAGGCTGCTGGGCCTCATGGCCTCCTGCATCCTGCTGATCGATCATGCCGGATGGCATATGCGGGCTCTGCAGTGGGACCTGAAGATCCAGTGGGCGCAGCATCAGGGGAGCCTGTCCGATCACGTCCAGATCTCGGAGGGCACTGCACGACAGTTGCAGTGGTGGCTCACGAACCGGCATTGGGTCGACTGCAGATCCCTCTCCCTTCCCCAACCGGAGTTTACAGTGGTGACGGATGCGTCCCTCCTGGGATGGGGCGGCCACATGGGAGAGGCGGAGATCAAAGGCCTCTGGTGTCCGGCGGAGTCCAAGCTCCATATCAACCTTCTGGAGCTTCGGGCGATACGGCTTGCACTGAAGGCATTCCTTCCCTCTTTCAAGGGGAGAGTAGTGCAGGTGTTCACAGACAACACCACCTCCATGTGGTACTGCAACAAGCAAGGCGGGGTGGGGTCGTGGACCCTCTGTCAGGAGGCTCTGCGTCTCTGGACATGGCTGGAACATCAGGGCATGTCCCTGGTGGTTCAACACCTGGCAGGTTCTCTGAACGCCAGGGCGGACGAACTCAGCCGCAGGTGCATGCTGGATCATGAATGGCATCTTCACTCGGAGGTGGTGCAAGGTCTCTTTCAGCAGTGGGGAGAGCCTTGGTTAGATCTATTCGCCACCGAAGAGAACGCGCAATGTCATCAGTTCTGCGCGTTGGAATTTCCAAGGCGGCACTCGCTCGGCGACGCTTTTCATCGCGAGTGGAGTTGTGGTCTGTTGTACGCCTTTCCGCCTATACCACTTCTGCCCAGAGTGCTGAAGAAGATCAGGCGCGACCGGGCACAAGTCATCCTTGTGGCCCCGGACTGGGCTCGAAGAGTATGGTATCCCGAGCTACTCAGTATGAGCATCGATCCTCCGATCAGACTGCCTCTTCGGGAGGATCTTCTGTCGCAGCAGCAGGGACGGTCCTCCACCCGAACCTGTCCAGCCTCCACCTCTTTGCGTGGAGATTGAGCGGCGGCAGTTGATTCCTTTCGACTTGCCTCCTGAAGTTTGTGATGTCATTCTGGCAGCCAGGCGTCCCTCCACTAAGTTGGTATACGCCTGCAGGTGGAACAAATTTGTGGCATGGTGCACAGCAAAGGCTGTGGATCCCCTTTCTGCCCCTCTTTCAGAAGTCCTTTTGTTCCTTCTTTCTTTGGCCCAGCAGGGCTCTGCTCTGGGCACTATCAAGGGCTATCTTTCTGCTATTTCGGCCTTTCTCAGGCTCCCTGATCAGCCCTCTCTTTTCAAGTCCCCTGCTGTGAATAGATTTCTCAAAGGCATTACGCACCTTTTTCCTCCTATTCCTTTCGTGATGCCACAGTGGGACTTGAATCTGGTTCTTACATACTTGATGTGCGCTCCCTTTGAGCCCCTTCACAACTGTCCTCTTCGTCTCTTGACCTTGAAGACTGCTTTCCTGGTGGCCATCACCTCTGCTAGGCGAGTGAGTGAGCTCCAGGCTCTTTCTTGTAAGCCTCCTTTCCTGTCAGTCCATCCGGACAAGGTTGTGCTCAGGCCCCGTCCTTCCTTTTTGCCAAACGTTGTTACGGCCTTTCACATTGGGCAGACTATTACCTTGCCCACCTTCTTTCCACCTCCGCATCCTACAAGAGAGGAAGAGAGGCTCCACCGTCTGGACCCAAAACGTGCGCTCTCTTTTTATCTCAACCGCACGCAACAGTTCCGGGTGGATGACCAACTCTTTGTTGGCTACGTTGGCACCAAGAAAGGTCGGGCGGTACACAAGAGGACTATCTCCCGGTGGGTCGTCTTGTGTATCAAAGCCTGTTACTCTTTGGCTAAAAAAGAACCTCCGGTGGGACTGCGTGCTCATTCCACCAGAGCTACTGCAGCCACTACTGCATTGGGACGTGGTGTCCCCCTGCAAGACATCTGTCAGGCAGCCACGCTGCACACGTTTACTAAGCATTATTGCCTGGACAGCCAACTCCGGAGAGACGGCTTCTTTGGCCGTTCTGTTCTCCGTGACTTTCTGGTGTGATCTTGGTTTGCAGGCCCACCACCGGGGTTGGTATTGCTGGGGTATCTATTCTAAGGTAAGGAATCTATCACTATGTGTTTCTTTCAGATGAACAAGTTACTTACCTTCGGTAACGATATATCTGTAAGAAACATTAGTATGATAGATTCCTTACCGCCCCACCCATCCTCCCCGTTCTGCGAACTGATTTCTCGGGTTAAGGTCATCTTTCAGGGCCCTAGTTTCAATGCACCAGTGGTCAGTATCTTGCATGGCTCTGCGTTCCTGGCGCGGAAAGTCGTGTACAGAACTGACCGCGCGTGGGCGGCGTCTAAGTAGCGCCTGCGACGTCATTTCGGCGACCGCGACGCCAACGACTGACGCGGAGCCGCACGACGCCACCTACCGACGCGCAGGGGTACTGCTGACGAAAACTTTCCGGATCCAGTCTGACGCCTGGGGATATTCTAAGGTAAGGAATCTCACTACTAATGTTTCTTACAGATATATCGTTACCGAAGGTAAGTAACTTGTTCTTTAGGGAAAGAGCACTGGCGACCTGGATAGTAGGAACCAAGTGCACTTCAGTCAACATTGCATCAAATACCAGGCAAAAAGTGGGGGTACCATGTCAAAAAGGGGCACTTTTCTACACACACACACAAACGAAAGAGAATGAGACTACCTTTCCCAAGAGAGTCTTCATCTTCTGAGTGGAAAAACCTGCCAAGGCCATGTGCATTGGCAGAGTCAGTCCCATATCTATGCTCCACTGTAAAGTGCATTCCCTGTAGGGAGATGGACCTCCTCAACAGTTTGGGGTTTTCACCTTTCATTTGCATCAGCCATCGGTGAGGCCTGTGGTCAGTTTGTACAAGGAAGTGAGTACCAAACCGGTATGGTGTCAGCTTTTTCAGGGACCACACCATAGCAACGGCTTTCCTCTAAATGGCATGCCAATGCGGTTTGCTGGGGCGCAACCTCCGGCTAATGAATGCAACAGGCTGGTCATGGCCATCATCGTTGGTCTGGCATAGGACTGCTCCTATCCCATGTTCAGAGGCATCAGTCTGCTCTATGAACTGCTTAGAATAATCTGGAGCTTTTAGAATGGGTGCTGAGCACATTGCTTCCTTCAGACTATCAAAAACCTCTTGAAAGATCACTGTCCAGTTTGCCTTCTTTGGTTGCTTCTTGGAGGTCAACTCTGTGAGGGGTGCCACAATGGTACCATACCCCTTCACAAACCTCTTGTAGTACCCAGTCAAGTCAAGGAATGCCCTAACTTGAGTCTGGGTTGTTGGAGTCACCCAATCCACAATTGTTTGGATCTTGGGCTGTAAGGGTTGAACTTGGCCTCCACCTACAAGGTGGCCCAAGTATACAACTGATCCCTGCCGTATCTGGCACTTGCTTGTCTTGATAGTGAGGCCTGCACTCTGCAGAACCTCAAGGACCTTGCCAAGGTGGATCAGGTGATCCTGCCAGGTAGAGCTATGGACAGCAATATCAGGTATGCTGCTCTAAATGTCTACAACCCACAAGGACTTTGTTCACCAACCTTTAGAAGGTGGCAGGGATATTCTTTAATCCAAATGACATTACTGTGAACTAGTAATGTCCATCTGAGGTCGAGAATGCTGACTTCTCTTTTGCTCCTTGATTCAAACCAATCTGCCAGTACCCTGATGTCAAATCAAAAGTACTGAGACATTTAGCTGCCCCCAGCCTGTCAATTAATTCATCAGCTCTTGGGATATGGTGTGCATCTGTCTTGGTGACAGTATTGAGACCTCTATAGTCCACAACCTTACAACAAAATCTCAGCTCTGGTTTATCACCCTTGGAATGAGGCTTGGGGACTATGACCACTGGGCTAGCCCAGGGCCTTTTAGAGGGCTCAATTACCCCTAACTCCAGCATCTTGCTGACTTCAGCTCTGGTGCTTTCCATAACTTGGTCAAACTGTATATTTTGTTTTTGGCAGGTGGGCTGTCTCCAGTGTCCACATCATGGGCACACCAGGTTCTCTGACCAGGGATTATGGAAAAGAGCCCAGCATACTGCCTTAGAACTTGTCTGCAGTCAGCTTGCTGTTGGGCAGAGAGGGTGTCTGAGAAGACAGCTCCTCCAACTGACCCATCTTTAGGGCTGTGGGAGAGGAGGTAAGGGAGAGGTTCACTCTCTTCTTCCTGACCCTCATCAGTGACCATCAGCATGGTCACATCAACCCTGTCATAGAAAGGCGTCAGGCAGTTTACATGGATCACCCTGTGGGGGCTCCTGCAAGTGCCTAGGTCAACCAGGTAGATGACCTCACCTTTCCTCTCAAGGATAGAGTAGGGACGACTCCATATGTCCTGGAGGGCCCTGGGTGCCACAGGCTCCAACACCCATTCTTTCTGCCTTGGTTGGAACTCGACCAGTGCATTCTTTTGGTCATACCAGAGCTTCTGGAGCTCTTGACTGGCCTCAAGGGTTTTGGTTGCTTTACCTATGTACTCAGCCATCCTTGAACGTAGGCCAAGCACATAGTCCACAATATCTAGTTTGAGCTCTTTGAGAATTCTCTCCCAGTTTTCCTTCACTAGACATAGTGGTCCCCTCACAGGATGATCAAACAGAAGTTCAAAGGGACTAAAGCCCACTCCCTTCTGTGGCACTTCTCTGTGGGTGGAAAGCGGGCATGGCAAAAGGACATCCCATCTGCTGAGTTTTTCAGGGAGACCCATGATCATGCCTTTCATGGTCTTATTGAATCTCTCAACTAGACCATTGGTTTGTCGGTGATATGGGGTGGTAAACTTATACGTCACCCCACACTCGGAACACATGGCTTTTATGTAACCAGACATGAAGTTAGTACCTCTGTCTGACACCCCCTCCTTAGGAAATCGCACTCTAATAAAGGTACTGATGTGGGCCCTGGCAACTGCAGGAGCAGTGACAGTCCTAAGTGGAGTTGCTTCAGGGGCACCTATACATAAACTCATGTGTTGAAAAATGCTATGTTTGAACATAATGCATTATATGTTCAATGCGATTAAATATTTTCAATATGCTTAAATATTGTCTATTTTGCAATCAGGTGATGTTGATGCTTATTTAATTTTTGCTTTTCCACTGGGACCCCCCCTCTATTGTACCGCATTTCACCCAGGTCCTAGTGACGCCTCTGGGTTTACCCCATTATTGTGTAACTCAAGATACCTGGTGGCATGATCCACTACTACCAGTATAAATCTGTTTCCTGTGGCTGTTGGAGGATCAAGGGGACAGACTATGTCAATCCCTACCCTTTCAAAGGGGACCCCAACCACTGGAAGTGAAATTAAGGGGCCCTTTGGGTGGTTAACTGGCTTTCCACTGGCGTTACCGGTAACACAGGAGTTACAAAACTCCTTCACCTTCTGGGGCATGTTTGGCCAGTAGAAGTGGGCGACTAGCCTACTCAAAGTCTTTGCCTGGCCAAGATGCCTGCTAAGGAGATGTCATGGGCCAATGAAAGTAAGAACTCTCTGTATTACTGAGGCATTACCAGTCTCCTAGTGGCACCAGGTTTGGGATCTCTGGCCTCAGTATACAGGAGCCCCTTCTCCCAATAGGTCCTGTGGGAGCCACTGACATCTCCCTTTTCCTGTGCAGCAGCTTGCTGTCTCGGGCTTTCAAGAGTGGGACACATTTTCTGTCCCTGGCACAGCTCTTCCCTAGAGGGTCTCCCTGGGCCTAGGAGCTCTGCCTGGTAAGGCCCAAGTTCCTGTGGCTCAGTTCCCTCTTGGGCTGACAGGCCTTCTCCCTAAGGAGAGGGGACCTGAGCTTGTGGTTGCTCAGAAGTTGGTTTCCTAGCTGCCTTGCCTTTTCTCTTGAAGGATTGGGCCATTATTCCAGGATCCAATACCTCTTTTTCTCCCTGGGCTTTGCTCTGTGCTGTGGTGTTCACGCACACCCATTCAGGTATTCCCAGCATGGCTGCATGGGATCTTAGCTCTACCTCAGCCCATGCTGAGGTCTCCAGATCATTCTCTGTCAGACATTCAACAGGAATTGCAGAGGACGCAACCACCTTCTTTTGGCCAGTATCCCCTCCCCACTCTAAGGACGCCATATAATGAACCTTAGTATGGTTATCAGCATTGGTGACTGGATACGTTTGTCCAGCCAAGTACTGTTCTGGGGATACCAGTTTTTCAGTCACCATTGTGACACTTCCACCTGTATCTTCCAGTGCTTCTACTCTAACCCCATTGATATGTGGCTGTTGTCTGTATTTCTCCAGGTTACTGGGCCAGACTGCCAGGGCAGCTACATCCACCTCACCCTCTCAGATTAAGGTAGCTTCAGTGTGTGCTCTGTCCTTGTCAGGGCACACCAAGGATCCCATCTGGAGACTCACCACCCTAGTGGTAACTGGGGGTGCAGTAGTGAATGCCATTTTGGGACAGGTACAGTCCCAAGTTTGGTGTCCATTGGCTTTACAGTTGAAACACCAAACCTTTTTGGGATCCCAGTTCTTACCCTGGTACCCACCCTTGGATTGTGAAGTGTCTCGGGGCCTACCCTCCTGAGCATGTTTTTGGGGGGCCTTTACAAGACTCTTTACCTTTTTCTTTAGACTGCCCCACATCTTTCCCTGGGGGGGGGGGGAGATTAGCAACCCCTTTCTTTTGGTCACCCCCTCCATGAGACTTTTTGGACACCCTTATCTTGACCCAGTGGTCAGCCTTCTTCCCTAACTCCTGGGGAGAAACTCAACCTAGGTCCACCAAGTGTTGATGGAATTTTTCAGATGTACATTTACTTAACGATGCTCTTTCATAAGTAAATTATAAAGCCCATCATAGTCTTGCACCTTACTCCCTTTTAACAAACTACCTAGTGTTTTGACGGACAATTCTGCAAAATCAATGCAGGACCAAAGCCTTTAATCAGGGTATCCTTCATGAGGTCATAAGTCTCAGCATTTGCCTCATCCAGTGTCGGGACACAATCCCTGAACTTTCTTGAGAACAGCTCCCAGAGTAAAGTGCCCCAGTATCTTTGGTGTAACCTCCTCATTTTACGTGCTCTCTCAAAGGCAGTAAACTATTTAGTAATGTCATCACCTTCAACATATTTAGGGACAATCTTTTTGGGGATTTTGGGATCAAAAGTTTCCCCCTCCTATTTACTTTGCTGCCACCATTGATGGGTTCTAGGCCCATCTCAGCCCTTTCTCTTTCTATGGCCAGGATTTTGGCCTCAAGGGCTGGTCTACTGGCTAGTCTCTCAAGAGCAATATCTTCATTCTTTAGCCCTTCTCTGGACCCTGAGTTTCCTGACCTACCCTTAGCAGAGGAATGCACCCCAGGTACAGTTTTTAGGTAGATGTGTGTAGGCACAACATCACCTTCTACAGTGAGTTTAGGAGGACAGCCTTCTGGAGTACTGTTTCTACTGTCATGATCACTGTCAGCCTCTTCCAAGGTGTAAGGATCTTCTGTGGAATTGGTTAAATCAAACTCTGCAAAGAACTTCTCGAGCTGTATCTTTGTAAGTTTTGAACCAGTTTTGATTTTGCTGGCTGTACAGAGGTTCCTTAACTGCTTCATACTAAGACGTAAGTAAGGGACCAGGTTGAGTTCCTGGACTATCTCCTCTGCTCCAGACATGTTTTAGAACAGTTGGGACCTTTTTCAGAAAATTGAAAAAGTTCTAAGCAGACTTAAGGCCTAACAGACTAGTATACGTTTTACATTTCTAATACCAAAGGACTGGGGGACTTCACACAATGCCCTAACAGTTCAGATTAGAACATTTGGAAAAATCAAAAATTTCAAAAATAATTGTTGACTAAAGTAAATTGTAGGTTTTTTTGTGTAATCACCTATTGACCAAGTGGTATCAGCAAATGCAAAGTCTTGTACTCCACCGCTGATCCACCAATGTAGGAAGATGGCTTTTTTTTTTTGTGTACCAAGAAGAGGTACACTGCGTAAAATGTCCAGACAACCCTTATTGGCTTACAGGGCTTAAATTATTAATCCCAACTGCTCTCTTTTGTGGTAGCGTGGGCGAGCAGTTTTGGCTTATCAGAGGGTAGTGTTAAGCCTTTGTTGAACACTCAGATTCAATAAATGAGACACACTCAAGAAGAAACTTGGGACCAATTTTAGAAAAATGACAGGTATTTTTATATATATTTTAACTGCAAGAACTTTGTAATTGGGTATGTACTTTTCAAGATATCACTTTTTACAGGTAAGTAGAAAATGTCATACAAATGCGTTTTATGCGTTAATGCTTTCCTATGGAGAAAGAAACACATACTGCATACAGGTACTTGCAATCGTATTCCGGGGGTCTCCTTTAGGACTTAAGGTGCTAGGGGGCCAAGGTCCAAAGTACCACCAGCAGTTCGAGTTTACCTGCCCTGGAGTGTCCGGGTGCAGAGGTGCTGAACGGATTGGTAGCCTTGTGCGCTACACCGTATAGGCAAAGAGGGAGGCCACCTAGAAACAAGCTGCAGAGGGGGACTTGGGGACAAGTCTGGGAGCTCCCAACCGGGGGCTCGGTTCATGAAGGTCTTGGGAGCATGGGGACACAGTCGGTTGTTGTGGACCCGGCCAGAAAGCTCAGGTGCAGAGGGTTTTGGTTGGCTGGGCCTGTGCGTCAAAGGCACTCACAGTTCTCAGTTAGACCTGTCGAGGGGATCAAAACATGACAGCTGGGCCACTCCAAGTGCTGGCCTCGGCGATGCTGACATCCCTCGTCTGTTGGGCAGTAGTTTCGGCATTGGAGACCGGATTAGACTTCAAGCAAGCTTTGGTTGCTGCAAGGGGTCCGGAATCCCGGGTATTGGTGCAGGGCGGCACCAGTTAGTCCTGGCATCTTCACACTTGGTGGGGAGACAGATCTGACCTCCTGGAGCATTATGACCTACTCCTGGGCAGTGGCTGCGTCGGTGGACCAGGTAGTCAGCAGAACGGTGAACCAGACTTTGGGGTCGGTGCCTTCATGTTGCAAGGAAGTAGCTCCTCCACTTCAAGGGAGATGCTGATGGCTTTGCGAAGTGCTGGAGGCCCTCTAAGGCTTTTAGAGTATGCACAGCTGCAGGACGAATCGGGTTGTCGCGATTGTTGGGACAATGAGCAGACAGGCAGGGTTTAGCTCCAAAGTCCACCAGTAGTCCGCAGTTCTAGCTTCTTCATCTGTTCTTGGTCCTTCTTCTTTTGTCAAAGAAATCTGAGTTTCTGGTATCAGGGGTCCACCTGAATACTGAATTTAGGGGCTTTAATGAGAGCTAAGGGTAGTAGCCAATGAGCTACTTACCCTTGGGGTCACTACACCCCTATATGACCACTTCCTGTGGGGTGTGGGCATAACCCTGTCCCAGAGTTCCTATTTGCACAAAAAACTAGAAGGTGGAATCCTTCTTTTGTGGGGCACATCAGGCAGCCCACCTTAGGGGTGTGCACCACGGCTCCTTGCATAGCTAATTTCTAGCCTGTCCTGGTGCCAAATGGGCCTCAGGGCAGGAGGTGGCATCCCCCAGGTCTGGGGGAAGCCAGGGTCGCATTTCAAAGGCGTGAGGGGCTTTGAAGTCCCTGGCCTTGGTATACAGATTCACTAGCCATCCTGCTGGAGGTGTGAACACCTTGCTCTGGAGCAGGCATTGTTTCTGGCCTCCAAGTGCAGGCTTTCACCTGCAGGGTGTCAGAAATATCTGTGGTGGCAGGCTGGACGATACCAGTCAGCCAGCACACTAAGAGGCTGGTAGGTTTTCAGGGGGGCACCTCTATGGTGCCCTTTGGGTGCATATTTTAATAAATCCACTACTGGCATCTGTAGAGATCTCTTAAGACGAGGTGTTTGATACCAAACACCATAGGTTTCAGTGAAGCAATCATGTAGCTAGGAAACTCGTAATGACCAGTGCCAAGTACATATACTTAAGATGACTTCCCTGTTCACTTGTATTATCTAGCAGTTGAACTAGACAGCACATGGGCATATTTGCTCATGCAGATATGTCCTCACATGTAATATAATGCACCATGCCTTAGGACTATAAAGCCTTCTGTAGGAGTGACTTACATATATTGCATGCAGTGTCGGTGGGCATGATGTGCCATGTCGTGTTTTCACAATTGTCTGCACCATTTCACGCAGACTGCATGAGTTTGGCTATGGGTCCTTTAGGGTAGCACAATACATGCTGCAGCCCTTAGGGGCCCTCTTTAGTACCTATGCCCTAAGTACCAGGGATACCATTTACTAGGTACTTACAGAGGTGCTAAGGGTCTTTCCAATTGGGGAACAACTGAACAGTTACCTTGTTTTAGGGAAAGAGCACTGGGGACCTGGCAAGCAGGAACCCATTACAAGGTCCCCATTGTACTTCAATCAAAATTGCATCAAATACCAGGCAAAAAGTAGGTGTGACCATGTAAAAAAGGGGCACTTTCCTACACTTTCTTGGGCAGGCTGCTTACAATGGCCAAATTCACCTCATTGATGTCAAATGATTGACTCAAAAGGATAGCCGCTTCATGGTCATAAATAGGTCCTTCATTATGGAAGGGTCCTAGGTTCTCGGGCCTGGATCAAATATTTTAGGAAAATGCTCTATCCATTCAGTAACTGGGATTATTGTATCCATCTGTGGCCTGTCATTATCCGAGAAGAAGGGGTGGTTAACTACTCCGCAGAACATACTGGGGTCCTTTGATTTCCCCGTAATCTCCAGATCCTCCCAACCTCTAGCCCTTATACCAAGCTTTCTGGCTATGATAGTAGCCTTATAGGACTTCCTAGCTGAGCTCACCTTTATCATATCCCGTGGGTGCTCCCTAAGAGCAGAGGAGCAAGCCCCGTTAAACCAACTGGTTTTAAAAGAGTGGGGGTGTTTATTCATGGTAAGCTTTTTGTGAGATGAAAATACTAAGGGTCACAAAAACGTTCATGATTATTATAGGATCCCCCTTCTGATTTAGACTGCGGTGGACTAACTCCTGAATGTGCTCAACCAATTCCTTCATGAAAGCTACCTTATCCACTTGGCTCCACTTCATTCTAAGCCCCATATTCTTTCTAAATTCAGTAGCTTTACATGGGACCTGAGTATCAACGGATTTAGATTCAATTTGAAAATGTAATATGAGGATTGTGATCACTAATGCAACTTGGGACCACCTCATGATTGAAACAAAAGAGGAATTGAGTTAGATGAAAACAAAATATGGTCAATAACTGTACCTGAGCCAATACCATGGAAAGTTGGGGTGGCATTGCAAGTAGAGGTCCTGAAGTCCTGTGCAAACACTAAATTACTAAGCAGAATTATTCTGTTCAGTATATCCCCATAAGGAGTGTGTCTAAAGTGCAGGAGCAGTGAATCAAAATTATCATGCAGCCCACAGACGGCTACAGTTTCTGGGTTACAGGTACAAATATTATAATCCCCCATCCACAGGATTATAATTTCACTTATCAACATTTCCTCGGCTTTTAACAAGTGTCCCTCTAATTCTATGTTGGGACCGGAGATGAGGATTATGCATTATCTTTCCTTCACTTTATTCCACAGCAGCCTTCACAATAACAGACAAATCTTCCTTTCTCATAAACCTTAGGAAAGGAGTACTATAGAACAACCAATTAGTAACCAGAGTCCACAATAAAGTCCATCCTCAACGTTTATGCCCCATCTTTCTTCGCTGCTCAGCAGTCACGACAGTAAAGTGCTCTCTATGCTTACTTGTATATTGCTTTACTGGTAGAGTTTTATCGGTCCCTGTATACATATTCCGGCTTAATAAATGTGCTGATTCTGATTCATGTTTATTTCAGGGGCCCTGCGGGTCTACAGGTCGGTGCTCTGCACCTGAGCCTGTTTTCTAATCCCAGGGCTGCACAAGTGCAATGTCAGCATGTGGGCGCTAGAGGGCACTCTGGTAACTATAGAGTCGCTCCTCTAGCTATTTCCGCTCTGCTGGGTGTCTCCCAGTGCGAGCGCAGTATCTGAAATCATACTTTGGTGATACTAATCTCCTTTCAGTGGCCCGTGGGTACAACTAGTCAGTGTTCCTGACCCCAGCCTCAGTCCTGCCAAGTATCACGCATCAGGCGTGACGCTAACGCATTTCAGGGTGGTGTGCCCGCATCACCGCAATGAAATGCATTGTCACGCATTTTTGCCACTGACCTGACAACGCTAAAACTGGCTGCCTTAACCTCTGCCAGGTGCTAGCCCGCGCGCTGGCGCCTCTGACACCTGTGTGCCGTGCGCCCATCCCGGGCCGCAGCACTTCAACTTGGCAGCAGGCTCAGTATGTAACAGTTAAAGATCCGACCTGCACTGCTCTCAGTGCTACAATGTTACATTTTTGCTCTGCCCTGCTTCCTGGAGACCCGGGCGGGGCCTGCCCGCCGCCTGGCTGCCTCAGTTAAGTTAAGTGTAGCAACTTGGCCGTGGCGCCGTGTGGGGACGCGACGTCACGTCCTGCTGACAGGGTGCGCGCTGGGAGTTAAATTGGAGGTGGAGCCCGGCTGCTCATTAATGGTTAGTGCAGTGGTTCCCAATCTGTGCGCCGCGGCACCCCGGTGCGCCACCAGGGCTAGCCAATGGCGCCACACTTCAAGCACGCACTTTGGGGGGCCACTGCTGTAGCGTTTCATACGAAGGCTGGAGAACATTTTTTTAAGAAAGCTAGAGGTGCTTATAGGTCAGTTAAATGATACACACACGAAAATATGTGCAGGCAAATCTTTTTACAAATATAAAAAACATCTTTTTCATGATTTAACTTGTGAAAAGCCTTTTTGTGCTAAGGTTACATAAGGAAAAAGCCTTCAGAATCAGGCTCTCTGTATGTTTCTGTAATTGCTAAGATTTCACGTAGGCTATAAGTGCTATGCTTGTTAGCAGCCACCAGGTGGCAGCAGCGAATAATAATATTCTGAGTGTCTGGCAAACCAGAGGGACACTCTTTTTGAGCGAAGTTGTGACTTATGATGCACGTGCTGGTTAGTGGTTGTAATGAACATGCAATATATTTGTTGTGCATTGGCGGCTCAAAGAGAAACATCAAACTATGTATGTGTTGGCAAACGTTCGCGCTGTTAAAAATTTCCACAGACAAAATACTTTGGCAGTGTTGTGATTTGGAACACTTTGGTGTTGAGAAACTGAAGAATGTTTCTATGGGTGTAAAAAGAGAGCATTTCCTTTTGAAGAGAATGAAAATGGATGCTTTACATTAACTGTAAAGAGCATGGGCAGGTTTGATACAGACCACGTTCTTTATGGATTTCTGTTTATGTAATTATCTGTATTTACTGTTTGACTCCTCGAGACAGAGTGGATCAGATGGAGGTGATCAGACTGTTCAACCTTTGGTCTTTCTGCAGAGCAATGTTCACATGTGTGCCAATTGTAATTTCTGTTTTGTATGAGTGTCTGAAGGAGTAAAACACGGATGTCGAGGTGCTGATAGCATGAAGAGATGGTGGTGCGTTTGCAGGTGAGGAGAGAGAGATAGGATGGGTGGTTGTGTGTGTGGGGGGGGGGGGCCTGCAGGTGCTGCATGCGAGACGCAGCAGAGTACCATGGTGAGGACGAAGGAGATGGCATCTGGGATGTGCAGATTGAGATTTTTGGATGCAGAGAGAGGCAGGGTGTGGGTGGCTGTCAGTGAGAGACTGCAGATGAGAGCAGTGTGGAGTGAAAGCAGGAGAGATCAGATTGAGAGACTCTGTGGACCGCTGGCCCATTCACAGATCCTAGTGATGTTTGGTTCACAATCACATCTTTTCAGACTTGAGGTATTTTAGAATTTTATTACTCACAGTACAATTGTTGTTGCTCATTTGGCTGGTACTGTTGACAGGCATTGGCAGGGCCAATGGGTCTGGCTTCTTTTGAGCGTGTGTTCATTTTTTGTGATGTGTCTAGATATGATGGTGGGGCATATTTTGTTCTTCGTGATGGTGTGGGAATCTGGAGGACAGGTGGAACATGCACACACACACACACTTTGTGTTCGTCCTGCCTGGGCTTTTTTCCTCCACTTGAAGAGCTTTTTTTGAGGGGTGGTTCCGGGGCAGCAGTGATGAAGGACACCACAGGGGTTGGGGAAACACTGGGGAAAATTCTTGATACTTGTTGCAGGGGTAGAAGGTGGGCATTTAATGATGTCTGGTCAGGCGGATTTGAGACAAGGACGAGACTGCAAGTTTTGCCAAGGTGCGCCTTGGAAGGGCCACGGTAGACCGCAATCCTTCACAGGTGGGCGGGGGGACCGGGCTGCCTTGCTGATGCTGAATGCATATTAATTGTAGTACCTTCATCGGCTTCATCCCGGTTGTCTTTGGGGAGAAGGAGGCAGGTACTCCCAGGGCCAGGCTTGCATCCCCTCAACCACCAAGGAAGATGTGGGATGGTGGGGAGCCGTGGCCAACAGCCCGTGGGTCAGGGAGCCACGGGTCAAAAAAGTTTGGGAACCACTGGGTTAGTGGGTGGCGCCGGAATCATGGGGCAGAATACTTTGGGGGCAGAATACTTATTTCCCAGCCGGGAGCGAGTGAGAGTGCTGCACCAGTAACGTCACGTCACGTCACATCACAGAGTAATACCGATTGCAGTGGGGGGGTACAGGCAATCGGCAGAGTCGTGGATACTTCTCTTCGCACCTCAGCTGTGTGGCCGGCGGCGCTCCTCTCAGCAGGACCAATGGACCCTGCTTTCCCCGGCCGTTATCTAACTGCACACAGAAACATCAAGATAAAGAGTAGGACCAGCTGGGTGAGTCCGCCCGTTTCCACTCCCAGAGTCACTGGCTTAGGGGGCAACTGCTAACCTATTTATATCCCCTTACTTCGTAGATATGATTTTTATGAAAAAGCGTATCTGTTAGAACTAAGATATGCCACTTTTAGCTTCCTTTTTCAAAGTTATAATTTGTTGCCGCTAATATTTTCAAGCAGATATCAGTTTAAAATAAATCTAACTGATGTGTAAATATTGAATTTAGAAAGAACGATATTTTTGAATCCAAAATACTATTGTGCTCTGCGCTGTCGTGCTTGTCTCCATTACTGTTTTCAACTTGTTACATGTTCATTTTGTATACTTATTCAGTGACAGTACATTCCTCTTGTATTGTTTAACTCTCACGAATGATTAAAACATTATAAGCTAATACAAAGGCTGATTTTGAACAAGGCCAATTGTGTTAATTGGAGGCTGAGAAAACTCTCTATGGCAGCGCGCGCGGCTGCCGCCGAGTTTTGAAATATAATCATCACTTTTACTAATTCTATCTGATTTCCTAATGAAGCTTGCCCTGAGCAATTGTTCTATGTGTTTCTTACCAAACAGCGTGTGTCATAACTGCTGACATTAATCTTGATTACTTTAGTTAAAATAAATAGTTTTACTTGGGTGGCTTTCAGGAAATAGATCATTGTAATTTGGTTAGGATGCAGGTTTGTCTTTATTATCTCTTTTTTGCGTTGTAATTTTACTTGCCACATAAACGAGAAGTATTTTTTAAATCACCTGCTTGAATGCTGTTCTCAGAGCAGGTACTATGTTGTACTATTTAAACATCACATTCAAAGAAGGCCCTAACCATATGTATGTTTCAGTAGGAAAGTGAACTAATATTAAGTGTGGGGTGGGGGTGCACGATATTTTTATCGCTTGGTCTTTGTGTATTCCTCTCAAAAAGTCTTAAACTATGTGAAAGTCAAAAAGTTCTATATAAGTTTCTCTTTCACTTGAAAAGCAGGACTTTGGCATGATTTTGTATGCAGGTTAATTTGATTTGCCTATCCCTAATAGCGCTAGCACCTGGTGTAGGCTAAGGCAGCCAGTTTCAGCGCTGTCAGGGCAGTGGCAAAAATGCGTGACAATGCGTTTCAGTGCGGTGATGCGGGAACACCACACTGAAATGCGTTAGCGTCAAGCCTGATGCGTGATACTTGGCAGGACTCCTCCCAATGCCTACTCATGCCTCCTGCTTTTTCAAGCACTTGGTACTGTGGAGATTCTCTTATCATGGGTGTAATGTTTCTTCCTCTATTCAAGAGGTCGTGCTGCTGTGCATGGGTGTTTTTGAGGGGGCACACGTAGGCCTGCGAGTGTCACTTACTCTCACTGTCTGTCTCGGCCCGCAGAAACCAGATAATTAAAGTACTCAGCGATGAGAGATCACACTGCCGGTGACTCTCCATCTGCTCCGACCAGAGTCAGACTGGGACAGAAATTAGGCGCAGGCACCAAAATAAAAGTGCCTCACTAAGCGACCAGACCCATGCTTGCACATTGTGCCAGGTTTCAGACACATCATACATCCAAGGAATGGAACACTTAATGAATTTGAGCCATGCTATGTTTGTTTAATAACAGGCAAATCAACAGTGAAAACTGGCACAGCAGACCACAAAATAGGGCCACAAACAGCCAAAAAAACAGCGCACACACTGACCTAGCAGACCAGGCCTTTGGGCATTGCCTAATTGCCCTATATGATAGTCCGACTTTGGCTCAGACACACCTTTCAATTCCTGCATGCTTCTGCAGCCTGTGATCCTCCTTCCCAGCCTGGCCAAAGAACACACAGCTCAAGTGGTGAAGAGCTGACCTGGCAAATTAAGCAAAATAAAAGAGAAAAGCATTTTTTTACATTAATCTCATGAAATCTTCGATTGATTAATACAATCACTAAATTTTGTCCTAGTTGGGGCAGTGGTGGTCAGTGACTTCTGTATTCTACTGCTACAATGTCCCATATGCTACTGAAAGCACTAGAATATGACCATTACAAGTCTGAATCAGGTAAAAATTGGAGCCTTGAAAGGCCTGACACAGTGTATGGTTGAGAGGGGCGATTGTCGAGGCCATTTTTACATCTTTATTGCTTGATTTTGCTCGCGAGAAAGTGTCACTCATAGTCGTTGAATGTCACTCATAATTACACTGAAATTATGAAAATGTCACACATAAGCAATCTGAAACCTTGGCAGCTATGCAGCCTATCCTCCCGGGCCGCGTGAGGCGTTTTTATCTGCAGCCACTAGAGGGTGCTCGCTAACCATAGTAACGTTCCTCTCACTCTGTGACGGTTGAGTGCCAAATTCCTGAGGGATTGCGGTGACCGTGGCGCCTGCTGAAGCAGGTCAGCACTGGGTTGTTCCCGCAAGGGATCGGTACATTGGGTCTGAAGGCACTGCAGGGACCGGCTCAGGCTGCAGTCCCTTAAAAGATCTCAGTGTGTTGGTCCCACCTTTGATTTTAGTCTACGATTCTTCTCTATCCGCTAGGTGTCCTAGTGCCACATTGACCTGCATGCAGTCAGTCAGTGGCGAATACATAGATGAGGAATCCACCTCATTCCTCCCACTGGACGATGAGTTCTCTGAGGCTGTGGACGCCTCGATCTAGCATGCGCTGGCCTCGCCCCTTGAACAGAAGATTGATCAATTGGTGCAAGCATGCCAGGCACCTCTCTGGGCCCCAGAGGGCCGCCTTTCCAAATGCTTGGCCCTCAAGTGACCATATGAGCAAGGGGTGGAGAAAGATGCTTTTGAACATCTTAAACTGGCTTTTCTTACCTCTAACCTACAGTTTGCGGATGCAGCCCCCATCCTTCCCCCCCCCCAGCGGTCCCTGACCACTTCGGGGACAACTCACAGGGTGGGTCAGATGTGGAGCCAGGGCCCTCCAGGCTGTGGCGTCCATTGGTTAATGAAGCCCAGGGCAAGCTTGGGATCCCAGCCAGATGCCTTGTTAGCGGACATGCTGGACCCAGATGACTTAAAGCATCCTAGATCTGCAATGTGGTCCCTGAGTGACAAAGTGACCACCTGTGTGGCAGGAAGCCTCCGCAAGCCACTTAAAAAAAAGATGTCTGGGCCCTCCTACAGGCGGAATGTCCACGTCCCTCACTGGAGGGTAAGACCACTTTGACTCCCGAAATTGATGCCTGTATGGCCACCTTTTTGGCCAAGTTCATACGAGATCCCATGAAGGGCATCTACCGTTCCTAGCGGTCTTGTCAGGAGAAGCTGCTAGATGTCACGGGACCCCTGATCAAGATATTGAATATGGCGGAGGACGCAAAGCAGTCTGGGTCCCTGATATCTCCGGAGGTCCTGTATGGCTGGGCAGTGTGTGCTGTGTTTTTTTTTTTGGGCAATGCAAACTGCGCTTTATCTGCGTAGCAACGCCATGCGCTCCTTATCAAAGTCGACCCCAAGTTGGGTGACTTGGCAATTCAGAAGCAGGGCCCACAGCTCAGGGCGATCTGTTTGGTGAACTATTTATTAAAGAGCTAGACAGGTTTGTCAATACCATTAACTCACTTGACAAGGCCCAGACCTCCATAAAAAAGATTTTCTCCACACAGGTTTGGGGGGGGGGGGGGTTTCAGACGTGGCAGGGGGCACTGGTCTGGCCGCTTCCTTACTACACCGCCTCAGAGAGGCCAAGGCTCCAGCTCGGGTCAATGTCAGGATCCAGCCAAGTTCTGAGGCTTCTACCCTTTCAGGCGCTTCCAGCATAACCATGGTACCTGAAGAGGTGGACATGGCATCAAAACATCTCCCAAAGGTGAGGACTCTCCTTCCTCCCCAACTAAGAGTGTAAGGGCTTTTGGCTCTGTTCCTAGACAATTCGAAGGCCTTGACGGCTGATGCTTGGGTACTGCAGATGGTGCAAGGGTTCCAGATAGAGTTCATGGATTCTCCTATGAAACTTCCTGACCCTATCCCCTACATTTTTCCCCAAAAGGATTCAGTACTTATAGAACAGGAAATCAGGGACTTGTTGCGAAAAGAGGCGATTGTTCCCACCTTCTTACACCCAAATGGGTTTTTGAGCAATCTTTTCATAGTGGAAAAACGGGACGGTGGGCATCACCTGGTTATAAACCTTCAAGAGTTCAACGAATGGTTGGACTACTCACATTTCAAGATGGAGGGCATCCATCTGCTGCGCGATCTCCTCTGACCAGGGGACTGGTTAGTGACATTGGATTTAAAATACACGTACCTGTCTGTCCCAATCTTCCCCGCACATCATTAATTCTTGCAGTTTGTGTGGGGCTGCCACGTATTCAAATTCCAGATGCTACTGTTCGACCTATTATCAGCACTGTGGTGCTTTACCAAAGTAATGAAGCTGGCGGTGGAACTCCTTTGCAGCTGGGGCTTGCGGATGATTGTCTATCTAGACAATAGCCTTCTGATGCACACTGGCAACTCAACTCCAGGCAGTGTTGGACCTACTGTAGCGACTGGGTTTCATGATAAAAGAAAAGAAATCCTTGCTGGTCCCAGTGCAACAGACAAGATTTTGGAGTCCTGTCATAAATTCCAAGGAATCTACCACCAGCCTGCCCTCCAACAACATGGCGAAAATCATACACAAACTCAGGAAAACCCTGTCTCGTCAGTCCATGTCCCTCCAGCAGTTGGCCAGCCTAGTGGGCCTGCTAACGTTGTGTATCCAGGCGACTTTTCCAGGCCCCCTACATTACCAGGCCCTTCAGTGGCTGTTGTCGGAGGACGCTCAAGAGGAGATGAAATGGTGGTTGGCCCATATGGAAGCGTGGAATGGACATGCGATCTTCGGATCCAGTCTGGGCATCGTAATAGAATCCGATGCCAGCAAGACAGGCTGGGGAGCACGCTATGAAGATGTTTCCACAGGCAGAAAGTGGTCTATTGAAGAACAGAATATGCACATCAACTACCTGGAATGTTGGCGGGGTCTTTTGCCGACCACGGTTGGACGAAGGAGAAGGTGAGTTGTGGCAGAGTTGTGGCAGGGTTCTGAAGATGGACAACATTTCGGCAGTCCACTATATCAACTGCCTGGGGGTCATAGATCCAAGACACTAGCGGAACTGGCAAAGGAATTCTGGCAGTATAGCCTGGATCACCAGATTTCAATGACGGTGGAATATTTCCCAGTCACCTCCAACAAGGTGGCTTATTGGCACTCCAAGCATCTCAGTGCATGGAGACTTCATCCGGAGGTGTTTCAGATGGTGGATGACATTTGGGGTCCATTCTCTGTGGACCCGTTCGCCTCCCTATTGAATCATCGGGTGGACAAGTTCTTCAGTTGGAGACCGGATCCACAAGCAGTGGGACGGATGGCTTCCTCCAGGACTGGGATCCGGAGAAGGGGTACTTGTTTCCCCCATTCATTATGCTCATGAGACTGTTAACTCCGGTTTGGAGGCAGAGGGCAGATCTGGTGGGGAGCAGGTCCTTCTGGAGGTCTCAAGTATGGTTTCCAGTGATAATGGAACTTTCTTGGGATTCTCCAATCCATCTGCGCCACAGGCAGGATCTCCTCCAGGACGATCTGGGGAATTCTGAACCATATGATCTTGGACGGGTCGCTCTTTTTCATGGCATGGAAGATTACAGGAGATGAAGGACAGTCAGAGGCCTTCCGGAAAAAGCTGAGCGCCTCCTCTCAAAGACCTGGGTCGGACAGAACTACCAAGAGGTATCGCTCCGCTTGCGGATGATGGCTTCATTGGTGTTTGCATAGGGATCTAGATCTCATGGCATCCAAGATCGTCCAAATTCAGAACTTAGCATCTTTGGTCTCGCATTGGCTGGCCTGTAGGTCGGTAAACACCTTTTGCTCCGCCGTTTCAGCGGGACATCGTCCGGGGAGGGTTCACCAGTGGGGGAACAGAACATTCCCTAGCCAGGAACTGGATGAGGGGTATCGGGGTATCAGTTTGTCAGTTATTCCGGAATCCAGGTATTCAATGCTATGCAAATTAAGTTCTTCATCTTTTTCACTGTGGCCACGAAACAGATAACCTTCGAGGAAACAGCTATCGGGTAAGATGGCCATGTTACTATGGTGGCTCTCCTGTAAACAGGTATCAGATGTGAGAGCCCTGGATATTACAGGTAGGGTATTTACCCCAGAAGGGGTTGCTTTTCACATTTCAAGAAGAACGAAGTGTAATGTCCGAGTGGTGTCTTATCCAGCATTTTTAACCTAAAATTTTGTGTGGTTGCATGTTTTAAGGCTTCGGAAGCTCTCACCACTGGCGTAGCAAGGGGGGGGCGGAGGGGGCGGTACGCCCCGGGCGGCACGAGAATTCGGGGCGGCAGGTAAATTTATCGCCAGCACCCCCCCCCCCCCGGCTCTTAGGCGCTCGGCGGCAAAAGGCAGGGACCGCCACGGGCGGCAGAGAGCCTAGCTACGCCACTGGCTCTCACTGAGGAGGTTCGTCAGGCGGGAAACACCAACTACTCATTTTACTTTAAACCATATATAGGGCAGTGTTGTCCCCCACTATCACACTTGGGTAGGGTATGTCATGCAAGAGGCTGGTGTTGATGCACCAGTTTTTGGTGCACACTCTGCGAGAGGTGCCATGGCTTCCAAGGCCGCCTCTCTGGGGGCTGAATTGGAGGATATCTTGCATGGAGCTTACTGGTCGTTTGAATCCACATTCAAGACATTCTATTTCAAACCCGTACCTATGAGGGCCAGTATGCTTTGAACTAGCATAATCCTTGCCTCCGGTCCAAGCATAGAATGTAAAATTTCTTGGCTTTAGTAACAGAAAGTTTCAATTCTTTTAAGGACACGGAGGCGAGGATTATCCCCACTCGAATCAGCATACTTCTTCCCACCCTAAAATGGGTGACAAACAGGATGATTTAGAATTACATAAGGTATAAGAATAAAACTTTACTGTTTCTTCTCAAGTGTTCTAGTATTGCGTTGTTGCTATTTTGTTGCATTTCTTTGGGACTTCTGGTTTTTGTATGGAAAAGTTACGGAGTTATGTTTCTTTTTTCAGGAAATGATGGATCCAAACAATTTTGAATTCAGTTGATTTGGAGGCTTTAATCACATGAAGAAAGAGGGGGCGTAAACGTTGAGAATGGACTTTATTTTGGACTCTGGTTTTTGATTGGTTGTTCTATACTACTCCTTCACTAAGATTTATGGGAAAGGAAGTTTTTTTCTGTTATTGTGAAGACTGCTGTGTAATAAAGTGTAAGAAGGATAATGCATAATCTTCGCTTCCATGTCCTCAGTAGAATTTAAACTTTCCGTTACTAAAGCTAGGAAATTTTACACTCATCAACATTATTAGTCACAGTGGTGTAAAAAATATTGTGATAAACATGTATCAACAAAATGTCATAAGAGTTCTACACATTAAATAACAAAATTTGATTATATGGCGTGTGAAATAACTCTTTGACCTGCAGTTTGGTGAGTTTAACAGTGACGAAAGTGGCAAGCCCACCCTTGGCCCTGCCTGCCAAGGACCAAGTCGTGGAACGGCAAAATGTAGAATACCCATTTAGGAACCTTGGTTCCTGGTCCCATGTCTCCTGGCAACAAATAATGTCCTTGACTGCTGCTGCTGCCTTTGCCTGCCCTGTGGATAATGGAGAACACTGGGGCAGGGCAGGCTCGCAACGCCCATTGGGAATGAGCTTCAGCCCCCCCGTCGTGTCTCTCAGCCCGGGCTGCTGCTGTGGGCTCGGCTGGGCAGTGTCTGGAGTCTGATCTCGGGCACGCCCGAGTTTTTCACAGGTCTTTAAAGACCATTTGCATATTTACATACCTTTGTAAACTGGTTACCAGGCTTAGTTTTTTTTTCTGGTTCCAGTACCCCCTGGGCCCCCACTCTGCCTATTCCTTACATTGTATTTTACATTTACTGCCGTAGTGTGAGAATGCATTTCATGAAAAGGTATATAAAGAAGGGTTGCCAAAAGAAAAATGCCAGCCATGTGTTGTTTAAAGAGCCTGCAAAAACCTCGTCTTGACACTAAATAGGGTTATAAATAAAAAAGTATGTATTCATTTGTGATATGACTTCTCCGTCTTTGTTCCCTTTAATTATTAGTCATGGATCATTCAGGTAGCCCTAGAAGACAATTAAAAGTGCTTTCAATATATATTTGCTGTTCGAAGTATACACAGATAAGTGCTGAAAATATGGCTTTAGGTGACTGCTTATTTTTGTACTGTCTGGGACATCGAATTAATAAGCTGGCAACCCTAATCATAAGACTGGAAGTTTGTTGCAGGATCAGCACATTATTTATTTCCTCACCCTCGATCCCTGATTAATGCCATAATAGCAGGGCTTTAAGTGGGCAGGGTCCTGCCGGTGCTCAGCACCAGCAGTTCGTAAAAGCAGGCACCGAGACGGGTCCCTATCGGGCTCTCCACTCTCACACTCAGACTTGAAAATAACATCTGAACTCTGCAGCAGTTCACTGTTTTGATGTGACTTTAATTTTTTTGCAGTTCTGTATTGCTAAACTTGAAGTGCTTTACATGAGCACCAATAAGGACATCTTCATTTATTTTTTGGTAGTCACGGACAATTAAGTGATTTGCCCAGAAACACAGGATGTTGAGCCAACGCTGAGACTCAAACCTGCTTCCTCAGCTCCAAAGTTGGCAGCTCTAGCCATTACGCCACAACCTCTTGCACAAGAACTAAAGCATTTTCAATAATATATACAACTAAGCCATAGTTGTATGTATGCATGTAGTATATTTATCTTATGCAACTAACAACCTTTGACAAAGCCAATAGTCCTGGCTTGTTGTAGGTGTAATGTTACTTATGTGGAGGCAATAAGAGAAGCAGCGAAATACCAGTCGGGCGGCACATTATGCTGAGCAGAGATTTTTAGCATAAATGTTTTACGCCACGCCTGTAATTATATCGCTCCTTTGAGAGACCCCCTGTAGGAAGCTGGCTCTGTATATACTAAAAGTAGATAGCACCTTACTCTCTATTTGTGGTAGTGTGGGCGAGCAGTAAGGCTTTATCAGAGGGTAGTGTTAAGCATTTATTGTACACACTCAGGCAAGAAATGATGTCACACACTCAAAGACTGAACAATTTGTTTGTATAAAAATATTATTTAGGTATTTTATTTCTAAAACCAAGCCAGACCTGGTGCAGGTAAGTGAAATAATACTTTGCAAAATCTTATGCAGTGATTTACAGTTGAATGCAGGTTCAAATGCAGTTGGTTGATTTACAGGTAAGTCAACAGTTCGAAATTACTTTTCAGTTACTTTACAGATTACTGTGCATGTTACGTTTTAGATTACTTTTTAAGTTACTTTTGCTAATCAGTTTGATATGCCTAGATATCACACTTCGACATTTCGTAGATAAAAGGTAAGTAATTCAGTTTTTACACATATGCAGTTTTTCAATGTTTCATACAAACCAACTCCACACTTAAAAGAATTTTCAAGGAAAAGCAGTCAATGCAATCCTATGGGAGGAAATGAAGTTATTGGTTTGCAAGGGTCGAGGATGCACTTTCAGAACACCCTCAGCGGCACTAGGGCAGCCGGGTGCAGAGTGCTGAGGCCCAATGTTATCCAATGGGGGATAGGGGGCCTCCTGTTGGTGGCTGCTCACAAGCAGGCCACAAGGTTGTGGGAGCAAAGCTCCTGGTGTTAGGCTCAGGGCAAAGGGGGGTCTGAGTTAGCACACAAGGTGCACCCCCTGTGGCACAGGGGCGGCCGGGTGCAGGGTGCTGTTTTGGCGTCTGGTGCCCTGTTGTTTTCATTTGGGATTGCTGGTTTTGGTTTTTGACTGCAGGCTCGGTCCAGGAAGACTTCCAGGAGGAACCAACAGCTGGGCAGGTAAGTTGGAGTGCTCGGGGACATAGGTGCACCTCGTGTTCTCTTCTCCTGGGCGCAGGGCAGCTGGATGCAGGGGTATCTTTTGAGGTCGGATTTCACCTTACCGGGCCACCTGCTGTTGGGGGGGTTTTTGTGCAGAGGCTACAGGCGACGTCGGGGATTCCTGGAGGGGTCAACCCACAGTGGACTCGGACTCTGGAGCGCTCGGGGACCTCGCTGGGACCGGTGGGTCACCCAGATTCGAGCCGTAGGCGTCGGGTGCAGTGGTGATTCCAGGCATCGGGTTTCTTTGTCCTCAGCAGGCTCAGAGTCTGTCTTGGGAGTTTCTTTTGTACAGAGCTGCTGTTCATAGGAGATCCGGTCTTTGCTGAAGGAAGTCAGTCCTCCAAAGGGTTCTGGGGGTCACTGGCTGCAGGACAAGGCAACTTTTGGCGCAGGATCTCTGGAAACTGCAGACGGGCCGGTAGGGCTGGGGCCAAGTCAGTTCTTTTCTGCAGTATCCTCGGCTGGGCGTCTTCTTTCGTCCTTCTTCTTAGGTTGCGGGAATCTGTCTTCTTGGTTCAGGGCTGCCCCCTAAATACTGAATTTAGGGGACATTTTAGGGGTCTCGAGGTCAGTAGCCAATGGGCTACTGATCTTAGGGTGACTACACCCTTGGTGTGTTCACCCCACGTGGGGGAGTGGGCACAATCCCTAATTCTGATTGGAGAGTGCCTGCCATCTGCAAGATGGCGAGCACTGAAGAGTGGGCTTCACCCCGCCTCCCCCACCTGAGGGGTGGTATTGGCAGAGATGGGCACACCTTCTGGGCTGTGCTAATTTTACCCACCTGTCTTCCTGCCAAAAAGGAGGGGAGACAGGAAGGTGGCCTGCTCCTGATAACAGGAGAGGCTGTGGGTTGCGTTACAAAGGCAGCAAGGCCATGAAGCTCCCTGCCACACTTGGCTCTTCCTGGCCTGGGGGAGGTGTGACCACCTCGGCCCAGGAAAGGCTTTGTTTCTGGGCTCAGGGAGCGAAGGGGTCCAGAAACATGTATTGTGGTCGCAGGCTGGTGTGTACCAGTCAGGGAAACCACCAGAGGCTGGTCGTTTTTCAGGGGGCATCTCTAAGATGCCCTCTGAGTGCATTGTATAATAAATCCCACACTGGCATCAGTGTGGGTTTATTATGCTGAGAAGTTTGCTACCAAACTTCCCACAATTCAGTAATGCCATTATGGTGCTGTGGAGTTCGTAATGACAAACTCCTAGACCATAAACTCTTTATGGCTTTACTGCACTTACAATGTATAAAATGGACTTAGACACTGTAGGGGTACAGTGCTTATGCAACTGTACCCTCACCAGTGGTATTGTGCACCCAGCTAGAGGGGTGTCTTACCTATACCATAGGCAGTGGGTTGCAGGCATGGCACACAGGAATGTGCCCCATGTCGACTCTTCACTTTTCTCTGCACCAAAACACGCAGCCTGCAATGGCAGTGTGTGTGTGTTAAGGTACAGGACCTCTAAGGGTGACACAATGTGGACTGCAGCCTTCCCTGGTCACAGTGCCCTTGGTACCCATGGTACCTTTTACAAGGGACTTACATGTGGCCAGAGAGGTGGCAGTTGGGGGTACAAAGGTACAGTTTTGGGAAAGAACACAGGCCCTGGGAACCTGATTGGCAGGGACCCAGGGCACATCAAGTAAAAGTGCATCAGAAATCTAGCAAAAAGTGGGGGGGGTTGCTGCAACAGAAACCCAGCTTCCTACACTCCCCAGTTTTTTCATCCCACTTAAAGCCCTTCATAATAGCAATAGTTTAACTTATATCTGAAACTCTATGCCGCCGTCAATAGCATGCTGAGTTACTTCAAGTGTCTGGGAATGCACCCTGCATTCAGACAACACACTCCTCATTCTCGCCCTTCACTTTCACGCTCACCCTGCACTCACAGCGATCGCTCTGCACTCACAATGCACTTGCGCTGTTCACCCTGTACCTCCCCCTGTAGTCACACGAACACACTACTCACCCGCACTCATGTGACACTTCACCCACCTACCCCCCCTCACTGCTCAATCTGCAATCTCACTCAAACAAGCCCATCACTAACCATGCATTCATTCATCCCACTCTGCACTTACATCCGCACCATATGGTCACCTCACTCACTCTGCAGTCACTCCTTTTATCCTACTCTCATACTGTCGCATCGCTCACCGTGCTCTCACATGGGCACTCTTGCCACCCACACAGTGCAGAGGATTAATGCGCCTGCTACAAAGAACATGTACCATGCAGATCACAGAAATGTTTGAGTGTACTATGAGTAGCACTATAAAAAAAAAAATGTTTGTCAAAGGTGCTATAGAGAGATGAGGTGCATTGTTGGTGAGTGGTAAACTGCAGATGTTAATGCCATGCTAGAGTCAGACATTGTAGCAGTATTGGTGATAACTGAAGATGGGTCTAGAGCAGAGGCATAGTTGAGGGGGAGGGGAACAAAACACCTGCACCCGTCTCCTCTCCCCCTTCTCACCCCCCCCCCCCCAAATATAGATATAGCCTCCGCTACGTCAATGCAATTTCATTGCTGATAACGCTTACTGCTAGTTTCAGCATACAATCAATCAGCGTGGATTTAACTGGAGGGGTAGATGCAAGACCACTACATACAACTCTCTTTTTACCCATAATCAGTTCCTAACAGTCAAATTTGACCTTTCAAAGTCTGGCACTTTAAATATTGCTTAGGTATGTTCCTCCGGTCCCTTGCCAGTTTTCAATTGTAACACTCTCCTAAAAGTTAGTTGCTCAGACACAGTATCCAGCCCAATATTTCGTGTCTCATACCTCTGCTATGTAGATTTCACCATGCAGGAAAACAAAAGGCTCAGAGAGGGGGCCCAGCCTCGGTCGGACGCAGACGGGCCTGCTCTTGGCCCAGGCCACACTCAGGAGCGACCCGCTCCTGTCCGGCACTGCAGGACGCCTCGAGCTGATTGATGGCACTTCGGCGCCAGGAAGCAATCTGTGCAGCTGGGGGATGTAGTGACCCTGCCCGAACTTCGGGGGAGGGGGGCTAACACTACCAGCCAGGGCTGGCCCTAGCACTGCTGGTCGGAGGCTTTCTGACCAACATGGTAGGTTTAAAGCTTGACCGCCGCATTACAATGACGGCGATCGGAGTTTAAACGTGCCGGGGGATCCGACGCGGTTCCCTTAAGGACAGCATTTCCGCCGTCGGGATTATGATGTCGGTTTCCAACAGCCTTTCCACGTTGGCTGTAGGAAAGTGACTTTGGGGGGCCCTAGCACGGCCCCCTTCCCAACTGGTCCTTCACTTAGGTAATCAGGTGTGCAGAACCTCTGACCTATGGTCGGGCGGTTCCCTCACCGAAACGGTGTCCTCCGGCCGATATCGTAAATAGGGCCTATGCATGTTGGGTCATTTTTTAAATCTGCTGCACGGGCCGTAGCACTATGCTTTCCTAATTATGCTGCAAATCCTTCTCTCTTTTTATCTGAGGGATGTCACTGGAATTCTGTTATGTATATTAATTTTATGTGTAGATTAGTTTTTATACTGTGTGGTTTTAATTGTCTTGCTAACCATGCTGTTAACATTGTTTTAATGCAGGGATGCTATTTAAATGTTGCTATGTATATTGTTTTTATCCTGATGTACTGTTTCTTCATATAATGTGTGTTAATTGTATGGATTGCAATGCAACTTTTATGGATGTTTGCTTCATCCGAATAAAGTCATTGATTGATTGAATAGAAGGGTATTAAAGAGTGTTACTAGGATGGGAAGGAGGTGAGTGGCTGTAATAGGGTCCTCAAGGGATCCTATAAGATGCTGGTGCAATTTAGGAAGAGAGACTGAATCAAGGTCAGTGGTTAGGGGGTATCAGCAGAGATATCTTTAGAGGAATTAATGTATTGATAGTAAGCATGTAAAGCTTTGAGTTTGCCTTTCATTAATTGGATTATTCCCTTCCCATCTCTAATTTTCCCTATGTGACTTTGTGCTTGATCATCCCTCATTTTATGAGCCAGTACAGTGCATAGGTTGCTCCTCCTCCTTGTGGAACTGCTTGATCAAAATATAAAGAATTATAGATGGGTAACTAAAAGAATCTTGAGTTGCCTGTGATGCCCTGAGGTGCAAAACTCTGTTACCCATCTACAATCTTATTTTGTGTCTTCCCCCAACCATCCACCAGTGTCCCCTTTTAAGCTGTTCTCATGGAGAAGCTGTGCAAGTGAAGAAAGGTCATAGGAGAGAAACACACAAAATACAATTCCTCACCCCACACCCACCACACTCGCACACTGCCATTACCTTCTTTCTACCATTCTCAGCAACTCCTCTTTTGTAATCCAAAATGGACCTTATGTTATTTTAAGCACACTGGAGACTGCAGGTTCTCGGTAGACTCTTGATTAGAATGAAGAGGTAGCACTTCAAGAGGAATATAAGTAAACGGTAACGTAAAGCCCCACCAAGAACAGGGACAAAGAACCTCATCAGCTTCACAAGCTCAATTAACTGTCCTGACCAGTCACATCTTGGCAAGAAGCACACCACACCATTGTCATGCAAGAATGGATGCTGAGCTCAGTCTAAGCATCCACATCGCATCAGAGGAGATCACACAATACCATACCATAAACACACATTACTGCCCTTTTTCATGTAGTCACATTTAGGCCCGAGTAGGTACACCACCATTTGACATGCTCACATTTTAAAGTTGCCATTTTTTCTTAAATGCTGACATTTGACACACATTTCCTTGCATGCCTGTGCAGGATACTATTCTCTGAAATGGCTTTGCTTACATTTACACTTCTTCGTAGTCATATTATCAAGTGCCTTGAACATTCTGTACAAGGGCTTAGTTCACTTCGCAAAATGCTGTTGTTTGTTATTGCCTGCTAGGGCGACTGAGCTATAATGAAAGAGTCAACAATAGCGGCCTCACTAGGGCTCCGGCCTGGTTGCATGAGTGCAGTTTATTATATAAACAACATCACTCCTTTGCTAAGACATAGGAGCGTTTTGCTGACACTGCTAAAGTCATGTTTTACCATGTTTATTTATTGTTTTCGTTACTTAAAACCGTAAATTTTTTGCAATAGAAACAGTAAAAAAGATTTTTTTGTTTAAAGATAAAAGATAAAAAGGGTTCTTTATGGGCATAAGTGTTAGCCATGACAAGTAAAAGTGTGCAATAGGTGAAATAGTCATAATGCAGATTGAGGTTAAAAAAGGCCTAAAGGTCCAATGATGGGGGGGCGTGGCTAGGCAAGATGGCCGATCAGACGTGATTCGAGTCGGCTCCATCGCCACCTAGCTGTCCGAGCCGGTAAACAAGCATGGATGCGGATGTAACTTACACCGGTGAGACCCTGAGGTGGTGGGCTCACATAGGTGCCACGTTCGCCCTCGCTCAGGGGGACAGAAAGGCCCGCGTGGCACCGAAACTCGGGAGCAGCGGCGCGAGGCAAAATGGCGCCGCGGCTCCTCGGGGACCGCGAATAACCTGAAGATACGGCCGGGAGAAGCGGGCACGACACAAGCAAAGTTTGGATGCAGGTCCTGCGCCTGGGGCTACAGTAATGGGCGGCCCCCCCGGAAATCACCTGGAAGTCAGCTGAAAGGAGCAGAGATCCCAGGAGGGCCCAGCCCAGCCTCTGAATGACACAGGGCAGCAGCAAAAGGGAAAGAAAGTCAGTGCGGTGGTGAGTGGGGGTTCCGCGAGCGTGGTAGTTTTGTCCTGCAAGTGACCCTGGGGGAGTCAGGGCCCCCATAGGTTCCCTGAAAGTGATCCAAGCAACCGATATACGCTGAGCCCCAGATCCTGCCTGACCCCATCATGCATCCGGAGCATCATTCTCTGATCCACCGGGGTAGTCCCGGAAGCCACGACCTGAGGGGATGGTTTGTTGCGAATAAACATAGGCTTCAGCAACTCATCGTGCCTGACCCTAAGATGGCCGCCACGACTCCCTTGTAGGTGGAGGAGGGAGCAGTCCGGTTGGTTCTGACGCGGCGAGGTTCCTGGTCATCTACTCTCGGAGGAAAGTACCAGAGGGGGCGACCGAGAAGGTCGGGGGCAGATTGGTGGCCCAGGGGCACTTTGCGCATACACAGGAGCTAGGTGCCGCATCTATGCCACCAAAAAAAGCTGCACCCAAAGTCTCAAATTTTTTCACACCTACGGAGAAAAAGCAACCGCAAGACCGACGGAACACGGAGCTGGACATGGCGCTCACCAAGGAAGACCTACTGGTCTCCCTGAGGGAATTTAAGGCCGAACTACGCATGGAATTAAAAAGCAACTTGCAAGCCGCAATGGAGCAACTCAAAGCGGATTTAACAGAGCGAATGACTTCTCTCCAACACAACGTGGACTCCATAGGTACAAGAGTCTTAGAGGTGGAAGGCCAAACATCGGACTTGGACAAACGTATGGCTGAGACCTAAGAAAGTGTACAAGACCTGTATAAACAACTACAGCTGGCGCTCCTTAAAAATGAAGATCTGGAAAATCGCTCGAGAAGAGATAACATCAGAATTCGGGATCTGGCGGAAGGAGCGGAGAGACCGGACTTGGAGGCCTTTGTGGAGGGACTCTTCGCAGAGGTCTTGGGGCCACGACAGCTGAAAATTAAAATTGAGAGGGCCCACCGGGTAGGACACTCATCACCGGGAGAGAGAAGGAGAACTCGTGACGTCCTGGTCAAGCTCCACTCCTTCAAAGTTAAGGAAGCCATTGTACAGGCTGCAAGGAAGAAGGACTCGATAGCCTTTCAAGGCTTCTCCTGTGTGTTGTTCCAGGACTTGGCGCAATCCACCCTCCAACGTAGGCAAAGCTTTCGAATGCTCACGGAAAAGCTACGAGCGTACAACATCAGATACCGCTGGACCTACCATTTTGGGCTCGCCTTTGAATTCCAAAACAAATCAAGACATATCGCGGAGCTCCGAGAGGGACTGGAACTTTTGGGTCTACCGGTCCCAGAGGAGGAGTCTTCGACCGCTGTGAAAGGGAAAGAGCCAGTACGCACGAAATCAATGCAGTGGCGGACAGCGTCCAAGGGCGACAAACCAAAACATAATGAGAAGAGAGCCTGATTCCGGTCCCAGCCAGATGGGTCTGGGAAGACACCAGTGGTCAGGAGAACGAGTGACTTTGAAGGCACACAGAAGGTAAAGGTTGGTTGCACCGCAGAGGCAGAGATAGGAACTGTTGATAGAGACGCTCCAGGTCACATACGGACATGGTCAGGTAGTCTGTGATAAAAAGGAACACTACATCCGATTGGGCCATTAGACTGCTAGGCGATGGGCCTTGGCCAAGGCGCCAGCTAGCATGTCCTCATTCTGGAGAGACTTCTCCGAGAGGGGCGCGTTGGCCCCGCAGTTTACGTTTTTCCACGTTGTGGGTTTTCATAATTTTAGGGGGGGATTCTATATTCAGGGGGGTATGGTGGAGAAGCAAGGGGAGCCGCTAGATTCCAACGTCAGCTTGGCCAGGGTGGGAGGTCAGACACTGGGGGGGGTGGACAATATGGGGGGGCCGAAGAAGGAGAGAGAAGATGAGTAACCTAGTGGGTAAATTCCTTGAGGGAGAGATGCTCTTCTTGGAGGAATGATTATTGTAACTTCATGGAATGTAAGGGGCCTGAACTCCCCGCTCAAGCGCCACAAAATATGGAAATTTCTAGTTGATCACCAAGTCGATGTAGTGGCGCTTCAGGAACCGCATCTAAAGAGATCTGAGGAGCTCAGGCTATGGCATAAAAACTACTCCCTTATATACAGGTCCTCTGCCGGTCCTAAACGTAATGGGGTTGCGTTGATGTTTCACAATCACACCAAGTTTCAGCCGCAGGGTATAAAAACAGACAAGGAGGGATGGGTGGTGATGGTAAAGGGGAAGTTGAGGGGGAGACTAGTCACCTTTGCATCGGCATACACCCCTAACTCAGGCCAGGCGGCATTTGTGACCTCTCTCCTGGATACGTTGGGGGGCTTTGCAGAGGGACAGATAATACTCATGGGGGACTTTATTCTTACATGGAACCCAGAAGTGGACAGCACCCACACACACAGATCTATGGGGGAAGCTTTTCCAAGGCCCTAAAACATAGGTTTCAATCTCTGGGACTTAAGGACGCGTGGAGGACCCTCAACCCTGATGTAAGGGACTTCTCATTCTTTTCACACGTCCACCAGACGTACTCAAGATTAGATTATATCTTCGTTAATCAGGGGCTTATGGGAAACATTCAGGATGCAAAGATCCACCCTATCACGCTTTCAGACCACAGCCCGGTCTCAGTTTGCCAGAAGTGGGAAGGCAGGGCTCACGGGCCGCCGAGAAGGTTCTTTCCAGTCTCTGTCACGCGGGACAGGTTGTTCCGACACGAACTCCGCTCAGCAATCAAGGAATTCTTCCAATTGAATGATCCACTCGCAACCTCGCCAATGAACAATTTTTTTTTGTTGTTTTTTTTTTGTTTTTTTGTTTATTGATTTACAATGATGTACAAACAAAATGCAGACATCTTGCTAAACAAAACAAACAATGGCGTGTGGCAATATCAATGACATTCCAATCATGAGACAGAGCTATATCTTAAAGTGATTTAAAAACCGTGGGCATATCGGTGCACGGCACATTCCCCAACTACAGCAGTTTTCATTTAATGAAAAAATTCATGCGAGACAGCAATCAATTGGACAGTAGTATTGCAGTTCCCCCTCCCTATACCCACCACGTTCTATGCATACCATACAGATTCTACCATTCCCCACCATAGACAGACACTCAGGTCAACCTGGAGACATCACTCAGGATCCATGACCGCTCCGGCGATCACATTGACGTCAGAGCCTTCAGATCTGGCACGGACCCAGTCAATAAAGGGTTCCCATATATCTTTGGGTCTGGAGTTAGGTGGCATCAGTTCCCAGAATATAGCCAGCTGAGTTCGACCATATGTTACCTCCCTTATCCAGTCCCGGACATTGGGTCTTCTCTTCTTCCCCCAACATAAAGCAATCTGCCTTTTGGCAAACAACAGTAGCAGAGCATGTAATTTGCGTTTTTAACATGTGTGTCTCTGACATATCCTAGCAATCCAAGCAGTGGAGATGGAGCCAATGCTAAGCTCAGAATCTGATTTATGGATTCAATAATTTGAGCCCAGTATTCCATGAGTATCGGACATGTCCATGCCATATGAAGGAAGGAAGCTTCAATTGCTCCGCACCTCCAACAGCAGTCGTCTTCTCTGACTCCCATTTTAAATAGACTAATTGGCGTTCTATAGTAACGGTGAATGAATTTAAAATGTATTAGTCTGAGTTTATAGTTAGGCGATAAGTCTGTCATCTGGGCACAACAATATGTCCACTGATCATCTGACAGAGGGGGGTCCATTTCACTATTCCATTTAAGGCGGGCGGCAGAAACAGCCCCAGGTGCATCATTTTGCATATGAAAATACAGTCTGGTAACCAGTTTTCTCGGTGATGGTGTAGCTAGCAGATTTTCCAGGGCAGTAAGTGGGGTGGGCTGGGATGGGAAGTCCGCGTGTAGCTCCCCACATGCTGCATGGAGTTTATGGTATAGAAAAGTTAATCCAAAGGATAGCTGTTGGCCTTCCACCGCTCTAGGAGGGTCCCTGAATATTCCACCTGGGTAGAGATCGGCAAAGGTGCGAAGTGACATGGACTGCTCTGTCTTTTTAGAAATTTCATCCATAACATTTGGAAGCATTGGGTTTTGCGCCAGAGGGATGGAGGGTGCATACAGAATTCGCGCGCCTGCTCTTCTACGCAGCCCATCCCACGCCCATCGTAGAGTCTCGGGAGTGTCTATGCAATCTACTGGGCGTTTAAATTTCTGGTACACTGCAACGCGGAGTGGAACCGGTGCAACCGCATCCCTCTCGACAGCTACATGAGTCTGAAATGGCATCTGGTGTACCCAATATTGCAAGAACTGCGCCTGTGCGCACAAAGCGTACAGTTTCATGTCTGGGGCACCCAGCCCTCCCTGCCTGGTCGGTAAAGATAATAACTCTCAGGAGACCCTGACGTGTCCTCCGGCCCATACCAGAGTTGTCAGCAGAGATCGCAGTGTACTGAAAAAGGATTGAGTAAGTATAAGTGGGAGATTCACGAATAGATACAAAAATTTAGGCAATATAACCATTTTGGCCAATGCGATTTTCCCTGCTATGGAAAGTGGAAGTTTAGCCCACATGGATACCTTTTCCTCTAACCAAGCAATGGCTGTCCCAAAATTCAGATTCCAGAGCTCTTGCAGGTCTCTGCTTATCCAGATGCCCAAGTATTTCACAGCCCCATTTTCCCAACGCAATGGGAACTCCGAAGTAACTGCCCTTGTATTGTCAGTGAGAGGAAAGACTACTGATTTAGACCAATTGATGGTTACCCCTGAGATGCCTCCGAATCTAATGAGTTCCCTTAACATTTTATCCAGGTTACAGTCGGGGTTCAAGATATATAGTGTTATGTCATCAGCATAGAGCGAAATCGTGAGACTTCTGGTTCCGAATCCTATGCCTATGTCAGTGTGGTGTTGCCTGATACGAGCAGCTAGCGGCTCCATGGCAATGGCAAACAGTAGAGGAGATAATGGACATCCCTGCCTGGTACCTCGCGTAATTGGGAACGGGGCAGAGATCATATCATTCACCCGCACCCTAGCCAGTGGCTCAGTGTACAACAGTCGTATCCAACGGAGGAAAAGGGGGCCAATTCCCATACGTGCCAAAATGCCAAAGAGGTAAGGCCACTCAAGCGAGTCGAATGCCTTAGTGGCATCCAGATCAGGGTGTAGGTAATGTAAGACTGAAAAAACCGTTCGAAGGTTATAGGAGGTGGACCTACCAGGTATAAAACCCGATTGATCCGGCAGCGCTATTGTGGAAAGTAAAGGTTTCAGTCTATTTGCTATTAGTTTTGCCAAAATTTTAACGTCTACGTTAATAAGTGACAGTGGTCTGTATGAGTCTAGCTCAGCGTCAGGTTTACCAGGCTTTAAAAGAGTAATGATGATGGCTTCCCTCATTGACTGAGGAAGAATCCCCGTGTCACAGGCCTCTTCATAAACCGCGAGGAGTTTGGGTGCCAGTTCCTCAGCATATGTTTTGTAAAACGCGGTCGTCAGGCCATCCGACCCAGGAGCTTTATCCAGAGGCAGGCTGTTAATAACCTCCTTGACATTGGTCACTGAGAACGGTAGGTGCATGTATTCCCGGTGTCTGTCATTGAACCACACCAACGCCACTGAATCCAGGAACTCCTGCATGCCTTCTGGGCATCCAGTTTGTGTAGCCGTGTATAGATTGGTATAATACGATGAGAACTCATTTAAGATGTTTGGGGAGCCCCTGACGGTATCGCCATCTGGGTTCCTGATTTCGGGAATAAAGGCCTTAGAGCGGGGGCCACGAAGCATACCAGCCAGCGTTCTCCCCGGTCTGTCCCCCTCTCCATATCCTCTGGCTACCGCATACTTCCCCAGGAACCGCACCTCACGCTGCGCTTCCTCCTCATATTCCACCAGCTTAACTTTCAATTCGGCTAAAAGGGCATCTTCCCCTCCTGCTTGTACACGGGTTTCCAGATCCTTAATTTGTGACTCGATATTACACAAAGTCATTCGAATTGCCTTAAGAACACCTGCCTGGCGGGAGATACATTGACCCCTGATGACCACCTTGAACGCTTCCCATAAAGAGGCCTCGGTGTCAACTGAACCCGTGTTAAGAGTGAAGTAATCATTTATATCAGTGCGTATCTCTTCTTTAAATGCCTCGTCCAGGAGCGCCTGTGGGGGCAGTCTCCAAGAGAAGGCCTTTCGTGTAGTGTTTGGCAAGGATAGAGCGAGCAAGCACGGTGAGTGATCTGACAGGGTTCTCGATAGGTGCTTGACATCCACCACCCAGCTGGCCACGTCCCTCGTCAGCAACCAATAGTCTATTCTAGACCAGGCGCGATGGTGTTCGGAGAAACAGGTGCCCTCTTTAGTCAGTGGATTTCGGAGTCGCCATATGTCTATCATTTCGCCCTCTTCTAATATAGTGTTTAATACTTTGTTTGTTGCAGGGTGATGTGTCCTAGCCGTGCCCCGTCTGTCTAATTCATCATGTAGGATAGCGTTGAAATCTCCGCCCCAAAGTGTCGTGGTGCAGCCCGTGGCTCTAACTTTAGCCCAGACGTCCTGAAAGAAGCTAGGGGAGTCTATGTTGGGGCCATATAGTGCTACGATCGTCAATAAAGTGCCACCTAAATACCCTAGGAGTATGACGTACCGGCCATCAGGGTCAGTGTATGTTTCCCTCTCTCTCCAATCTATACCTCGCCTCATCAACACCGCCACTCCTCTTGAGAAATTCGAGTACACGGACATGTAGGTCGAGCCCCAGCGTCTATGTCTGAGTTTCGTCGATTCCTGAGAACGGAGGTGGGTCTCCTGCAGCAGGCATATGTCGATATTGTGTCGCGTGAGGTATGCCTGAACTAATCTCGCCTTCCTACTGTCATTAAGGCCTCATATGTTCCATGTTAAACAATTCACCTTAGTCTCGTGGTCGTCTGTGAGGTTGCAAGTGCGTCATCTTTGTGCCCAATTCGGCATACATTTCTGCCAATGTGCATAGTAGTAGTGTTATCAGTCAGCGGCCACACTGCCACAAACAAACCTAAAACGAACCCAACCCTGATCCCCCTCCCACAGCAACCCCCAATCAGGTTGAAGCAGTAACCCCCCAATAAAACTCAAAACAGACAATAGCAGGGAAACCTCCCATGGGGGCGCAAGAGTACCGGCCTCTTACCCTACCGTAGCAGGGTGGCCGAGAAACTGCAAGAGACTAAACCTGTAATAGAACTGATCATACATAACAGATGGTTGTAAGGTAGCATATATGATTACTATCTTTTATCCTGTGGTTACAATCATTCACCTTCCTTAACTGCCGCAGCCGATGTGGCTAAATAGACAAGCGAGTGTGAGTGTAATTGAGGCCTATCGCATGTACATCTGCGTATCATGACATGATAGTATAGGTATACGTAAATATGATGCACACATTTTTACAAGGAAGGACTGACTTGAGCTTACTGAACCTGGATACAGTACATGGCGTTGACCAAAAACACAAGCAGTGGTGTGAAAGAGACCACCACAGCTCACAGACTGTAGTCGTCCTTTATTCAGTCATTGTCACTTAGCTGCCTTCCCACTGTGTCTTCTGGTCCCGGGTTTTTCTTCTTCTGCTTACCTCCCACTTGTTTAGCGAATTTCAAGGCAGATTTGGAGTCAGTAAAAAGTGAGCGGAACCATCATAGGAGACTTTGAGTTTAGCGGGGTAGAGCAAGGAGTAAGGAATCTGCGCCTGTAATAGGATCTTCTTTGCAGGTAAGAATTCTCTTCTGGCGGCCTGCACCGCTGGGGTAAAGTCCGGGTAAAAGGCGAGTTGATTTCCCTGGTGGGTTATTGTGCCCATTGTGCGGGCCTGTCGCAGCACCATATCTCGATCCTGATAGTTCAAGAGTCTCGCCATTATGGGCCGTGGAGGCGCCCCCACCGGAGGTCTCGCTCCCAGAGTGCGGTGTGCCCTTTCCACCGCAAAAACTGGAGATAGATGGGCCGCAAACAGGTCGTGAAGCAAATCTGTCACATAGACTTCCATCTTTGTGATTGCCGTCGTCTCCGGTACTCCCGTGATGCGTAGGTTGTTTCGTCGCGATCTGGCCTCTAAATCTTCATTCTTGGCGCGGATCACGTGTAGGAGTCTGTCCATCTGAGATATTTGGTCTTTGGTCTCCACCTGAAACTCATGCAAGTCGGTATGTTTATTTTCTAAGACATCTAGCCGGTGTTCATGTTCTCCGACTTGTGTTTTCACGGACTCCATTTGTGTTGTGAGGGTGTCTAATTTGGCGTCTATCGTCCGTAGGCTAGAGCGCATCTCCAACATAAGCGTGCGCAGATCTTCTCCCTGGTCCTCACGCTGTCCATCAGTTGACCCCCCATAGCAGACTCCGAATCTGACTCTTGTTGCCTGGTGGATCGGCGTTGTTCAAAACTTATTTTGGGCTGTTTGGCATCCTGTTTGCCCATTTTGGAGTGGTACTTATGATCTATTCCCTTCCCCGCACGCACCCCTCAGGAAACCCCTCTTCGCAGGCGTCGTAGACTATCCGCACAGTACGTGGGACTATAGTACCCCAGGGTGACCAGTATGTTGTGGGATACACCAGTCAGCGCCTCCAGTGCAAGTACACCCACCTGTGTCAGGACACGTCCGCGGTCCCACCTCCAGGTGCCAACAGCAGCAGTCCAGAATTCCTAAGGGCTTGATGATCACTTCACTGCCACGGGGTTTTACGCCTCTGGGCCTCAGATATGTGGTTGTACTGGGCCATTGCCATCCGACCCAGGTCTACCATGTGCTTCCGTGATTTTTCGCACGTCAGTGCAGCACGGTGCAAGGATGGCGGAGGGCCAAGCCTTTGGTATCACATCCACGCAAAAGGCCCCAAGCTCAACAGGGGTAGCTTCTCCGTCTCAGCTTCAGGCTCTGCGACAGCACACAACGGCGGCTCAGCAATTCGGGGCTATCCTACCCGTTATAGTGTGATCGCCGATGCTCCCGCGATGTGGACAGCAGCGTCCCAGACGGCTCAAAATGGCGCCTCAAGTTCTACCTCTCGATGTCTTTTCGCAGGGCCCCCACACAGTCGCACCAAATCCCAGTCGTGGGCGCAGGTCCACTTGTACCGCCCACAGCCACACAGCGCCACGCTTCAGGGTCGATCGATTTCTCCGGTGGGGCCCTCGCTGTTGCATTGGCCCGCCATGGGGCGCACGGCGCAGCTCTGCACGGGTCGCGCCTCACCCTACACTTCCGTTCATGCCCTCCGGGGAATTCCTCCCAGCAGTTCGGCTCTGCCTCCGGGGTGGTCTCAGGGCGCAGCGTCGGGTCTCAGCGCAGCTTACCCAAGGATGTAGGGTTGCCAGCTCCGCTCGGTCACAGCAGTTTCGTGTAGGCCCACAGCGAGACCGCGGCCTAAAGTAGCCAGGGAGGTCGGGTCACGCCTCCGTCAGCCACCTCCTGCATCTGCCGCGTTGCACTCCGGGGCTCGCAGGAAGGCGGCTAAGGACTCGCCCCGGCTCAGATTTCGTCCACCAGTAACCACATGTCAAGTGCTTGCCACTTGGTCAGGAAGACAGGATTTGCCTCTATAATATGTCCGGATAAAAGAACATGCGGATCTCGGCCGACGGAGCTCACTCAGAGAGCAGCCATTCCGTAGCTCGGCAAGCCACGCCCCCCTCTCGCCAATGAACAATTGGGACGCCTTCAAGGCGGTGGTTTGAGGCAAATGCATTGAGCTCATGGCCGCGTTGAATAAACAGAACGGCAGAGCGAACAGCGTTGGAGGCAGAACTAGTTCGGATAGAAACGGAATATAAAAACATACCCTCCCGAATTTTAAAGCATCAACTCAGTGCAGTAAAGGGGAAACTCAACGCAATATACACTAACAGAGCGGAATTTGCGCTCCTGCGTATGCGCCATGCCGCATATTCCCAGGGAAACAAGGTGGGTTAACATTTGGCAAGGCAACTTTGGGGAAAAAAGAGAAAAGGAATATATAGGAGGAATTAGTAGGGAGGGCGGGGGGGCTAGAACACGCAGATCCAGACAAGGCAAACATCTTTGAGGACTTCTACAAGGACCTTTATAGGGCGAACCCAATAGATACTAACGCCCAACTCAGATACTTGGACTCTATCACGTTGCCCCGAGTTCCTCCAATCTGGAACAAACGGTTGAACCTCCCAATCTCCGAGGAAGAAGTGAGGCAAGCGATCTCGGCCCTAAAACCTCACAAGTCCCCAGTCCCGGACGGTCTGACGGCCCACTTTTATAAAACGTATGCCCCAGAGATCGTTCCCCACCTAACCTCACTCTTTAAGGCGATAGCCGAGGGACAACAGGTTTCTCCATCCATGGCGGAGGCCGTGATCACGGTGATTCCCAAACCAGGGAAAGACCCTCAGCACTGCGCCTCCTATAGGCCAATTGCACTCTTGAACTTAGACGCCAAACTATACTCAGCAATCTTGGCGGCCAAACTGGAGAACCTGATGCCTGATATCATTCACCCCGATCAATCGGGGTTTATAAAGGGGAGGCAAACACATGATAATATTCGCAGGACACTACACCTTATAGAGAAAGTTTCCAAATTCAAGATTCCGGCCCTTTTGGTAGGGTTAGATGCAGAAAAAGCCTTTGACAGGGTAGACTGGCCCTTTATCTTCCTCACACTGAAAGGCTTTGTATTTGAGGAACCCTTCATCAACATGATTAGAGCTAATTATGCTTAACCCCGCTCGAGAATTTTGGTTAATGGGGCAAGCTCTATGCCATTTGCCCTGGGACGGGGAACGCGGCAGAGGTGCCCGCTTTCCCCCCTTCTGTTCGCCCTGAGTATTGAGCCCCCTGGCTGCACGGATCAGGGCAGAACCAGAAATCAAGGGGATCAGATTCGGGGGAGAGGACCACAAGATGTCGCTTTTCGCAGATGATATCCTGATGACACTTTCCTCCCCCCCGCTCCTCCCTACGAGCCCTTCAGGATGAACTGCGCTTATTTGAGGAGGTGGTGGGGTTCCGAGTGAACCTGGCTAAGTCTTCCATACTAAACCTGACCCTGTCAGAAAGGGAGAAAAATCTTATACAGGGGGAGCCCCGTTTCAATGGGCAAAGCAAAAAATCACATACCTGGGGATCCAGATTACGTCACATTTAGAGGGCCTTTTCAAGGCCAATTTTCCCGCCCTGCTCCTCCGGATCCAACAAGATCTTAAGTGGTGGAAACCTTTGTTTGTGTCTTGGCTGGGGCGCATACACGCGGTCAAGATTTCTGTTCTGCCTAAACTTCTCTATTTGTTTCAGGCATTGCCGATAGAGCTGGAGAGGGACTTCCTTCCGGGGTTACGGCCTCTCATCACGCGCTATATTTGGCAAAATGGCAGAGCTCGACTGCCGTTCCATGTGTTACGATGACTGAGGAGTGAGGGAGGGGTGGCATTACCGGATTCTGGCCTCTACTATAAGGCATCGCAACTGAGGGTGGTGGCGGAATGGTCCATGAGAGAGTCGGACAAACACTGGCTCCACATGGACCGGGCAATAGTGGGAAGGACAATTTGGGATGTTCTGTGGAAACCTAAGAAAGACAGACCACTCAATGCATACCTGAGCACACCCACGTGGACTACCCTTAAGGTATGGGATGATGTCACTAGGGGTCAGGGCTGGACTACATTCCCTTCCCCCTATACTTTGATACACTTTAATCCTGAATTTCCCCCGGCTTTGCAGGCAGGTCCGTTTAATGCTTGGAGGGAGGGGAGATGCCTGGTGCTCTCAGATTTGTTCCACAATCACGACATCCTTACATTTGAACATTGCCAAAGGGACTACCACCTTCCATCTTCCGAACATTTCCACTACATCCAACTCAAACACTGGGCATTACACCCCCCTACCAGGGAGGCCGCCACACGAAAGCTGACTCCAATAGAGTCCTTTTTTAGAAGGGTGAGTTCCATGAGGGGAGTGATATCTTTCCTGTACAGTCTCCTGGTGTCCACAACGCATGCCCGAGGCCACACTACACCCAATTTTTGGAAAATACACTGGGGAGGGAAGTGACGGAGACTGGAAACACCTGTGGTCCGATATCCCTAAGAACAACCACTCACTTGAGCTAAGGGAAACCCACTATAAGATCCTTTTTGACTGGTACCTTGTCCCCACCAAGCTTAAACAGATTTTACCTCAGACCTTGGACCTGTGCTGGAGGGAGTGTGGTTTCCTAGGGGATTTTCGCCACATCTGGTGGGACTGCCCAGCTATTAGACCGTTTTGGGAAGAGATACTGGCCCAAATGAAAGAAATGTTAGGATACCCTATTCCGACTTCAGCAGACATGGTTCTTCTAGGCCTTAGAGACCCGGACCTGACATACCAAACTAGAGCGGATAAGGCGATCATGTGGGCTTGTCTGGGGGCGTCTAAAAAGACTATTGCGGGGGCGTGGCCAAGATGGTGAGCTGAGCGGACGTGCGGCTCCGAGGCTCCTCGCTCCCGGCCCCGTTAGCCCAGAGAATTTAAAGCCTAGAGTCCCCCCTGCTTTCCCGGACGACAGCACCCCAGCTAGCTGAGGAGCGGGGGTCCCCCTGGGGGCACGAAAAGTGAAAGTGCGCCGACCCGGGCTCCCTGAGCGACTCGTCCCTGGGCGGCCAGCGTGAGGAAAATGGCGTCCGCGCCTTGGATCGCATAGCTGCACCAGGGCGGAGAGATCGTCCCCGATATAGGGTGAAGCTTTGCCCAGCAGGCCCGGACGAGGGAGCGGTTCGGGGGTGATTGAAACTCCGGAAGGCTGACGGAACGAGCGGCGGGAGGACGACAGCGGTCCGGCAGCTGAGGACGGCGGTCCCTGGAACAACGCGTGTGCTTAAATCAAGGCTGGGGATCCGAGGCCTACTTGAGTGGCCTCCAACAACAGCCGGTCGCTGCCGGAGCCCTTGCGGGTGAGCGGAGCAGCGGGGGGACGCCACCGCAGCGGAGGAGGTCAGAGAAGCCCCCGTCACGGCCATTGATAGACGGGTCGCACCAGGTGGGGGCACCTGGGGCCGGAGATGGCTGCTACCCGCGACGGGGCTGCCCGCCGACGGAGAGGTCGCTGAGGCCGGGCCAAACGAACAAGAGGGCGGGCCCCCGCTGTGGTGGTGGAGAGGCCCTGTGCGGCGGAGGTGGTTGTTTCCCCCTCGGGGAGCTCCCGAGCAAGGTCGCTTGTTCGCACCTCACTGGAGGCTTCCGGGACGACCCGGAGTGCGTGGGCTCCCTTGATCAAGGCACCAACTGTGAGTACTGGGGGCACAGGCGGGGACGATACAGAGCGGCAGGCCCCGAAGAAGAGACAGAGCAGGGGTGTGAAGAGGGGAGATCCCATAGCCGGGAGCCTGCTGGTGGATGGGTCCGGAGACCGCCACGAAGACGAGAGAGGGGCATATACGCTCCCGGGGGGCTGGGGCCGGTGGCGGCGAGCGACCTTGGAGAGCGTAAAAGGACATATCCCTAGGCACGGTGGCAACACAAGGCAGGGGGCAGGCCTGGTGGTAGTACAGAAGGGTGGAGAAGACACCGGTGACGAATAACAGGCACTGGGGGGGCCCCTGGATTCCTTTCCTGGGATCCGTGACTGGCCTCCCCTACTACCACATAGACCACAGGAGACACGTGGAACTAGGGCCTGCCCGGGGGATACACGGATGGCGGCTCGGTGGGCCCGGACCTGGAAAGGGTCAGAATGACGACACAGAGAAAGAAGGGAGAACGCTCGCTTAAGGACATGCTGACGAGGGGCTCCCTCCCTGGAGAGCGGGGCAACAAAGCAATGACACCCCCGAAATCCCAGGACATCACAGAAGAGGGGGAGGTGCCCATCACGCGGACATTTCTTGAGTCCCTCTTCAATACCCTCAGAGAGGACTTTCAGGCCCTAAAGCAGGAGGTCGCGGGAGAGGTCCGGGAGATACGCCGAGATGTGGACGAGCTGGGCGGAATGGTGGCCGCGGTCGAAGAACATGAAATCTCAAGAGGAGAAGAAATAGAGCAACTCCAACAGGAGGTGCTGCGCCTCCGGGACCAACAGATGGACCTTCAGACCCACACAGAAGATCTCGAAAATAGGTCCCGGCGAAATAACATTCGAGTTCGGGGCGTGCCACCTCAGGAGGAGGGTAATGACGTCGCTGGGTACCTCCAGGGCCTGTTTCGGGACATCCTGGGGGAGAGTCTTGCCTTCGAGATCCGAATCGATCGGGCGCATCGGGTGGGCCCCCCGCGGCGGGCGCCGGCTCCCCCTTCAGACATACTGGCCTTTCTACCGGACTTTCCCCTAAAAGAACGCATCTTGAGGGAGGCCAGGCACAAACAGCCCATCACATTCAAGGGACACCCGGTGGAGCTCTTCCAGGACCTAGCTGCTATAACATTTCAGAGACGGAAGGCATTTAAGGAAGTGACTAACCACCTGAGAGAGAAGGGGGTGGCTTACTCGTGGGGTCACCCCTTTTGGCTGATATTTAAATGGAACGGCAAACTGCACCAGATGCGTTCCCTCCGTGATACCTGTGTACTTCTAGGATTGGAACACGAGACCCCGGAGGTGTCGCCTACGCGCTCAGCGAGACCCTCGGAGTCCGGTTGGCAGAAGGTGCGGCGCAGGGGGGTTCCCCTCTCCTCACAGAGACCGGACACTAGCACCATGACGCAAGAACGATAAGCAGCCCTGGCAGCAGTATCAAAAGATACCGCATCACCTGATCCAGTATGAAACTCTGGCTCTGATCCCTCTTCCTGATGGGGCACGGTAGCATTGGCTGGGGGGCGGGGGGCCGAGGCGAGCTGGGCCACACATACCCCCGAAATTTGTTGGACTCCACTGCCCACCACGATGAACACTGGGCAACGGACAATGGTGAACTTTGGGGCAACACCAGTTGGGGTTAGGGAGGGACAAGGGGGGATCTGGGGAGGGGGGGAGTTGGGAAGGGATTGGGTTGGGAACACGGATGGGTTAGGGAAGGGGGTGGGGAACCGATGTGCTATTATACAAGGGACCAGAGTGGACTACTCACACACACTAGACTCACACATGCGCGACCCTCGGCAGATCTTTCCCAATGCTGACCTCGACGGTGCGAATTCTCACACTGAATGTGAAGGGGCTAAATAACCCCATTAAGAGGAGGGCGGTATTGTCCTATCTAGAAAACTCTGGGGCCTCCATTTGTTTGCTACAGGAGACTCACCTTCTCCCCAGAGATTGGCATCGAATGAAATCCCCGAGCCTTTCCCCAACAATTCTACTCCTCTACGCAGACTAAGACAGCGGGGGTAGCTATACTAATTGCACGATCCTTTCAGGGGAGGGTGGGGGACAAGGTGGCGGAGGTCCGGGGCCGCCTGCTGGCATACACAGTGTGGCTGGGGGCCGACCCCTTGGTGGTGGGGTCTCTATACGCACCTAACGTGGGGCAAGAACACTTTCTCCAAATAGCGATGTCGGAAGTGCTGTGCGCTGCAGAGAGGAGATTAGTGGTGGGAGGCGACCTGAACTTGGTCATTGACACAGAGAGGGATAGATCGGGACAGCGATACGGTCAGACCGGAGCACTGTCAACCTCAGGTAAGGACTGGTTGAACGAGAGAGGGCTAGTGGATATTTGGAGGGAGGTCCATCCACATGCCACACAATACTCCTTTTACTCACATGCCCATCGCACCTACGCCCGACTGGACCACTTTATAGGGACCACAGACCTGACACCAATGGGAGTGTCGGTGATGATCATCCCGGCGGCACTTTCCGACCACGATGCAGTTGAACTGACCCTGTCCATCCCCCCAACGCGCAAACCGCCCGGACGTTGGTGCCTCAGGGAAACCCTGCTTCACAAAGCAGGGGTGACCCAGCAACTCCACAAATGCGTCACGGATTATTTAGAGAGGAACGATCTCCCAGACACCCCCCTAACAGCGCTGTGGGGTGCACTAAAAGCCACCATACGGGGAGAGTTGATTGCTATTGCCGCCGCCGCCGCCACTAGAGAGCGGAAGGTCAAAAGGGAAAGCCTCACGGCGCGGGTGGTAGAGCTAGAAAGAATCCACAGTCGGACCGGTGCCCCCCGGATTGGGCGTCAGTTAAGAGCAGTCAGGGCGCAGTTGGCGGCGTTGGACCTCGACAGGGCCGAATACGCGGCCCTACGGCTCAAACACACCTATTATATGGGTGGTGACAAAACAGGGCGACTCTTAGCGAGCAAACTCCGGGCCAGGTTGGAAAAGGCGAGAGTGCAGGAACTGCGGACCAGGGAGGGTGAGACAGTACACCGGGACGAGGAGATAGCGGAAGTCTTCCGGGACTTCTATGCCAGCCTATACAAGGAGACTCCACAGACGGACGGTGAGGGAGCAGCTTACCTTCAGAGGGCGAACACGACAAAACTGGATGCGGCAGGGGCGGAAGCAATGGAGGCGCCCATCAGAGTAGACGAGGTGATTGGCGCGATATCACGATTAAAACTACTCAAATCCCCGGGCCCTGACGGCTTCTCAGCGGGTTTTTATAAAGCCTTATGTTCCCTACTAGCCCCTATATTAACAAGACTTTTTAATTCCTTTCAGGGCCCTGGGTCTATCCCCCCTGACATGCTAGCGGCGGATGTTGTGGTGATTCCCAAACCGGGGAAAGACGGGACGCAGTGCGGTGCCTACCGCCCGATCTCCCTCCTCAACCTCGATCTAAAACTATTCACCGGAGTCCTTGCGGCTCGACTAGGCCCCCATATGCCGGGCATCATTGAACCAGATCAGTGCGGCTTCGTCTCCAATCGACAGAGTAGCGACCACACAAAAAGGATATTGCACTTGATTGACAAAGCTCATCGTACCAAGATGGACGCAGTGCTGCTATCGGTGGACGCCGAAAAGGCCTTTGACCGAGTTAGCTGGAAATTCCTCAACGATACGTTGGCACACTTCGGCATAGGGGATCGCTTTCGCGCATGGGTGGCGAGCTGTTATAACAATCCCACGGCCACGGTTCGAGTGAATGGCACGGCGTCCCAGGCTTTTCAAATCCAACGGGGGACGCGACAGGGGTGTCCCCTCTCACCCCTTTTATTTGCGCTATATGTAGAGCCCCTGGCGCAAAACATCAGGGACAACCCGGATATTACCGGTATTCCATTTGGGGGGGAAAGGCATACGATAAGCCTTTACGCCGATGACATCCTAGCGTCCTTGGAGTCCCCGGCGCGATCAGTCCCAGCCTTTCTACAGGAGCTGGAGGCGTTTAGCCGAGTATCTGGCTTTAAGATTAATGTAGAAAAATCAACGATGTTACCCCTGGGTCGATGCGCAACAGAGCATGTGATGGGACACTCAGCATACGGAGACCTTCCAACCCAAGACACGCTCCAATACTTGGGTATAACCTTAGCCCCCTCGGTCACGCGCACGGTAGAGCTCAACTATACCAGACTCCTATCTCAAACTCTGACGACCATAGGACGATGGCAGAAACACTCGATGTCACTCCTAGGCCGGATTGCAGCAATAAAGATGAACATCCTTCCCAAGGCTCTCTATACTTTCCAAACTATACCGATCTGGCCCCCGGCGGGGATCATACAAAAGGTGCAAGGGGCGGTGCAACAATTCATCTGGGCACGGGCGCGCCCCCGGATGAACAGGGCTTTATCTCATAGACCCCCCCGACGAGGGTGGGCTGGGCATCCCTCACTTCATGGAATATTTCAAAGCGACCCAACTACGTTACTTTGTGGAGTGGAGCAGGCCGGAATCTGAAAAGCGGTGGCTTTTTCAGGACCGGGCCCTAGCGAAAACATCACTATGGAAGGTCCCTTTTCTGAAACGCCCCAATAGGCCACCGAATTTGAAGGGGTCCCCGATCACGAAGACGCTGTTGCGAGTGTGGGATGCGGTGGCGGTCCGGAGAGGGCTTACCTCCTTCCCGTCCCCGCTAACACCCCTCTTCGATAACCCGGAGTTCTTGCCGGGGACAGAGGAGAAAGCGTTTCCACAGTGGAGAGCTACCGATTGTAGATCTGCTGGGCATTTATTTGATCTAGATGGATTCCTCTCCTATTCGGATGCGAAACGCTCCTATACTATAATAGAGCTCCGACAGTACCAACATTTCCAACTTAGACACTGGCTCCTCCACCCCGAGGTCCGACCCGGAGTTAGAAGAAAACTCACCACGTACGAGAAATGGCTCTTGAATAAAACTTCTGACAAGAAAATGATCTCTGACTTACATAATCTGCTCCGACCCCAGACGCCTTACACACCCTCGGCTGGACAAAGACGGTGGGCAAGGGAGATAGGGAGAGACCTGATGGAGAAGGAATGGAAGGAAATCTACTATCGAGCCAACCACACGGCCCGTAATACGGCCAGTAGAGAGGCGGCAGTTAAGGTCACCACTTATTGGTACCTGACACCGGCTAGACTACACAAAGGGAACCCAGACCGAAGCCCGACGTGCTGGCGGGGATGTGACGCGGAGGGTACCCTCACACACCTTCTATGGGACTGTAGCGAACTGACTGACTACTGGCGCACGGTACTTGATGACATTGATAGGCACTTTGAGACTGAGATCCCTCGCTTCCCGGCCTATACACTATTGGGGCTCCCCAACCCACTTACGTATCCCTTAAAATCGATCAGGGGGAGGCAGATGGGTTTGGTGATGGGGGCAGCGGTACAACACATCCTCTCCCTCTGGGGGAAGCAAACCAAACCAACACATGTAGGCTGGCTCCACAAACTCTGGTATACGGTCGGTATGGAAAAAATTCAGGCCACCCTTACGGGCTCCACAGCCTCTTTTCACACCATTTGGAAACCCCTGCTGTCACTACTATCGACAGAAATTAATGAAATTACGTGCCCACGATACCTTCGCATTCTCCGCCTCACAGATACCCCAGATGAAGCAGAGAACCCCACGGATACTGCACACTAACCACTATCCCCCGGGATCCCGACGGAGTGGTGGGCAGGTTCACGGGCCTGGGAGGGGAGAGCGGGGGGAGAGGAGGGAAATACCGGCCTGTGATGAGCTATATACTCACGGTCCACGGAGGTGGGCCTGGACCCCCAGACGAGGGGCTCCTCAGACACAACACTTAGCACATCGGTTCGGGGAGGGGGGGTGGAGGTGGGGAAGTTCTGGTTATGGTTTACTTTGTTTATACTTAAGGTAAAAAAACGGGATAGAGCACACTTTTGCATATACAACATGGTCCACTACGCGGCCGGCCTCCGGGTTGTGGCACAAACGCTGTGTACGTTGGTTACTGTCCAGCTCGACCGACCAATGGTTGTAGGCTGCCAGCTGTGTGAGCTTATTCTGCCTTCCTTTAATAAATACGATTTAATCATAAAAAGACTATTGCGGCCTCTTGGAAGAAGAAAGCAGCGCCAGTCCAGGCTCAGTGGCACTCACGTCTGTGGAAGATACTTACCATGGAGCGAATGGCGGACATCTTTAGAGACGATTACAAAAACTTTGAATATAGATGGGACCCTGTGGTGTCGTTTCTCACCAAGGGCCTGCTGTTGGCGGTATGTCCACCCACAATGAGAGACTTGCATCTGTTTCAGTTCTAGAATTCAGATAGACCTCGCTAAGGGAAATGGCTTACAGCACCCCGCCTAGTGCTACCCGCTCGGTAGGGCCCTCGCACCGTCACCCACCTTGTTTATGGCTGAGCTTTACAATAGTGTTAGTTAGGGCTTCTCCACCATAGGGGAGGGGGGAGGGATGGGGGGGAAAGGGTTGTTATATAAATTTTGAAAACTGTTTTTTATGCGGTCAGGGGGGTTTGGCTGTGATACCTGCTTTGATGCTGATAAAAGTCCAATGACATCCCGATCTTCCTTGGGCCATAATTAAGGTGGATAAAGTGCAACGTGAGGGTGTTAGTGTCCCCGTTGAAGAAGGAACTTGGCAGAAGCGCAGAGTCACACCTTGAAATAGTCAGTTATCAGTTTTTGAACAACAGTGGCGGATTGGGAGGGAGCAAGGCAGGGCAGGAATACGTCTTCAAGCATCTTGACGTATTTGACACACCTCGCTAGGGTTTGTGTGCCAGTGTGGGAAAAACATAGTGCCGATGCCTCCAGGCATGAATGGATGTCCTTTTTTAGATAGAGTGGCTTAAGAAGAGATCTCCTGGAAGCATTGAGCGAGGGGTAACAGCACAGGAGGTGGAGCCAAGATTAGGTCGTATAGTTGCATAGTCTGCAAGCCCCCTCCTCCACGCGTGGGGCCCATTGGTTGAAGTCGTCCACTTGCAGGCGCATAAACAAGATATTTCTGCAGGCCAGTCCGTTCAGACTGTCTAGGAGGTATGGTTGAGGCTTCCCCAGTAAATAGGACTCATTCAAAGGGGATAAGATGGTTGAGGCCTTTGAAGACCGGGTGTCCAGCAGGTATGAGGTTAATTTCAGGTGCCTGTTTATGATCTTTTTCCAGGCTGTGTAGGGAATAAAATCTGATTTTAGTGCCGGGCTTCAATTTCTAGTGAGTTTACAGCTTTTTGAATTTGTCAGTACCAAGGATTCCCTGGGCTCGCAAACGTTTCTTTTAGGCGGGCTTTGAGAGTGTTTTCCGGAGATTTTAAAACCCTTATATAATATTTCAGGGTGTCGGCGTCGCAGTCGAGTGATTGTCTTGGTAGGCCCAGCTCTAGCCATAGTCTCGCCCTGCATATGTATTTGGGGAGTTGAAAGACTCGCTTGTAGGCCCAGGATTGGGTTTGGTCTCGGCTAGCCACACGTGCCTCTGTAAAGGTCTGTTGCTCGTAATGTAAGGCAGGGAGAAGAGTGGCTTTTATGACCTCTAATATGGGGTCGGCTGAGGCGCTGTTCAAGGGCTGGTTGAGACTGATCAAGCTGTATGTTATGGCTCCGGCTTTCTTTTTCAGGGGGGCTAGGTGGACTGAGGGTCTGGAGGACTCACTGAACCATACCCCCAGATAATTGTACTTTGTTGTTGTTTTGATAGATGCAACTCCTATGCTCCAGGTTAGGAATTTCTTTTTTCTGCTGTGACCAAAAATCAGGACTTTGGTTTTGTCCTGTTTGATTTTGAGAGAGTTGGCATAGTTCTATTCATCTAGCCTGTTCAAGCCGCGTTGGAGTCCGGTTTTGGTGTGGTCCTTTATGAAGATGTCGTCAGCATATTTTAGATTGTGTACTTTTGAGTGGCCCAATTGTGTTGGGAGCATGCAGCTGTGCTCCAGGAAGATCCCGAGGTCGGCTGTATATAGGTTGAAAAGGAGTGGGGCGAGGACTCACCCTTGCTTCAGGCCGTCGGCAGTAAGTCACCACAAGCCGGAATTCCAGCCCACCTGATTCCTGTTTACCTCCTGTGAGAGATGAGGCCCAGCTCTCCAAGACTGACTCTCTGATGACACCCACAGGTAACGGGAGAATTAGATCACCCTTCAGGGATTCTGGCAGATTCACCCACCCAAGGCCCACTAGGATAGGTAGTGCTAGGTAGGAGCAAAATATAACAGTACTTACATGCGAGCATATATTCTCCATAAGAGCACAATGGTTGAATTGTTTATCTTCTTCACCATTGTCGTAATGCTGATTACGCTATTCTGTTTCCTTCTATTGATTATTGCAGGGCACGTATTTTACACAAGAATCCTAATGCTTCAATAAATATTGAAACACCATGTTATATATTTCTTGTGTATCTCTTGGGTATGCATGAGTTACCAAACGAAAGGGTCCTAGATCTGTTTCCACGATTTCCTTGGGGAGTCGGGGTTGTCATGATCTGAGGTTGCATGTTCCACCTGTTACCTTGCCAGGCTAGGAGTACAGATGGTGCACTGTGAGCTAGCAGGACTAAGACCAACATATCCTGATTTTGTGCATAGAATCAGTCTTGCACAGTTTTGACATTTATGTTACCAACAAACGCACAGTTTTACTGAGAAAGTATGAACCGTACAACACTTTCTTTACATTTAACAAGATACATACATTTACACAAGATCAGATACTACAGCCCCTTCAATAAATAACAGGAAAAACTATATCTGGCCTCCTTGCCACCATCTTCCACTTAAGAACATCCCCCTTTCTCTTGCAAATTGTGAAAAGAAAATGCTGTCTGAGATTCTTCCTGAACACACAACCCCCTAAGAACAAAATACTCAGTGTCCTGACACACAAACCCAAAACCATCTAAGCATTCCCTCCCCAACTCCACTGGAAGGCCTCTCTCTGTTCTCAATGTAAGAGTGGAAAAACTATGCTGTGCTGGCTGTAGATCTACTATGGAGTCGGGCTGATTTTTTGGGCTGAATTGGGTGAGATGCTGCCCCCCCTTACCACTGTATCAGCTATCTCAGCAGTCCTGCATCCTGCAGCAACCCTGCTGACTCTGGCGATCCTTGCCATTATCGCATTGCTGGACGGGTGGACCTACGTGCTTTTTTGGTGACTGTCAGCCACTTTCTGAAGTAGTGCAGATGCTGCCCCTGATCTCTGCTTTCTATGGGGGATATTCTCAAGAACGTGTGTTAACTAACGCCAAAATCGCTTAACGCAACTTCTCACATTGCAGTCCATCGCGGGAAAATAACACCGTGTTAACGTCGTATTCACAATACGGCGGTAACATGCGATAGTTCCCCGACAACGAACGCGAAGAACCCACCGGGATGGCGATAAAAATCCAAAGCCGAACGTGAAAAAAGTTGCGATGGGCCCAATCGCGATAAGACAATCAGCGAAAAGCAGCGCAAGGCCTGCAAATCACACACGTCAGGCGGGAAAAATCACCATAAAAGCAGAAAAAAAACCCACAAACAAAACCCAAACCACAGCGAAGCACAATGGAGCCAGCCGGAGCAGGTACAGAGGACGGCCAGAACCACACAAGCCCCATGGAGGCCCTGCCTGGGACCCCGGGGACAGGGAAGGGCAAGGACAAGAAGAAGAGGAAGACGAAGTTCAGTCCGCAGGAAAACAGGATCTTGATCACGGAGGTGGTAGAACACATCAACAACTGTTCGTCACCTCCACTGTGCCATTGGCAACCAAAAATGCAACATGGCAGTCAAAGTGGAGAAGTGTGGCTCAATGGTTAGAGCGGCAGACCCTGATGCAGAGATCTGGCCCGGGACCAGGGTTCAATTCCCGCCTCGGCGGGTCTTGGGCTCAATTTCCTCGGACCTGATAATTCTCGCCTCGGTGCCTATTCTAATCATGGGTCCCACTCTGCAACTCTGGGCAATAGCTTGCTTAATCTCCACAACGGCCCCAACAGCGCTGGGATGCCTGGCTTCACCCTGGGGGTGCCCAGGAGTGGACATTTCACAGGGAAAAGCCAGGAAGGGTTCCACAGAGGTATGCGTACAGCGCCAGGACACCCCTTTGGGGGTATAAGTGCGCTTTACAAGTACAAATTTCATTTCATTTCAATCCTGGACAAGGTGAATGCAGTCGGAGTGCTGAGGAGGACAATGGAAGAGGTCAAGAGGCACTGGAATGATGTCAAGCGCAAGACCAAGCAGAAACTCGCCAACAACCAGAAGGCAGCAATGCAGACTGGAGGTGGGAGTCCAGCGCCACAGGAGGAGCTGGATGACATGGAGGAAATGGTGTCCACAGTCATCAGTGGGGAGACGGTGGCAGGAGTTGGGGGACCGGACACTGCTCAACATGACCGAACACAACAGCAACAGGGTGAGTAACCACCAGGGACTTGGGGGACGGGGGGAGATGGGCACAATGGCACACATGCACAATCAAGAATAGCACACTGCACACCCACAATGACTCTGGGTCATGCCCCTGATCCCCTTGGCATACTGCAGCACACATAGAAACAGCAAGTGGGCCCCCATCCACAATGTGCACAGAGGGGGCACTCCCCACACATCACTAACCTCACAACAAACCCATGCACATGTGCCGAACCCAGCAAAGCGGCGTGTCAGTGAGCCACACTGACAATGCAAGTGACACTGCATGACGAATAGCATGGCTGCAGTCAATATACCATGACATGTCGCACGCCACAACACTGAGGTGGCTGAGTGTGGACCACATCCGTAAAGGAGCAGGTCACACTCTGACACATCCACCTGCACAAACAACCCCTGACCTCAACAACACACCTGCGGACAAACCATGCCCCACAGTCCCAACTATCACCATGAGCCCAATCTACCCAAGTATGCAACATCTCAGCACTGCAGAAGCAAAGAAGTCAAGGCACACCGCCTGAAAGGGATAAAGGCCAGTCACATCAGAGCTGCAGGGGCGACTCCCCCAAAATGCAGCACACACACATAATATGCAGAGCACATCAACATTGACAACAATGTGGTATGAAATGCAACACGTTCACAACAGAACAGAGGACCCAAGTGGTGCCGCTTGTGTGTAGAAACTGGCCACTCACATTTGGCATAGCAGGGACACGTGGGATGAAAATGTACTAGTACAAACACACATCCGTGATGTCGCCGAAATGTCCACTGTCCCGCATCCAACAGGCAGCTCCTCCCAAACAGTCACAATGTACATTGTCATGCAGTCTGTATGTAAATTTGTACAATGCGTCAACATACATGTGCGAACAATGTTAAACTGCATCTCCCCTTCACATTGCAGGGGGAGAACCAACACCTCCTGCAGAGCAGACCCAACAGCTCTTCACTGATGACGAAGAGGACCACACCAGCATCGACCCCGATGTTCTCCAACAGCTCATGGACGCCCTGAGGACCCCACGCTCAGGAGCAGGGCAGCCCAGCTGCATCGAGAAAACCCACCCCCTGCACAGACCACACAGCAGGAAGCACCTACCACGACGGCTGACGGCCAGGACCCCCAGGACCAACACATGGCCTTTCAACGCCGTGTGTTGGAGTGCCAGGAGAAGGTGGCTGATCAGGTGTGGGTGGGGTTCGACCGCATGGCAGCCAAACTAGATGCCATACATGGGTGTCTGATTCCCATCAGGGACCACTTTCAGTCCCTAACGAACACCCACAATCCGCTCCATGCTCTCCAGCGATCCATGGCTGACATCGCTGGAGTCATGATACTGAGACAAGAACATCTGTCCAGTCAGGGTGGCTCCAGCGATGTCTGCCGGGAGTTGGGACAGATGCAGGGGCTCATGGAGACCATGGTGCGGATGACGGCGGACAGGATGGCTGCCATGGCTGCACACCAGCGGGATGTGGCTGGGGCCTTCAATGCCCTGCAGCACATCGTCATGGCATTGCTGCCTCAAGGCCTTGCTCAGATGAGTGCTGCTGCAGCTTCTTCATCCACATCTGCGCCCCCTGATGTGTCAGTGCCTCACAGTGCGGCAGGCAATCCACCACCACCCACATGTGAGGCACATGTGACATCAGAGGACGAAGATGCGGGTGAACCAACCTTACTGGTGAGGAGGAGGCAGTAGCATTCATCTCCGCAAGATGGCGGGTTTCTGCTTGGTCCTGCCCTTTGCCTCATCACCTTCCACTGTCCCCCGATACACTCTACGACACTCACCTTGGTCCTCGACATGGACTGCCAGCTCCTGTTTGGTTACCAATGACACAGCGATTAGACTGCGGACTGAACTCTTCCCCTTCCAATGTACTTGTCATTCCCTGTATGACTCTGGCTGGCCCTCCACGGGCCAATAATGTGAAGTGGGGTTTGCATGGCCCTCAACTGCTCCAGCTGCAACACTCCACTGGATGTGAATTAAACATTCAGAATCGCACAGATGTGTCATGCCTATGATCATTCACGTATGTGGGTATGGTTGAATGTAGGGTGAGAGATTCCCCCTGACGTCTATGGTGGTCATGTCGTGGAACTTGAGTGACAGGGTGCAACAGTGCCGATTGCGGTCCGGGTGGCGTAGTCACTACAACAGGGACACACGCATCAGTTACTTCCATGTCCAGCCCAGAACTGGAGCACGCACAGATCCCCAGGGTCATTGTTCCCACCCCTACGCTGGCCTGCCATACGCCAGGCCAGTCCACTCCGCTTACGCTTACAGGGGACGACGACAACGCTAAATGTCCAAGGTCTTCCCTGTAGTGATCTGCTGCTCACTGGTCTAGTCGTCAGCATGCCACGGCCACTCCCTGAGGGCTCGTTCAGACCCACACCACACACATCCAGCACATGCGTCACAGGACATGTGACCCTGCCAATCAAGGGGGCCTAGCACGTCACATACCCCACTGCCGGTGTGGTAGTCCGGGGGGGTGGGGGGCTTGGGGGGGGGGGGTGGCGGTGGTTGGTGTGGCCCTCTTGGGGCTCCGGGCTGCATGATCAGTGGCTCCATGGCATCTGTTGTTCTTCAGGTGTGGCTCTGGGCTGGGCTCCCTTTCATGGTGCAGGTTGTCATCCGACTTAACACCAGGTAGGAGCAGGTGTTAAATCCCTGCTGCTAACGCGCCTTATCGCATGTTTTGATTCTTATCGCCGATCTGGCTGGTCGTTGGGAATGTTGTGAAGTGGTGTTTCCGCGGGTTTTTGCACGGGAACGCCTACTCTGCATCTCAGCGTTAGTTGCCGGTGTCATCCGTGGCGATGTTTTTTGCAGCTGCTATCGCAGGGAAACTGGTGTTGTCGGCTGTTAACACCAGCTTGTGAATGGTGTGATGAATTTATCGCCACTTTGGCTGCGATGAAGTGCCGCTAACTCAGCGATAAGTCCTTGAGAATATGCCCCTATGTGTTTCGTGGCGGCGCTGCATCATTACTGTCTAAGGTGCGCGGCACTGTGGTCTCTTCTCCCATGACTTGTCGGATAGGGTTGGAATGAATCAGAGGGGCTGCAAACTCCTTAGACCACACAGTTGTCTTCAGATCCTCAAGTCTGGCTGATGAAAATCTGATGTGCAGAGGAGAGTGCAACCAGAGCTTGCTGCGTAGGTGTGTCTTCTGCTATGTGCCTGTCTTGTTTTGCCTGATTTCCGCAACGTACTGGCAAGCTGATGAATTGGTATTGTGCAGTACTACCCTGCTATCTTTCAGTGGGGTGTAGATTACAGGAGTACTAAGAAATAGTAAAGAACTGGGCTCTTTGACATAACCTTAAACCTGGAAATAGTACTGATTTATTCCTGCAAAGTGTTTTTATGGCTCAGCAAAGCGCTTTAGACATTGGAACCACCCAATGTGCTATTGCTGGGATTTTTCTTGGACATATAATCTGTGCACTATTGCTGACTTTACCCATAGCCTCATTGCCAATCTGTTTCAAGGAGCTTTGTTGAGATTCCTTAAGATGGCAGCTCGCCCAGAGACCAGATGGTCCAGAGTCCAGTAAGGTTGCAAACAAGAAGTCAAGTAAATTAAGCAATTCCAGTAAAATCTGACCAATGTTTTTGAAAGGGGGCTCCTTCCCCTGCATCCAGTCTTGCATAGGCCAAGCAGGGAAAGGAGATTCATGGGGGTTTTCAGGATACTTCTTACGGTTTTCTCAAGGCAGCATTACAAGCTCTTCTCCCTGTGACACTAGCAGTTTTTCTCTTCCTGTTACTGAAGTTAGCGAGACGGATATAATGGACAGAAAACTGCAATTAACCACAATGGAGGCATCCCAAGGATAGAAAGTAGTCCTGCAGTGTTGATCACCTCATCAAATGTAACTCCTCCTCTTGATCTCATTAACGCCTCACAAAGGAATGGCTCGGTCGCTTAACCTTTCCCCAGGTACATAGTGATGTGCCTGATTCTAGTCTGCTTGATAAACCCAACATTGCAGTAGAAGGTGAGCATAATGAGCAAGTACAACTATAACACCCACAACATTAGCTGCACCAAACTCAGACACCACAGAAGCAGAATGAGGTACTGCGTTAACCTCTGATAGACTTTCAGTCTCAGACAGTGGATATGTATTCAACCCAACAGGTTGGAAGGTGGCTGGAGCACCACGCACATCGAATGTTACAACTGTTAGTTGGAATACTCCATGGGGGTTGCAACAGTTGTCTTCTCTTTGTCTTCGTGACATAATGGGATCTGCCAGTATCCTTTTGTGAGGTCTATTGTGGAGATATATTGGGATTCCCCTAACTGTTCTATCAACTCATCCACCTTGGGTAGTCAGTAATTGTCAAACTTTGAGATCTTGTTCACAGCTCTAAAATCAAATACAAAACCAGATTTTACCATCTGGTTTGGGAAAAAGGACTATCGGTGAGCACCATTCACTGGAAGACGGTACTATTACTATTAATTCTAACATCTGCTTAACCTAATTTTGTATAGCATTTCCTCGAACTTCTGGAATGTAGTATGGTCGTTGTCCAATGATCTTCCCAGGTTCTGTATATACAGCGTGAGTTAAGTGAGTTTTACCTGCGAGAGCTGCAAAAAACTTAGCAAAAGGTTTAATATTCTCACGTGGCATATCCTTTTGAGAATCAGACAAGTAGTCGCGTAGGGTTATGACATCCACGGTGCTCTCTGATGTATCAGGAAGAGATGCCAATTGTACATTAGTGGGAGCATGGCTGAGCCTTTTTTTTTTTTAGAAGATGTATGTGATAAATGTGTTTTCTGCCTCCAGCTAGTTGAAGTTTGTACGTGACTTGACCTATCTTCTCAAGTACTTTAAAGACCGCCTGCAATTCAGATCGTAATTTGTTTTCTGATGTTAATAGCCGCGCCAGTACCCAATCACCCAGTTTTAATTCTCTTTGTCTGGTGCACCTATTATAAAAACCCTGCTGTAATTTTTGGACTCTAATGCTCTTAATTTTCCTAATCAGGCTTTTAGTTGGGTCGTATAGTCTAACAGAGTTCTTTCCTCTTAGTAGTCTCTTTACCAAACCTCCTGAGTCATCTCCAGTCAGGGTTGTGGTTTACGTCCAAACAGTAGTTCGAACAATGAACAACCCAGCATAGTTTGGACCGAATTTCTTATCACAAAGAGTGCCAGAGGCAATAATTGATTCCAATTCTTCCCTCTCCAGTTAACATTTTCTTTAGCCTCACTTTTAAAGTGCCATTGTACATTTCTACCAGACCATCTATGCGGGGATGATAGACAGAAGTACGTAAGTGTTTAATGTCTATTTGTTTGCAGACTTCTTGCATCAACTTGGAGGCAAAAGGTTTTTGTTCAACAGTTAATATGTCCTTAAGAAATACTACCCTAGAGAGGATCTCAATTAATACAGTAGCTATACTTTTGGTGTTAGTTTTCCTAAGGGGTACTTGAGTATAATAAATGGAGAGATTTGTCCAGTTCACCTCCATAGGCTTTTCTTCCATTTTTTCCTTTTATTTTTTTATTTTTACAAAACCTTGCAATATGACCCTTCCATATTCAAAACATTGGGGTTCGGTAGAAACTAAATTGGAGGAACCCGTCAGAGGAGTCTCTAAGTGCAGCACAGGAGTACAGCATAAATTTATTCCCTGGATGGCGAATTGAGTCTTGGATGGTTTTGAAACCATTGAGGGGGGCCTAAGGGTTTGGACACAAGAAAAAGTACTAACCATATGGATGGCGTGTTCTACGGTTAGACCAGGATGTTGTTTGAGTCATCGTTAGGTGGGAGGTGGCAAGGCCTCTAGAAACTGTTCTAAATACATCTTAGCCATTATGTGCTCTTTAACTCTTCATGGTGTTTCTGCCACCAATGAGCAGCATATTTAAGTTTGAAGACGAATGTTCAAGAAGTGTCATCGGCTGTCCCCCTTTTTTTTTTTTAAGGAAGTGCTACCTGTAGGTTTCTTCATCAAGACCCAATCTCTCGAGGATAACATGCTTAATGTTTGTATAGGGGATGTTAACTTTAGTACTGGCAGCTTCATACGTAGCTTGAGCATCCCCAGGTAGTAAGGGTGCTAAATAATGCGGCCATCGATCTCTGGGCCCGTGACTAGTCTGGGGGGGGCTCTCTCAAAGTTGATAAGAAATGCCGTAGGTCTTGGTGTAAACGCTAGGAGTAAAATTGTGGTGCACACTGGGACAAGTCACTTGCTTTGTGCGATTCCAGTGGCTAACTGTAACTGACTTTTAGAGACTTTCATTTGCTGATCAGCCTGAATCTCAGACTGTCTTGTACAACACTCCCCTCTTGCTGGCTGCTTTAATATATCGCTCCAGGGCCCATTCAAGCTTCTGTTGCCCCTCTACCAAATGATGTATCACTTTGTCCATCTTGTCTCAGATTTACAGGATCTGTGTCACCTAGGTACGGGTTTTGTCCGATTGATTTTCAAAAAAGGACGTACTGGAATCAGGGGAGTTCTGTCTTTCTCAGATATTATTTAAGTACACAGTCCTCAACCGGAAAGTAATTTGCAGTCCTATGTCTCTACAGTTGCATGTATTCTTTGAGTCTATTGATAAGTTTCAGAATGTTCTCATGTGTTTCTCCTTCCTTTACAGGTACAGCCATTCCTTGGACAGGAGCCTCTTGGAATGAAATAAAAAGTAGGTACCTAGGTGAGTATTCAGTTTCAGGACATGTGGACTTTTACATCTCTTCCTATCTCTTATTTCCAATTTCCTCCGTTGCCTCTCAATCCATTTCACTTTAATTCCCCTGTGCAGTTAGTATTGCGGATAAAAAAAAAGTTTTCTGTATGACCTTTTTCCTTTCAAGTCAAGGCTGAGTGCAATTATAATGAAAACATAGAAAATAAAGGTGTAGTTGCCTTACTTAAGGTTTAACTGTCACCCGGTAAAGAAGAAGAGAATCTGAACAGAAAAAAAAAGAAAGAAAGCCTTCCTCTCTTCCTGGTTTATAGTCAATTTCCTTCCCATATTGTGAGGTTAGTGGGAGTGGAGGGCTTTCATAAGTGCAGGCCAATATGTATTTTAATTGTCCTCAGGGTAAGCCCTCCGGCACTGCCATGCCTGTATTCGATGGCGCACCTGTGAAAGCCATGCTCCTCCAGGAGTGCGGTGGATGCAGAGCATCAATCTGGTCCTCTAGGCCATTGGGAGGGATGCTGGCTGCGAGGAGAACCTCCCGTCTTTGGTGTGTCGGCTTCCGGCTAGTTCTGTTACTTCACATTTATTCAGCACCGCCATCCAGAGCTCGGGATGGCGGTGCTGAATAAATGTGAAGTAACAGAACTAGCCGAAGCCGACACACCAAAGACGGGAGGTTCTCCTCGCAGCCAGCATCCCTCCCAATGGCCTAGAGGACCAGATTGATGCTCTGCATCCACCGCACTCCTGGAGGAGCATGGCTTTCACAGGTGCGCCATCGAATACAGGCATGGCAGTGTCGGAGGGCTTACTATGAGGACAATTAAAATACATATTGGCCTGCACTTATGAAAGCCCTCCACTCCAGTGGCGGTGCGTCCATTGGGGCGCTGGGGCGTTGCCCCACTAGCCACATGGCCCCATTCACACAAGCGGCAAGCAACTAGAAGTAGTTCAGATAATTGTTAACTGTTAACTACTAGTCGCTCGTCGCTCCGCTCGCAGTCGGCACTGGCAGTCTCAGGCAATCGGCCGCTGAAGGGGGTGGGGGCGGGGCTGGCTGCGGCAGCAAGGGTTGAGTGACAGCAGGCTGACAGCAGCGCTTGCAATAGTGTGCGCATGCTCAATTTTGGGCTGGTCATTTTTATGACCAGCCCGAACATGCGCACTACAGGCCAGCCACCTACTACCATGGGAGAGCGAGGGGGGACCCGAGAGGTCGAGGGTTGCTTCATGCAGCAGCCCCCGGTCTCCTAATGGGTGGGCCGTCTCCATGCCCTAGCCAATCCTGGCGCTGCTAATGCAGCGTCTGGATTGGCTGCCTGAGACACCGCGCAGCCTGAGCCTGAGAGCTGTTGTGCAGAAGGCGCGGGGCCGGCCCAGGAACAGAAGCAGAGGCGGCGCGGAGCAGAAGCAGAGGTGGCGCGGAGCAGAAGCAGAGGCGGCGCGGACCGGTCACGGTCAGGTAAGTTTTATTTTACTTTATTAAAACTCCGCCGGCCGGCCCCCACCCCTGCGCGACACCCCCGCGACTCGAGTATTGCGAATAAGGAGCTTTGCCACCATCCGGCATAAGACGGACCGTCTTATCCATGCTGTGGAGGTATAATTTACTGATAACTATTGTGCTGCACCCTCGTCCAACTGCCTACCTGAAGGATCCCCCCCCCCTCGTAGCGGGGGTTTATGCGGCGAAACCTTCCTCGTATGCGCCAAGCTGAATTGAGCCTGCTTTGTAAGTAGGCGCGTTCCCTTTGGCTTCCCGAGTTTAACTCCACTATGGCAGGTGAGGAGTGAGGTGACTGCAACGCACAAGTAGGGGAGGTTGAGGAGGGGCTGCACTGATTATCCTGTGGGGGGCGCCGGACTCCCTGCACCACCCACGCTTTGGCTTCAGCGCTCTGAACTTTAAATTGATAGCGAAGCGGGGAAAGCTGCTCCACCTGCGTGGTCTGAGTTCGGGGCCCTGGCCTACAAGACTTGCCCTTCCCTTCCAAGCCTTGTAGGGCTGAGCAGACTGTTAACACTAATAGGGCCACGGGGGTCAGAGACAAGAAAATTGATGAAAGATTGAGTAGTCGGACTTGAACAAAAAAAATGGAATATGCAATAGAAACGATTACACTCAATATTTGTAATAGTGGGCCATTTGAAATTAATATTTAATCCTAGGTGAGTGAGGGGTAGTGTGTCATATAACTCGTGTGCAGCTCTCACTTCACAGATATTTGCATGATACTACATTCGGCTTTGCACCTTGATTATGGGATGAGCTCACTTGAAACCAGACTGGAAACAGTGTTTTTAAATTAATCATCGTGAAAACGTGTTTCTACAGTTTACTGGGGAAAGAATAAAATATCTCGAGTACAAAAAGTCACGTCGAAGGAGCAAGTTTGTGCACTTTGCATACCAGGCCTAGTGTGACTTGAGGCCTTGCCATGAACGTGGCGAGGTGATGTGGCATAACGAAGAAATGCTGTAGATGCTGTGATGTTGTATATTTTGTGTTATTTTTCTAGCTTAGGTTGTGTGCCATGTAAATATGTATGTTGGTGGAGTATGCACCAAACCACTATTTAAACTGATGAAGTTGTGTGGCATGCCAATGTTCACATGGGTGATGTTGTGTGCAATGTTATGTTGCGGCCGATGGGCATAGGATTGTTTCCTACTTGGTGTGTGCCTTGCAGTGGTTGACCTACCTGATGCTGTGTGGCATGCTACGATGTGGTCGTGTAGCTTATGTAATTGCTGAAAATGATGTTGTGCTTCTTGTCATTGTTTACCTAAAATGTTGTGCGCCCTGCCGGGATGTGCCATGGCGCTGTGCATCCTGCCATCATTTACTCAGATGATTCGATGTGCCATGCCATGATGTTGTCGTGTAACATGGTTTTATTTACATAGATTATGCTATGTGCCATGCTTTACCTAGACGGAGTTCTGTGCCATGCTGTGACGCTGTCGTGTGATATGGTGTTATTTACATAGAATATGTTGTGTCATGCCATGCTTTACCAGGATGGAGTTATGTGCCATGATGCTGTCGTGTGGCATGGAGTTATTTACATAGATTATGTTCTGTGCCACCCCATATTTACCAATATGGAGTTCTGTGCCGTGCCAAGGTGTGGTCGTGCGGCATAAGGTTATTTGCATAGATGATGTTGTGCGTCCTGCCATTGCTGTTTCTGTTGCCAAAAACATGGATTGACTTGCAAACAATGAATGTTAAAAACGTCGAGGGAATGCATTTCAGCGATTTAGTTCCTCTCTTATTTTACATGTTTACTTGATCTTGCATTCCCCACGAGTTAGCTATTTTATAATGTTGTTGTTTATCTGTATTTTTTTCTGTGCATACTTTGAGGCTTGAGCCATGCCAGGTGTTTGAGGGGCTTTGATTGAGCTCTCAGGCGCTGAGGCTGAAGCCAAACCAAGTGCCTGTCAGTGGGTTGGCCTCTTTGCAGAGCACACAGAACAATGTTTGTGTATTCCATTTGCAACTGAAATTCTGTGGAAATGTGTGTGGAGGGGGTACACTGATGTCAAAATATTTGCAAGGCAAAGTAAGAGAAATTAAAGTGCTTATATTTGAGGGAGTGCAGTGCATGTTGGGGGCGGTGAAGTGACAGAGGTGAGGAAGGGCATTCGGGGAAGAGTGAAAAGAGGATGCTGAAGAGGAAAGAGAGGGCGTTGAAGATGTGCAGATGGACAAGATATGCAGAGAAAAAGAGGATACATATCTAACATAAAGCACACATAATTGAAGGCCAAAACTCCTTCCACAGGCCTCAATGCTATTTAATTCACAGACTCACTATTTCAGAATTTAAACATTTTAAATGTTAATTATTTATAAGAAATCATTGTTGTTACTCATTTATCTTAAACAGCTAACACCCAGTGACAAAGCCAATCATACTGACAGGCTTTAGGCGTATGTCAGTTGCTGTGCCATTTATCTGGATAAAATTACATCTCAGAGAGAAACCAAAATACCGGTCTGATGGCACACTATGGGAATCACAGAAATGTATTTGGCATGTTCCTTTATAGGGAGCACCCACTTTTTTCATCTCACTTAAAGACCTGTCTGCACATATTTCTATATGACTGGTTAAAGTCAGCAGCTGTGGGTGCTTCCCGAAGTCTGGTTAGAGCATATTTTTCCAAAGTTAATGCTGCATGCAGCGCAAGACACTGGGCAAGCATACATTTTAAAGGGCTAAAGTTGTCAGGCAGAACAATTTACATATTACAGTAACTGTTGAACAAATTAATGCAAGAAGGTACGGGGCAGTTTTTAATGTGTTTAATATTTCAAGACTATACGTTCCCACTGCTTAATAAGACTTGCTTTATCGCTGCATTCATTTGCTTTAAAATGCACCATTTGCAATCTTTTTTAAATTTCTTTCTCAGGAGAGGGACTCTCCCTAGACCCTAGGTTTGTCCATTGAACTTGTTCACATCGCTAACTAGTGTTTTCTATTGGAAAGGGTAGAGCCAAAGCAGTCTTGCTTAGTACCCTAGCCCTCTTCAGAAGTCAGACTTGCTTGGCAACCCAGAAATTCTCTGAAATAATGTATGAGTTTTCTTTTATGAATGCCTAGAAGAACTGAATTTTTAGTCCATTTATCACAGAAATAGTGCTGAAAATTGCACCAAAAAGATGCCAATTTTTTTAAAAAACCTCCCTTATTGCCGTCGGGCTCGCTCGCTGCGCTCGCTCGCATACGTTGATTTGTTCTGCATACGCCTCACCAATTTCAAATCCCACCAGCCGCCACTGCCTGAACTCCGGCGTCTCCACAGCCCCGGGGCACCAATGCTACCTCCCGGTTTATTGGCTGGCATTATCCCAGCACCTCCTCTGTCAATCCCTCCTCCAGAGGAAAAGCCTGGTGGAAAAAACAGAAGCCTTTCTTTTCTGTTCTTTCTTCCCTGTTCGCTTTCAGTTTGTTCTTTTTCTATTTAACCTCTGTCTTTTCCTTTTTATTTTTAGGTAGTTTGGCGAAGAGAGAGGGGATCAGGTAGATCAAGGTGCTTGGTAAGTCATTCCTTTCATCTCCCACTCTGTTACATACCCCTCAGTCTGAGGAAATTCCTGAACAGTTCTTTTCACTCGCAGATTCATCAGATGAAGATATCGGTCTCACAAAAGCCGACAATATCGACTCAGATTCAGACTTCGACATAGGTAATGTTAATTTCACTACAATTAAATGTATAAGCAGCTCCTCTGGAGAACAAGTGCCGAATGGCTCACTGATGGCATGCATGAAGGAGAATTTGTAGTGCAATCAGACAACTCTGCTAACAATCTTATTGTTATCAAAACAGATTCTACCACTATGGTGTCTGCCCAATCCAGCAGGGATTTTCGCTCAAAGTCTCACATGTGTAGTGGTGACATTCTAGAACAAGGCAATCAGAATCCCGATGAACCCACACAGGCTTAAATATACAGGTTTTTTTAAAATTCTTTTTATTAGCATTTAGCATTTATGCAACCAATAATACAGTAACAGTACACTTTCGGTTCTTATATCATACATGCATTTTCAATGTCTACAGCCTCTTGCCCATCTCATCTTTCCATGTGTTGCACATTTGGCGCACAGTCTAGTACATACATATCTCTCGACTACTTGATTCTAGCATTCAAATCCTGCTTTTACATTTTCTCCATCTATGAATGAAAACAAGCATCTTTTGCATGAGTGTCATTAAATATACAGTTTAACCCTAGCCTAGAGAGAGAGGAAAATGAACAGGAGCACCTTGCTGCCAAGGCAGCTACGTTGAACACACAAGGGGCATTGTACAAAATGGCTGAATGCTTTGGCAACATCTCTATGCAAATGAATATAATTGAAGCTAGAACAACAACTGTTGTGAGAGACTGTACGAATCAACAAGCAGATAGAGTATTTTAAGACTTGAAATGAAACATGCTACCCCCCCCTAATTCTCTATCATGAGTTAGACTTTCCCTCCAAATTAAACTTCTTAGAGAATTAGGTAAAACAGATTTTACACGGTACCCAAAGTCTATTCTTGTTGTTTCACCCGAAAACTAAAGGATATTCATCCTAATTCCAGACACAGCAAAGTTTGAAAGCTTGAGCAATGTAGATGTAATCACTTGGATATTTAAGTTGATTATTGTCAAAGTGTAGACCAGGTTAAAGTTTTTGTTAGTACCATGCCTAGATAGTTATATATTTATTTTTATTTATTTAATGCATTTTTATATAGCGCAGACTTTACCCAAAGGTGTCAGAGCGCTTCACAATAGAACCAAGTACGTTACATGAGAATATTACATATTTACACGTTACAGAAACAAATGAGAAACAAGAAAAGGTAAAATATGGCAGTCACACAAAAAACACAAACAAACACAATAGGATGAAGATTGAACAGGCATAGATTACAAATTTACAATAATAAAAGAACTTCCTTGAGGGACATGAAAAGGGGTGTATTAGTTCTGGAAGTGTCTTTGGATGAGAAGAGATTTGAGGTCAGTTTTGAAGGTCCGGGTAGAGGTGGTGGTACGGAGTAGTGGAGGAAGCGAGTTCCAGATTCTCACCGCATTGCCTGAGAAGGATTGAGCCATCGATCTTTCCCTTTTGAAGGTGGGGGGCTCAAGCAGTAAATTTTCCGCATTACGAGACGGTCTAGAGCCTCCAGAAATTTTCAGTTTATTCGCCAGGTATCGAGGGGAGGAAGTGTGCAAGGCTTTGTGGGTGATACAGGCAGTCTTGTAGATTGATCTTGCCTCGATGGGAAGCCATCGAAGAGAAGACAAAATGGGTGTGATGTGGTCACTTCTTTTGGCCACAAATATAAAACGAGCCGCTGAATGGAGAACGGATTTAAGAGGGGAAAGGTGGGATTTGGGGAGTCCAGCAAGAAGAGAATTGCAATAGTCCAATCTAGAGAGAACCAGAGATTGGACCAAGGTTTTTAGGTCTTGCTCCGGAAAGAAACGTCGAATCCCCCAGAGAAGGCGCAGTTGGTATCGTGCATTCTTTGCAATGGAATTGATGTGAGAGAGTAGATTGAGCCTTTTGTCAAGTATGACACCACGGGAGTTTGCGCTGTCGACAAAGGTAGGTTTAGTGTTGAGTAAATTCAGCTGATCCACCCAAGATTGAACAGGAGGAGGAGAGAGTGAGGTAGAGAGGAGGAGGAATTCAGTTTTGGAAGGATTCAGAATGAGTTGATGAGCTAACATCCAGTTTTGAATAGAGTTGAGAGTAGAGTTGAGGATTGAGATATCGTGTGCGGAAGACACCTTAAGGTAGATTTGAGTGTCATCCGCATAGAGATGGTAGAGGATCCCAGATTTACTTAGGAGATTTCCCAATGGTTCCAAATAGAGATTGAACAAAGTGGGTGCAAGGATAGAACCTCGAGGGACGCCTTGACCTACCGCCAATGAAGATGAGACTGTTCGCTATTTTGATCATTTGGGATCTGTCCGAGAGGAATGAGGCAAACCATTTAAGCACTGTGCCTTCCAAACCCATTCTCTGTTGAAGAGTGTTAAGGAGAGTGTTGTGATTAACAGTGTCAAAGGCTGCTGAGAGGTCTAGAAGAATCAGAAGACAAGACTCCCCTGAATCGAGTATACGCAGCGCATCGTCGATCACTTGCAGCAGGGCTGTTTCAGTGCGGCAGTTTTGAATTAAACCAGACTGGAAATTGTCAAGAAGATTATTATCCTTAATATGTAGAGAAAGTTGTTTCGCTACACATCTTTCTGTGATTTTCGCAAGAAAAGGGAGGTTAGTGATGGGGCGGAAGTTGTTGAGGTCGTTCGCATCAGCGGAGGGTTTTTTAAGAAGTGGGGTAACCTGTCCTGTTTTAAGGGCAACAGGAAGGGAGCTGTGGCTGAGGAAGTGGTTAACCATACAGGCCCAGTAGGAAAGAGTATGGGTGTAGAAATCAATGGCAATGACACTAGGGATGGGGTCAAAAGAATGGTTAGAGGGTTTTGTTTCGAGGATGCATTTGAGGAGGGCATCTTCAGAGATGACGTCAAAGTTCTGCCAAATGACTCCGGATTTGCGCTCCTCTAGGGGGGTAGGATGACTGACCTGATCCACCAGTGATTTCACTTTTTCATCAAAGAATATAGCGAATTCTGCTGCTTTCTTTGGAGAATCGTCAGGAATGATGGTTGGGGGAGAGTAGTTTGGATTTTTGATGAGGGCAAATAGTTTTTTGGGTCTGTTTTTGGCTGAGTTGAGGAGGGTTCTGAAGTGTGATGCTTTTTCATGGAAGATGTGTTTGTGGTATTTTGATCTTGCTGAACATAGAGTAGAAAGATTAGTGGTGGAAGGAGATTGTCTCCATTGTTTCTCCAGGATTCTCAGGTTCTTCCTTTCTTCATAAAGGGATTTATTGAACCATGGTGCTGAAGGAATAGGTCTTTTCCTTTTGCTTTGAAGTGGAGCGACGTTATCAATTTCGACTGCAAGGACTGAGAGGCATTGGGAGGTAAGATCGTTGACATCCAAGTTAGGGTCTAGCCTTGGAAGTGAAAACATAGCAGAATCACAAAGAGTGTCAAGGTCAATGTTTTTAGTGTTACAGAACCAGGTAGTAGTCCTTTTAGGTTGGCCAAGAGTTATAGAGTGTGATAGGTGAAGAGAGAAGGGGATGAGGAAGTGGTCAGACCAGTCTACATGAATAGGGCTAGCAATAGTAAGCATGTTTGCTTTAGATATAACAAGGTCCAGAATTGAGCCTTTGGAGTGTGTTGTTTCAGTGCAGTGTTGGATAAGATCATTTGCTGAGAGAAAAGTGGCAAGCAAGCCTATTGGCAGCAGAGTCTTCCAAAGAGCCCCAGTGAAGATTGAAGTCTCCCAGGAAGATCTGTCTGTCACTTTGAGAGTATTGGTCGCTGATGAAGTCGGTGAGTTCCTCCAAAAAGGAAGAGCAGTCACCAGGCGGGTGATAAATGTCATGAAATCTGAAGGGTGAGCAGTGTTGCACTTGAAGCTCCAGAGACAGGCATTCGAATGTACGGAAGGAGCTGTTAGGAAAAGCCTTAAGTTGAAGGGAGTTTCTGAAGATGATTGCAACACCTCCCCCAACTTTGTCTGTTCTGTCATTTCTAAAGATAGAATAGTCGGTGGGTAACAGAAGATCAAACATAGTATGAGAGGTGTCGTTGAACCAGGTCTCAGTGAGGAAGAGAATGTCAAGATTGTGGAGAATGATGGTGTCAGAAATTTCCAGTTTGTGTTTGATTGCAGATCTGCAGTTGTGGAGCAAACAGCGCAACTCTGACGAGACTGTTTTGGTGACGGGGGCATTAGGGCTTTTAGGGGTGATAGGGATAATGTTCTTGTAAGAGAGTGCCAGGGTAGAATAAGGCTGATGATTAATTCTGACAGAAGAGATGGTCGGAATAGTGTACAGAGTAGACTTACTTGGAGAGGAAAGTGGAAGGGGAGTGGCGCAAGAAGTCTTGTAACTAGCTAGTAAGTTAGCGATGTCTGCAGAAGACAGATTGTGATTGGCTTTTTTGGGGCGCGTGAGCAAGGTACTCCTCGGGAGTTTGGGGAAGTGAGTATTTGCCAAGGAAATAGGGCTGTTTGGAAAGGAGGATATCTTAGTGCTTAAGAGTGAGATGGTAGCTTCAAGCTGGGAAATAGAGGAGATGAGAAATCCTAATTTATTTTCCAGAGAGAGTAGGGCTGAGCACGGAATGTTAGGTGGCTCGATGGATACAGGAGGGAGTGCAATTGGCGAGGGAGGGCAGGGAGAGGTGGGAGTGTGGGGGGGTATTGGGGTGCAAGGGTAAAAGGTGGAGATAGATGGTGGCTGAGAGAGGTTGTTAGTGCAACTGAGGTGATGTTGAACAGAGGGGAAGAATTGAGATCATATTTAGGAGGAGACAGGTGAGGAACGAGGAGGGAGGGCGGAATGCGGGGAGGGGGAAGTGGGGAGACATAGAATGGCAGGAGGTTTGGGGAGAAGAGAGGAGAAGGGGGCTGCAAAGGTCCCGTAAGCTAGGAGAGGTGAATGTAAGGGGACAGGCACCAGGCAGAGTGGGAGGGATTGGGCTAGAGGGTAGTTAAAAAAAAGAATATGGTTCTGCTAGGTCCGTGGGAGGGAAAAGGAAGGGATTATCGAGGGGGGATAAAGGGTTGTGCAGCATTACTGGAGGAATGGGAGGATGAAGAGAGATGAAAGGGGTTTGTGAAGAATTCAGGGTACAAGGAGAGGGGGAGAGCGGGTAGGGAAGAAGAGAGGGGGGAAAGAGGGAAAGTATGGAAAGTTAACCGGGAGATCAGGTTGTAGGAAAGGTGGATTAAATAAGGGGGTGGTGGGCAGGGTTAGGGGGAGGAGGTAACATTGGAATACCGGGAAGGTGCAGAGTGGAAAAGGAGAGTGTTAGCCAGAGGTATGGCTGACGTGTTGAGGGGAAGTTCACATTGGGAGGGAGGAAGAATGGGAGAGGAGGGAGAAGGGGAAGGGGGGGCAGAGGGTCGGCCTGTGCCTCCCGGGAGAGCGGCCTATTGAAGTATAGGGGGGTGAGGGGAGGAGATAGGGAGTAAGGGGTGGAGCTAGATGAAGAATCAAGGGAGATCACAGTCACAGGGGTGGGGAGTAGGGAAGGGAAGAGGTGGTCAAAGAGAGAGAGAGACAAGTGTATTTAGCTTGAATCAAGACAGTACCATTGTTATATAGTGAAATAGTGAGTGAGCCATTAAAACAAGTAGAGGGGGACATTTTTAGCTGCTGCCCATGTGGGATAGATGAGGAGGAGGTGACGTTGAAGGAGTTATAGAAGCTGGTGGACCAGGAAGGGATGTCGTGAGTGAAAAAAATGAAGTCATTTTTGAGCCTCCCATCACGACCATTATGGAATTGGTCAACAAAGAGGGAATCAGGAAATTGTTTGATGGTGTTATGCTTGAACCGTTTTGCTGAAGCTTTAGACAGATTAGGGGGATAAATGATTTTGAAGCAGTTAACTCCAGACTTAACTCGAATGGTGGCCATGTTAGGAAAATGAGGAGGAGGGGGGTGGTGGGGGGGAGCGGAAGGTGCCACTAGGGTAGCGACAGCGAAAAGAAGTATAAGAAGAAGAGGGCACATATTCCGGTATTCGAATGAAATTATCCGATTAATGTGAGGTCAAGAGACGTCCAGGATATCAGGGCAAAAGTCTCTGATCCAACCAAAACATTTACTGCAGCATCAAGGTGGGATATTAGGCTAGCTTGAATCCAGTGGCAAAGTGAGCAAGGGACCCACGTCTGCGCATACCCTGCCACCAGGGTTTGCGCCCTCAGGGTATGAAATCCAACGTGGGTATATGTGTCTCTTTGTGGTTCTCAATTTTGCGGCTGTCAGTTTATTAGTTATCAGACTTATCACATATTTTAGTTTACTCCATATTACGCACACTTCCAGTGAGGAGGGACCACAAAGACCAGCAACCCATGCTGCAATCACCGCCCGGAGGCGACCAGACAGCGCTACTGATCCCCGCAGCCCTCTTAAGGACAGAGTTAATCCCCCGGCACGGGACACGCCAACCTGTTGGAGTTCCAGTGAGGGGGGACCACAAAGACCAGCAACCCTTGCTGCAATCCCTGCCAGGAGGCGGCCAGGCACTGTTACCGTCCCAGCAGCCCTCTTTAGGGCAGAGTTAAACCTGCGGTGCAGGACGCAGCAACCTGTTGGAGTTCTAATGAGGGACCTCAAAGACCAGCAAAACCCTTGCTGCAATCACCGCCCGGAGGTGGCCAGAAGCGCTACTGATCCCCGCAGCCCTCTTAAGGGCAGAGTTAATCCCGTGGCACGGGACGCGGTAACCAGTTGGAGTTTCAGTGAGGGGGCACCACAAAGATCAGCAACCCTTGCTGCAATCCCCTCCAGGAGGTGACCAGACAGCGCTACTGGTCCCCACAGCCCTCTTAAGGGCAGAGTTAATCCCATGGCGCAGAAGGCGGTAACCTGTTGGAGTTTCAGTGAGGGAGGGACCACAAAGACCAGCAACCCTTGCTGCAATCCCCACCAGGAGGCAGCCAGGCAGCGCTACTGGTCCCTACAGCCCTCTTAAGGGCAGACTTAATCGAGCGGTGCGGGACAAGTGCAGGCATGCCCGGGTCGTGCCTGGGCCAAGAGTGGGCCCCTCTGCGCCCGTCAGAGCCCAAAGGAGGCTGGGCTACCCCTCTAACGGGTACTTTCTACACTCTAAAAGTTACTGTTTTACATCCAATCCAAGACTGTTTTTTATGTGATTAGCTTTTTTATTGTACCCATAGGAGGTCTCTATGTTGTGTTTGCTCTTATTTAGTTGCATTTGGGTTTTGGCAAACCCATTAACAGTGCATGTTTGTTTAAATAGGGAAAAAGAAGGCTATAGAAGGGGGGGCTGGCTTGGGTAAAAGGAGAAAACCAAAAAAAACATCAAACATGCAGCTAAGAACTGCGTGCTAGACTGTATTGATGAGTTACTGGGTGGATGCGCAGTGATTCTTGCCTGTGCCCCCACTGTCTCGTCCCCTCCTCTCACTAGCACCATAGCCCCCATAACTACTGAGCATTCCTGGTGATGGAGCAGGGAAAATAAAAAAATGTAACCCCTAACAAATTATATAATTAATTAATTAAAAAAGGTTCGTTTAAATGTATTAATCAACATTGTATATGTGGGAATGGTAATATGCCAATGTATGTGCTAAATAATCTATTAATGAATGTCCGTGTGTCTAATCATAACGTAAGAATAAAAAGCGTACTAAATAAAATAAATGCATGTTTGTGCTTCATAGAAATAAAATGTGTTGTTGCAAAAACAATAGTGATGGTAAGTAAGGAGCAGCTTAAATGTCGCTTTTTGCTAGGTAACAACTAATTGGGGTACGTAGACGGGAGGGAAACGAAAGGGATATTTTTCTCTATTTTAATTATGTTTTATTTGCCTCAAATTAGTGCTTCTAAAGTAGAACCGAGTGGCGAGATAAAATGGCCGCCAGTGGGAAGATGTGCGCAGGCGCAAGGGGACACGTGGTACGGGATGAGATTGAAGAAATCTGGAACCTCGTGATGTCTCTGAGAGGCTAGGATGCAAGAAATGGTCAAGGCTGGTGTGACCTAATTGAACTGATAGTGTGCCGTGATGATCAGGAGAGAGTCCGTGGGAAAGGAGCCCAAGAGAAAGGACAATGACTGCGGAGTTCTTGAATGTGTCAAAAGAAGATACAAATGGACTGATCGAATCGGATGGAAATGTTTAAGCGTATGGGAAAGGAAATGATCCAAGGACCCTTGAATCCAAGAGAACTTGATTAAAGAATGAATAAGCTGACATGCATGGACCAATGAAAGAAAAGCGTGATATTAATGTTGCAACAGTTAGTTAGCAAAGTTAGAATTGGGGTATAAGAGGGCCTACTCTTAGTGGGAGGGGGTCAGTTCCAGGGAGTTCCAGGAAGTCCCAGAGAGTTCCAGTCAGAGTTCCAAGCAGTTCGAGAGTCGTGGTTGCAGTAGAGGAGACGGGTTGCAGGTAGCTGATGCTGACGAGCTGAAGTTGCTGTTGCTGTCTTAACTTTACAGTTGAGTATGAGAATCAGGCTATTTCTAAATCCCAAAGTTAGGTTAGAAATCATTAGGCTAAATTAGGAAGCTAGACAGGTAACTAGGGTTTTTGGCTTCATGACAATTTCCTTTTCTGCAATAAATTGGTTATGCTTAATAAAATTGTGAATTTAAAAATGAATAATTGAATAAAGTATTAAATTCTTTCCATGCTTTTAAAATTATATAAAATTTAAGATTCTTTAAACCCAAAATGACTCAGTGGTTATTTTCCTAAATGATTGTGACATGAGTAATTGGTTGATTGTGATTCAGCTGGTCTTAATCACTATGAACTAATTTCTTAAATGAATGATTCATCGACAAAACAATGAGCAGGAATATCTTAAGAAATAACTAAAAGAAAGTGACAAATTAAGGTAAATAGATATCCTTGCTCTTCCAGCGGTACACAAAATGGTGTTCTCCATTTAGTTCTCATGCTTCTCCTAGGAGTACAGAATTTCATACAGGTGTAAAAGGAAATCCAGGTGTGTGTGTGTGTGTTAGGCGATGTTTATGGGCCCCATCGTCATGAGGATATGAGAAATATAGTTTACCCCTGGATGACCTATAAGTAACCTGGGAGGAGAATAGTTTTCATTGTACGCGCTGCATCAGATTTCTTGGTAGCAGAGTTATGGTTTTCTATAGATTAGTTTAGTGATTATTGTTTATTGATTATTGATTATTTGATGACTAACACTATATGTTGAGTCGCGTTATGTTATATGTAAGTTTTCACGCTTCTGGGATGTAGGAAGTGGAACACGTGTGGCAAGAGAAGTCACATGGAATTTGGTACATGGTCTGAATTCATTTTGGTTATAACGCAGGTTGTGTTATGTTAGGGATTTCGGTGTGAAAAGTGTGTAAATGAAATAGCAAATCACGTTTACTTGTGAAACTTTGGCCTTAATTCTCAGGAGCCTAGTCTCCACATGTGTCTTATCCCCAGAGAAACGAGTAAATTGTTTGTTTGAAAGAAGGGTAAGGTAGAGGGAAGTGCTACTTTATCGGCGAAAGTAAATAATTCTGTGGTAGGGTAGAGGTAAGCGCTGCCTACTGGAAAAACAGGATTCTTGTGTAAAAGGACAAGGCTGTCACTTTGTTTAGCGAATCAGACTATGGAATTGTTTATTTGTTGTAACTAACGAAGAAAAACAGTAAAAGAAAAATTGCCGATAAATTTTGTAAAGGAGGGGTAAAGAGTAGAAGTGACGTGGAAAAGTGCCGCGCTAGGATTGGTTAGTGCACTAGTCACGTGAATACAGAGCAGGAGTGACGTAGAAAAAGTGCCGCGCTAGGATTGGTTGGTTCGCGGACGGTGGAAATTGTTCTGATTGGTACGTTAGTGTGAATCGCGCTGTAATTGGACGAAGTTCCGTACACAGAAACAGCGTTAGAGTAAAGAGAAAACAAATAGAAAACATGCCGTATTACGAGTATGAAAGGGAGAGAACGTCATGGACAACGAAATTAAAGAATTTCTTTAAGAAAGACAAAAAGGTTGTGACTAGAGAGGGACAAGTAATTCCTCCGCCGAAATCAGCAGCTTCACATATGATGCTGAAATATGGATATCATACGTGCATATGGTTGGATAATTGGGTAAAATATACAAAGAATGATGGAGCATTGGCTTTTCCTGAAAATGGTTCTTTTAATGTAGAGATTTTACGGAATTTAAAAGAAAAGATGCTTAAATTGGAACCTAGACCTAGACCGACACAGTTTGAGGCTTTAACAGAATGGGAAGATGAGATGTACGAGAAAGAAAGATTCAGAGGTATGAAAGGTTATGAGTTCGTGCCCGGAAGATTGTGGGGAATGAATCATGAGGACAGAATAAAACGATGGAGATGTGCTAACATGACAGGAGGTTTGTTTCCAGCTTTTACAGTTGAGGAAGGGACTAAGAAAAAACGGACTGAGAAAAAGAAACATTTAGAGAGAGAAAAGTATATGCATGAGAGTGAAACGGATGACGAGTTGCTGGAAGATATATTAAATAAAAATCCACCTCCGTATCAGCAGAATTCTACAGTGGTGACACCAAATGCGCCACCAATAGAAACTATGCGAAATAAAAGTCCAGAAAAAAGACAAGAAATAAATAGGTCACAAGAACAAATAAGAACTTCCCAAAATGAGGGAATAGAAAATGATAGTGCAAGAGAATTGGCAAGGACAACAAAAGAATTAACTGAGAAAATTAGAGAATTAACCAAGAATATGGAAGCAGTTACCGTACCCGTAACAATAGGTCCAGTAATACCAGTTTTCGAGAATCAGAAAATTGATGAACGATCTTTGGTGATTCCCTTGAGTTCGCAATTCCAAAGAGAAAAGGAAAGAATGGAAACAAGTCCAGGTACGAGCAATTTGACTAGTGCTTACAGACCAAGTCCACCTGAAAATTTGACAGTGAATGAGTGTAGCGGTAGGAAAATGCCTATGGTAACTGAATCTGCAACAGTGACACCTGAAAAGAGTGGAAATTGGACAGAAATAAATAGTACTCCTATAGGTCCGACTCCTGATGAGTTAAATGAGTGGATAAAAGCTTTTAAAATAAAAGAAACAGAAGAAAAACCATTAGATGTGATCAGATTGAAAATTGACATGGAAGAATTAATTCTAGGAACGATTGGTACAGAAAAGATAAAGAATTATCAGGATGATGAAATAATGTTTCTGTGCAAAAGTATAACATGGAGGGCAAAGAATTTACATGACAAACTAGAAGAAGTGGCCGGTGAAATTGGAATAGATTTTGCAAAAGTAAAAACGTTGCAGAAACCATACAGAGTAGATTTTTGTGAAAAAGATATTGAAAATTTGAATACAGCAGGAAGGTTGACACAGATAAAAGAGTTGATTGTTTTGTTGAGAAAATGGGGTGATGTAGACAGATGGAAGGTTAGATGGACAAAGAAGAATGAGAAAAGCGTAGACAAAGGTTCATTGGCTTTTATGATAACAGAAAAGGAACATGTTGTTAAAGAGTACCCTATGAGAGAAACTCCAGGTGGTAGTTATGTGCATGTTCCCTGGACTAGGCAGGACATCCTGTCATTTACAAATGACTTTCCAAAGTTAAGAGAAAAGCCAGTTGAGTGGTACCGACAGGTAGAAAGGTTTGTAAAGGTCTCGAAAGTGTTGTGGATAGATTTGGATGGATTGTTTGACATAGTGGTACCAACGGATCTGTGGTCAGAATGTAAGATTACAGTTGACTGGCCAACTACAGAATATCCAAGAGATCCTAAGACAGGAGCTCCAGGACCAGATGTGATGAAGAAATACGACAAGGTGATTACCTTTTTGAAAAATAAGATTCCTCCAAAAGAGACAGATTGGGTTAAGATTGATAGAACTACACAGGAAAATAAGGAGAGTGTACATGCATATTATGAGCGATTGTTGTTGGTTTTCAAACAGTATAGTGGTTATGAGGAATTAAGTGAGAAGGATATGAGTCATTTTGTATACCGATTTGTATTTGGCTTGAAACAAGAAATAAGCGATATGATTAAGCAACATATGATAAACTGGCAGAATGCAAGTGTAGATGAGGTGCTGAGGTATGCTAAGTATTGTAGTGATGAAATAGAGAGTAAACAGCGTAAGTTGAAAGAAAAAGCAATGTGGGCACAAGTGAAAGTGGCAGAAAAACAAGAAGCCCAATTGGATAATAATAATGGAAACGAATCAGGACAGAATAAGATGCGACCAAATATAGGTAAAGGAAAAGGACAAGTGAGTCTAGAAGAGGCAAAGAAGAAATGGCCATGTCATAATTGCGGAAAATTAGGGCATTGGAGAAATGAGTGTAAGTTCCCACCTAAACCTAATCCGGAACATCAATCATTAACTCCACAGGTGCAGAATGAGGTAGTTGTTCAACAAAGTCAGGTGCCACAACCACCACTTCCCAACACTGTTAACCAGCAAAGATACAGTACAGAAACAGGATTCTACGGAGGAGAGCAGGTAACACAGTTGCCGAGAGCAGCTAACATTTCCCAGTATTGGTTGCATCAGAGTGAGGATGACCCGGATGAAAGTTTCTGACGGTGCGCAAGAGAGGGAAAGAGTGCGTGCTTGGCGCAACTCTAGAGGTAGATCAGTCTGGTCCCTTTGTGGATGGAGAAGTGAATGGAGCAAACGTAACATTCCTTGTCGATACTGGAGCTACCCGTTCTACTGTTAGGTCAGTGGAAATTCGAACCTTCCTCTCTCAGGTGAATGCATCCAAGTGGTAGGAGTAGCCAATCAGCAGATTAAAACCCCACTTACTGAATTGGTAGAAGTAAAAATTGGTTCTTTTAGAAAAATGCATAAATTTGTAGTGTGCGATTGTAGTCCTGTAAATCTTCTAGGTCGTGACCTTTTGTGTAAAATGAATTGCACGATTTATTGTACACCAGAAGGAATAGGTTTTCAGACTTCGGATGAAGATGTTTTGTATAAAGTAACTTTGATGAATCAAGAACCTGAAACGAATGGTTTATTTCCTGCATTTGATGCAGAAAAACTTCCAGAAGAACTAAAAGGTGCAGTAAAAGAAAGTGTGTGGGATTTTACAGGAGAGGACATTGGATTAATGAGAGAAGTTGATCCCGTAAAAGTGACAGTGAAAGAAGGGATAAGTTATCCAAACACGCCACAGTACAAATTAACTCCAGAAATAATTGAAGGAATAACTCCTGTGATAAATAAGATGATTGAACAGGGAATTCTGAAAGAAATCATGAGCAGTCCATGTAATTCACCTATTATGGGACTGAAAAAGCCAAATGGAACATACAGAATAGTACAGGATTTGAGAAAGATCAACAAAATAGTTGTACCATGCTGTCCAATAGTGCCAAACCCTGCAGTGATTCTATATCAAATTCCGCATGAAGCTGAGTGGTACACTGTGATAGATTTGTGTCATGCATTTTCTCTATTCCTTTGCATCCAGATAGCCAGCCATTATTTGCATTCCGTTTCGGAGAGCGTATTTTGGCATGGTGCCGAATTCCACAGGGGTATACAGAAAGCCCCTCAATTTTTAATCAGATTCTAAAGAGATCTCTGGAAGATTTAAAAATGCCAGAAAAATCAGTGATGGTGCAGTATATCGATGACCTATTGGTAGCATCGAAAACCAAAGAGGCATGTGTAAGTGACACAATTGCTTTACTGAACCATTTGGAGAAAAGAGGACATAAGGTGTCCCCTTCAAAATTACAGTTTTGTCAGAAAGAAGTCCAGTATTTAGGGCATAAAATTGAGAAAGGAGTGCGGAAAATAGCGACAGAAAGAGTAAGAATGATTCAAGGAATGAGAGCACCAATGACTCAAAGAGAGGTAAGAATGTTTTTGGGAATGGTTGGATATTGTCGACAATGGATAAGTGGATTTTCTTTGATTGCAAAACCATTACAAAAACTGACAAAGAAAGATGTAAAAGACCCTTTTGAGTTAAACAAAGAAGAAATGAAATCTTTCAAAGAATTGAAAAAGAAACTGTGTGAGGCCCCTGCATTAGGCATGCCTGATTATGAGAAGGATTTTGAGTTATACTGCAGTGAAAGAGATGGATGTGCATTTTCAGTACTGGTACAAAAACACGGCACCATGAAGAGGCCTATAGCTTACTTTTCAGCTGTTTTAGATCCTATAGCAAAAGCATTGCCTGGATGTTTGAAAGCAGTTGCTGCTACTTGTGTAAGTCTGGAACAAAGTGAAGGTATAGTGATGGGGTATCCACTGAGAGTATATGTTCCCCATTCAGTAGAAATTCTTTTGACAAGAACAAAAACACAGTACATGACACATAGTCGGCTGACTAAGTACGAAAAAGTCATCTTGAGTGCAGAAAATGTGACCATAGATAGATGCATAAATGTAAATCCTTCGACATCATTGCCAGATGAAGAGAGTATAATTGAACAAGATGAAGTAGATCATGATTGTCTGAATGTGCTGGAATATTGCACAAAACCAAGAGCTGACATAAAAGATGAACCGTTAAAGGAATCCGATTATGTCATGTTTGTAGATGGTTCATGTTTACGCACAAAGGAAGGAGTGTTAAGCGCAGCTTATGCAGTATGCACAGTGGCAACTGTGATGGAAGCGTCTTGTCTGAAAGGAGTTAGGTCAGCCCAAGTTGCGGAACTAATTGCTTTGATTCAAGCATGTAAATTGGGAAAAAATGTACGAATCACGATTGTGACCGATAGCCAATATGGTTTCGGCATCGTACATGATTTTGGCCAGATTTGGTCACAAAGAGGATTTTTGACATCTGCAGGAACACCTATCAGAAATGGAGATTATGTTAAAAAACTGCTTGAGGCGATACAGCTGCCTAAACAAATAGCTGTAGTGAAGTGCAAGGCGCATAAGAAAAACGAAGACTACATAGCGGTCGGCAATAATTATGCTGATGAGATCGCTAGATATTGTGCGGAAAACATGGCGTCCCTGAACAAAAATAGAGAAAGGGAGCATGTCTCTTGTCCTTTGCTTTTCACTAACGCAGTCGAAACATGGGATGAAGTAAGGCAGTTACAAGAAACAGCAAGAGATGAGGAAAAGGATTACTGGATTAAAGCAGGATGTAGAAGACAGGAAGATAATGGAGTGTGGGTATACAGAGATGAAAGACCAGTTATGCCTGATAGCATGATTGCAGACATGGCACGGATGTACCATGGACAAGCTCATATTGGGAGAGATGCAATGATCAGACTTTTAGACAGACCTGGTATAACCCAAAATTCAGAGCCATTGCTGAAAGTCTTTGTCAAAGATGTCTTATTTGTCAACAGTTTAACCCAGGAAGGAAAACCGTAGTGAGTCTAGGAACAATAGGACGAGAAGGAGGTCCATTCACAAGGATACAGATGGATTTCATTGAGATGCCCCCTAGTAACAGATTAAGATATGTTCTGGTGGTCGTCTGTTTGTTCTCTCGTTGGGTGGAGGCATACCCCACAAGAAGGAATGATGGAACAACAGTGGCAAAACTTATGCTACGAGAGTTCATTCCGAGGTATGGTTTTCCAGTCACAGTTGAGACAGATAGAGGAACACATTTTCAAAATGAGTTGATCCAATTGATTTGTGAAGCACTGAGTATTAAACAAAAATTACATTGTGCTTACAGACCAGAGGCTTCTGGGGTAGTAGAGCAGATAAATGGAACAATTAAAAACAGATTGGGGAAAATGTGTCAAGCTACAGGACTCAAATGGCCAGATGCACTGCCTCTTGTTCTGATGACCATCAGAAGCATCCCTGAAAAGAAAACGGGACTCAGTCCTCATGAAATGATCATGGGACGAGCAATGAGACAAGCCCACGTACCAGTCAACAAGTTATTAACAATAACTGATGATCTAATACTGGATTATTGCAAAGGACTGGCTGATGTGGTGCGTTCTGTGTTTCATCAGGTTGGACCGGATGCGACCACTCTTGAAAGAAAACCAGCCCACGACTTGAATCCAGGAGACTGGGTCCGTATTAAAGTCCACAGGAGAAGAAACTGTCTAGTTCCGCGTTGGGATGAGCCAAGACAGGTAATCCTAGTAACAACGACTGCTGTCAAGTGTGCAGGAGTGAAGAACTGGGTTCATGCCAGCCACACAATCAGAATTCCAGAACCTACAGATCGACATGTGAGTCGGCGTCTGGAAGTGTGGGATAAAAGTTTAACGGCTGGAACAACCAAGATAAAAGAAAGGGTGCCAGAACTTGAAGATCGACCTGAAAGTCGACATCTGGAGACCCCAACGGAAAACACCTCTATAGAAGAAGAGGAACAAGAAGAAGAAGAAGAAAGAAATTCAGAAGTTCCAGAACTTGAAGATCGACCTGTAAGTCGACATCTGGAAATATCTGACACAACTTCAGGATCTGATGATTCAGCTGCAAATTGGGAAGAATTCCGAAAGAGAACTTGGGGTTATAAACCAATTAGAGAAGAAACTGAGCAAGAAATTGAGTTAGATGAACAACCAAGTACAAGTTATGGTGGAAATCCTTCAGAAACAATATTAATAGATGAAGTAGGGAAAGAAGTACACAAAAAGTTAGAAAATCGAGAAGAACCCCGAGGAGCAATAGGGATAGATAGAGAAACAGGAGAACAGGGAAATTCAGAAACAGATAAGGAGGAAAACACCAAATCGGAAGAACCCCGAGGAGGGACAGTGATAAGGGAAAACAAAAAGGAGAAGACAGATCCACCAGTAGGAGATGACGAGATTATAAGTTTCAAAATAAGAGACAATAGTGAGACAGTTGAAACAGAAACAGAAGAAAGTGGAGGAGAGGAAAAAGCAAAGACTGAATCAAGAAAAAGAAATTGGAAATCAGAAAGAGAAGAAAGAGAAGGTGAAGCCAAAAGGCCAAGAAAAGGAGATAATTGGCCCAACAGCTATGTAAGAAAATTGAGATATAGAATAATAAGAGCAGAAGATGAAGATGCTGAACAAGTAAATGAGGTGACAAGTCAAAAGGGACAAGAAAAACCCAGTGGAAAAAGATTACAAAAGTCCAAAAGGACAAAGAAAGTGAATTCAAAATTTAAGTCACCTGAGTGGCTGTATATTGCATTAACTGATTACAAAGAAGAAGAAGAAAACACTCACGGAAACCAGAGACTGAGAAGTCGGATGGGAAAAGGTGAGATGCAACGAAACTGAAGTGAAGACTTATAGTGCTTCTGCCGGACGTGACAAATTTACTGGACGTGACAAATCACCGGATGTGACAACGAAAGAATTCTGGAGAGAATTAAAGAAAGTACCAAGCAAAGACTTTTTGAAAGCAGAGTGGCGTCTAAGTCATCTTGAGGTGTAGTGACACAATTTTCTGAAACTTAACAAATAGAAAAAGCAAAATGGAAAATAATAGCGATAGAAGAGATAAATGTGAATTTATAAAGAGATGGTGCAAAATGTGCTGCTTTTGTACAGGGTTATTAATGACCATATGGATAGTTTTAGCAATCACAATTCCTATTAGTGTAGCTGTGATAGAAGCAAAGAATGATACTAAACAAGAAAAAGAAACTAATATTAAAGAACAAGTTGTTTTAAGAAGTAGTGCAGAGTTGCATAAGGATAGGTCAGTAACAGATTTCTCAAAGAATGTTTTTACAAAGTTGTTGTATGAGTACGTAAAAACAATGGAAGTAAGAGATTGTTATGTTTGTATGCAGTTGCCTGCATCAGTATCGGAAGGTGTGACTTATCATCACTTACCTTTGACTTATGGAATAACATGTAGTGTAATAGCAAGTTTATTTTATAAAACAGGTAGATTAGAATCTTATTATACTGATATAGATAAGATATTTGCAAACATTCCAGTAGTACCAGAACTTAACAAAGTAAAACCAGCAAAAGTTTTAGGAGAATTCTTTTTAGAACATAGAAAATTAACGTTAGAAGAAATAGTTAGTAACAACCTTACCTGTGAGTTAAAGAAAGAAGAAAAAGTATTTTTGGATATGGTTGAAGAAAGAAGAATGAAATTTCAAAAAGAAGCAATAAAGGAGGAAGGAAAACGTTTATGGACGTTTGAGGAAGGAAATCATGAAGGGAAAAGGATAAATGCAGCAATGACTTTAGATTGGCCACAAACAGGAAAGTTGTGCATTAAGAGAAATAAGACAGTCTATGACAATTACTTTGTAGGTTCCAGTATCTGCCATGACAATTATCAAATTCTGGGAGGTTGGGGATTCAAAGGTGGAAAGGACCCAATATTTCCAGGTATCTATTATATTTGTGGGAATAGAGCTTATTACAGGTTACCGGACCATTGGTATGGAACTTGCTATGTAGGCCTGGTCTTTCCAAAGATTTTTCACATGGACAGAGAAGAAAAGGGAACATACAAGATGATTAATAGATTTACACGTAGAAAAAGGGAAAGTTTTTCAGAAATTGTAGGTGATATTTTTGGAGCATTAATACCAGCAGTGGGAATATCTTTGAATGCATTTAAAATTCGGAAGTTATCCACAGTAGTAGATCGTTTGTCTACAGATACTGCGGGAGGGTTCTTAATGGTAAATACCGAAATGGTTGCCATGAGAGCTATGGTGATGCAAAATCGGCTTGCCCTTGATATTCTTTTGGCAAAAGAGGGTGGAGTCTGTGGAATGTTGAAAGTCCAACATTGTTGTACTTACATTCCGGATAACAGTGAAAATATACAGAAGTATATTACAAATATTACAAGTCTGCACAAAGAATTAGTTCCACTGGAGGTTGAAAGTGTTTTGGGAAAACTTGGTAGAGGGTTTTCCTCAGTAGCAAATTGGTTAACTAGGATGAGTAAACTAGTAATAGGGAAAGTTATAATAGTAGCAACTATAGTGATATTGTTAGCCATGACATTGAAAATAGTAATAACATGTATAAAGAGAAAAGTAAGACAGAATAAGATAAGAAGAAATAACAGAATAATGAGAGAAAGAGAGAGAGAAATGGGTGAAATTGAGTTGGAGAAAATGAAAGAAAGCATGTATAAAGAGACTAAAAGGCAAGATGAAGAAGAGACAGAGATATGAATAACAGAAAGTAAAGGATGAAAGACATGCTGCCTGAAAAGAAGTATGACTTGGGTTTTATGTGGTGATTTAAAAATCACCAAAGGGGGAGTTGATGGAGCAGGGAAAATAAAAAAATTTAACCCCTAACAAATTATATAATTAATTAATTAAAAATGTTCGTTTAAATGTATTAATCAACATTGTATATGTGGGAATGGTAATATGCCAATGTATGTGCTAAATAATCTATTAATGAATGTCCGTGTGTCTAATCATAACGTAAGAATAAAAAGCGTACTAAATAAAATAAATGCATGTTTGTGCTTCATAGAAATAAAATGTGTCGTTGCAAAAACAATAGTGATGGTAAGTAAGGAGCAGCTTAAATGTCGCTTTTTGCTAGGTAACAACTAATTGGGGTACGTAGACGGGAGGGAAACGAAAGGGATATTTTTCTCTATTTTAATTATGTTTTATTTGCCTCAAATTAGTGCTTCTAAAGTAGAACCGAGTGGCGAGATAAAATGGCCGCCAGTGGGAAGATGTGCGCAGGCGCAAGGGGACACGTGGTACGGGATGAGATTGAAGAAATCTGGAACCTCGTGATGTCTCTGAGAGGCTAGGATGCAAGAAATGGTCAAGGCTGGTGTGACCTAATTGAACTGATAGTGTGCCGTGATGATCAGGAGAGAGTCCGTGGGAAAGGAGCCCAAGAGAAAGGACAATGACTGCGGAGTTCTTGAATGTGTCAAAAGAAGATACAAATGGACTGATCGAATCGGATGGAAATGTTTAAGCGTATGGGAAAGGAAATGATCCAAGGACCCTTGAATCCAAGAGAACTTGATTAAAGAATGAATAAGCTGACATGCATGGACCAATGAAAGAAAAGCGTGATATTAATGTTGCAACAGTTAGATAGCAAAGTTAGAATTGGGGTATAAGAGGGCCTACTCTTAGTGGGAGGGGGTCAGTTCCAGGGAGTTCCAGGCAGTCCCAGAGAGTTCCAGTCAGAGTTCCAAGCAGTTCGAGAGTCGTGGTTGCAGTAGAGGAGACGGGTTGCAGGTAGCTGATGCTGACGAGCTGAAGTTGCTGTTGCTGTCTTAACTTTACAGTTGAGTATGAGAATCAGGCTATTTCTAAATCCCAAAGTTAGGTTAGAAATCATTAGGCTAAATTAGGAAGCTAGACAGGTAACTAGGGTTTTTGGCTTCATGACAAAATTTCCTTTTCTGCAATAAATTGGTTATGCTTAATAAAATTGTGAATTTAAAAATGAATAATTGAATAAAGTATTAAATTCTTTCCATGCTTTTAAAATTATATAAAATTTAAGATTCTTTAAACCCAAAATGACTCAGTGGTTATTTTCCTAAATGATTGTGACATGAGTAATTGGTTGATTGTGATTCAGCTGGTCTTAATCACTATGAACTAATTTCTTAAATGAATGATTCATCGACAAAACAATGAGCAGGAATATCTTAAGAAATAACTAAAAGAAAGTGACAAATTAAGGTAAATAGATATCCTTGCTCTTCCAGCGGTACACAAAATGGTGTTCTCCATTTAGTTCTCATGCTTCTCCTAGGAGTACAGAATTTCATACAGGTGTAAAAGGAAATCCAGGTGTGTGTGTGTGTGTGTGTGTTAGGCGATGTTTATGGGCCCCATCGTCATGAGGATATGAGAAATATAGTTTACCCCTGGATGACCTATAAGTAACCTGGGAGGAGAATAGTTTTCATTGTACGCGCTGCATCACTGGAAGCAAAAAAGTATACCTGGTTTATTTAAGGCTTATAGTACGAGAGCCCAGATGCAACTTACTGAGGTCACAGTCCACTCTCCACCAGCTACTAGTGTAGCATCTTCTGATTCTGCTAAAGACTTACAGTCTTCACTAGAGGGGGTTTTATTGTGTAATAATCGTTTTCTCCCTTGGCAGAAATAAGTGTGGACCACCACGACACCACCAATGACTTTGTGCATACTCCTACAGCACAGGTTGGAATTGGAATAACCTAATGAACAAGTATGACATCTGCCTCCTTCAAGAAACCTGGTCCCTGGATCCTATCCATAGACCAGGATATCTTATTTTTTTTGTTATTGCTATTCCCAGCCCAAGTGGCAGGGCTGCTTAGGGGTTGGTTATTTGGAACCAGCGTTCACTAAACTGCAAAGTCTACCAGCTCAAAATTGATTACTCTGACATATTAGGTATCCAGCTGGATATTGGTAGTACTTATCAAGTAATTATTCCCAATATTTTTGTAAGGGGGGCAAGGAATGGGTCAGTCTCACACACTTTACAAGTGCTTGAGCACTTTCTCGATCAAGACCCTCATCAATATTTTCTTATTCTAGCTGGCGATTGTAATCTCACATTTGAGCCATTGGATGACGATGATGTTTACTTAACTGAGGATGAGGATGCCGCTTGGGCAGTTCTCCTTATAGATATTCCACCTATTTGTAGTTGGACTCGTTCTGAAGTTCATTTAAAGGCACTCACTGTTGAGTATGGTTTAAGGGCTCTTAATGGCTGTACTAAATCTGACCCTAACGGCGCCAACACTTTTAACAAGCTTTTCCACACAAGCTGCATAGATTACATCCCTGTCGATCTGAGATTATGGCCCGCAGACATTGACATGACTGTGTTAGAAAGAACTGAAAGTAACCATAATCCTTCATCCGTATCCATTCAGGCTTTTTGTGAGACTATCCCTTCAGATTTATTCCCTCCTTCCTATACTAGGGAAGTTGCCTTGACTACAGACAAACGTCATCTGAGGTGGCACCAGATTGTTGTTCAACCTGAAAGTTTGGTTGCGATTCATGAGGACTTTAATTCAGTTCTCGCCCACATTGAGGAGGTCCAAGACAGTTCTCCTGAGCAATTGGTGCTTATGCATAGAGCATTCTTGGAGCATATTCTATCCTTTTTTACCATTCCAAATGTACACAATTGGAGTAATATAGGCAAACATCAATCTTGGTACAACAAAGAATGCCACACAATAAACCGTTCTTTAGTTAATGCCATAAAAACCAAAGACATGGCCCGTATTCCGGTGCTAAGAAAGGAATACTAAAAGGCTATTTCTCAAGCCAAAAGAGATTGAGACAAACAGAAGTGGGTGGCCCTTTTGGATGCATGCTCAGCCAGCAATCTTTCCAAATTTTGGTCATTGGTTTCATGGGGCTGTTCTACAGCTGCATTGGATCCTACTAATAATGTTGCAGCCACTGACTGGGTTAACTACTTTCATAATCTTTATTCTGATGATTCTATGGATTCAGCAGAGACAATAGCTACTACTGTCTTCCAGACAAATACTAATGTTATGCCTCTGTTTGAAATTGCTGATATTGTTCAGTCCTTCAACGCTGTCTCGCGCGGCCGAGCAGCTGGCCCAGATGGTATCCCAGCAGATATATTTTTATCTGAAAATGAGGCCTGGTCGCACTATATCTTAGTTCTGGCCAATGCAATTGCAGCAGAGGCACCCATCCCTGATTGCTGGGACCGTTCTATACCTTACAACTACAAGCCAATAAGTGTCATAGACTGCATTCAAAAACTTTTTGGTCGCTGTCTTCTTAGTAAAATACAAGATTGGATGGTGGAAAGTGATGTTCTCAGTCCATTTCAAGCAGGCTTCCCCTCGTAGGGTCTCAACTTTTGATCAGGTTTTCCGCTTCCTGTTCATTTACTGGAGAACCATTTTGATTGGCGGGGGCAGCCCTTATGTCGCCTTCGTCGACTTAAAATCGGCTTTTGATTTGATTCCTCAACCCGGCTTTTGGAGCGCCTCTGCTGACTTGCCAATGCCCTCTCATATTCTATCCCCTTTAATTTGCTTGCATAAGGGCAAATATGCGCGTATCCACGGGGGGGGGGAATCAGGCCCAGTTGACTGAGAGGGTACCAGTTTATAAAGGCGTTCGCCAGGGCTATGTCCTGGCTCCTACTCTGTTCTCACTTTTTATTAATGACATTGTTTCCTTTCTGTCTCAAGTGGAAGCGGAAGCCCCATCTCTGGCAGGTACTAGAACTCGATTCTTCTTTTCGCAGATGACACCTTGCTGAGCTCCAAGATTCCGTACGGGCTTCAGAAATTACTGACTCATTTTAGCGAGTTCTGTGCCACATGTGGCTTGGAGATCAACACTCTTAAAACCAAGGTGATGTTCTTTAATCAACACAGATCCTTCAAGGGCAACCTATGCCTAGGGGGAGTTCCCCTTGAGAGGGTTGAATCTTTTGCATATCTAGGGGGGGGTTTAATTTCTCCGAGGGCATCTCCTGGCACCTTCATATCAACAATGCAACCACCAAACTTAAACAGATCTTGGGTGTGATACTCAAGGAATTTTCTATGTCTCACACCAAACCTATTTCACCGGCACTTAATATCTATGAGGCTAAAGCCTTGGGTTCAGCTCTGTATGGGGTTGAACTATGGGGGTTTTCTAAACATGATGATCTTATAAGAGCTGAGAAAAAATTCCTTCAGAGTCTTACTTCTCTTCTGCCCAGTACCTCATTATATCCATTGTGATCTGGGAGTCACAGGGGCAACGTATAAAATCAGTTTACGGCCTCTGTTGTATTGGAGACGCCTGTGGACTACACCCGAGCTTGCTCACTATGTGTAAAGTGGAAAGGCCGTTATGAAGGCTGACTAATTTAATAAAATTCCTTGGCTCTTGAATATGAAGTCACTACTGTACTCGCTAGGGATGCTTGACCTGAGGGATCACCTGGCCTCACCTGTTTTTCATTCTAAGGCCTGTTTTGAAAAGTAAATATTGGTCACTGGTGTTGGCTGATCTATCGCGGAGACCAGCTAGGTCCAAATTGACTAGTGACTTTATTGATATTAGGCCTACACGTGAGTTTGAGTCATTCTTGGATCACATGACATATTACATAGGAAATTATATTTTCAGTTTCGAATAGGCACCTTACCATTCAGAGTGTTTACTTCCAGTTGTGCTGGCAAAGGAGACACCTGCTGTCCTACTTGTAACTTCTCAAAAGAGAGCATTTCCCATGTATTGTTTGTCTGTTCCGGTTATATATCCCTCCGTCATACTTGGCTTGCACCTGTATGCAGGCTATTAGTAGTTCACACCCATCAGTAAGCTCTTCGTATTCTTAGATCAGATCCCCATCCAGTAATAGCCATCTCCAGCTCTAAATTCCTGAGTGCTATGTGTGTGCTCCGTAGTAAAGCTCTTTGTCGCCCTGTTACTTGATTCTACTGAAGTATATTCTTACCTTGCACCTCTTTATTGTTGCCTCATTAATAGCCTGATATAATGGCACCTTTTTCTTATATAAGTAACTGTGTATACTTTTACACTTTTTAAACAATTAATGAACTTAATCACAAATTAATGTATTTTTCTCTTTTTATACAATATTTGTAATAACGTATGTACTTTTATCTCTTGCCTCGTCTCATTGGTGAATTTCTTAAATATGTTATATTTATTATATGTATTTTAAATTGCCTGTACTTTTATGGCCCTGGTGGCCGAAATAAAGTGATTTGAACTGAACGTACACTTACAAGCCAGTAATACATAATTTTTTTCCAACCCAAGATGTGAATCTTAGTTTGGCAGGGTATGCCCAGACGTGGGTCCCTTGCTCACTTTGCCACTGGATTCAAGCTAGCCTGGCTGATGACGGCTGAATGGCCAGAAACCAGTCCCAGGATGCTTGTTTCCGGTCCAGGGAAGACATGGCTTGGCAGTTCGGGCTGGACTGTTCCCATGAGGCACAGGGTCAGACTGATTTGCATGTGGCCATGTCTGAACTGGGGTGGTGGAGTGAGCTAAAGAATGATGATGGATTAAACCCAGATCAGTTGACTGGGGGTGAGTGTTTGATTAGCTCAAGCGCTCCGTCCATCATCCCTTTGGTATCGCTTTGTTCGCCCTAAGTTGGCAGGGTATGCCCAGACGTGGGTCCCTTGCTCACTTTGCCACTGGATTCAAGCTAGCCTGGCTGATGACGGCTGAATGGCCAGAAACCGGTCCCAGGATGCTTGTTTCCGGTCCAGGGAAGACATGGCTTGGCAGTTCGGGCTGGACTGTTCCCATGAGGCACAGGGTCAGACTGATTTGCATGTGGCCATGTCTGAACTGGGGTGGTGGAGTGAGCTAAAGAATGATGATGGATTAAACCCAGATCAGTTGACTGGGGGTGAGTGTTTGATTAGCTCAAGCGCTCCGTCCATCATCCCCTTTGGTATCGCTTTGTTCGCCCTAAGTTGGCAGGGTATGCCCAGACGTGGGTCCCTTGCTCACTTTGCCACTGGATTCAAGCTAGCCTGGCTGATGACAGCTGAATGGCCAGAAACCGGTCCCAGGATGCTTGTTTCTGGTCCAGAGAAGACATGGCTTGGCAGTTCGGGCTGGACTGTTCCCATGAGGCACAGGGTCAGACTGATTTGCATGTGGCCATGTCTGAACTGGGGTGGTGGAGTGAGCTAAAGAATGATGATGGATTAAACCCAGATCAGTTGACTGGGGGTGAGTGTTTGATTAGCTCAAGCGCTCCGTCCATCATCCCCTTTGGTATCGCTTTGTTCGCCCTAAGTTGGCAGGGTATGCCCAGACGTGGGTCCCTTGCTCACTTTGCCACTGGATTCAAGCTAGCCTGGCTGATGACGGCTGAATGGCCAGAAACCGGTCCCAGGATGCTTGTTTCCGGTCCAGGGAAGACATGGCTTGGCAGTTCGGGCTGGACTGTTCCCATGAGGCACAGGGTCAGACTGATTTGCATGTGGCCATGTCTGAACTGGGGTGGTGGAGTGAGCTAAAGAATGATGATGGATTAATCCCAGATCAGTTGACTGGGGGTGAGTGTTTGATTAGCTCAAGCGCTCCGTCCATCATCCCCTTTGGTATCGCTTTGTTCGCTCTAAGTTGGCAGGGTATGCCCAGACGTGGGTCCCTTGCTCACTTTGCCACTGGATTCAAGCTAGCCTGGCTGATGACGGCTGAATGGCCAGAAACCGGTCCCAGGATGCTTGTTTCCGGTCCAGGGAAGACATGGCTTGGCAGTTCGGGCTGGACTGTTCCCATGAGACACAGGGTCAGACTGATTTGCATGTGGCCATGTCTGAACTGGGGTGGTGGAGTGAGCTAAAGAATGATGATGGATTAAACCCAGATCAGTTGACTGGGGGTGAGTGTTTGATTAGCTCAAGCGCTCCGTCCATCATCCCCTTTGGTATCGCTTTGTTCGCCCTAAGTTGGCAGGGTATGCCCAGACGTGGGTCCCTTGCTCACTTTGCCACTGGATTCAAGCTAGCCTGGCTGATGACGGCTGAATGGCCAGAAACCGGTCCCAGGATGCTTGTTTCCGGTCCAGGGAAGACATGGCTTGGCAGTTCGGGCTGGACTGTTCCCATGAGGCACAGGGTCAGACTGATTTGCATGTGGCCATGTCTGAACTGGGGTGGTGGAGTGAGCTAAAGAATGATGATGGATTAAACCCAGATCAGTTGACTGGGGGTGAGTGTTTGATTAGCTCAAGCGCTCCGTCCATCATCCCCTTTGGTATCGCTTTGTTTGACCTGAGGGATCACCTGGCCTCACCTGTTTTTCATTCTAAGGCCTGTGTTGAAAAATAAATATTGGTCACTGGTGTTGGCTGATCTATCGCGGAGACCAGCTAGGTCCAAATTGACTAGTGACTTTATTGATATTAGGCCTACACGTGAGTTTGAGTCATTCTGGGATCACATGACATATTACATAGGAAATTATATTTTCAGTTTCGAATAGGCACCTTACCATTCAGAGTGTTTACTTCCAGTTGTGCTGGCAAAGGAGACACCTGCTGTCCTACTTGTAACTTCTCAAAAGAGAGCATTTCCCATGTATTGTTTGTCTGTTCCGGTTATATATCCCTCCGTCATACTTGGCTTGCACCTCTATGCAGGCTATGAGTAGTTCACACCCATCAGTAAGCTCTTCGTATTCTTAGATCAGATCCCCATCCAGTAATAGCCATCTCCAGCTCTAAATTCCTGAGTGCTATGTGTGTGCTCCGTAGTAAAGCTCTTTGTCGCCCTGTTACTTGATTCTACTGAAGTATATTCTTACCTTGCACCTCTTTATTGTTGCCTCATTAATAGCCTGATATAATGGCACCTTTTTCTTATATAAGTAACTGTGTATACTTTTACACTTTTTAAACAATTAATGAACTTAATCACAAATTAATGTATTTTTCTCTTTTTATACAATATTTGTAATAACGTATGTACTTTTATCTCTTGCCTCGTCTCATTGGTGAATTTCTTAAATATGTTATATTTATTATATGTATTTTAAATTGCCTGTACTTTTATGGCCCTGGTGGCCGAAATAAAGTGATTTGAACTGAACGTACACTTACAAGCCAGTAATACATAATTTGTTTCCCACCCAAGATGTGAATCTTAGTTTTTGTCATATTACATTTCCATGTTATAGTCTCCCATTCAATATTTGCTATCCACCTGGATTTTAATCGGTAAAGATCAAGCAATCAGCATACATGAAGCGTGATAGTCCATAGCTATCTAGATTTGCTGTAGAGGACAGCTTTTTTGGTCGAGCCTGGGCAGCGCATGCGCTGCTGCCAGGCATGCAGTAGTGGAGTATGGCTTTGAAGCCCCGCCCACTCTCCGCCCATATTTTTAATTGGCTTGTGTCATTGTCCTTCCTAAATGCTGGCTTCCGAGTGGTTATTAGGCTTGTTAGTCCCTCCTTAGGTACCACCTTGTCTGCATTTGTTACCTCCCATAACGACTGGACCTTTTGCTGGTGTTGTTACATGGTCTGCTTTATAAGTCGGTGAGCACTATTTTATTTAATGCTCTTCCCCTATTCCACCCACTACCTCGCAGCACGCCGCCCGCTTTTTTTTAAATTTTTACTAATGGCGGTCAGCTTTAACTATAGCGGACGCATTTTTTATTTATTTATTTTAGCAGCGCAGTCCACATTTAGTGGCCACGCTTATTTATTTATTTTGTTTACTAGCGCCCATGCGGCGATTTCACATTTATAGAGGCCGCGCCCCTTTCTTTACACAAACCAAGTCTAAAGAAAGGTACGCGGCCGATATTAAAGTGAAAGTGCGGCATGGGCGCTTGTACCAAAAAAAAAACCATCTTTTTGTCAACTTGACAAACAGATGCTTTTTTTTGTCAAAGCCCCCATGCCGCGCTTTCACTTTAATGTCAGACACTCCCTTTTCTTTAGACGCGGCTTATCTAAAGAAAGGGGCACAGCCTTCATGAATGTGAAAGCGCCGCATGGAAGCTAGTAAAAAAATATTGGCAATGCAATAGGTCTCGCATTTGCGAGAGTTTCAGAATCCTATTTCTTGGCTGTTGGTTACTCAAGCTTGAAGGACACTTTGTTCCTAAATTGTGCAAAACAGTTCCCTCGAAAAGCTCTTCTTCTCTAAAAACAATGACTGAAGAAATAATAGATAGAGTTATGCAAGAACTTAATCTCTCAGCAGACGAAGAAGACGCAGATGCAATTTCAATTGCAGAAAATGTTAGAAATGCCGTTACCATAAAACTAGGTGCACACGGTCTAACATCCTAACATCCAGGGGTGGACCAGTAGCTTTCGTGATTGAGGCACACAAATCATTTAAAACAGAGGTATTCTATTCATGGGTTACATTTTCAGTTGCAAATGCAAGAACAAAAACATTTCACTTCTACACAGAAAGTGGAATACCGGAAGAATATTGTCCCTATGAGGACATTGAAGTTCCAATAACTTACCAGGAACATTTATACTGGTTTAAAGGCGCCCTCCCCCATACAAGAAATAAAGTAAGACTTGGTCCGCTTGGAAGAGAAGGAGTGACATGGCCAGTATTAGCAGCCTACACACCACATCCTGACATTGAAACAATGCCAGAAGGAGACTTACTTATACTTCACAAAGAACTGATAAAACTTTACAGAAACATGACACAGTTCGTCATGAGGACACTTACGGTCCAGCCAGCAATGGCTACAACAAACACAAATACTGGTTTAAAGGCGCCCTCCCCCATACAAGAACTAAAGTAAGACTCGGTCCGCTTGGAAGAGAAGGAGTGACATGGCCAGTATTAGCAGCCTACACACCACATCCTGACATTGAAACAATGCCAGAAGGAGACTTACTTATACTTCACAAAGAACTGATAAAACTTTACAGAAACATGACACAGTTCATCATGAGGACACTTACGGTCCAGCCAGCAATGGCTACAACAAACACAAATACCGGTCAAAATACAGCAACTAAAATCACACCACAAACTTTACACGCAGTAATGGGTAAAATGCCCGCGAAACGTGAACAAATGCCATTCTGGGTAGCTCAAAAAATAACACAGCTAGAAGCAGTATTCCCGAATACTAGCCCGTATGAAAAACACAGAATGCTGACAATCTGCTTGCCCATGGGGATAACACCACAGATAGAGGATTGTACCTCTTGGGGTACAGTTTTTGCTGCCATATATACCAGAACACATGGTATCCCGTCATTAGCAGTAATACCAGATGTATTGAGACAAATACAAAATGAGTACGGAGCAGAACCGGCTCTGAACTTAGGGATGAAAATACTAGGTAATTATGCCCAGATATCAGCCATAATATTAGCAAATATTAAAGGGGAAGCAGCATCAGTGGCAATCCGTCAACGCCTAAGGGAGTTCAGTCCTTTACAACAGGAACATGAATTACCAAAAATTATTGACACCACGTATGCAGAATTGGGCAGAGACAGTTTGGGGGGGAAAGCATTAAAACCCCAACTGATGGGTAGTCCCGAGAAGGACACCGGTAAGCAGACACCTGCTTCTTCGAAAAAGAATTGGGACAATAACAAAAAACGGAAAAATAAAGAAAACCGATCTCAATCCAGAGGTAGATCTCCTCCACAGGAGTCCTCCGAAAGGAGGTATAACCTTAGGAATAGGGACAATATTAGGAAACCTGACAGGTATCAGGATACTGATACACGTTCCTCTCGTTCCTTTCAGGGTTCGACGAAAAACTCAGAGAGGGAAGGACGGTCAGACAGACAAGAAGAGCGTACAAAGTCCAGAGACAAGCAACACGCTCAAGACTATACTTCCAAAAAAGAAGATAAAGCCAAACCAAAACCTCAGTTCAAAAAGAAGAAGGTCGCAGGTCTGAAGATCAGACATGCCCAGAATTCTGAGGATTCAACTACTGAACGTGGAATGGGCTCTGACGATGCTAGACAGTGCGGCAGAAGTAACATTAGCTCGCCAGAACCTGATGAATTTCTGGTGACAGCGGACTTGATTGATTATATCACGGTGGAAACCCCTGATACTAGGGTAAGTACCCCACATACGTTATATGAAATAACACTCCAAATGGAGGGGGACAAACCCAGGAAAGTTAGAGGTCTCTTTTGGGAGAACCTGACGTTTGGTTATGACATGTTATTAGCTGAACAAGATTGGCCACCAGCATTTGTCATGGACTGCCCTAGGGGAGAAACAGTAATATTACCAGCCTTTTCCGACCCTGTTCCCAAATATCTAAAATATACATATGCACGGGAGTGGGCGGTAGCCCTAGCCCCGGCATTATATAAAAACCATGTTGGGTGGGATAAGGATTCGACCCACCACATAATTCCATTCAAAAATACTCCGACTCCACAGAGGCAGTATCCAATAAAGCAGGAAGCTAAAAACAGGTCAGGGAGGTCCTAGATCAACTTGAATATCAAGGGGTGATTGAAACTTGCACCTCTCAAATGAATAATCCTTTGTTTCCCGTAATGAAACCTGACAACTCATATCGTCTAGTTTTAGATTATAGACATCTAAATACTTGCACAAAAACATTTGCAGTACAAAATGCACACAGTGCCGCACTAATGAATAACATTGTGCGGAAAAAATACAAAACGACGCTAAATATCTCGAATGGATTTTTTTGCCAAAATATAGCACCTGAAAGCAGGTATTTAACCACATTCTCCTTGTTAGGCTCCCAGCACCAATTTTGTAGACTCCCCCAGGGGTATAAGAACAGCCCAGGGTTATTTTCAGCCAGAGTAACTGAATTACTTCAAAATCTGGATGAAGAGGCATTGTCCTACGTGGATGATATTTATCTAATGGATGATGACCTGGAGGAACACTTGAACAGAGTAAATACCATAATATTGGGATTTGCATCTGAGGGCTACAAATTTAATTTTAAGAAATCAAAGATAGCCCACCTCAATGTCCTTTTTCTGGGATATGAGTTTTCAAGTGAAGGAAAAAGCTTAGCAGCTAACTTTTTAGAAAAGTGTGCAGTGCTACAACCTCCAAAATCATTAAAAACAATCAATACTGGGATTCCTGAACTTTGGCAAAACATACATTTTGGATTACGCAGAAAGAGTTAAACCTTTCTACGATTTAATAAAACCTGACTTTTCAGTTAGACAATGGACACAGGAACACACAGATATCCTTCGTTCCCTACAAGCTGATATGATAGCTTCAAAACACTTACAAACATGCGTAAATGTACGCAACTTAGTGATCCGTATAGTTGCGGGTCAATCAAGATACACTTACCTAACATATAATGAAGGTGAAACAGTACCAATAGCGTACAAATCACATTTGTACACAAATGCTGAGATGCGCTTTGCATCAACAGAAAAGATTCTTACATCAGTACAGACTGTTGTAGTGAGAGAAAGAGCACTGGCTCAGGGAAAGCGAATAATTGTCATAACCCCAGTACCCGCCTTAGAGGCGGCTACAAAGACTTGCATCCAAGATGGATACAATGGGCTAATTCTCTTACTGCAACAGATGTAGAATACAGGTACGACCCAAATCTAAAAACACAAGCATTCCTGCAATACGAACAAGAATATCCTCTCCCTAATGAAATATTGCCTCTAGATCAGTATGAATATATAATTTACACTGACAGATCTGTTCAGCTGGCCATTGGATAGTAAACAGCATTACAGCGCCGCATGTGCAATCGTTAAAGTTCGCATGCAGGATGGAAAGTTTCATCCAAGTTGTACAAAAACCCAGTCTCTAGGAGACTGCACCTCGCTGCTGGCAGAATTAAAGGCTCTGTTACTGGCACTGGTAAATACGGATTGAGAATTCCCCACACTAATCGTGTGTGATTCCTTTTAGTGTGTACAGTCATACAATGAATACTTACACCACTGGGGACAAAATGGGTTCAAAGATGCGAAAGATGACACAATTAAGCACAAAATGCTATGGGAACAGGGAGTGGAGTTGAAAAACGAACTACCAAGGGCTCACGTGATACACACACTGAGTCATCAACGTGATGGCGTTCACGTTGAAGGGAATTCATTGGCTGATGAAGCCGTAAAGGGGGCTGTATGCACGGCTTCCGTAGCTGCAATAACCCGTTCAAAAACGAGAATAGACGGTGAGATTATGGTTGCAATTATTGCTACACGCAATAAAACGGCACTGCCAAAAAGATTTCCACTCAAGTACTCCTACAAGTTAGATGCAAATAACGTTCCATTTGCTCAGATTCCTGGAGTGGGGGATAGAGTAATACCGAATATGGATCGCAGGTTAGGTTTAATTCTAGCAGCACACAAGGGTATAGGTTCTGCACACGCAGGAGTTACGGCGACTGTTTCCTTATTGAAACAACGCTACTGGTGGCCAGGATTAACAAAGCAGACTAAGGGCTATGTCTTGAAATGCGACATCTGTCAGCAGATGAAAGGCTCCACCGTAACACGTCCAGCGCAGACACCATTGCTAATATCAGACAAACCACTCGCGTGTGTTCATTTGGACCACTGCGGCCCCTTACAAACAGATGGGGCTTACAGATATATCATGGTTGCAGTGGATTCCTGCTCTAGATTCCTATGGGTATGGCCCCAGCGCTCGGCTGACGCTCGAACTGTTATAAAAGATTTGCGAGTCTTTATAGGGACATACGCAATTGGCACATTACATTCTGACTGTGGCCCTGCGTTTAGCCCTAGGGCTTACAAGGAAGCCATGGGAGGTTTGGGTGTAGCATTGCGGTACTCCTCTCCGTACCATCCCGATTGAAATTCGGTAGTGGAAAGAAAAAAACGGGACTTAAAGCAGTCTTTAACAGCTAGAGTATTAGGCTCGGGTGAGAGTTGGGTAAAACATTTGTATGGAGTGTAACGAGCATTGAATAACATGCCAAGAAGTTCTCTAGGGGGTGTCACTCCTTATGAGGTCCTATTTGGGACGAGAATGTGGGTACCTGATCTTGATTGTGAAGGCACAGTGGCGGATGAAAAACATTTTGACATCCATAAATGTTTGGCTGTTTTACAGGATCTCAATGAATCCAGGGCACTACAAAGCAATGTCCAGGTAAAGCGTAGCGCCACTGAGGAAGTCAAGTCAGTTACGGCAAGACCTGTCTGGGTCCCTAAAGTTGGGGATCTGGTCAGAGAGAAAATTGCGGACGAAAAAGAATTTGGGCCATGATACAGAAAGCCTGTACCTGTCCTGGCCATTGAAGGAACAAGAACTGTACTTCTGCCGCCTCTTGCCGGAAAAAAGGAGAAAAGATTTGTCTCAATCGACTTAATCAAACCACACTATGTGGCCGATACTGAATAGTAGGCCTCGTGGACTCCTGAGTAGCCGACGCCCTCCTCTCGCTACCATACAAGAAGTTCAAACAGAAAGACTCATCACGTTTGAAGAGTCCCCTGCACGGAATGATGGACTATGCAATAATGCCATGGAACTCGTTCCTCTCGAAACTGAAGTTTTTAATCAAAATGAAAGACAAATTTCAACGCGACCAAACAGATATCTACATCAACATGCCTCAACAAGAGCAAGCTACAGTGTCCAAAAGACCTGCGGAAATACCGAAAATAGATAGAACTGCATCTGGCTATTTCATCGACTTTGATACCTTTTCATTGGATCCAAGTGAACCTGAAACAATGCCAGCACAAAAAACATGCAACCAGCAAATTAAAGACTTTCTGAACTTCCTTAGAAAAATTTACCTGGTATCACCTTGGGTAGAACTCTGGGTAATTACCAGGATACTTTTCTTTCTTTTCTGGATAGGCTTAGTAGTTGTTTTAGCATGCTTATAAATGGAACTTACCTTCGACAAAGCTCTGCAGCACAAAAAGTGAATCGGATTCTGAAACCTCACCTATCATCACATCGTGAACAAAGAGACTTGTCATCAGTGAACATTACAGCAGTTCCTATACCTGATGGTATAGTGTGGGACAAAGTTGATTACGATATATTTGGTCCGACCGAACTTTTAAAAATTCCACATTTATTTAAAATTTCATTGAGTGATAGCATTACCTCCAGTACATTTTCCAATGATTGGGATTATGAGACTGTAAAGAATATGTTGTCTGATTTAGAAAAATCTGCTGCCTTTTCTAATAGTGAAATGTTTGAGGACACATCAGATTTTGAAACAATGTATTGCTATCAACATTATGGTCATCATTTTCTGCATAAATCTACTAATCCCAGAAATGTTTTTACATACCAGCAATGGGAACATTGCCCTACACCGCCAAAAAGCAGTTCAAAAACATTTGCACAGAAATTTCCATATTTTTCAGGGTTTAACATGTCAGACCCAGCCTCATATTATTATAAGGTTGCACCAACACCAGCACAGAAAAATATGTTGACAAACACCAAACAGATTTATTTTGCTTCCTTTATTGCCCAATTGTCTGAACAAGGTTTCGACTTATGGAAAGACACTATAGACTTAAAATCTGTCTGGGGTACTAGAGACTGGCAGGTCCAGGGAACTGAAGCACTACTCCGAGCATGCCTCATTCCTCAGCAGATCATGTTTTTGAATGAGACTGTGCAATAAACTTCCTGTCTTGGAATAGCCAAGAACAAAGACTTGAATACACCTCGGATGCCCACACCATCACACACCGAGGGTAACATAACGTCAGAGGAAGGGATTACGCTAGATGAGTTAATGCAAAACAATAGATCAGACCCCGATTGGAAGGGATGGTTGATTTGTCCCACAGACACCAATAGATGTCAGGAAAGATTCATGGGTAAAACCAAAGGGTTTAAGATCAACAGGCCAGATCCACACTATGTACAGAGATAACATCCAGGGGTAGTGACATCATACAGTGTTGGGAAGTTATGCCTCGATTGGCTAAGAACCTCGACACTATCACAGGTGAAACAACACTTATCCTTACTTACGAAGGATGTGGATCTACGGGATTTTTTATTAGGTCCTAGAAAGCCACGTCACAAACGTTTCTATTATGCGGTCTATAATGAAATTTGGAAAATATCACAACAAGAGGCCGCGGAGAGGTTACGCGAAATAGATCGTATAAACCTAGAGAAAGCTCTAGCAGTGGTTGACAATGGGTTAACCACACTAACCCCCAGGATATATTCACTGGGCAACATTGTATCTTCTGCAATAGACATATTGGAACAGGATTTGTCCATATTACAACACGGGCAATCGCAATTGCGTTCTATTATATTGTTAAGCTGGACGCTGCAATCTTTGCGTGCAGGCTGTGTGCCTTGGCGTTTCATCAACAGTACATCTGTTTTCTTCATATAACCTAACAGACAAACAGATAGAGATGGCACAAAGGGGTGCAAAATATACAATGCTGCGTATTGAAAAACTGGATAGATTAGCCTTTACAGTGGCAGAATCACCGTCCATAGAATGGTTAATCCATGGCCACATAACTCTACTGGTCACTACTTTTCAATTTCAATATTGCCTTGAACAAAAGCAGGCAGGCAGATATGAAGAAATGGGTAGGGAATTCATCAAGGAATCTTGGGAATTACCGAACAGATTTCGATGCCAGAGTGGGGATAGAGAGGTGTTTTTAAGCGGAAGGAACTGTGAGAACACTTTAAGTGGATCACTCATATGTCAGGATATAATGCTGCATGGGCTGTGTAACAGTTCAATACCGAATTTGTCCTGTCACTTGAGGGGTACCCCAGCCGCTGTGATCACTCCAGTGTTCAGGCTACTTTCGAATGGGAGTTACTTGATGCTGAACGATCAAGGTTGCTGTGGGATGCTTCCAGGCATCGCATATCTGGTAACCGTGAACTCCAGCGTTACTTGCTGTATGCAAGTATTGTTTCCACCAACACATACAGTCAGGGAGGCGCCATTATGGCCTTCGCTAAATGTTTCATTAATACGGTTTGATGCTTTGAGCAGAATGAAAGCTATGCTTTTACAGAAGTCTGTGCCCTTAACCTCCGCTCAAGAGACTTTTGATCTCCAGATCGCAAGGTCTTCAGCAGAGATACAGGTGCTCATACGTACGAATTGCCCCTTCCATTTTGCAGAAATGGTAAATCGTATCTTTAACATGTCTGATACGACAGGCATCGTCCACCTATTTAAGACCATAGGTTCTGGACTATTAAGCACCTTTCAGACGGTCCTCGGAGTTATACCAAACTTTATACACTCCGTATTTGGAAGCATTTTTGGAGGACTTCCGCTGATCCCGTTTCTAATAGCAGGTATCCTGATTATCATTTTTCTGCTACGCAATGGACGTCCCAGTCACCAAGAAGATGGAAACAGTACTCCTGGAGCGAAAATACCGTGATCGCATGGTGCAACATCTGGGCATACCTCGCCTGAGAGAACTAAGTGCGTCTTGGTTCTTGTCATTTAGACCAGTCTGGATGGACTGCATCTTACCTGTCCTCCGATGCCTGTTTTGCAGAGAAGAATGCGTGTTGGATCTCTGTCTGACACTCCCATCATGTGCGCAACTGGACGTTGATACTTTACTGGACCCAATAACGGCCCATGTTCTACAGTGTCCCCAGCGTACGCCAATGTTGATGGTGGCATTCCTAGAGCCTCCACAGGTAGTCACGGCTCCTGTTGGTATGGACACCGGTTCCTCCTCTGACACCCAGGCCTTGGACGGGCCACAGGCTGCCCCAGCGTCGGCTGTGGACGGCACGGAAAATCATCTGTGCTCGATTGACATAATCTGCGAGGTGTTACAGGGACCGTCGTCTGCAGAAGCAGACAACGATAATGTTGCGTCTACCAGCCAGGACACACAAACATTTGACTCATTTTGGCCCGTCATGTGCTGGGAGAAATTCGACTTTCTGAAAAACAAACAGAAAATTGGAACTCCATAACACAATTGACATTCTTTTGAGCATGCATGGCTTTCAAATGCTTGTAGTAGTTCGAACTATACCTACGGACACATTAGAGCTATGGCTTGAGTGACAATTTACTTTTCAAATTTTTTTAAAAGATTTTTAGAACTTTTTATTATTATTTTTAAACTAAAAACGAATGCTTTTAAACTATTAGCGTACCAGTGACTAGTCAACCTAGTAGTATGTTGAGAATTGAACTATGTCATCTTTTTGGAAGAGGAGTGGGTGTTATATTCCATATAGGTACCATAATATAGGCCCAGGTAACTTCATAACCCTTCACCTATATTCTTCCCTACATTACACTTATAATGGTTTACAGGGACTGACCTTTTACCTAGATACAAACTGCATTCAGAACGCGGGTTTTCCCTAGTTCGAAATCTCATACATTATGCATGAGGATTCTTGGAAGCACAGCAGGACTACCATCTCCTGTATAATATCTATGTCATCCTTAGTCCGACACAGTAATACGGCGAGGTAGGACACCTGGGGAGACCTATGGGTATATATACATCACATCTTGCTAAGAGAGGGAGAGGAGATCAAGACTTCCCGGCAGACACACTGACCAGAGACGCTGAGGTTCCTTCATGCAGACACTCCAGCTCGCAGTGGTCTAACATCCCTCGCGGGGTGTTCACCTCGAGACCAAGACGGGGTCCCACAGTCTCTCACTTCAGGTAATGGGGTTGACTTTATCCTAGAGGGATTCTTGGCTTAACACCTACACACATGCTAGATACACTTAGGTACATCTAGTTAGGGAGGCATCGTAGGAGTACGCACCTTTTAATTATCATGTATTTTATGTACTTGTATGTATTCATGATTACTGCAAGATGGTAGAGCTCTACCATCCGTTTACTTTCATAGTGCTTCTAATCCTATATATCTGCTACTGTCTAATGGTTGTTGTAGCTCATCTATTTTACACCAGGATAACAACTGTTCAATAAATACTTATTGAAAACGCCCAACCTGTTTATTCTGTGTACCTCTCTAAAATAGACTAAGTAAGCACGAGTGACTGAGCGAAAAGTAGTATATTGTTTCCACGGTCCTGAGGGATCAGGGTTGTCACGTTCGATGGTTGCCAAGAACTATTCTCTCCTTGATAAGAGGAGAATTTAGTGGCACTGTGAGCTAACTGGTACAAAAGGCCAACATACCGGGTGGGGGTGTTCAGAATCAGTCCGACACCAATCCTACAGTGTATGCTGTCCGAACGTGCAGATCCTGTATAGGTTTTATAGGAACTACACGACATTGCATTGCCAATAGCTTAAACTCTCGTTAATGCAAGACCTATTGCATTGCAAATGCTTGTTTATGGTAGCTGATAGGTCTGTGTTATAGAGATTAAAAAGGTTGGTGCAAGCACACAGACGTTTGGTATTGGTAGTTTGTTCCTGCTTGCATAACCCCTTTCGTTTCGTTTCGTTTCGTTTCTTAAGCTTTATTCGGTTCACAAAAAAGCAACCATAAAAGCGAATCGTACAAGCATAGCGTATATCCTTTACAATTTCATTAAAATACTAAACACGAAAAATTCCATACATGAATATATATACACGGGACCTGTATATCATTCTTTTAATCAATTAAAAACCATACTTTTTCTAGCATAAAATGATTTTAAAATGAAAGTAGATATACAATAACAGATCTCGGGGTCTCCTAATGTAAAAAGTAAACACATAGCAGCTCGTGTAGTTTTAACATTATACTTATGAAACAATGGTTTAAGATAGGCGATTCTATAATTCAGGTATAATTCACATAGTAGCAGAAAGTGCAGAGTGCTCTGTTTAGTGTGTTTATCACAAGGACAGGGGCTATCTGAATGCTGTTTGATTTCTGGAAACGCAACTAGATGATGTACGAGACCCAATCTCATCCTAGTTAAAACGAAACGGTGAGATGGTTTGGTAACAAAGGTTAAATAACTTTGGAAACCAGTGGTATCAATATACGAGTGGTACAACTGATATGTTGCTTGATTCCCCACGGTACGCAGCCTGCACTCCTTCTTATAGGCCAAAAACCACCCTTGATCTCCCGTTTGTTCAAAATTAACATGTCCTGAGGGTTTCCAGAGATGGGGGAGTTAAATATTTCTTTGAGAACTATTGAAATATAATTTAACCATGGAATTTTATGACAGTTGTCTAGTCGTAAACAATCCTTAATAATGGTCTGTGTAAATAATGTTTCCTCCTTTGACCATATTGATCTCCATAATAAAACAGGTCTCATTGCAATCAAGTCGATTAGATACTCAAGCCCCACCTCGCTATGAATAAGTTCTGATGATGCAGACGGGGGCAGGCATAAAAGCTTTTTAGGAAAGAATTTTCATCTACCTGCACATCTTGGCATGAGGAATAACCCCAAACCCCGGCACCATATAGAGCGATAGAGGCACATCTGGCTTTATAAATATGGAGCATATCCTTTAATCTACTGATCCCCTAACTTAGAGGCAAAGCTAAATACCCCATACATGCTTTTGGCCATCTTAGACCGAACATTTGATAGTTCACGTGACCATTTTCCATTTCCTGAGAATGTAATCCCCAGGTAGCAGAAATTGTCAACAGATTCTATTTTTTCACCGTCAATGAAATAATTCATTATTTTCTTAGGTTTGGTACCACAGACCATAGTGAAAGTTTTAGCCTTGTTTATCAACAGTTTCCTCCCCTTTACAAAATCTACAAAACCGTCGATAAGGCGCCCTAGACCAATCGGTGTTCTGGATAAAAGAACCGCATCGTCTGCATAAAGCAGGACCGGTATATCTTCACCATTAGCCTGTGGGGCGTCCGCCTGTATCAATTTAAGGGCTGCGTCTACTTCATTAATAAATAAGATAAAAAGCAAAGGTGCCAAGACGCAGCCTTGACGGATACCTCTTTTAATGTCGAAATTAGGGGTACATTCGCCCCTTGGCCATATCGGACACAGGTTGTTAATTTCTCATACAGCCTAGCCAGAAAATAAATGATCGATTCTGGGGCACCAAGTTTAAGTAAAACTGGCCATAGGATTGCGTGGTCTACCAAGTCAAAAGCACTGCTAAGATCAGCGAAACATAAAAGAGACCCCTTGTTTCGCACAAGTGTATTTACCAATTAAAAGCTCCAAATTAATACATTGTTCCAGCGTACCCAGCCCCTTTCTAAAACCTAATTGTGCTTTTGTTAAAATCCCCTTGTCAGCTACCCATTCTTCCAGTCTCATAAGTAAAATCCTACTCATTACCTTCACAGAGGAGTCAAGGAGGGAAATTGGCCGGTAGTTCTTAGCTTTAGATTTATCTCCCTTTTAAAAATGGGGATAATAACCGATTGGCCCCAAGTTATTGGTACTTCCTCAATAACCGCTGCATTAAAAACTCTGGTAAGTATCGGGCCCCAAAGATCCGGAGCAGTTTTATAAACATCTATTGGGACCCCATCGGGGCCTGGCGCTTTACCTCCTTTACTACCACTAATTCCTATTACCACCTCATCAAGTGTAACATCTATAGGAATAATGGGCCATAACCTCGATATAGATACATCCTTATTGTCATCCCCTCCCGGGTTAAAAATGTTAGAGAAATGTAATACCCATTCCTCACTGCTGACATGACTTAAAAGTTCTGGGTATGAATCATTTTTCAAAAAGGTAGATTAACTGTTTCCCAGAACAGCTTATTATTAGAAGTGGTCGCTGCTATCGTAAGGTTATCCCAAGCCTCTTCTTGAAGCTCCCTTTTCCTTTGTTTGAGGGCAATTTTATATTCAAGTCTTAATTTAGCAATTAACATATCGTCCTTAGGTCTCAACGAGAGTGCATAACCCCTTTCATATCGTGCCAGGTGTTCGAGTGCAAAGCTTGACCTATTTTAAGCGATTCTAAATCAATACATAGTCCATCATGCTTTCTCCACTGCCTTCGTAGACTCTCTTTGTTGAAGGTTGTGTGGTAATCCATTACACAATAATAGAGGCTTTTCCTCAAATCCATTGTCTTGCAGTGGGCGCTATCTTGTTAACAGGGATTGGCTATGATTAAAAGCCTCCCTGTTCCCTGGCCAGGATATTATTCTTTTCCACCTATTTGTCAATATACTTAGGCTGGTGCGGAAATCTTGCCAATCTATAAAAAGGGTTCACCACTTCTTCCCATAAATTATAGACCTATAAGTCTAATTGATGTCAGCCAAAAAATCTTTGCTCGTGTACTGCTGGGCCATCTCCAGATTTGGATGGTAGAGCACAAAGTCCTGAGCCCATTCCAAGCTGGCTTTAGAGAAAAGACGTCTACATTAGACCAAATCTTCAGGCACCAACTCCTGTATTGGAAGATGGTGTCTATAGAGAGTGGCAGCCTCTACCTAATCTTCGTGGACCTAAAATCCGCGTTTGATCTGGTGCCAAAAGAAAAAGTGTGGCCAATCTTGAGTGATCTAGGGGCCCCAGTCTATCTATGTCATCTGTTAAAGCGGCTCCATGAATTCAACTATTCCCAAATTAGGTTCGGCAAACATGAAGAACTTACCACCCCTATACGCATAGACAGAGGAGTCCGACAAGGTTGTGTCCTTGCCTCCACTCTTTTCTGTCTATTTATAAATGCATTGGTAGACTCAATTGATGGCGGGGAAGGACATCGATGCGCCCAGGTTAGCAAACCGCAAAGTACCGGCAATGATGTTTGCCGATGATACTCTGTTGTTCTCTAAATCACCTATGGGCTTACAGAGGATCCTCGACAACTTCAATGCCTTCTGTAAATGTAGGGGGCTTGAGATCAATACCCAGAAGACCAAATTTATGGTCTTCAATCCAGTTAGCAGTACCCGACCAAACCCCTGCTTACAAGGCATCCCTCTGGAGAAGGTGTCCGTATTTGAGTATCTCGGGGTCACCCTAACAGAAAAGATGGAGTGGGGAGCTCAAATAAAAAAAAACTGCTTAAAGTTAGCTCAGACCACGGGGGGGTTGTCTAAGTTATTTAGGAATTCCACCTATAAACCCGTTGGCCCGGTAGTTGAAATTTATAAAGTTCAAGCCAGGGGTGCCGCTATGTATGGGGCTGAAATCTGGGGGCACTGTTCTCCCTGCACCATAACTAAGATCGAGAATACTTTCTTTAGGCAGCTATTTGGTCTTCCCCTCAGCTCCCCCCTTACACCGCTTCGCCTGGATCTTGGGGTGAGGCCAATTGAAGACGAAATTGCTTTCAGACCCCTCGCATTCTGGCATCGTCTGCGGTCCACTCCGGAACTGGTTGAATATAGGGTAGAGCTGAGGGAGGTCTTGAGCCTTCATGGTGAGGGCAAATTACCTTGGCTAGTTCATGTCAGGGACACACTTTTGGCTATGGGTAGACCACATCTATGGCACAATGCTGAGTCAGCTTGCCCCACAATATGCAGGAAGGAACTGGCACGGAGTTATAGGGAGAGTAAGCTCGCACACCTGCAGAGGAGCCCTACAACTGGCTCACTTACAGCAGTATTCCTGGGAATCAAAGATCAGTATAGATTTGAGCCCGTATTGGACGTCATTCATCCCGCCCTAGCCAGGAAGCTATACTTACAATTTAGGTATGGGGATCTCCCGCTGCATGCCTTCACAAATAAATGGGCTTGTTCAACTCCATTGGGTTGTCCGGCCTGCAGCAATGTAGAGGAAACAGAACTCCATGTATTCTTTTTCTGTCCGGGCTATAGGAAGGCTAGGCATCGATGGTTGATCCAGTTATGCAGAAACCTGGGATCCCAGCACTGTGCAGAGGCATTAAGGTTATTGAAACATAACCCTTATATGACCATTGTATTTGCGGTGTTGCGCTTTTTATTCCCTATGTGGGGTGTACGCAGAACGCTTTGATTACCAACTCTCAGGTTCACGCTGACAAACCCACAATGTTTTAACTGGATTTGGTTCCTTTTTTCCCATTTTTTATATTTATGGTTTTTATGTGTGTTTTTAGTGGTTGTAATATGACTGACAATTGCTTTTATTAATGTCTTATATTTGTATACATTTAGGTCTATTTTATGGGGTGCTGGTCTTTGTGATGGCAATTTTTTCAAGGCTAAAGGTTCTGGGCACGTGCCCATGTGGACTGTCTTGATGAAATGTTACTGTAAAGCACATGCACTTTTATGGCCACTGGTCGAAATAAAGTTTCTTTGATTGATTGATTGATTGAATATACTGAAGAATTAGTTTCACAAAAAGCTTTTGCTCCTAGACCTTTAATTCTGTCATCTGATAATTGCTAGTACATGCTTGCGACCCCTTTTTTGTGTATTCGCACTAGTACACTGTGAAATCGTGATTTTGGTAACATGCCTATTTTCAATACTTCACAAAAGAAGGATAATAGTATTTTTGCCAAAAATAAGAGGTTATATTTCAGCATTATAAAAGGCAACCAGTAGGCCTGAGCACACTAGAGGAATTAGTGGACCATATCAGACTTATTACAGCTTTCAACTTAGCGCTTTGAACTATGATACTATTACTGAAGCCAAGGATTTCAATATGAGATGAAAAGCCATCAATGCCATATAAGTTGTACACATGATTACTCTAATTTTGACTTGATATCAACCAATCAGTATAGAGTCTGCAATCATTGAGCAGAAACTCCTCACACCCTTCACTTTTACACTTTCATACCACGATAGTTGTTCAGCACTCAATTTCAAAACTAGTTAAATGTACTTAGTGAATTCTAAATCTATTGTACACAATTGGTATTTTCAGGCAATCTCATCATTTAGTCCCAATAAACAGATGTCAGGATAATTTCTTCTTTCAGTAAATCTTTATTCTTCTCTTTTTATCTTAAAATCACATCAGTTGAATAGTAGCCAACACGTTTCGTCCGCCAAGGACTTCTTCAGGGCTCAATACACATGTTATCATTCCTCCTTCTCGGTTCGATGAATAATGAAGTTAGTTGTTGTATATGCAAGTTTAGAGTACAATTGCTCTGCCAGTATCTCAGTGTGGCATCGGGTTCAAATAAAACACTTTCAGATATGCCCCGTTTCTCCTGGTTGAATTCTCTCTTGGCTAGTCCCAATTCTCTGCGGTATTCCCTTTTTGTGTGAATGTAATCACATTAAGACCAGGGTTTTCCACGTCCAGCGCTACCTGTCAACCCAGTTGTAGGACACATTTATATTGGAGCTTACATCTCTTATTAAACTATGTAGATTTAATCTTACATCATCAGACATGCTAAGGGGCTTTTTAAGTAAATGATTTGTATTTAGGAAAAACCACAGCGATTCTACAAAAAAATACCATAGTAACTGTAAATCAAAATCATCTCTTATAGACTTCTTGGTAGCCTCCAGAAGTGAATCAGTAAATCAGTCTCGTCCCTAGTTTAGCAGTATTTTAAATTTGTGTTAAGGCTATTTCCTCAATGAAATTTGTGTTTTCTTTGTTTGCCCTAAGTTGGCAGGGTATGCCCAGACGTGGGTCCCTTGCTCACTTTGCCACTGGAGTCAAGCTAGCCTGGCTGATGAGGGCTGTTAGCCCGAAACCGGTCCCAGGATGCTTGTTTCCGGTCCAGGGAAGACATGGCTTGGCAGTTCGGGCTGGACTGTTCCCATGAGTTACAGGGTCAAGACTGATTTGCATATAGCTGTGTCTGAACTGGGGTGGCGAAGTGAGCTAAAGAACGATGATGGATTCAACCCAGATATGTGACTGGGGGTGAGTGTCTGAAAAGTTTCAGCGCTCCGTCCATCATCTCCTTGTGTTTGCTTTATTTCCTCAATGAACGCATCCATTACCTCTAATGTGCTGTTGATACCACAACCGATTTCTTTTGGAAATGTAATTTGTGAGTGGTTGCTTTTCCAGCAGCGGCTTGTTCCTTAGGGCTCCGGAGCGACGTCCCTCTGAAGTGCTGGCATGATTCTTATCATTTGCATTTCATCTTTTTTAAACCGCAGCATATTACTTTTGAAAAACATCTGGCTGCCTGGCCCGAGGTTTATGGTCAGACAGCCAGGCGCTGGGTAGTAATGTGCACTTGCATATGCATCAAATCTTGACAGCCGGGTGACGTCATGACGCAGCAGCCTGTGTTAGCCATCAGGAGAACTTGATCCTTTGTGTTGTTTAGTGCCAATGAAAACTTAAACCTTATCGGGCGCTGCAATCTGAAGCCCTGCACGCTATAAACCACATCACGCATTGGCAGTCACTCCACACTACTTAAACTAGAGGAACACATTGGACAACCACCCCCACCCAACCCAACCCCAGTTTATCTTCACTTTCTTCTGCAACGCCGATTGTCTTTGCTGTGCTGCACCCGATCGGTAATGACGTGAGTTTTTATAAAAGGAAGGCCTAAATCATAGGCCAAGGGAACCTGATGGCATGACTGTGTACTTATTTTTGCCACTTGGGACAAAGATACTATGATACAACGGGTACACCGACAGAGCTGTCCCAGGTAAGACTTTCGACAGCAGTAATGTATGGCAAGAGACAGTCCGTAAGTGAAGTTCCTCTGCTTCCCAAAGAATCAATGCCACTGTAATTAAAAAGTGCTTTTTGGGGCTCTTGGCACTTGCTGCTATGTTGCTATTTTGTCCCCAAATTGTATGCTTTCAAATAATAATAGTAAAGCCATATTTTGAATTCATTAAAAAAATTGAAGCCGCAAAGCATGCAAGTTTTTTTGTTCCATAACTTTCTCTTCTTCAAAATCCTTCTTTGAGAATGTTCTTAAAGGGACTTTCAGTGGCCTGCACGGCTTCTCGCTCTACCTCTCTTAAAAATTAAACCTAATGGCCATTGTGACTTGCGGTACAATTGAAGTATTCCACTTGCTGACAGTGGTCTTGTACAGCGTTGTTGAGCTCACTGTATTGTTTGTGGTCCACATCCAACAGTCCCTTTGCCCTGCATTGTCTGCACTGTGGTTGAAAAGACTTCGCGCACTGCTTTTCGAAAAGACGATTGCAGGAGTATCAAGGTGGTGGGGCAACGAAGGACTGATTACGGTCCCCGTGGAGTGCAAAACGAATTTGCAGGCAGGAGCGGAAAAACGGGATGAGAAGTTTAAGGGCGAAGTCCACTCCCCGTGGCTTAGCTTTGATCTTTCCCTCCCATAGACCGCTAGTGTTCGTAGTGGTTTGCTGACGTGGCGCCTCTCTGCCCGCTTCACTCTACATTGGCTTGCTAGAGTTGGTTTCCCTCACGAGGATCGTTTCTCCTTTGACAACCTCGTTTGTACTAAATCAGGCACGTGTTATTCCTTCCCTCATTAGATATGACGGCTCTCATTTGCCAGCCCACTTCCTTTATTAACCAAGGCCCCCCCCACCTCCTTTTCTCCCGCAGCTGATGTTCATCTACTTGCCTGGACTTCGCGCTTAAACTTCTCATCCCGTTTTTCCGCTCCTGCCTGCAAATTCGTTTTGCACTCCACGGGGGCCGTAATCAGTCCTACGTTGCCCCACCAGCTTGATACTCCTGCAGGTACGGATCCTGTCCTTCTGCAACCACTACTTGGTTTACCTGATTGCCTGTTCCACTTCAGTAATTGTCCTTTCACCCCTCAGATATCACCTGGACAGCCTTCTCGCCTTCGCCCTTCGACTTGGAACATTCTCCTACTATTCAGGTAGTTCTTCTCCTCTACTCTACCCTGTCCTTTTTACTACTTGACCCTTTTGGTCACCCCTGGGCCTCATTCCTGTTTTTCATTATTTACTACACAGCACTATTACAAATTCAAGTAACCTGATGACGACCTGAACTCAGACAGGTCGAAACGCCGTCGACCACCCAGCGTTACCCCTGGCTTCAATGTGGTCAATTTAAATATTTTAAAGCGGAATACTTACCTTGTATATACCTTCTTTTTGTTATTGACCACAAATTTTGTTGTATTTTTGCGCCGTTCTCGCTGTTTTTTCACCTCATTGTGTCACTGCACCGTTCACTGTCACAAGCACATTCAGTGCACAACCCACTTATGGTTACTTATACATACAATGTACTGTAGTGCTGTTATAACTACTTACAAATAAGAACCTTTTGTCTTCCTACGATTTCTTTCGGTCTCCCTTTTTTCCATCTCTCCTTTTGATTAATTCTTTTTGTTTAAATTGCCTTGTCTATAATTCCCCAGCATTCATTCACCTCAATAGTACTAAGATCACTTGCCATTACATTTATTTACTTATTTAGAGAGTCCAAACGTCTGTTACTAAGTTAGGGCAGCACTTTACTGGCGGTAAATAAAAGTCACAAACTATTATTGAATTAAAATTTTGCCCTTGGTTATTCCAGTTGCATCTTACAACTAGATTATAATTAGTCACCAGCAAAGGTACAATATCAGAGCATCCCAAAATCACAGCTATTATTATTACTGATCTGCTCTTTGGTCCACCAGGATTTGTTGATTTTGCTACTTGGCTGAAAAAATACATCAATGTATGTTATTTCATTTAAGCACCATTCCTTTCAGACAAATACATTGCCAAGAATTTTTAAAAAAACTCATCAATTGTTGAATTACCTACATATATCCAGCAATTTTCCAAAGTGCAAATTTTTCGCCATTTGAACACCGAAGGCCAGTTTTATTTTTGCTGGTCAGTGATGTGGTCAATTACTATCATTAAACCCCTCTACCCTTAATTGAGTCAATATCCTGGATATCTAGCCCCAATCATCAGTGGATCTTACACCTAGATAACCTTGATCTCTCATGCTGTTTCCTAAATGTGTGGCCTAATCAATTTACTAAGGGTTAACTTTGTGGCATCTATTTTTGACCTGAACTCTAGGACTCTTTGCTTGATGGCCGTTGTAGTGGCCATACTCTCTATTTATCAAATCCTAATTCCACATCCAATTTGTAAACTTCATTTAAACCAGCAAGCCCATGAAGTGTGACACCTCTATGCTTATTAATAAAGTGTAGAATGATAGGATAGGGATCTGTAATTTCCTCAGCAATTCTGATACCCATATTTCAATAGATCATCCTGATTTCCTATTGTAAGCTCAACAGCTTTTTTATCTGCAAACTCCATTATCGTAGCTCCGCTCTGTGCAGTGGCGGTTGGTGACCCTCAACAGTGGAGAGTCGTCGAGTCGAGCGCCAAACCCAGTGGCAGGCTGTAGTATAATGAAGAACGCTCCAAGCCAGGTAGCTTTTCCATGTAGGTGTATTGAGTAACAGGATACATAGTAGAGTGAGTAATCCTTAAGTCAGAGAGTAAGCAAGATGGTAAGCAAGAGAGTAAGCAAGAGCCCCACCAGGAGCAGCCTCCCTGCTGCTCAGCCCATCCACCAACTGATTCACGCACGCAAACATTCCAAACACCAACATTCTATCAAGCAGTCAATCTGGCTGAGCAGCGGGATACCACATATCTCCCTCCTTTACAACGGAAAGGAAGGAAGTTTCAAAAGGCATAAAAAGTAGCAAGAAAAATGAGAGGATAAAATACTGAAAGATGGCATGGAAATTAAGAATGGAAAAAGCAAGCGGAGGAAGTAAAGTGAACAGGAAGAGACAGGAAAGACAAGTACAAACGACACATGCACCATCTCCCTTTCCACCAGAAACACAACAAGCACACACCCATACCAAAGTCTAGAAAGAAACCAAGTACTAGGATCATGCAAGCTGGCCAGGCAAACACGAGGAAAATACAGGGTGCTAGCAAGAAGTTGAAGAAGTGAAACAACCAAAGAAGTAAAGAGAAAAGAGAAAAGATGGAAGACAGCCGTAGACGGAACAAGGAAAGAATGGCTGCTCTACACAGAAACAGGAGCATGGGGAAAAAATCCCCAGAAGCACAGCAAATAACGTGGTGTAGAGCTCACAGAAATAGGAAAGGAGAGGAAAAGAAGAGACAAGCTACACCAGAGAACTTCCCCCAAGACAGGTTGGGGTGGAAAGTGTGGGAGGATACCACACGGTACAATGCAATAACAATACAGGAACTGCAGAACTACCCCAAACAAGAGCTGGGTTGGAAGGTGTGGGAGGGGCCCACACAGCACAAGGTACAAATGTAAAATGCAGGAAAAGTAGAACTACCCCAAAGACAAGTCGGGGTGGAATGTGTGGAGTAAGACCACACGGCACACATATACGCAAGAAATGCAGTACTTCCCCCAGCGCTAGCTGGGGTGGAATGTGTGGAACAATGCACACGGAACAATGTAGAAAGCAGAGATTTGCGGAACTTCCCCCAGCACTAGCTGGGGTGGAACGTGTGGAGCAAAGCACACGGCACAAAGCAAGGGGTAGAAAAGTAATCATGAATGCAGTACATAACCACTTGCACAATATCATAAAAGAAAAACTTTCTGAATAAAAGTTTGGGCACAGAAGAACTAGAGCATTAAAATGGAACATGCAGAAGAACAAAACATGTATAGAAAGGTTTCCTAGAAAAGAAACTAAAGCATGTAAAATAACACCCATGGCAGCAAGGATTGAGTGAGTAATCCTTAAGTCAGAGAGTAAGCAAGATGGTAAGCAAGAGAGTAAGCAAGAGCCCCACCAGGAGCAGCCTCCCTGCTGCTCACCCCATCCACCAACTGATGCACGCAAACATTCCAAACACCAACATTCTATCAAGCAGTCAATCTGGCTGAGCAGCAGGATACCACACAGGCACTGTAATAAATCAACAATGCCTTTAGGCTCAAATTCCACAGCTCTCAATCATGGCTCGTTAACAGATTCTATACCGGGCCGTGACTGAGAGCTCTGGAATTAAGGCTGAAAGCAATGCTAGTTTCTCACAGTGGGCAAAAAAGGAAAAGAAAAATGAAAAACTAACGTACCTTTTTAGTCTCGATTGTAGTCAGCGCGAATCCTCCTGGAGCCTCAACCCGTTTCCCTCTCCAAATCCAGATGCTGCTTTCATGCTGCAGATGAGCAGCATGAGAGCAGCACCAGGATTGGCTGGAGCGGGATGCCTCGATGCTCCAGCTGGCACTGGGGGCTTGTGTCTGCTCTCTTCCTAGCTGTCTTAGACAGCTGGGTTGGGAGGTTTACACTGCACATGTCAAGCTGGCCGTCGCAAAACAGCCGGCCAAAATGACATGCGCAGTGTAAACTGGTGGCGTGAGCACCACTCCCCTGCTACCAGTCAGCAGCAATGGCCCGTCCTCAAACACTGCTTGGGTGGGAAGCAGTGAAAAATAAAATGGTAATCAATTTTATTCCCATTTTATTTTTCACTTTTGCTGCACTGGCAGCAGGGGGGAAATGCTCTTTTGCCCTAAAGGGGGGCCGCCGCTGGCTCTGTGGCAAATCATTTTCCAACACAAATCTGACTGATACGATATCTTTGGACATCGGATTCACCAATTCCAGACAAAAACCGCAGAATTAATTAGCAAGATTTTCAGTTTAGTATATCATAAGAGCGCTCTCTGAGGCATAAAAGGGGTAAATACTAAAGTGCAAGACGCACCACTGACAGTTCTATTCTGCATAGCCCCTTCCTTCTGTAACATAATGTCTTAGCACAAGGATTAAGTGGTCTCTATGTGTACTGCTAGCTTCCCTTTGCAAATTTTTCAAAAAATATATTTGCCCATCTTTACCTACACAATTAAGCTGGAGCATTATATCTATGGTTAACCCTAACTTTTCTCCTTCAGCCATAACGGTATTGTGTCAATGCTGCATTCCTCGATTGTGCTTGTAGGAGGCTGGTTTATCTGCAGCCCCATTTCTACATATGCAGTTACAAGTTCCTGAATTAAGTTTTTTTAAAAATAATTTATTAATGATTTTGTCCTAAGACATCAATGAATTCTAGTGGCAAACTTTTTAATTATAAAACTACCTGACAATAAGGGCATGACATACATTATTTTGAATAATGAATCTTTATTGAACACTACAGGAAACACGTTTTACAGAAATTTCTTCCTAATTTCATGAAATGAGTATATTGATTTTGTGAATAATCTATTTTGTAACGTTACAAATTGGAATTTAAAGATTATTTATTTGAATAACGGAGGTTTGTACCAATACATGATATGAATAGTATTTTGTCTGTGTTTATTAACATACAAACGTATTTCTTTGATGAGTGGCGCATGTTCCACAAATTGACAAAGGCTTTCTGCCAAACGCGTTGTTTGTTTGCACAATAAATGTTCATGAACATCTGGTGTGCCACATCTGTATTTCCTTGATTTGGATTGGATTTTCTCCTAATATATATATATTCAAAAGAAACAGTTAACAATAAAACAGCACCTACTGACAGGAGGACTGCTTCCCTCCCCTGCTTCCTGGCTATATCATTAATGTGTGGAACCTTTTTGCTATGGTCACTGGTTGATCTATTCAAGACAAAGCCACCTTCGCCAGTGTGAACCAAATCTGCATAAATGTGTCCAATTTGTTGGCCAGTACCCTGGCAAAAATCTTTGTGTCTATGCCAAAAAAAAGTGAAATAGGATGATATGCCGTCTAATTAGTTGGGTCCTTGCCAGATTTGACCAGCAGGGAGATACTGCCTTCTACCATTTTGCTGGAAACTCCCTTGTCTGCATTAATGTCATTAAAGAGTGTTACAAGAATGGGAAGGAGTGGGGGGGCGTGGCTGACCGCCGAGCAAGATGGCCGTTTGCTGAAGCGGCTCCGAGCCCCGTCCACTAAATCTCCTTCCTTCCGCCACAAATATCCGTCTCCAGCTGCCATAACATAAACCAGCCAACTAACCTGAAACCGGAGGGAGCCAACTCCGGTGACGAATCAGGGCTCAACACAGATCCGATGGTAACAGCGTTGAGAGCTGGCGGATGCCGCGTGGCGAACCTGGGAACTGCCCGGCTCCTGACTGCGAGACAGACGGAGATCGGGGAAGAACGGCCTGCAGTACCGAAGGGGGGTACCAGAGTGGAGACGGCTATCGTCGATGACGACCGGAGCGTGGTTTGGAGCTGGGCCAGGTGACCGATATCGCTGCAGCAAGGCCTGAGGGGCGTGGTGCTCCTGCCCGCGGTTGGATAGCCCAGACGCCAAAGGCACCGAGGTAAGGGCTCGGGGGAAGAGGAGACGGGCGGACCAACAAAGTAAGAGTGACTGAGGCCCCCTCCGCTGCCCCACCGTGCTGGAGGGACAGAGAGACAGATCAGGAGGCGCCGCGTGGGGCTACAAGAACCGGCTTACGAAGGCGTGAGTTGAGTGCAGGTCGTAGACTCGCACCGGTGCCCACCACTAAGCTTACAAGGCACACTCCGGGACATAATGAATTCTCAAAGGCCTAAGACTGCAGTGGGGAGGTGAAGAGAAAGTGACTGGTGCAATAGAAATACTAAGCACAAATATCAAGATACCCAACAACAATAAGGAACTCTTTCACAGTATCAAATAGCGAGGTCATAAACGGCATCCAGCCAGGGCTGGGAAGGGTGAACCGTAAGGAAAGCCGACCCAGCCCTAAGTAGCTCCAGTACATGCAGAAAGACTGTTGCAGGCTAAGGTGAAGCAGGGAAGAACTACCGAAAACCAACAGGCCGCGGAGGGAGCGAAGGACCCACGGCAGGCGGTGGCGAGTAGGGTATTCCCCCTGTCCATGAATCCACTACTCCACGGAGTAGAGACACCGATGAAAGTGGGAGACGGGAGACAGAAGACGGACCACACTATGACAGGAGGGAAAGGACCCAAGGCCGGACAACAGACTAAGTTGGACAGATACATGGTCCCGGAAGAAGCGCAGCCCAGGGTGGCGCTATGGAGCTGGCGCCACAAAATACAGCTGGCCCTGTAGCAGAAGAGGCACTTAGGGGCCAGAGTTAAAGACATTGAAGCTACAACTGCAACATTGGAAACGGAAACTGCCTCGCTCAAAACACAAGTGACTGAGCTTCAAAAGACCACAGCGGATCTTGAGGCCAGGATTAAAGATGCAGAGGGCCGCTCAAGACGAAACAATATCCGTATACTTGAGGTACCGGAAAAGGCGGAGGGCCCGGCCACGGATCTCTTTGTGGAGGACTTAATATTAAAACAGTTGCAGCCCCGTGGCCTGTCTAAATTCTTTTCAGTCGAGAGTGCCCATAGAGTGCCGGGAGCCTGCCCACGGCCGGGTGCTCCCCCTCGCCGGAACATTGCGCGAATCTTCAACTTTAGGGATCGCAATGTGATCTTGCAAGCAGCCCGAAGTGCTCTGCCGATACAGTGCAAGAATGCATCAGTCACGTTCTTCCCCGACTTCACTCTCAAAGTCCAAAAGATGCGTCGCTCCTTCCTAGAGTTCAAAAAAGTAATGAGAGAACAGAATATTAAATACGCCATGCTCTTCCCAGCCCGTCTAAGGGTCGTAGCCGAGGGCAAAACGTGGTTCTTCAACACTGTAGAGAAAGCCTGGGAATGGCTGGAAGGCTGGAGAACAGCTTCGGGACCCAAAGCACGTGACCAACGCAAAAGACGGAGGAGAGACAGAGACAATGACGGACAACAGTGCCTGGCAGAAAAGCGGAACAACCGGGGTGGATCCCCTTTACTTGATGAAACCTAAACAAAGTCTTGGTGCTGACAATAATCGTATTCAACGAACAGCGGGACAGGACTAAATAATTCTTGCAGAGATTGGACGGGAGAGTGGCGGTCGCTCTCTTACTCTACAAAGTTAGTTAGAACTGAGTTCAGGGGTTGAAGGCGCTCTGAAATTGAGGGTGGTGGGCAGTTTGGAGCTCACTTTGCAGGGGAGCAGGGAGGGGGGACAATGTTGGGAACAAGTTATAGTTTTCGTTCGTTCCATTCCACAAGACACAGCACACAAAGAACACACACCCTTTGCCCACGCAGCCCAGGGAGTAGGAATACATGATGAGACCTCCCCCTAGTCTATAGCAATGGCAGAGTTGACTCAGGAGATTAGAGACGTCCAAAATCCCTCTTGGCCAGGTCCAACTTAAAAGCACAGCTACGACTTCTGTCTTGGAATGTCAACAGGCTGTGGGACATATTCAAAAGGGGAATTGTACTCCAATACATAAAACGACATGCCCCCAGCATTGTTCTTCTACAGGAGGCACACATGACTGACGCAAAAAACAAAGCACTAGATAACCGAGGCTACAAGATGCTGGCAGATGCAAGCTACACATTCACTTTCCATTTGGGGGCACACGGATCCCTCTCCAGAATTGATTATTTCCTGACCCTGACACAAGACTTGTCGCATATCCGAGAGATCTGCCATTTACCTAGAGGCATCTCGAATCACACACCTATATGGGTAATATATGACAGAACCGCCACAAGACGACAACAACACGGTATGAAACTCAACCTCTGGTATTTTAATGTTCCCTCTATTAAAAAGCACTCGCACTAGCCACTGAACACTACTTCAAGGAGAACATAGACTCGGTGAGCTCAGCAACAGCGCTCTGGGAGACGTACAAAACAGTCATCAGGGGGCAGGGAGATTCACTGGTGGTGGGTCACAAAAGGGACAAGTGAGCTCAAGTAGAAGGTAGAGAAAATGACATAGAGCAGCTTGAGCAACAGCTCACGCATACTGACGACACGGACATTGCCCACAGAATAACACTCAAGAAGCAGGAATACCGCAGATTAGTGACAGAGGAAGCCAAGATGAGACACAGGGTGACTATGCACCGTGTCTATGAGACTAGGGACAAAGCTAACAAACTACTGGCATGACTCGACCAAAAAGAAAAGGCTAACAACTGGGTACATCAATTGAACTTAGACAAAGAAAAGCACATAGCTGACGGAATAGAAAATATTCGCCCTCCACAATAGCGCCGCCGGAAGTCTGTCAGGAATTCTTAAGAGATATCCCACTCCCGGTTCTCACCGATGAAGAGAGATCCCTTCTCGAAAATGATGTAACCCAAGAGGAGATATTGCAGGCAATCAGAGAACTAAGATCGGGGAAGGCATTAGAACCAAATGGGTTGCCCATAGAATTATATAAACTTAATGCCGCACAAGTGGCCCCACGTCTGTTAGGGATGTTCGAAGAATGTAAGGAGGAAGGAGTGCTTCCTATGGATCAACGCATAGCCACAATTATTACTATACAGAAAACAGGGAATCCCCCTGGAGACTGCACATCCTATAGACCCAGCTCCCTCCTCAATGCTGAAACGAAGATCTTAGCCACATTATTGGCCTCCCGACTATTACAAGTAATCACCAGGCTAGTACACCCAGATCAATCAGGGTTCATGCCAGGCAGAAATACGGCACGAAACCTGAGAAGACTACACAGAATAGTTAGCAGAGCAGAATATATGTACAGGAAGAGGCCGTTATTCTCTCACTGGATGCCCGCATGGCATTCTACACAGTGGAATGTCCGTTCCTCTTCGAAGTGTTGGCGAAACTTGAATTCGTACCAAAGTTCCTTGGTTGGATCCGACTGGCCCAGGTAGTGGTCAATGGAGAGACCTCCCACACTTTCCCATTGCGATGCGGCACCCGTCAGGGATGCTCATTGTCCCCACTCCTTTTCGCCATTGTGCTGGAACCCCTAGCCGCATGGATACGAATGGACCCCCTACTACGGGGCCTCCGCTAGTCAAATCAGTGGACAGGATATCCCTGTATGCGGACGACATCCTTCTATATCTAGCGGATCCCAAATGTTCCTTAGCCAGAGTAATAAACATAAAAGATGGCTTCGGCCGTGTATCCGGGTATTCGATCAACTGGACAAAGTCCCTAATGTATATACTAAACGGCGCCCCACCAGAGATGCCACAAAACTGTAAGATCCAGGTGGTAACAGACAGATTTAAATACCTGGGGATATTCGCCTTGGCTGACCCTTCCCTATTCTATAAAAAGAATCTCCTTCCGCCTTTAGAAAGGCTAAAAACAGATGTACAACATTGGAGGTCGCTCCCACTATCCCTCCTAGGAAGAGTGGCGCTTTTCAAGATGATGGCCCTACCTCGCTTCTTATACGCCCTCCACAATACACCGTACCCAGTGCAAGCAAAATATTTTAAAACAACTCAATACTGCTAACACTCCTATGGAACGGTGGCACGTCGCGAATCGCACTTAAGAAACTAATGCATGGGTGGTATGAGTGCGGCATAGCCCTGCCCCATATACAGAGGTACTACTGGGCGGCACAATTGACCACGATCAACCAGTGGGAATACATGCCGGAAGACGAGCCATCGCTTAGGATGGATCGCCTACTGGTGCGCCCAGGCGGATATCAACGGGCCCTAAACTCGACACATCCAAAATCGCAGCAACAGAACCTGACAACAGTAACCATTAGTCTTTGGTACGTGACACACAGGGCTCTGGGTTGGCAAAAGAAGCTGACGCGGGCCACCCAATTGTGGGACACAGTGGCCTTAGGTACAATTGGAAATCACCCTGGGTTCGATAAATGGGATCTAATCGGCCTCTATAAAATCGGGGACTTATGGGCTCGGGGGCGGTACTACCCTTCGATAACCTCCGACAAGAATATAATCTTGCAAACACAGAGATCTTTTGCTACATGCAGATTAAGCATGCGTTACAGACAGCCATCCCGACTGGTGAGGAACTGCCAGACTACACCCCACTTGAAGACCGCCTTCTAAACGAGTATATGGCACGTAAAGCCACATCGCTCACATACCAGAAGATTAGCAACAACACGCCTGACATACTACTCCAGCTGCGGGCAAAGTGGATGGGGGATCTGGGCGACACAGACAATGAGGAATGGGCGGAAGCACTAGCCTCACCTAGAGAAATAGCCATTAAGGCAGGGTTCCGGTTGATTCAATTAAAAATACTACACAAGGCCTACTATGCATGCACTACACTAATGAAAATAGGGAGGACCCCAACTGAAAAGTGTCGCCGTGCATGTAACCAAAAAGGCACCTTTTTCACATCATATGGGAATGCTCTGTAGTGCAGCCCTATTGGGAGGGAGTATTTACCAAGATGAATGAAACATGGTACACGAATACCACACCCACGCCAAAATGGTGCCTACTAAATATTTGGGAAGAGGAAGAGGTTACTTCAGGGGGTAAGACATGGATGACATTGGGATTGGCCGTGGCTAAACGAAACATAGCTCATTGCAGGGGGGCATCGGCGGTGCCATGCCTGAGCGAATGGGAGGAAGACATGGATACTAACATGGTAGCAGAAAAGTCAGTCTATATAAGCAGGGGATGCCCTAAGAATTGGTCTAAAATCTGGGGGAGATGGAACGACTCCCGTGGTGGAATATGCACTCCGCCCATCCTCAGCGCCGGGCCCTGATGGGGTGTTTGCCTCCTGGGAGGGGACGAGGAAGGGCCTTTGGGAGGGGGAGTGTGTATCCAGTCAAGAAAGTTACCAATGCTATAATTTACCAATGTGATGTGTATCTTGTGGTATACTGCCTATGTTCTTTGGATTCCATTAAAAAGAACTTAAAAAAAAAAAAAAAAGAATGGGAAGGAGTGGAGTAGAGTGGTAAACCGGTTGTATAAAAGAAGGGTAAAGTCATATGAACCAGGGACTTAGGAGGGCTTTAAGTATTTTATAGCAACGAAGATCGCAGCGAATGTACAAGGGTCCTCAAGGGTTTCAATGAGGTTGTGGTGCAATTTAGGCAGAGAGACCAAATTGAGGTAGGTAGTATACGCTCTATCAGTAAGGATATCATTAGAGGAATTAATATTGTGATAGTAGGCATGGAATGCTTTGAGTTTCCTTCATTCATTAGTTGCATTGTACTCTTCCCATATCTAATTTACCCTATGAGCCCTTGTGCTTCACACACACTCAATGTATGAGTCAGTACAGTGCCTAGTTTGTTGCCCCTCCTCGTGGAAGTGAGCTCCCAATCTTGTTAGAATATCATTGGCCTTATCAAGCTTAAGGGTGCACAATTGGCCACAGGCAGCAACCATTTTCCTCCATATTTTTTGGAATGTGTCTGATTTGTTTTAGCTTTCCACATTTTTTCCAATTGAGTCACCATAGTCTGTTCTCTATTCGTGTGGTCTCTTGTGTGAGGGTACCCATACAACTGCCTAATGGCTTCCCAAACCACCCTCACCTCCGCCTTCCCTGTACTACTAAGACGAGTTATTTGTCAGGTTTCTCTCTGGCTTGGGTCTCTCAGCAAGGTATCATTTTAGAGCCAAGAACTTGTGGATTCCTCCTGACCCCATGTTGCCAACTCAGAGTTATTTCTATGGAGACATGATCAGAGAGTGTTTGAGGGAGCTGGTAAGCTCGTAATTGGGTATCATGTAGGCTGTTTTAGAAAATCTTGATCTGAGTGGCTCTACCTTCCCAGATATCTCAACCTCTCCTCCCAAAGGCACTCCGCAGGTCACTGTGGAGAACTGTAAGCCAGCTAAACAGTATAAACTTCAGCCCATGGGATATGTCTGATAGGATCCCAATAGCAAATTAGGAGCCCTGATCTATTTGTATGTAGATCATTTGCAAACGTATATACAGGGGGTTTCAGCATTTCGACACCTCAGGATTGTATACCCCCACCCGGCCCTCCTCATGCCTGCAACCATGTTCCAGGTTAGCCCTGCAAGCCCATACATCACAAGAGGGTCAAGATGAAAAGACGATTCGCAGCACAGGAAGTCTGCTTAGATATCTCAAATAGTCAATTCCATCCTCTGCTCACCCTCCTTCACTGGATCTACAAAGATGTTACAATAGTTCGGCCTTGTTGGTTTCGATTTCTTTCATATGTGAGTTATGATATCTGGACCATTTTATGACCGTCTGCCACTTGTTGCTTGGTTCCATCATTTCAAGACAACCATGTCAAGAGTGCACCTCAGCTTCATTATTTTTAAGGCCCAGGATCTCTTTAGCTACTGTAAGGGAGGCTGTGATTCAGTTCCTGCTCTCCCGTCCGAAGAAGATGCGTTTTTAGTGACCAGAGTGGGGCTCTTATCCTGATTTAGGTTAAACAACTTAATATTGTAGTGGTAGGATGAAAAGTGACAGAGCAGACACAAGCTTTACTCAATTAGCCGTTTCCATAGCACTGCCTTTTTTAAGGTAAAGCCAAATGTACTGCTCCTACTAACCTAACCTTGTTTTTATGATGCTTTAATTACTTTTCACTTATTTAAAAGCACATTAAAATCTCATGTTCATTTGTTCAACAAAATTGCTTGATCAATATACAAAGAATTATCGATGTGTACCTCTCAATAGTGGGGTATTGATTCACCAAGACGTTCCAAGTGGAATCAAACAGACAAGAGAGAAGTTTGAATTACCTGTGATGTCATTTGAAACACAGAGGTGCAAAACCCTGTTACCTATCTATAATCGTAACCCATCTACAATTGTATTTTGTGTCTGTCCTCAACCACCCACCAGCGTCCCCCTTTAAGTTGGTCTCATGGAGCAGTTACTGCGAGTGGAGAAAGGTCATAGGAGAGAGAACACACAAAATACACTTCCTCACCCCGCTCCCACAACACAGTGGGCCTGATTCAGGAAGGTAAACTCACACTTTTGTGTAGGATTACTATTTGTTTTGTATTCCCAAACCACAAATATAATTTTACTGATAGTAATTTTACAACTGCAGGGACTCTGCAGTTGGGGCGGAGAAACCTGCACATAAAAAGATAGGACAGGTCTATCTTTTCTTGCCACAGTCTCCGCAGTTGTAAAGTTACTATTAGTAAAAGAATACAAAAAAATTGTGAATTTACACAAAAGGTTAAGTTTACCTTTGTGAATCAGGCCCTCAGGCTCTCTGCCCTTACCTTCTTTCTACCACTCTCAGCAACTCCAATTTTGTAATCGAAAATTGACCTTATGCTATAGAACACACTGGAGACTGCAGGTGCTCAATAGGCTCTTGATTAGAATGAAGAGGTAGCACGTTAAGATGAATATAAGTAAAAGACCCACCATGAACAGGGACACAGACCCTCCTCAGCCTAGAGCTCCACAGACCCTGTTAACTGTACTGACCAGTCACACCATGGCAACGGAGTATGCCAGATCACACCATTCTCATGCAGGCATGGATGCTGGGTTTAGCCTCAGCATCCACATCCCAGCAGAAGGGATCACACAATACATCATACACAACAGAATATTGCCCTTCTCCTTTAAATTTAACAAGATACACAGATTTACACACAATCAGATACTTACACTCCCGTCAAATGCATAAAAGGAAAAACATTGCCTGCTCTCCTTGCCACCTTCTCCCACTTAGCATCTCTATCTTCCTTGAGAATTGTTTGTAAAAATGTTGTCTAGGAGCCCTCTCAAACACACTCTTCTCCAGGCCCACCCCAAAAACAAAATACCCGGTGTCCTGCCACCCAAACCCAAAACCATTTAAGCATTCCGTCCCCAACTCCACCGGAAGGCCGCCTCTCTGTTCTCAGTCAAATCTGACTGAGCAAAAGGGTTGTATAACCCTCCATCATGGTCGATAATATGAACTTGCAATGGTATCACATCCACTATTAAAGCATCCATCTGATTGTCTGGGCCAACACAGGTCAGTTGCCCCTTACCACTGTAGTTCTTCAGCCACTTCAACTATCTTACCTGTCCACAGATGGGGGAACCCTGACATGTGTAGGTTCAGCTGACGCGTTGTTGTGAAATGTCAATGCTCTCTATTTCTTACTGGAAACTGGCCTGTGGTACTTGTAACATCACCTAAATCTCGGGCCCTGAATGTACCTCCCCGTAATGTTCATTCTTGATTGGCATCGCATTGTGGTTGTAGATGATACTGTCTCACCGAGTACAGCTGGGCGGGACGCACATCGAATAATATCTGTAAAATACTAACTGTGCTGTTTTTATCCCTGGACATGTATGGCTATTATGCTGGCTTGTTGTTTTGTATGTGTTTTTGCATTTTCTTGAAATACCAATAAATACAATTAAAAAAAAAAAACTATCTTAGCTGTCCTGCATCCTACAGCCATCCTGCTGCCTCTGGTGGTCCTTGCCATTCTCGATATGCTGGAAGGGTGGACCATGTGCTGTGTTGGTGACTGTAAGCAGCTTTCATAAGTAGTGCATATGCTTCCCCTGATTCCTGCTTTCTGTGTGTTCCGTGGCAATGCTCCATCATTACTGACCCTGCCCACCATGCCATTAGAGTCAGGCTAGCCTGGCTGACAAGGGGTGATACCCCTAAACCAGTCTCAGGATGCTTGTTTCCGGTCCAGGGAGGACCTACCCTGGCAGTTCGGGCTGGACTGTTTCCATGGGGAGCAGGGTCAAGACTGATTTGCATATGGCTGGGTCCAAACTGAAATGGCATGGTGAGCAAATAGCAGCACAAACCAAGCCACCCTGGGTCAAAAACAAATGGAATCGGAGTGTGGGGGATTCCCTTTTATAGGACGAATTCCCTCACCCACCCGAAGGTGGCATGCTTCATCATCGGGAACCTCCTTGCACTGCGAACCTGGTCGCAGTGTGGGCTACAACCCCCTCACTGTGAGGGAGGAGCTCAGGGATGTTTTAGCTGTGTTTGCCAAGAGGTATACTTAAACCTTCAGATGAGCCGGGTGTGGAGGGGATGTGTAGAAATGGTGAGTGTGAAGTTAAAACTAACTCCCTGGTATGCTAACAATCAATTTTAATAGAGCATCCGGGGGTCAGGACTAAAATTAGTGTGCGAGCCATGCCTGGAAAATTTAACCTCGCATGGTTTAATGTGGTCATAGGGTCGACATGTTTCAGCCTAGGTGCCCTCCGCGGAGGTGCCGTGGCTTTCTTCAGGACCAAATGATAGTGATCCGGTACTTCTACATCCTCCCCAAGATACATAAGCCAAAAAGACCCCGCCCCCGGAAGACCCATCATTTCAGGGATTGGCTCCCTCTTGGACCACTTTCCCAGTTCGTCGATTTCTTTCTCAGACCGATTGTCAAAGGAATGCCAACGTTTCTTCAAGACACAAAGGATGTCCTTCGTACATTAGAAGGCTTGGACTTTAACAGAAACACTGACTACCTAGTCTCTCTCAACGTAGAATCTTTATACACCTGCATCCCACAAGATCAGACACTACGCACAGTTGAGATTCGACTAAACAACACTGACCTGGACACCATCACCCCCGTGCCTTTTATCATGACCTGTGCCACCCTGGCCGTGAAAGAAAACTTTTTCAATTTGAGGACACATTGTTCCTGTAGATCTCGGGCACTTCGATGTGCAGTACTTTCGCCCCGAGCCTGGCGAATTTGTTTGTCCATTCGATTGAACAAGACACCATTTTGATGTCGATCAACCCTTTTGAGTCAAATATTCGCCTCTGGAAATGTTACATCAACAATGTTCTTGTGGTGTGGCGAGGCAACGCGGAAGAGATTGAGAGTTTTCACCTCTGACTCAATTCTTGTAATGAATTCCTAAAATTCACTTGCGAATTCAGTAAAGATCAACTACCCTTTCTTGATCTTTTGATCTACACAACTGAAGATGGTCTATGTACAGAATTGTATACCAAACCGATGGCGAAGAACTTGCTTCTTTCTTATGCAAGCTACCATCCCAAATCCCTATGGGATCATTTACTGTTTGGCCAATTTCTGAGGAACCAGCGTAACTGCTCTGAAGTGACAAATTACAGGAAACATGCCTCCACCTTGGCAGGCCACCTTCTGGACCGACAATATCCTCACTCTTTGGTTAAAAAATCATTGAAAAGAGCGCGCAACAATCATCGGCAAGCTCTCCTGGAGCCACATCCGGCAAAGGAGAACACAGACAGACTGATCTGCGTGAGCACATTCAGTAGTAGGTCTAGCCTCCTCCAAAAGAGTATTAACAAGAACTGGCACATTCTGAATAAAGGCAGTGGCAGTCTGACAAAGCCAAAGTTTGCTTTTAAGCACAGCGCCAAGCTCAGGGACCAGTTAGTCCACACGAGACCACGCATTAAACAGGTATCCCAACAAAACACACTTTGGAACCTCCCACCAATCAAGGGGCACTTTCCCTGTGATAATTGTAGTATGTGTCGACAGACATCACACACAACCACAATAGTTATTGGTACAGACCGTGAATGGGGGCTAAGACACCATACCAACTGCAACTCTGAGGGCCTGATATATCTGATCACCTGCCCCTGTGACCTCAGGTATGTTGGTATGACGACAAGAAAGGTAAAAACACGCATGCTTGAACACAAGAGCACAATATGAGGCAAGAAGCAGATCAACAGGCTCACAGCACATATCCTGGAGGCAGGACACAATGCCAATGATTTTAGGTGGGTAGTCCTTGACAAACCCAACATTACCCGTCCCATTACCAGCATGACACAGTTCCTTTTTAGAGAAGAACAACGCTGGGTTTTCAGGCTGCATACTGATACCAACGGTCTAAACGATGAAATTCCCTGGTCTAGCCTTAACTAATAGACCTCTCCCTTGGTTTCATTTTGGGTTCCTACCACCTTTGGACCCTCGACCCTACACCGACCACTGGATGTTTTCTGGGTCCCCACTACTTTCTTCAACAGCAGGTTTGCTCTCTTTGGTCACATACTGACCGCCATGAGGGCACATTTGGCTTTGGGTCCCTCCCCCTTGTCACCTTAATACCGCAAAGTTGTGTTACAGCACTTCGCTGCGGTCAGTTTGGCCCCATTCACTCCTCGAATATGGCTGCCCTTTTCACCTTCCGGTAGGACCTGCACGGAGTCCACCGCTGTTTTTACTCTCCGATCCCGGATACCTTCCGGGTAGGCTGAGTCTCTGCCCTTGAGAGATTTTTATGCTGTTCTCGTGTGGCAGACCCCTCAGTTTTGGGTCACTGCACTCCACTGAAGGCTTTTTGAGGCTCATCTCGACCTTTCCAAGATGTCCGCCCTGTTCACCCCCCCCCCCATGCCGGGACCCACATGTACTCCGCCGTCGACTCTGCACACCTTCCGGTGAGGCGGAGTCATCGGCCCTCGAGAGACCTTTTATGCCAGATCCACTTGACATTCCCCTTCCTTATCCCAGATGCACATGCAGACTGATCAGGACCTTACCTCACGCGGAGGTAAGCGATAGCAGCCCGCACCGACTTTGAACTGCACTGTGCTACTAGTTGGGAGCGGCGGCATGGCTTTACACTTTCTCCGTACTCCGCCCTCTCATTTTGGGGTGTGTTTCTTACCTGTGTGACGGTGAGGACGATTCCTCCCGTACGCCTGCCACCTTGTTCGTAAGGGAGATACTTACTTTCCCTCCATTCCCCTTGAGTACCCCAACAGCGGAGCGTACTCGATGTAGTATCTTTACTGCATGCCCACATATGAGGTGCAGTTGTTTCACTGTTTGTTTGGTTCCACTAACCCGGTGGGCCTCCATTTTCCCTCACACATACCAAGGGGAACCTCTGCCTTACTTTGGCACCCATATATGAGCTGTTTCCCGACCCACTCCACGGTTTGGTCCCCATTCTAGGTGACTATTCCTAGCTACCAGTTGCATTACGGTGTTCGTGCTACCTTTTGTTTTGCTTCATTGGCGCTCAGCAACCGCTGTCCATTGCTGACCTGTTTATTCATGGACATCACTTGCTGTCCTTTCTGTGTTCTATCACTGTGCACCATAATATGCTTATCTCTGCACAGTCGTTTTACAAGGACTAGGATATATGTATATATGATAAACATTACATTTTATTCACACTGAGTACACAGAGTCAACTGTATATATCTTTTATGCACTTATGACTGTGAATCACAGCCACACTTGCCCCCTTCTGACTTCTTTTTAGGTTTTGGAACCCACCTTGAGTGCGCCGAGGATGAGTTGCCACTAGCTCCCCTACAAGTCGGGTAAGCTTTGGAACAGCCTTTCCATTATTTCCGTAGGCACAGTATTTCTATAACTTATATTTACTGGCACGGCATTAAAGGAGTGTTATTGAAATGTCTTCTATGTTTGTCATTAACTCATTTTTTGTTTATAGGGACACCGCTGAACATCAGCCCACCACGACTGATGCACTAATTCATCAGTTGTTTGTATCCTTTTTACACTGACTGAAGTTGGCACGGTGTCAAGTTTTCACACACTTTCTCTATCATTTGGTCCTGAAGAAAGCCACGGTACCTCCGCGGAGGGCACCTAGGCAGGAACATATTGACCCTATGACCACATTGAACCATGCGAGGTTAAATTTTCCAGGCATGGCTCGCACACTAATTTTAGTCCTGACCCCCGGATGCTCTATTAAAATTGATTGTTAACATACCAGGGAGTTAGTTTTAACTTCACACTCACCACTTCTACACATCCCCTCCACACCCGGCTCATCTGAAGGTTTTAGTATACCTCTTGCCAACGACAACTAAAACATCCCTGAGCTCCTCCCTCACAGTGAGGGGGTTGTAGCTCGCACTGTGGCCCGCTTCGCAGTGCGAGGAGGTTCCAAAAGATGAAGCATGCCACCTACGGGTGGGTGAGGGAATTCGTCCTATAAAAGGGAATCCCCCACACTCCGATTCCATTTGGTTTTGACCCAGGGTGGCTTGGTTTGTGCTGCTAGATTATATTAGAGGGGAGTCACCCCCTGCTGGTCGGTTAATCTCCTCAGGCCTTTTTTGTGTGTATACAAATGGTAAGCAAATAAACAATGGATTTAGGCCCATATCTCTGTACTGGGGGTAAATGTTTGACATTGTTCAGCATTCCATCCATCAATTGTTCTTTTTGCAGGAGAATTTGGACTGCAATCAGACAACTCTGCTAACAATATTATACCAGTTAACAAAAGGGATTCTATCAAAATTGGGTTTGCACAATCCAATAGGGATTTTAGCTCACAGTCTCACATGCATAGTGGCGACATTCTGGAACCAGGCAATCAGAAGCCCTGTGATCCCAAACTGGCTTAAATATACAATTTAATTTAAGCCCAGAGTGAGGAACATGTACTGGAACGACAGACTGCCATTGCACAAAATGCTTTGGCAACAGAAGAATATTGTTGAAGATAGATCAAAAGCTGTTGTGACACATTCTGCGAATCACAAAATAGAGTTGCAAAAGGCATAATCCTCTGCTCTCCCTCGTAATTTGAAGAGTTTGAGTATAGATTATATAAGAAGATTCTGCTAGTTCTTGGGATCCCAGAGGGTGTAGAGCAGAGGTCTTCAAACTGTGGGGCGCGTTCCCCTGGGGGGGGCATGGAAGGGTTCCCAGGGGGGCACTAATGCCTCTGCAAGTACATGTAAATGAAGATGGCCTGGAAGTGCGGCTATGTTTATTTGCTGCATTTCCAGGCTGTCTTCATTTACGTGGGGCCGGAGGTCAGTGAGTGTGCTGCTGTGGGCTCGGCTGGGCAGTGTCTGGAGTCTTATCTCCGGCGCCCAAGTTTTTCACAGGGCTTTAAAGACCATTTGCATACCTTTGTAAACTGGTTACCGAAGCTTAGTTTTTTTTTCTGGTTCCAGTACCCCCTGGGCCCCCACTCTGCCTATTCCTTACATTTGTATTTTACATTTACTGCTGTAGTGTGAAAATGCATTTCATGAAAAGGAATATAAAGTAGGAGTTGCCAATAGAAAAAATGCTAGCCATGTATGTTTAAAGAGCCTGCAAAGACCTTGTCTTGACACTAAATAGGGTTATAAATAAAAAAGTATGTATTCATTTGTAATGTGACTTCTCAGTCTTTGTTCCCTTTAATTATCAGTCCTGGATCATTCAGGCAGGCCTAGAACACAATTAAAAGTGCTTTCTATTTATATTTGCTGTTCGAAGTACGCACAGATAAGTGAAAATAGGGCTTTAGGTGACTGTTTATTTTTGTACCGTCTGCGACATCAAAATAATGAGCTGGCAATTCTAATCATAAGACAGAAAGTTTGTTGCAGGATCAGCACATTATTTATTTCCTTCACCCTCGATCCCTGATTAATGCCATAATAGCAATAGTTTAACTTATATCTGAAACCCTCTGCCACCGTCAATAACATGCTGATTTACTTCAAGTGTCTGGGAATGCACCCTGCATTCAGACAACTCACTCCTCATTCTCACCCTTCACTTTCACGCTCACCTTGCACTCATAGCGCATAGTTATGGATTTCTCGCATTTGCCACATAATTCATCATCTGCTGCATAATTTGCAGATCTGAAAGAGACACGTTAGTGACAGATTCCTTACCTTAGAATATCCCCAGGCGTCAGGCTGGATCCGGAATGTTTTGCGTAGCAGTACCCTTGCGCGTCGGTAGGCGGCGTCGTGCGGCTCCGCGTCCGTCGTCGGGATCGCCGCGATGACGTCGCGGCCAGTACTTAGACGCCGCCCATGCGCGCTGACGTCAGTTCTTTCTTTTTCTGCGCCAGTAAGCGCAGATCCGGAGAGAGCAGTGCCCCAGTCATTTTTTGACGGAACTTTTTGTGACTTTTTGTCACTATTTTCTCGAGTCGTTCGACTCCAACGGTGTCAGTAGGGATGCCCGGCTTCAAGCCATGCGACGCCTGTGGTCGAATGATGTCGATCACGGACCCGCATCAGGATTGTCTCTACTGCCTCGGGCGCGACCACGACTCCAAGTCGTGACTTGACTGTCGGACCTTGCATCCGAAGGCTTTGCGAGAGCGGTCTCGAAAGCTCCTCGAGGTCCGGCAGTCGGCTCCGCGCCAATCCAAGCCCCAGTCACGAGAGAGGTCGAGGGGCCGGTCGCGGAGTCCTCATCGTTCTTCGGGGTCAAAGTCTTCGCACTCCTAAGACTTCGTAAGTCGAAGCACAAGAAGTCGAAGAAGCGTCGTCGCTCGACGACTTCCCCTCGCCGGTCGCGCGACTCGGCTCAGGGTCCCGACGGCACCGTCCCCGCGGCTCCGGGAGTGCCTGTGGAGCCTCCGCCGCATTACCCGCCCTTCCCGGGTTCGGCGGTGACTCCGGCCGAAATACAGGAGTTTCTGTCGGCCATGGCCCGCCTCTTCGGGCCTAAAGGTCCCCCCGGTGCGCATTCGGGCCCCGCGGGCCCTAGTGGGGTTCCTCCTGCGGCTCCGCCGGCGGCTCCGGCCCCGGCGCCACCAGCAACACCAGCCCCGGCCCCGGCCTCAACCCCGGCTCCGGTGCTGCCGCAACCCCGGTCGACGCCCGTTGACCTCACAACACCTCCACCGGCGTCGCTTTCCCCGGTGCCGTTCACGACGCCGCCCGGAGCTCCGGGCGGCGTCGTCCCCAGGTTCTCTCCGGATCCGGACTCGGCGCCGGACCGACGTCGATCGACGCCGGCTCCGGTGCCGCTGGGACCTTGGGTCCCACATGTCCCTCCTCCTTACATTGACCCTGATTTGGAGGACGGAGAGTCCTGGGAGGGGTCTGAGGACCCTCTCACTGCCCAATGTGAGTATGATCAGGACTGGGCTGAGGAACTTGGGGATGCCAGTGGTCTGGACACCTCTCCTGACATTGGCATGCTGTCTCCTCCTTCCTTGGCAACGGAGGAGGGAGCAAACTTTGCTACGGTGTTGCATAGGGCAGCTGAGGTCCTGCACCTCCAGTTACCTACAGTGGCTGTCAGGACTAACATCCTGACGGAAGTGCTTCAGCCGGCAGCTACCTCCTCGGAGCCACTGCTGCCGTTCAACGATGCACTTTTGGACGTTCTTTTGGGCACCTGGTCCAAGCCCACCACAGGGGCTCCTGTGGATAGGAACGTAGCCGGACGCCATCGCCCTGCTCCGGGCGACCCCTGTTCCTTTCCCAACACCCCACCCCTGAGAGCTTGGTTGTCCAAGCCTCTGCCTCTCAAAGCGCCTTCCTACCGCTCCCCGGATAGGGAATCCAAAAACTGGATCAATTTGGGAAGAAAGTTTTTCTTCCACCAGTGCTGGCTTGAGGTCTTTCAACACCACTTGCCTTTTGGGCCGATATACCCACTCCTTGTGGGATTCGGTGGCGCAGGTCCTGCCCCAGTGTCCTGAGGAGGCCCAGGCACTGCTTTCCGCGCCATTGCGGAAGGAAGGGATGCGGCGAAGTATACGATCCGATGTGGCCTTGATACCGCCGACTCGCTAGGCAGATCGCTTGCGACGACAGTGGCGCTGCGCCGTCACGCCTGGCTGAGGACCACTGATTTCTCGGGCGATGTCCAAAACACACTTATGGACATGCCCTTTGATGGTGTCGGCCTTTTCGGCAACAAAGCAGACCATGCGCTGGAGCGCTTTAAGGACTCGCGGGCTACAGCCAAGTCCCTGGGCCTTTCCGCTGTGCACCCTCCGCAACAGTCTGCTTTTCGCCCCTTTCGTGGCCACGGAAGGGGCGCCCAGTCACGTCCGCTGCCCAGCCACCTGCCCACGCAGCAGGCGTCTACGTGTGGCCGAGGACGTGGCTCCCGCCGAGGCGGGCTGGGTAACCAGCGTGCGGGTCAGGCCACCACCTCCGCCCCGTCCGCGGCCTCCAAGCCCTCCTAGTCCATCCTTTCAGGTCCACAGCACGCCAGTGGGGGCAGGGTTCGCCATCACCTTCACCACTGGCGTGCCATCACATCGGACAAGTGGGTCTTGGACATTGTCCGAAGGGCTACTCCCTCCCCTTCGAGACTACCCCCAGCCATGCCACCTCAATACCACCGCATGTCGGGGGATCATTTAGTACTTCTTCAAAAGGAAGTTGCGGCCCTCTTGGCCAAGGGGCCATCGAGCGCGTTTCGACCCCAGAAGTAGAGCGTGGTTGTTACTCCCACTACTTTCTGGTGCCCAAAAAGGACAAGGAGGACATGTGTCCTATCTTGGACCTCCGGAACGCCAATCGCTTCCTCCGGAAGGAGAAGTTCAAGATGCTCACCCTAGCTCAGGTCTTGACTGCCCTCGACCCTGGAGACTGGATGGTAGCGTTGGACTTGCAGGACGCATATTTTCACGTCCCCGTCCTGCCGGCCCACCGGCGTTACCTGTGGTTCACAGTAGGCCTCGAGCTTTTCAGTTCACCCTGCTCCCCTTTGGCCTTACCAGCGCCCCTCGGGTGTTCACGAAAGTGATGGCGGTGGTCGCAGCTCATCTGCGCCGGACAGGGGTTCCGGTCTTCCCCTACCTCGACGACTGGTTGCTGAAGGCGGGCTCGTCCCAGGCAGTCGTCTCCCACCTCCAGACTACGGCCGAACTCCGGCACTCGCTGGGGTTCTCCATCAACGTGCCGAAGTCGCACCTGATTCCTTCTCCACAGCTCCTTTTCATCGGAGCTGTTCTGGACACGACGCAGTTTCGGGCCTATCCTCCCGAACGGCGAGTCCAGGATATTCAGGCTATGATTCCGATCTTTCAGCCTCTATCCTGGGTTTCGGTACGGATGACCCTGAGGCTGCTGGGCCTCATGGCCTCCTGCATCCTGCTGGTCGATCATGCCAGATGGCATATGCGGGCTCTGCAGTGGGACCTGAAGTTCCAGTGGGCGCAGCATCAGGGGAACCTGTCCGATTATGTCCAGATCTCGGAGGGGACTGCAAGACAGTTGCAGTGGTGGCTCTCGACCCGGCAATGGGTCATGGGCAGATCCCTCTCCCTTCCCCAGCCAGAGCACACAGTTGTGACGGACGCGTCCCTTCTGGGATGGGGCGGTCACATGGGAGAGGCGGAGATCAGAGGCCTCTGGTCTCCGGCGGAGTCCCGGGTCCATATAAACCTTCTGGAGCTCCGGGCGATCCGACTTGCACTTCAAGGCATTCCTTCCCTCTGTCAAAGGGAAGGTAGTGCAGGTGTTCACAGACAACACCACCGCCATGTGGTACTGCAACAAACAAGGCGGGGTGGGGTCGTGGACCCTATGTCAGGAGGCTCTGCGTCTCTGGACATGGCTGGAACATCAGGGCATATTCCTGATGGTTCAACACCTGGCAGGTTCCCTGAACGCCAGTGCGGACGAACTCAGCCGCAGGTGCATGATGGATCACGAATGGCGTCTTCACTCGGAGGTGGCGCACGGACTCTTTCTACAGTGGGGAGAGCCTTGGTTAGATCTATTTGCCACCGAAGAGAACGCGCAATGTCATCAGTTCTGCGCGTTGGAATTTCAAGGCGGCACTCGCTCGGGCGATGCTTTTCGTCGCGAGTGGAGTTGCGGTCTGTTGTACGCCTTTCCGCCTATACCACTTCTACCCAGAGTGTTGAAGAAGATTCGGCGCGACCGGGCCCAAGTCATTCTTGTGGCTCCAGACTGGGCTCGAAGAGTTTGGTATCCCGAGCTACTCAGTATGAGCGTCGACCCCCTCGATCCGTCTGCCTCTTCGGGAGGATCTTCTGTCGCAGCAGCAGGGGACGGTCCTCCACCCGAACCTGTCCAGTCTCCACCTCCTTGCGTGGAGATTGAGCGGCGGCAGTTGATTCCTTTCGACTTGCCTCCCGAAGTTTGTGATGTGATTCTGGCAGCCAGGCGTCCCTCCACTAAGGTGGTATACGCCTGCAGGTGGAACAAGTTTGTGGCATGGTGCACAGCAAAGGCTGTGAATCCCCTTTCTGCCCCTCTTTCTGAGGTTCTTCTGTTCCTTCTTTCTCTGGCCCGACAGGGTTCTGCCCTGGGTACCATCAAGGGCTATCTTTGTGCAATCTCGGCCTTCCTCAGGCTTCCTGATCAGCCCTCCCTTTTCAAGTACCCTGTTGTTAACAGGTTTCTTAAAGGCGTTACACACCTCTTCCCTCCTGTTCCGTTTGTAATGCCTCAGTGGGACTTGAACTTGGTTCTTACCTTTTTAATGTGCGCTCCCTTTGAGCCTCTACATAACTGTATTCTTCGTCTTCTCACTCTGAAGACAGCCTTTCTGGTGGCCATCACCTCCGCTCGGCGGGTGAGTGAGCTCCAGGCTCTTTCGTGCAAACCTCCCTTTTTGTCTGTCCATCCAGACAAGGTTGTTCTTAGGACGCGTCCGTCCTTCTTGCCAAAGGTGGTTACTGCCTTCCACATTGGGCAGACCATCACTTTGCCCACCTTGTTTCCGCCTCCGCATCCTTCCAGAGAGGAAGAGAGGCTCCACCGTCTGGACCCAAAACGTGCGCTTTCCTTTTACCTCAACCGCACACAACAGTTCCGGGTGGATGACCAGCTCTTTGTTGGCTACGTGGGCGCCAAAAAAGGTTGGGCGGTACACAAGAGGACCATCTCCCGCTGGGTAATCTTGTGTATCAAAGCCTACTATTCTTTGGCTAAGAAGGAGCCCCCTGTTGGGCTACGTGCCCATTCTACCAGGGCAACAGCTGCTACCACGGCTTTAGGCCGTGGTGTTCCGCTACAGGATATATGTCAGGCAGCTACGTGGGCTTCGCTGCACACGTTTACCAAGCATTACTGCCTTGACAGCCAGGTCCGGAGGGACGGCTTCTTTGGCCACTCTGTCCTCCGTGACTTCCTTGTCTGAATCTGTTCGCAGACCCACCACCGGGGTTGGTATTGCTGGGGTATCTATTCTAAGGTAAGGAATCTGTCACTAACGTGTCTCTTTCAGATGCACAAGTTACTAACTTGTGTAACGATATATCTGTAAGAGACAGTAGTTCGTGACAGATTCCTTACCGCCCCACCCATCCTCTCCGTTCTGCGAACTGATTTCTAGGGTTAAGGACATCCCTTTCAGGGCCCTAGTATTTTTTCAGACAACAATGTCAGCTTCTTGCATGGCTCTGCGTTCCTGGCGCGGAAAGTCGTGTACAGAACTGACGTCAGCGCGCATGGGCGGCGTCTAAGTACTGGCCGCGACGTCATCCCGGCGATGCCGACGACGGACGCGGAGCCGCACGACGCCGCCTACCGACGCGCAAGGGTACTGCTACGCAAAACTTTCCGGATCCAGCCTGACGCCTGGGGATATTCTAAGGTAAGGAATCTGTCACTAACTACTGTCTCTTACAGATATATCGTTACACAAGTTAGTAACTTATGCATTAAAACAAAAACTTGTTTCTAGCTCAAACGGTTCAAAAGTTACTAAAAATGCAGCAACACATGTTACCTCGCAGTGGAAGGCCCTTTCAAAAGGTTGACTGGTCACCTTTCTGTTGCTTATTGCTATATGTGGGTGTTAATGTGGTACTTATGAGGGGCAATAAAGGCCAGGACAGTGTTAACAAGTGTAAAAATTGCAAACTAATGCAGTAATGCTATCACAAAATATGCAGCATTGTGCAGCATAATTCGCCTTTGCTTGCTGCAGAATTTAGTCAACCATGCTGCATAATTTGGCCTTCTCCTGCCGCATAATTCCATTGGCCCTGTTTATAGTGCTACGAGGTGCCAGCCTGTTGCAGAAAGCACTGTGAATATGTAAGTTATTATTTTAAAACAGTATTTACATACTCTAAGCTAGGCTGCTGCAAAATGATGCAGTGATTGAGATAAAACAAGTTCTTAAAAAAATATACTTTTTAGTAATAAGTAATCAAACTGTATCTAATGCAGACATTTTTGTAAGTGTCTCCACTATTCCAGATCTCAGCTGATAACACCCTTACATTACATCTCAAAAAGAATAAATCTTTGCCATCATGAAGCTTTGAGCAGAGAAACTGGAATTATTCAGCAGAAGAGGACCACATTATGCAGCAGGTTTGACTAAATTCTGCAGCAAGAAAAGGTAAATTATGCGGGACAATGCGCCACATTTTGTGGTTGGCATTACTTCATTATTTTGTCATTTTAACTCAAGGTAATGCTGTCAGGGGAAAATATTTCACCTCATTAGTACCAGTTTAACACCCAAATACAGCAGTAAGCAACTACAAGATTACCAGTCAATCTTTGCAAAGGGCCTTCCACGGCTCCGGAACACATTGTCACGCTTTAAGTAACTTTTGTTCTGTTTGAGCTAGAATCAAGGTTTTTTGTTGAAATCTGCAGATTATGTAGCAAATGTATTAAACTGATAATTATGTGGAAAACGCTGCTGCTGCAGAAACTCATAATTCCAGTGTCCCTGGCTTTAAGTGACTCAATCAATTAATGGCTGGTAAGAAGGCTGGTTTCTTTTTTAACTTTCTGCACTACCACCACATCTTACGATTTCAGGCATCGGCATCTCAAAGTCAGTATTAATCATTCAGGGGCATTGTGAAAGCTGAGGCCATGGGGTGGCAGGTAGAAGGCCAACAGGGTTGCATTCAGATCCAGAGCCCTAATCCTCTCGATCCCTGGGGCCTCACAGTAATTGTCTAGGAGACAGAGGAAAGGAGCGAGATTCATAGATATTGTCAAAGAGAAGGCCCAGAATAGGGAGCATGGTATGGGGACTCATTTTTGTGTTTACAAATGGCCAGAGACAGCTTCTTCAGAGAGATACCCTAAAGAAGGGGACAATATAAGTGTTTTTTTTTTTTAAAGGGACATTCATTAGTGAAGCTGGTACTGCTGCCAAGTGTTTAAGTGGCCACTGCTGGTTATCATTAAGGAAGCAGATGCAGCAGGACTGGGCCCAGGGATTTGAGGGGCCCACTGCATCACAGTTATGACTGTCTACCTTTAAAAAAGGGGCATCAGAGCTTATTTTCCTTTCAAGCATTAGGACCAAGGTGATGATCCGTCATGGTGGGGAAGAGGTAAAAGATGCAGGGAGATAGCCTGCTACTCAGGACTGCAGTTATCATTAGTGCAGCAGGTGTAGTTGCTTTGGGGTCAAAGAGTGTGAGGGGCTCACAACACCCCAATTATGGGGAGCAGTTTGTTTGGGATAATATCTGTTTTTGTTTGATGCATTTGGTGTTTTATAAGTCTCACATTTAGTGCGATTCATAAGCTATAGAAAAAGTATTCCTGAAATCATCACGCAGCCATGTCCCTCCCGCTCCCCCAATCCTTACCATAAAGTTTTGGATGGGGGCCCGACCTCAAAACATTTTGCTTAGAGGGGGGCTCAGAGTAAAAAAGTTTGAAGACCTCTGGTGTAGAGAGTAATGATGCATGTCACTACATTGTCCAACCCTTAAGAAAGCGAATTACTACTGACTCAACCCTGTCAAGTCATTCAAAATCATTCCTCATCCACTCCAATTGAGTCATGTACTCCCACATTCAGAGAACTCACATCTGTCTGTTTATGAGGGCAGTTCAGAAAATGCAAACCCCCATGATGTTTTAATTTATATTGGAAATTTCCTACTGCTGGAAGCTATATATCATCTTGCTCACCCGAATAAACTGACCCATACAGAAGAGGTAACTTTTCAAGTTTGGACAGATTTTTGCCGTGCTATAGTCAAGAGAAGATGGAGACCTAGACAATTTATCCCTCCGTTTATATCCAACAATGATGTTTTTTGTTGTTGTGGGAATCTGCTAAACTAAAAATTATCCCTAAGAATTAATACTTTGTTTGTCACATCCAAACTTAAAGGGAAAGAATATCTGGATTCATGGCTTGAGAATCATACTTTGGATGTGGGCTAAGTATGCATTTTACTTGTTGATGTTTCTTTCTTGTTTAGTGAGGTTATGTTTTTCTATGCTTCGCTCTTGCCTAAGCTAAAAGAAGGGAGAGGGACTCACCAGAAAGGCTTCATTTCATGAAGCCAGGAAAAAGATGATTTTACTGGTTAGAGGGCTGGCTTCTGGGATAACGGCATTGGGAAAAGGTGGATAGCTGACAAGTTAGTATGGGGTAATTGTAGTTTTGCTTTAGAAATGGGAAAGAGCAAGTACAATTATATGCTACTAAAAGAGTACATGGGACAGAGGACCTATCTTCTCCCCACATCTATGATGCCAATGGATCCATTGCTAAAACCTGTTAAATTGCCTGATATTAATTTAATAACAGGGAACCCTATTTGGCTTGAATATGAAATTACATCTAGTGAGGGCATAGCTTTCCAGCCTGAGCACTAAAATAGTATATGTTCAGGAGACCCACATTTCTTTTGCTCAATGGAGGATCCTGGCAGAACTGGGATATTTATTCTTGACCACACAAACAACTACCTTTAGAGGTGAAGTTGTAATGTGTAAACATACAATATGGCACTGCAAAGAATACGAAGTGGATTGTGGGGGTAGTTAAGGGAAAAGCAGAATTTGTGCCTGTGCAGTTTATGGTTCTCGCACTGAAAGCCTAGAGATATTTGAGTCACGTCCACCTGAACTACCAAAATGGAAAGGACCCTACATAATTTGTGGTGATTTTAAAGTTTTGCTGAACCCTTCACCTAGATAGCGCTACTAAAAAAGGGAGTCATAAAATGTTGTAAGTTAAGAAGCTCTTTTAAAGATTACCAAGAAATTAGGACAGTTAGATGTGTGAAGAGTGATAAATGATACAGATCCAAGATTTACACTGTATTTTGCTCCTTGTCTTGTGTACTCACATATTGATATTTTTTCTGCTCTAGCTGTTTGATGAACGAAGAAGTTTGTATCAATCTGCTTGGTATTACAATTTTGGATCACGATCGACTCTTAAAAATCCCCATGATGGGCCAGAATGAAAAAGGCAGACTTTGTATGTGGACATTTGACCATTCTAAACAACCCAGAATACATACAAAATATGTTAATCTTTATAAATGATTATATCAAGGATAAACTAGGCTCTACCTCAATAGACTATGCCTGGGGTTTGCTCATGGCTGTCATACAGAAGGGGGCATTCAGAGTTTTTACAACCCACATGCTTGAAGTACTCAGGTTAGAATGAGAAAACTTGTGTGAGCAGCTCGTAAGGTTTGAAATTGACAAGCCTGTATACAGGAATCTGCCCGATTGGCTATGGAAGATAAGGTATTCAACGAGATAAGAATGACATGGTCATTGGTAAAGCAAACTAAGAATAAAATAGCAGCTGATCTTCATAATCCTAGGACCTTAGGCTTTGGGTGCATCAAAAACATGGGTAGGGCTCTGCCATAAATTAAAAGGGAAAGAAACAATGGCTTGCATTTCAAGTGTTGTAACTAAGGAGGGCAGAGAGGTAAAGGAGGCTGAATTAATCATGGTGACCTTTTCTGTCTAATATTCAGTTCTATATAGAACAGGTCCTGCAGTATAATCAGCGGCAAGTACGGGACTATATAGATAATTCTGCTCTCCTGAAGCTATCTTCCAAAGATACTAATGAGTTGGAGAACTCCCTTTTCTATAACAAAAATACAAGCTGCCTAGCGGTAAAGCTGTAAGCGGCAAATTCCTTGTCCCGTCAATTCTTTATAACTTCTTCTGCTTCTCCTGAAGCTTCGTCTAATTCCTGGAATTGAAGCAATAATTGAAATCTGCTTGAAGAAACGTTATGACCCCCAAAACTGTGAGTCTTACTGGTCAATGTGTGTTATTAATGCAGAACTTTAGTAAAAGAAATACTTGCCTTGTGTATTTCTAGGACAATATCCTTCCTAGTCTCTCCATGGTAGCACAGGCTTATACCAGGCAGATACTATGGCCCACAAAAATAGAGCTGCAATCACCTTTGATATAGCAGCAGGCGAAAGGGAGAGGGTTGGGATGGTCTTCTTGGATGCCTCCTGGCCCCTCCTCCGGGTGAGTCTGAAAACGTTTGGATTTGGTCCTAGTTGCAGGAACAGGATCTATGTGTTATATTAAGGACCTACAACTTGTGTGATTTATGTGGGATCGGGCTTCCCAGTGAACAGGGGGGCGGCAGGTATAGCAACTTTCACCCCCTGCTGTACCCTTTAAATTTCAAACCCACTATATTCAATGGCCAGGAAAGGAAAACTGACACTTAAGCAGATGACATATTTGTGTTTACCTTATCCCAAAAACTGCAATCAGCAATATAGAGAAATAGGCACTTCTACTCGACTACTCGTGCTACTCATTGAACACTAACAGAACAGAGATTACGAAGAGACCAGAGGAGTGAAAAGATCCTGAGGATGGGAGCTTAGCAGCTTACATGGTTGTGATCTCATCATCAAATTTTATTTAAATGTGTGCGTGGCCTGCCAAGATGGCCTTAGGAAAAGGCATTGGAATCCCAACCCAAATTCTGCATCATCCTATCTAATATTGTTACAGACATGCATTTATCTGCCTGAAACATATAGAGGCACACTGAAGCTTGGTAATCTGCTACAAATAACTTGCTGTGACAGCTCCAGGGCATTGTAAAACGTAAATACCTTCCTCTGGGCCTAATGGAGCCCAGAAAACACTGGTAAGCAGGCCGGCCTGCGCTGGCGCCGGATGCAGAGAAAGACATCGGCCTGGATTGTGTTGGACATGACAGAGGGGGCTGTACGGCGACTGAACGACAAGGTGAGCGCCAACAAGCAAACTTACAGCAGCCGCTGGGTAGAGGCCAGATAGCTGAGGCCACACTGGACTTGGAGGTGCAGGAGGCAGCACCTAGTTGGCTGCTGGGAGACCCTAGCTGGCCACTAGGAAGGTTGGAGCCGTGAACGGGACCTGAGCTGAAGGGGCCAAGAACTAATGGGGCTTGGAGCGACTCTCCTGGGTCCGACAGAAAGGGAGAGCAACCACATCAACTGCTGGGAGAATTACACCCTGCAAGGTGGGTCCCGCTCCAATCCGGACATAGGGGTCTGCATGTGAACGAAATTGCCTCACCTTTGCAAACCAGGCCTTGACTTAGTTGGCTCTTGAAAGAAGTGCAATGGGGCCTCATTGAACATCCAGCCACTGGATTGGTTCCTGGAAAAAGATGACAAAAACTGAGTCTCGGGGGTGCTCTGTGCCTGGGAAAGGACACACGGGTGGTGGATACCTGGGGACTCGCCTCACCTCAATCACTTAACACTTGAAGAAAGAGAGGTGGGCGTCCCATTAATAGACATCCTATCAGCATATGAACTCATTGCTGGCAATCCATTGAATGGTAAGGGCAGACCACATGTGCTTATTCTAATGAAGAAAAAATATCAACTAAAAAATCTGAATGGTTGCCTTATTATAATATTAGCCAAAACCTGTAAAGCCCCTAAATATGAAGGGGCTTATTTAGAAGCCCCTTGCGCCAATGGTGCGTCACTTTTAATATAGGAAAAAGTGACGCACCAGCGACGCAAGGGGCTTGTAAATAAGCCAAGAAATGTGGAAAAAAGACAATAGAATGGGCTATATCAGACGAGAAACATTCAAAGCTACGAGAAGAGATGAAAAATTGACACAGGATTTAGCAGACTGGGCAGAGATGCCCATGGTGCTCACAGACATGGCCTATGTAGCCAAGCAATTCCTTAACTGCCCACGTTTATTTTTTTAAAGAAAGGTTAAATCCACATTTCTAGCTTTGTGTTACACAAATGCCGAGGCACATCCAAAGTCAGTCCAAGTCTGTAAAGTAGGCATTAGCCATCATAGTAAAGAAAGAGGAAGTCCACAAGATGATCTTTGTTTCCTTCTATGTGTCCTTTATTTCTTGTCAAAATCCATTAATAAGCAACAGGCAGCCGACACGTGTTTCGTCCGAAAGGACTTTCTCAAGGCTAGCAAAAATTGTAAGGCTAGTCCGGTGCATCAGGTGCATCGGAGCAGGACGCGAACCGAGTCGTCAGAATTGCAGTTTGCAGGCTTATCAAGGCTTGCCACTGTGGAACTGCGGTAGCGGGAGCGGCCACGTACCGGTTCCCATTGCTACAGGTTCCAAACCACTCGTACGGTTACGATTGTTTCTTGAACATATTTACCTTGGAGCCACGACTCGCCTTACAATTTTTGCTAGCCTTGAGAAAGTCCTTTCGGACGAAACACGTGTCGGCTGCCTGTTGCTTATGTAATGGATTTTGACAAGAAATAAAGGACACATAGAAGGAAACAAAGATCATCTTGTGGACTTCCTCTTTCTTTATTATGATGGCTAATGCCTACTTTACAGACTTGGACTGACTTTGGATGTGCCTCGGCATTTGTGTAACACATTTGGGGACCTCAAAGGGGATTTTTTCTCCTTGGAGAGTCAGTTTGGTCTCCTAAAGGCGGAGGGAGGCTTAATGCTTGGAGAGCATCAAAATTTACTAAGGAACTGTTAATTACTTTCTGACGGACGAAGTGTGTGGATGTGCATTCGCAATTTGGCAGCTCTGCCTTGGTTCTTTGTGCAATAACCACATTTCTAGCTTTACCTGGGCATACAGGAAACGAAGAAGGGCAGTGGGTTTTCAAAACTGCCATGGGATTTAGGGAGCTGAGCATTACCAGATTTGAGGCAAGAGCAGGATCTGAATTTCTACTAGTGGGTACCAATGGGAACGGGTTTTTTTTTTTATTTTCTATGTAGGCCAATGCCTGCTGACTTGTAATGTTTGCTATTCGGGGATCGCCTGCAAAATGCTGCTCTTACCTATTTCTTGGAGCGCTCTTATTACACGTAGATTAGTTTCAAGACACTGGGCTTTCATTATATAAGGAAATCATGGGTTAAGTTTTACAAAATACCTAAAATCAATCAGTACTCGATAATTTGGGGCAACCCCACTTGACTTCTCTCTTTCATGTTCCATTTCTATGTACATTCTCTTATGCCGAAGTACAGTAGTTTGGTCAAATTTTGGATTAGCTATTCATTCATAAACATGGCTTCTTTAAACACATTAAAGTAGATTTTACAATCCGTACCCAAAAGGTATTCATTTAGATGTCTTTCTGCTCCTGCAAGTAATGATTTTGGATAAGGTAAAACCAAGCATAGGCAGACTTTACATTTTTTTCTGTCATAATTTATAGAATGATATGAGCGTTTCTGCAGATAAGTGGTCTTAAGACCCAAATGTTACAATAAACACTGAAGTATTGATAGATCCCATAAATGATGGTCACAGTCTTGAGTTTTTTAATAACATTTTTTGGGGGGTTTTCATATTGAGATACATAGTCTTGCACATGATACATCCATGTGTTATTAGCTTGTTTGTTCAGCTGTACGCTATTCCTAGCTCCATGCAAATGGTATGTTCAGTACAGTCTTATATCTTTATCGGACCATTTCAAATTTAAAAATTGCAACCATAAACACAGTTAACGTGCTAGCAAATTTCGGTAGCATTTCGCATGTATTTTTGAGTGTATTCCATGGGGAGTAACTGATCTATATGGTACTGAGAAATACTGAGGTGTGGGAGTGTGGAGTAAGACTTGAGCAACTGCGATATAGAGTAGCAAGGATGGCAGCCCATAGTGTTGGTAGTTTCTCAATATAGGTGGTACTCTTGGTCCATGTCCCAGGTTGGGGGGGGGGGGGTACTAGGGAGTCCCTTTGATGCTATTTGTGCCACTGAAACTTTCTCACTAGATGCATACTGTGGCTTGTTGGACAACCTCCATCATGCCCTAGGGGTCTCTCATCATCTTTAGTGACCGGTTAAAAAGTTTGCAATAGTTTGTTGCATATGTGAGCAACTGGATACTGTCTTAGACCATGGGCTTCTTCTCTGTGTAGTGCTCTGTCCTCCCAATTGGCTCTTTTCAGCACAGCCCCCTCCCAGTGTCTAATTGATGTGCTGTTCACAGACTTCCAATTCATGGTGATGTTTCTTTTAGCCACTGTTAGCATTAATTAAACATTAACACAGTGAGTAGCACTACCACTGACAAGCTCTCTCCTTCCCCGGACTGCCCCACTCAGGACTTCCTGAATCTAAACTCCCCTACCCCTTCCTCTATGAATATGACTCAGAGACTTGATCTGTTGGAAAACCAACTAGAGATCGTAATACAGGGAATCAACAAAATCTTAGCGAACCTCTGGAGTCTACCCAATGCCCACACCCCTCACCCATAGCTACCAACAATAATCTCACAAGTCCTCCCAAGGTCCAACGGCACAGCTGGAACATGACCCCTTTCTTGAACCAGCCGCAGAGACCCAAAAGAACAAGCGCCGCAATGTCCATGAGAGAGGCGTTTGATCTTGCCAAATCATATGACTCAACTTCAGATGTCAACCCCAGCTCCGAGATCCAGGTTATCACTGGATTTGGAAGAGACCGCATCGCACTGAAAACGTCGAGGCCTCCAGCCCTCCTCACTAATATCCCCTTGGCTCCCCTAACGAAGAAAAGTAACAATAAGGGGTCGACCTACTGCATGCTCATAAACTGTAGATCTGCTACCAAACACGCAACAGAACTGGCAGAAACCATCCTCACCTTGACATAGACATCACATTCATCACAGAAACCTGGTTGAATGAATCCTCTTCCCCTATCATGGACATGCTGGTGCCCCCGGGGTTCTCAATCATCAATAAAGACAGAAAGAACCATCGAGGCGGGGGGATTGCAATCATCCACAAGAGCAACATCTCCGTAACGGAAACAGATTCCTTCAAATATAACTCATTAGAATATCTAACATCCACCATTAAGACGACCAACAACAAAACGCTATACTGCCATCCTCTTTACCATCCGCCAGGAAACACCCCCTCATTTGGAGAACACCTCTCCGAACTGATAACACACTGTTCACTCTTGGACTCTAACAACATAATACTAGGCGACCTCAACCTTCATTGGAATGATGATAATAACTCTCTGATCCAATCCATGAATGAACTTCTACGCAACAACAATCTTATCCAACACTGCACAGAGCAAACACATAACAGAGGCTCAATCCTGGACGCCATCATAGCTCACAAAGATACAGTCACTATTGACCACATCCTCCCTGTTGACTGGTCAGACCACCACATCATTCTATTTCACATCAACGAAAAGATCCAATGCCTACCTCGTACACAGGAATCCCCCACTGGGTGAGAAATCTAAGACAGATTCCCCTTGCCGACCTGGAAGAAAAGATAAGTTCAATCCTTCCCACCACCACATGCGACCTATCTACAACGGAACTTACTTCACACTACAATGCAACTATGACCTACATACTTGACCAAATAGCCGCCTTGAAACAAAAAAGAGTCAGGAACATTCCATCAAGATCCTGGTTCAACTCAGACCTAAACTCGGAAAGAAGAAGACTAAGAGCTGCAGAAAGACTCTGGAGGAACATCCCGTCCACAACCCACCTTGACCAACTCAAAACTGAACGCAGGAAATATAAAAAGCACATCAAAAATGAAAAATCTTCCTTCTTCCGTGGTGCACTAGACAATGCCAAAAACCGTCCCAAAGAACTCTTTAATCTCATTAGACAACAAACTACCAAGCCCCCCTCAACCTCAGTGCAGGCTTCCAAAGACCTATGTGATAACTTTGCCAATTTCTTTAACGATAAAATAGCCAAGATCGAGCTCTCCCTGGACGACCACCTCCATCTACCCAGTGAAAGCCCGCCCCATGGCAAAGAAGAAAACAACCCACCCAGGCACCCCCCTACCAACTGGAAATCGTTCAACCCCATCTCTGAAGCAGAAATCATCGAAATGATTACCAGATCCAATCCCTCGTCACACATTGCGGACCCTATCCCTGCCCAACTGGCTAAAAAGCTCAAACACACCCTAGCCCCGATCTGGACAAAGATCATAAATAGCTCCCTGACAACCGGAACCATGCCAGACTGTCTCAAAATCGGCCAAGTCACGCCACTTCTAAAAAAAAAACCTGGCTCTGACCTAAACGATCTCAACAACTTCAGGCCCGTATCCAATCTCCCATTCTTAGCTAAAATCCTAGAAAGATGTGTTCTCCTTCAACTTACCCAACACTTGGACAGCAACACCCTTCTAGACCCCCACCAATCGGGTTTCAGAAAAGGTTGCAGCACGGAGACAGCGATCCTGAATGTCATAGATGATGTCCACAAATCACTCGATACAGACCGATGCTGTCTGCTCATACTCCTGGATCTATCGGCAGCCTTCGACACAGTAGACCACAAATTGCTCATTAATGTACTCCGAGAAAGGGTTGGAGCGGGAGAGGTGGTCTTACAGTGGTTTACCTCCTTTCTACAGAACCGCTCCCAAAGAATAAAAATTAAAAACTCCACGTCGTACCCTCTCCCCATAAGCAGAGGCGTCCCCCAAGGATCAGTTCTCTCTCCATCACTGTTCAACATCTACATGGAGCCCCTCACCACCATACTCAAAAAAGCCAACATCCCCTTCCACCTCTATGCAGACGATACACAGATCTACCTAGAAACTTCCTCCATTGGTGACATTCAGAGACTAAACGACACTCTAAGAGAAGTCCAACACTGGCTAACACTCAACCACCTGAAACTCAACCAAGACAAGACGGAAATCCTTCTCATTTCCAACAAAGAGCAGACCCCCCTAATCACAGAATGGCTAAAAAACATCAATGCTCTCAACTGCAATCTCATCCCGGCCGACTCCGTAAAATCACTGGGAATCACTCTGGACCCAAACTTGGACATGATCAAACATATCAAGAACACTGCAAAGAGCACTTTCCTCAACCTTAAACTACTCAACAAAATAAAGCCCTTCATCCCTCCCAATGATCTCAAACAGGCCACACAATCCCTGGTTCTGTCCAGATTGGATTACGGGAATGCAACCCTCACAGGCACGGCAAAATCTCACTTAGCTCCCCTCCGATCAACTCTAAATGCAGCAGCCAGGATGGTCACTGGAGTAAAGAAATACGAACACATCTCTCCCGCTCTCAGGGAGGTAAAATGGCTCCCAATCAAAATGCGTGCAAGCTTCAGAACTGCCTGTCTCACACATAAAGCTCTGCACACTGGCAAACCTGCCTACCTGGCATCCAAACTCAACAAGGCTGGTCAGAAAAGGAATCTCAGGAGTACTAACACTCTACTTCTCATCCCTCCAAAAACTCGCAAACAAAAAACCTTATCACGCTCCTTCTCCGGAAATGCACCCAAAATCTGGAACGCCATCCCAGTTCATATCAGGACTAACCCCTCCTTCATAAAATTCAAAAGCCAGCTCAAAGACCTCTACCTCAACCGAACTCTTCCGAAGGGATAGCTGCCGCCTTACGCAGAATCTTGCCCATTGGAGTATATAATCACGTCGATAATGAAGACTTTTACATCACCTACCTCTTGACTCGCTCCTCTGTCCCCAGTCCCTGAATATGATTCGTCACGTATCAATGTGTTTTCTATTGTTTTACTCTGTATTCAATTGCTACCTTTGTCCCCCTCCCTGAACAGGATTTGCCACGAATCATTATGTTTACTATTGTTCTATATTGTTTTACTTTGTACTCGATTGCTACATGACAAAAGGTTGTAAAGCGCTCCGATACCTTCGGGTCTGGCCAGCGCTATATAAAACCCTTAAAATAAAATAAATTAATTCTGCACATATAGTGTAGTGTGCTCTTTGCCCATTTTCAGGCGGGGAGCAAGGCCCAATATGCAGTTCTCCAGGGTTGTGTGATGTTCTCAACCCACTACTGCTTGCATATATGTACCAAACGCATGTCAATATTGATGTAACTCAGGGCATTCCCATATGATATGCTTACACCCAGGTTGCCCAGCATTACACTTCGGGCCGGTTGTTACACTGCTCAGGGTTTAATATAAGCACTGTGCAGGTGATAAAACTGAATAAGTTTCAACCTGGTGTTCCTTGATACTTCATGGGGGTATTCTCTCATTTTGTCACATTTCCTGTCATGCAAAGCTCTCTCAGTATCCTCTACCCATTTCTCTTACATTAACTTCAATGATGTTGTTATGTACGTGAGTTAGGCCCATGTAGCACATTTTCCTACATTATCCTTTTTACTGCACAATAACATTACTGCTGAGTCCTGTTGCACATATTCACGTGTGTGACAATGTGGTATTAGTTTCTCTGAAAGTACTTTTGTTTAAACATCTGTCTTCACACAACACTATCACAATGCCTCGAACACAGAGAACAAGGACTTTACGTATAATGTACAAATGTCATTCTATCTTCATCCACGGGCGACAGGGCTATCTACATATCCACAACAATGCTAATCTACGTGTACATTGCAAGGGTGCTTATTATTACAAATAAAGAAGCATTTACAGGGGTTAGCAGAGGAGGCACTTCAGCCGACACTGAGTGTCCCTGTATGCTGAGGCTTTGCAGAACAGCTGCCTGACATCTCCATGAGGGGTGTCCAATTCGTGACCAAGACGGGGTCCTACATTCTCTCCCACCAGGTTATGTGGTTGCATTATCTCGTGGGGGAATTCTTGGCTCTACACCTACAAACACTCTAGACATACACAGAGTAGGGATTGCATAGTAGGAGTACGCCTGATTACTACCTTGTATTATAAGCCTGCATATATATATATTGTCTTAGCACCATGGTGGAACTATATCTGCTATTTACTCTTTGGTGCTTGTAATCACTTTCATCTGCTTCTGTCTACTGATTATCACAGCACATGTATTTTTTACAAAAATAATGTTGGTTCAATAAATATATTGGAAACGTCCAATTGTGTATTCTCTGTATATTTCTCTGAGAACAAAAGAGCACCAGTGACTGAGCGGAAGGGTTCTGATCTGTGACCACTATTCCTGAGGGGTCAGGGTTGTCATGTTCAGTTGTTGCCAGAAACCATTCACTCCCTGGTTGCGTTAGGGGGGCTTATGGTGGCACTATGAGCTAGCTGGTCTCTAGGCCAACATATCCTGCCGGGGAGCTTGGAATCCTTCTAGGCACCTCACCCAAAGATTATGTTGTCCGCAAACGTGCAGGTCCTACGGATTAGTGGGAACTACACGACATGGCGTCGCCAATGTTGGTTGGGTTATTTTATGGATAAACCTGAGTAGTTCAATCGTGCTTTCTCGGAAATTCCTACTCCCCTCAAAACCAGAGATGTACGTGGTGATAGGGTATACCTACTCAGCTGAGGCGGATTCCCCTATGTATTGGCTGTAGGTTATTCAAGCTTGTAGGATAAAACTTCCCACATTGTGTTTACCTTATCTCCATAAATTCACCTAATAATTTCCTTTTTCTTCAAAACAATGTCTGTAAACTGAGAAAACATTGAAGAAGTTGAAGGGGAATTAAACATAGCAGAAAACTGCAGACTTGCAGTTAATCTCAAATTACAACATTGTGGTCTCCCGGCTATGGGTGGAGATGTTACCTTCGTGGTTGAGGCACAGGAAGCATTCAGGACAGAGGTATTCTATTCCTGGGCTAAACTCCCAGCTGCAAATGCCCATACACAAATGTTTAATACCTACATTGAGAATGAAACACCAGAAGAATACACTCCAAATGAAGTACTAGAAATTCCTCTCTCTTACCAAGAGCATATACATTTGTTTAAAGGCATCCTTCCACACACTACAGAAAACGCGAGACTCGGTCCACTCAGCAAAGAAGGAGTGACATGGCCAGTCTTAGGTGTCTTCACACCGCATCCAAACACTGCTAATTTAATTGCAGCAGAAATGCGTATATTATACAGAGATTTAGTAAAAATGTACAGGAATTCTACACTGTTCATAATGCGAACACTCACAGTTAACCCTGCATGGACTACTCAAGCTTCTTAACCACAATTGGCTACTAAGGGTATCAGCCCACAAATGCTGAATGCCGTTATGGGAAAGATTCCCACCAGTCGGGAGCAAATTCAGTTCTGGAGAGCACTAAAAACGAGCCGGCTTGAAGCAGTATTTCCCTATTCGGGCCAGCAGGATAAACACAGAATACTGACTATTTGCTTGCCAATGGGGATGGCTCCCCCAGTGGAAGACTGCCCCACTTGGGGTACAGTCTTTACTGCCGTTTATACCAAAACACATGGTACCCCTTCACTGGCTGATTAACCTGAAGTATTGAAGCAGCTTATTAATGAGTATGGGGCATCACCCACCCTGGACTTAGGGATGAAACTTATGGGTGGGCAATTTTGCTGCAGTGTCCACCATTATGATAAGTAACATAAAAGGGGAGGCAGCTGTGTTAGCTATACGCCAACGCCTGAGGGATTTCACTCCTGCCCAACAGAAATGGGAATTTCCAAAATTTTCGAAGAAACTTATGCTATGCTAGGTAAAGACCATTTGGGAGCCAGACTTGAGAAACCACAATTTAAGAGTAATTCTGAAAAGGATAACTCTAAGCAAGCACCTGATTCTTCGACAAATAAGTGAGATAATAAATAAAAAAATAAAGACAAACAAAGATCACGGGGTGGGTCTCCTCAGCAGGAAGGCACTGAAAAAGATACAATCTTAAAAACCGTGACAATATTAAAAAGCCTGACAGGAATCAGGATACTGATGCATGTTCCTCTTGTTCCTTTCAGGAGTCATCCAATACACGTTCGGAGAGGGGTGGACGGTCAGAGCGAAGATCGGAAGAGCACGTGAAGCTGAAGAAGGAATCACAGTGCTCGTCTGATTATATCAATAGTAAAGAAGAAAAACCCAAGAACAATAAACCTCAATTCAAAAAGAAGAAAGTAGCTGGGATCAAAATAAGGCATGCCCAGGCTCGCAAGAGCTCTGCTTCTGAACGGGGAATGGGCAGTGACGATGCTGGACAGCGCGCCAGAAATCACAATAGCTCGCCGGAACATGATGGATTATGTGGTGGCAGTAGCGCTGAGTGAGCATATCACCGTGGAAACTCCTCATACTAGGGTAAGTGTTCCCCATCGTTTATACAAAATTACACTCCAATTGGAAGACGACATACCCAGAAACGTCAAGGCTCTGTTTTGGGAGAACTTGACATTTGTTTATGATATTCTTTTGGCTGAAACAGACTGGCCACCTGAGTTCGTAATGGAATGCCCAAAAAGGGAAACGGTAATTTTACCTGCTTTTTCTGACCTCGTCCGAGAATCAGTTAAACATTCTTATGCCAAGGAGTTGGCATTAGCGCTAGCTCCTGCACTATACCGAAATCATATTGGGTGGGATGATGTCACCTCATCATGAGATCCCATTAAAATCAACTTCTCAACCCCAGAGACAATACCCAATAAAACATGAAGCAAAAAAACAAGTTAGGTAAATCCTAGAACAACTTGAGTACCAGGGGGTAGTAGAAAATTACACCTCATCAATGAATAATCCCTTGTCTCCCGTAATGAAACCAGACAATTCATACTATTTTGTACTAGATTACAGACATTTAAACACAGCTACTCGCACATTTGCAGTACAAAATGCACACAGTGCTGCACTAATGAATAACATTGTGCGGAAGAAATATAAAACAACACTGGATATCTCAAATGGATTTTTCTGCCAAAAAATAGCACCTGAAAGTAGATATTTGACAGTATTGTCAGTGCGAGGCTCATAGAGGCAATTTTATCATTTGCCTCAAGGGTATAAGAATAGCCCTGGGCTGTTTTCAGCCAGTGTGACAGAGTTACTTCAAAATTTTGATGAGGAGGCATTGTGTTATGTAGATGATATACCTGAAGGATGATGAATTAATAGAACACTTGGACAGAGTAGACCACATAAATCTGGTGTTTGCTGAACTGGGCTATAAATGAAATTTAAAAAAATTAAAATTGCCCATCTCAATGTCCTATTTTTAGAATACGAATTGTCAAGTGAAGGTAATAGCCTGGTGGCACATTTTTTGGAAAAATGTGTTTTGCTCCAACCTCCGACAAATCTGAAAAATCTACAATCCATTTTAGGATTTTAAAATTTTGGCAGAACATACATTTTGGATTACGCAGAATGAGTAAAACCGTTCTACGATTTTATTAGACCTGACTTTTCAATAACACATTGGACATAGGAACATACAAACATTTTACTTTCCGTAGAAGCTGACATGATAGCTTCCAAACATTTACACACATGTGTAAACATGACCCACCCGGTGATCTGCATAGTTGCTGAACCAACCAGGCATACATACATCACGTTCAACGAAGGTGATACAGTACCTATTACATACAATTCGCATTTGTACACAAAGGCTGAAATGCGTTTTGCACCCACTGAGAAAATTCTCACAGCGGTACAGACTGTTGTAGTGAGAGACAAAGCACTAGCTCAAGGTAAGCGCATAATTGTCGTAACCCCGGCACTGACCTTAGAGGCCGTCACCAAAGTAGGCGTTTCTAATGCCAAAGCTTTACATCTGCGATGGATACAATGGGCTAACTCTCACTGCAACAGATGTAGACTACAGATTTGATTCTACACTACAAACAGAAGCATTTTTGCACTATGAACAAGAATGTCCTCTGCCAAATGAAATAATGCCTCTAGATCAATATGATATCATCTACACTGATGGGTCTGCCCAGCCTGCCGTAGGGACAAAACACCAATATTCCGCAGCATGCGCAATTGTAAAGGGGCGCATGCATGATGGCAAATTCCATCCTGAAAAGACACATACGCAGCCCCTAGGAGACTGTACAGTGCAGCTGGCAGAACTCGGGGAACTAGTATTGGCACTACAAAATACAGATCATGGATTCCCCACACTCATTTTGTGTGATTCGCATTACTGTGTCCAGTCATATAATGAATACCTTCATTACTGGGGCCAGAATGGAATCTGAGATTTCAAGGGTTTCACAATAAAGCACACAATGCTTTGCGAACAGGTGGCAAAGCTGAAAGAGTGCTTGCCACAGGCTCATATAATACACACATCGAGTCATCAACGTGTTGGCGTTCACGTTGCAGGGAATTCCATGGCTGGTGAAGCCGCTAAGGCAACAGTTTGCACTGCTGCCGTTGCTGCAATCACTCGTTCTAGTACGAGAATAGACAGAAACATCATGGTGGCTGTCAATGTTGTGCGCAAGGACACACAAGTTCCGAAGGGCTTTCCACTCAAGTACTCTACAAGTTAGATGTACAAAACATACCATATGCTCAGATTCCAGGAGTTGGGGACAGAGTTATACCTAACACTGATCACTTTTTGTGGGCTCAAGGAGGGAAGGGGTTGTCATTCCTTCCGTAACTGAGGAAGGGGGGGAAATCACTGATCATTGCACTGATTACAGCAATGCCAAAGCATGCCACCGATATTTAGTCTGGAATGTGGCAGGGATCTCCAAACTGCTAGTAGACCCTGATTGGTGTACCTTTGTGGACCTACATGATGTGATTTTATTTAAAGAAACCTGAAATCTGTGCACTCCCCATAGAAGTGGGTTTCCCGCATATGGTATAAACGCCACTAGGAAAAAGATGATAAGACCCTCAGGAGGCTTAGCAATCTGGGTTAAAACTGCTCTTGGGTCTAAAGTTAAGTCGGTCCATGTAGATTCTCAAGATATTTTAGCAGTGGATTTGGCACTCTATAGAGGTTGAAAAATTAGGATTTTTAATGTTTACAATAGAGTTGTTCGGGGCTCTGAGGAAACCAACACAATTCGAATCTTAGATCATGTCTTGTCTGAAGTTTCAGATAACGTTCCTGTGCTGGTAGCCGGTTATCTTAATTGCACCTTTGAACCACTCGTCCTCACTCCATTAGATTTGACTGAGGAGTGGGAACACGCATGGCAAATCCCAAAGTTAGATCTTCCCCCAGTCACATGGACAAAGAGAGGAGGCCAGGTGTTGGCCCTCACATTGCAACATGATCTAAGAGCCACCAACGGGAGAACGAAATCTGACCCAAAAGGCGAACTAACCTCTAACAAACCTGGCTATGCCTGCAGAAGCGACTATTGTTTGGTTGCCCATAAACTTTGGCCCCTAGTTCACGACATGTGAGTGGCCAAAAGAACAGATGGTGATCACAATGCTCTTATCCTCTCCCTTATAAACCAGGGCAAACATGAACCCGACATAAAGAGTAGGTCTGATTTGGGTGTCTTATCTATCACGAACAATCAGAGATCAATTAGATGGAGTTGGGTGGAGGAACACCCAGGGGCTCTGGAAATAGTCAAAGGCAACGTATGTATGGAGATGGAAGAGCTGGCCAAATACTCCAAAGAAGAAGTAGCCCTGAAATTGGGCACTCGCCATGAACTCCTCTATAACGAGATTAGGGATCTGTTGGGCAAACCGTGTAAGGAACAGAAACTGGATGAAGATAAGAAACAGCCAAGGCGTGATCCTCAGGTAGTATGGTACAATCAGGAATGTAGGTAAGCAAAGGGGATCTGGTACGGGCAGTAAAGTCTAATGTGCGCAGAGATATGGTGGCATGTAGAGCAAGGTACAGGCAATCAATAGATGCAGCTAAGAAGAATTGGGAAGACTCCCTATGGTCCTCTCTACAAAGGGCACTGACAGCCAAAGATTGTAAAACCTTTTGGTAAAAAGCAGCCCACTGGCTCAAGGATAGTAAGTCAGTATTTGAGTTCACAGTACAGCCATAAGAGTGGGTGTCCCACTTTGGGAGTCTCTATGCGTCAGGCAACAGGGAGGCAGAGGACCCTATTGAAAGGAGGGGGAAGTCTTATCTGGAGCGGCTGAAGCTCTGGTATTTTCCATGGAAGAAACCCATGTAGCGATCGGCTCGTGTGTTCTAGTCCGAGCCCCTGGTCCTGATAGAATTCATAATGATCTGTATAAAGAGGACCTAATTGTCTTGGGCCCTAACATCAATATGTTAACTAACACCATTGCTTCGGGTATGGACATTCCTCCATCGTGGAAGATAGCAGAAATCATCCCCATCTACAAGAAGGGTGACGGAGCTAACAAAAAGTCTCACTGCAGAAATTTTTGGTAAGCAGGTATTGGCAAGGATCCAGGATTGGATCTTAGAGTCCTGTATCTTGAACGACTACCAGGCAGGCTTTCGCACTAATATTAGTACATTGGATCAGGCCTTTTGCTTTTTGTGTATTTACTGGAAGGAAGTGGCCATCAAAGGTGGGAAGTTCTGTGTGGCCTTTGTCGATTTACGGTCTGCGTTCGACTTGGTACCTCGAGCCAGACTCTGGAGAGTAGTGAAAGAGATGGGTTTACCTCGCAACCTTTTAGAAATTTTTATTTGCTTACACTCATCAAACACAGCTAAAGTCAGGTGGGGGGTGAAGAATCAATTAACAGAGCAATTCCCAGTCCAACCTGGAGTGAGACAGGGATGTGTGCTAGCCCCCACCCTTTTTTCACTTATTATTAACAGGGTGGTAGATTTTTTAGATAGGGACGGGTGTGATGCCCCTTAAATAGGCGAGAGAAGAGTTCCTGCACTTCTCTTTGCCGATGATACCCTACTAATCTCAAAATCCCGCAAGGTCTCCAACAACTTTTGAATGATTTTATACGGTTCTGCGATGAGCGGGGCCTGGTATTAAATGAGGCCAAAACAAAATACATGATTTTCTCGAAAGGGATCACAAAACCACCTAAAAGATGTCTGTATGTAGGCAGCAGCAACCTAGAGCAAGTAGCCGCTTTTGACTATTTGGGTATCCGCCTGACACCCAACCTAAACTGGGCTTCCCATATAGAGAAAGTAAAATTGTCGCTAATCCAGCAGACCACCCACATTAGTAAAATTCACAAAGCTACGGTGTCCAGAAAAGGGGCCCCAGCACTAGAAATTTATAATATCAAAGCTCTAGGGAGGGCTCTTTATGGGGCGGAACTTTCGGGTAGTGGGAACACGAATTGTCTCACCATCATAGAAAATCGTTTTCTTAGATCTCTCTTAAATTTACCCCTTAGCACCCCTCTGACCCCATTGTATTTGGACTTCGCTCAAAGACAACTGGCCCTTAAGTTAGATTATAAACTATTAATGTTTTGGCATCGCTTGTGGTCTGTTGAAGAGCTAGCCTCCTACCAAGGGGCAACGATTGGCCTCTTGAAACTGCCTAAGGTAACCTCCATTCCATGGTTTTGCTCTTTGAAAGATCTACTTAGGAGGCTAGGGATGGCGGCGTTCCGGTCTAACCCTGAAAGCTTGTCTCTAATACCAAAGGCCAGGGTCAAAGTGATTTATTGGGAAACAATAGCGGAAAAGGAGATGGCAAAATTGGTGGGTACCCTGACTCAGGACTTTATTAATTTCAAATTTGTTCCACGTTATGAGGATACCATTGATGAAATTTTTCCCTCCTTGGCACGCAAACTATTTATACAATTCTGTTATAAGACCTTACCCACCAAATTGTTCTGTAACAAGTGGCGTCGTAATGTTTCCACTGACGATCTATATCCATCTTGCAAAGCCAGTCCAGAATCTATTGTGCACCTGTTATTTTTTTGTCCCCATTATAAAACTTGGAGGGGCAAGTGGATTATTCCACTGTGCAGACTGGTCGGTCCTGGCCACTAGCTTGAGGTGATGAGAATTTTGCTTACTGACACACGTAGAGTAATAGTATTTGGCTTGGCCAAATATTGGCATGCACTATGGATCAAGCGCTCCAAATGTACTGTATGAATTGTCCATTTCTTTGTTTTTATCTTTTAAATTGTATTTTATGGTAGCCACGTGCTCTTTTAAAAATGGTTTTTATAATTTTTTCATATATTCTTCTAATCTAGTCTTGTGCTGTGTACTTTTTAAGATCTCTGTGATTGAAATAAAGTTATACATGATGATGATGAATCCTAGCTGCACATAAAGGGATCACTGCTACTGTTTCATTACTGAAGCAGCGCTATTGGTGGCCAAGCCTTACTAAACAGACCAAGGACTTTGTCCTCAAATGTGACATCTCACAATTTTGAGTATTGCCTATGTAGCCAAGTTATCACTCTCCTACCTCCCCCATTCGTATAGAGGGTATGCATGTAATTGTGTTTCTGGGGTTCAAGGCTGTCCTTTGCCCTCATCTTGCATATCGCTGTTGTTAGTTCTGTGTTTAAGAAACTGGCCCCTCTGAAGATCAAACTCCTCCATCATCTCCTCAAAAGAGAACATATTCTCTCTTTCTAGAACAGGTCACCTACCGTCCATAATCCATCCTGTTCCCAGTTGTGTTGTTCCTGGATAGACTGAAATCCCATGACAAAGGTATGGCACGTAGAGATAACATTTGTGGGTGCGGTTATAGTCTACAAATCTTTTGAAGGTCTCTCTTGTGGCAATACTGCACCACTCTGAGTAATTGAGGAAGGGTCCTACAGGGATTCATATTGGGCAACGCCATGCAGTGTAATTCTTCTCCCTCATCAGCGCTGAACTTTCCATTCAGTCTACATGTAATGACAGCTATCTAGCCAGTGAGATAGCCATTGAGTCTGGATGCAAGTCTTCTCCCCCATTCGAGTGTAACTGTCAGTGGGTAGGACCAGATAATGTTAAGCCAAGATACTACGCCTGTGTTATCGCTGAGAGCATCTCTCCAATACACACCACCCTGTCCAATTCACTTGTCAATTATATACTAGTGTATAGAATGAGTATTATGTGCCTCTGCGTTCATACTCCTCCAGGCATCTGCCAATGTCCAGTTGTCCAACCAGTCTTGCAGTGCTGCTGCCATTTTGTGGACCAGGGATTGCGGGGGATGGGGCACAGGCAGTCCAATTCCACTCCGGTATACTGTTAAAGTCTCCCCCAAGAATGATCAGGAGTTGGGCCCAACTCGCTATCAATGTGGATACTGTGGTTTAATAATATGCTGCCTGATCAGTTTTGAGGGCCATACATGCTACCCAATATTACTGCTCTACCATCCAATCTCCCATCCACAAGAATAACCCAGTCCTCTCTTATACTTGTGTGTTGATTGTCTCAAAAGGGACGCAGAGACTCTCACACATTAGCACACCTCTCAATATGTGGAATACTCAGTAGCCATCACCAGTACCCTTCATTTCAGCTGGAATTTGAGGCCCTCTGCTCGTGTTAGAAGGATCCCCTGCAGCATGGCTACCTGCACTACCCCACGACACAGGTATGCAGGTATTTCATGTCTTTTTGTTGTTGTATGCCTACCCCAGATGATCAAGTTGATAATTTGATAAGTATTCTTCATTCCATAATGTTATCTGTTGGTTTTTAATCCTGTGATAGCTAAAATATCTAAAGAACTCATAAGAATAACTGGATTCTCTTATCTTGCCCTCAATCAATAATTCAATCTGCTTCCAGCTCTGCCCGACCATCACATGATATTGCTATTTCAGCTGTTTATCCTCCACCAAAAACCAGGGCAGAAACCCAACATTTCCCACCCACATAACTCTCAAACAACTTGAAAATTAAGAATGTGAACAAATTTATTTTCAATAATGTGTTACAAAGTTCACATGGGATAAGACACGGGTATACCAAAGTAATCAATAATGTGAGGTGGTTTCCCTAATGGCAGCCTATGTGCTTATAAATGTGCTGCCCTCTAGGAGGGTTGGGGGGCGGGGAGATCTCGGGTGTGTACATCCAGACTGAAAGGATCTCAAACACATATTGTCTGTGGGGTCACTTTGGGACCCATTGTAATGTCTGCTATTGAGCCTTCTGAGTTTGTAGCCCCTTCAGGAAGCCTAAAATAATAAATACACAAAGCAATAATATTCAAATGCAGCTTCATCATTTAACAGCTGCAAGGAGCTAAAGTACTGAAACTGACTTCCTCAAATTACAGAAGATAATACGAGGTTTTATATATTGCAATACATATTACACATACTGCACAAATGATACACAGCTAATGAGAGCCAGTTGCTCGGCGAAATAGTGTGTATTTTCCAATCATTAATCAGATTAAAATCTTTAGCTATAGCTGGGCATTTATTTATGAAATCTGCAAATAACGCATAGCAACACTTTGCCACGTGCAGTTGTGGCATTATCATTTCTCATGACCTTCGATCAGAGTAGTGTTACAGACAGTTCAAGCTCACTCAGAGGCCAAACAATGGCCCTGTGCACATTCTGCAGGCTTGCTCCTATTGAGTGTCACAAAATGGAACCTGAATCAAAATGGATTCCACACCCTTGTAGGCTGTCTGAGCTTGTGGTAAAGTATCTTCTAGCTGCGGAATGTGTTCTCATCATGGCATAGCTATAGCCAATGCCTCCTTTATGTCTTTTTGTACTTTCTCGGGGGAGGGGTCACCCACTTCTTCTGGGGCCACGGGATGTATGTCGTTTTGGGGGGCTGAGTCTCACTTTGGGTTTCGATCAGACCGGGTTCTCGTAGTCTTCCAAGCCTCAACTATGTTCTATAAAAGTATGTCCACTGCGATTATTTAAAGTTTCGCATGGAATAGCAGTGCACAGTTTAAACCCAGCTCTGAGTTTTTTTCTTGAACCCTAGGAAGCAAAAGGAGAAGACTTCCACCTTCTCCACCCACTGGCCTAAACTTACTTACCACCAACATGCCGAAAGCCATCAAGAACCTCAACTACTGTTATCACTACATGTGTCGACACCCTGGCTCCCCTCAAACGCATCCCAACAGGAAGAGCCTGACCACAGGCCAGCTGGAACACAGAGAAACTAGGGCTTATGAAACACCACTGCAAGCAACTGGAACACAAATGGAGAACAAGTCAAGATACCACAGATAAAGATACCTTCAAATCAGCTCTAAGACACTACCACCAGCAGAAACAGATCACCAACCGCACAGCTCTTGCAGATCGCATCACAGCCGGCGCTAACAGCATCAAGGAAACCTTTGCCATCATCATAAATTTCACTGCATCTCCTGCCACCTTTAGCAACATCACCCCCTCACAACCACTTTGCAACAAGCTCTCGGAATTCTTCTGTAACAAAATCACTTCCATATATGGCAACTTCGACACTCAACCGGACCTTGTCACCATCGTAACTAAACTTTGCATCACGGCTGAAGAATGAACCCTAACCTCGTGGCCCACTGTCACTGCCCTCTAACCTGCTAGTACCATGAAAATCATCCACTAGGTAGCACTATCTGATCCTTCCCCCCCACCTCAACTTCAACAAAGGCCTCCAACTGATTGGTGAAACACTAACGCCCATCTTTGTCTCTGTCAACTCAGCAACATTCCTGGACATCTGGAAACAGGCCATCATCACGCCCCTGAACAAGAAACCATCTGCTGACCCAGCCACGCTTTCCAACTACAGCCCCATCTCCCTTCTACAATACTCAGCAGATATCTTAGAGAAACTAATCAACTGACACCTCACCAACCACCTCAGCTACTACCAGCTCCAGATTCAGGCCCAACCACAGTATAGAAACAGCACTCATGGCTTCCAAAAATGACGTCCACATGATCCGTGAGAGAGGAGTCATGCATCCCTCATTCTCCTGAACCTCTCTGCAGCATTTGACATGGTTTCCCACCCCATCAGGCACCTGCACGAGAATGGCATCCATTGACCCGCTCTCCACTGGATCTTCTCCTTAATGGACAGAAAACAAGCTGTCAGCCTGGTACCTTACTCCTCTGAAGGCCACAAACTAATCCGCACACCCAACATTAACATCCCCTCCTACGTCAATGACACACAAGTGATACTATCCCTCTCAGAAAAGAGTCTGACACAAGCAACAAGTTCACCGCCTGCATGACCAAATTTGCTAACTGGATGAAAGCTAACTGTCTCAAGCTCAACACTGATCAGACAGAAATAGTGATCTTTGGCAGGAACACCTCACCATGGGACTCCAACTGGTGGCTGGCTGAACTCAAACCCATACCCACACCCAGCACCCAAGCCAGGAAGCTCCGAATAATGACTAGCAGCAATCTGGACATGACCACACAAGTCAACTTCGTCACTGCATCCTGCTTCGAGACCCTGAAGATGCTGAGGAAGATCTTCAAATGCTTCACAAGCAACACTAGAAAAACTATCACTTATGCCCTAGTCACCAGAAATTTGGACTGTGGGAATACCCTCTATTCCAGGATCACCACGCATCTCACTAGAAGACTACAAACCACCCAGAACTCAGCAGCCAGACTCATCTTCAACTGCCTACACAGAACTCACATCACACTACACTTCAGGGAGTTCCACTGGCTCCCACTAGACAAACAGGCTCACTTCAAACTCCCCACACACACATTCAAATCACTACACAACTTAAGCCCCCGCCTACCTGATCAGCCACATCTCCTTCCACCAACTACCCAGACACCTCCGCTCCACAAGCCCACTACTCGCTAACATCCACACATAAACAGAACCAGATCAGGAGGACAGGCGTTCTCTTACATCACTGCTAAAGCATTGAACAGCGTCTCACTCCACATCAGAGCCTTCTCCTCTCTTCTTGAATTCCGCAAGAAGCTGAAGACCTGGCTTTTCAATTACTCAACCTACCATCAGCAGGGCTAGGCACACACACATTCTCAGTGTTAGGATACCTTTGCGCTTTACAAATACACATAGCACCACATAACATAACATCTTTGTGCTGCACTGTGAGCAACTAGTCTTGGCCCATTACTCTGTTACTGTCAACGTCAAAATGACCTGCTTTTCTAGCAGCAGTCAGAATCACATCCTGGTCATTAAAATGGAGTACTCTGATCACCACAGGTCTGCGTGTTTCATTCGGTGGTGGGTGACAAGCTGGCACATTATGGGCTCTTCTGGTTGAGAAACGGCAACGATCATGCGGACCATCCACTCAGGGGCCCCCACTGATCCATGCCCCCCATCACATCTACAACCTGGGAACGTAACAATCAGCTCTGCTCTCACCCACATCATCGACACCTCGACACCACCAGGACGCCTTTGGGCAGCAGCTGCGCTCTATAAGCTTCATTAACATTAACATTAACATGGCAACAGCCACATTCCCAGATAACTGCAAACACGCGGAAGTCAACGCCCTCCTCAAAAAACCTTCAGCAGACCCAACCAACTGTGCAACTTCCGTCCGATATCCCTGCTCCTGTACCCAGCCAAAGTGATGGAGAAGGCCATCAACAAGCAACTCTCTACCCACCTTGAGCTTCATTAACTACTGGACAACACCCAATCAGGATTCAGAAAGAACCACAGCACAGAAACAGCACTCAGAGCAGCCACCACCAAAAGAGGACCGTTCTGGACCTTGAAGAAACTGCAGCCCTTATCCTACTGGACCTGTCCTTGGCCTTCAACACTGTCTCCCACAACACTCTGAACAGAAGACTCCACAACACTATCCAAGAACCCGCTCTCCACTGGATCTGCTTGTTCCTCAGGGGAAGAACCCAAAGAGGCTAAGAAACTGATATGCTAAGTACCCCAGGGGTCGCCCCTCAGCCCCACCCTGTTCAACACCTATATGACCACATTAGCCAACATCATCAGATCCTGAGGCATCCCAACTCATTCTCTCCCTGATAGACAAGATAGAACCAACTTCATCAACTGTATGACCATGGTAGCAGACTGGATGACACAAACTGCTTGAAGCTCAAATTCGATAAGACGGAAATTCTGATCTTTGGAAACAAAGACCGCCCCATGGGACTCCACCTGGTGGCCATCAGAGCTAGGGACCAACACCCACCGACCATGCAAGAATAATGGGGATCATCCTAGATGACAAACTCACCATTAACACAGGCCAATGCAGTGAGCGCATCGTGCTTCCACAACCTCCGCATGCTACGAAAGATCTTTAAGTGGCTGGCACAGAACACCAGATGGACCATCAGCCAAGCACTCATCACAAGCAGGCTCGACTACTGCAATGCACTTTATGCCAAAATCTCCAAGCAATCCTACAAAGACTCCAGACCATACAGAATGCTACCGCAAGACTCATACTGGACCTCCTGCACTGTGCCCACATAGCTCCATACCTTAAGGAGCTCCACTGGCTCCCCATTCACAAATAGAGCCAATTGAAGCCCTTTACTCACAAATAAAAAACCTTACACAACATTGGACTAGCATACCTTAACAGCTCCATACACTTTCATCCCCCGACCAAACACCTACACAATGCCTAACTCTGTCTCACAACCCCCGTGTTCACAAAACAAAGCAAGAGGTCGCTCGTTCTCCTACATCACACCTAAAACATCGAACAACCTCCCCCAGCACATCAGTGCCTCACCCTCACTTCTTGAGTTCCACAAGAGTCTGAAGACCTGGCTCTTCGAATAACTCTGCAGGGAACACATGCCCACTCACCTGCCCAAACGCCTGGATATCTTCATGGGTGGTTAGTATGCTCTACAAATCTACATAACAGAAAAAAGGAGTTAAGCCTTTTGGAGCAACTGTTTCGATTATCCAGTGCTCCATGAAGCTTACCATGGTAAACCCCTCTGTCATCTCTGGAAGAGCCATCACACATAAATTGCTGCACCTAGTGCTGCCTTCTACATCTTTGGCCCTTCCTGCCAGAAAATGTCTGTCCAAAGATTTGGTGATTTGCTTTTCCATGTCAGATGTGAGTGGCTAGAAACGCTGTAAAGTGGATTCAGTTTACAAAACACATTTGAGTAATTTACTTTGATGTTCTCAAAGGGGGATCAACATCTATTCCAAGGAGTTTACTCTTGTCGCAGCACCTTTTGGAGGCTGCTATGGCCTCCATCACCCGATTCAGCTTGTCTGTATCCTGTGCCATAACACGATGATCACCATCTGAGGACTCTTCACAGCTTAGCCCGTTATTATCCTAAAAGGTTTCTGTGACATTCGTGTTTCTTCTGTTCGGCTTCGATTTGCCCATTGTCTCTTAAGCCTGGCCAGGCACGGTTATTGTGTCACCTGTGTAATGTCTCACTCTTTGTCTCTTAAACAGTCAGTCTGGCCCACCCTCCTCTGTGTGAACGTTATCCAGTGGGGTCAGAGATGGCACTAGCAGCTGGGCCCACCACCTCCATTTGGGTTCTCCGGGCCTATTGGTGTACTCCTCAAAGCATGACTTCCTAGGGGCTCCTCCAGGTCTTCAATCTTGGGGTCAATTAATTTGTGGCTAGTCCTCGCTGTCCTTCTCTTCCTTGTGGTGAGCTCTGCAACGGGCCTCCTTCCCTCTGCTGGACTGCCTCCAGGTGGTTTCTCAGCCTGGCCAGGCTCAGAAGGATCACGATGAGCACGATGTCCCCACTGCAGAGTTCTTAAGCTGAGAGCAGCAGGGGAGCGAGCATGGACATCAGGGGGCAACGATGAATTCTCCCCAGAGGCAGGCAGGTGTAGGCATTCCATGGTGTATGGCAGCATGAAGAGGAAAGAACACCTCACGCTGCCAGGGCCACCTCTTCAGTCCTCTTCCCATGTATCAGCCGGCAACCAGACAGTGGATACAGAAGAATTGTTTTGGCATCCTGTTTCCCTTCCTTTCAAGTGCTCCCTCAATGTTATATGTAAACCCAGCAAACCTGTCAAGCAGGATTTGACATTCAAGCAGGAATTGACACTGTAATGTCAAAATGACCTGCACCCACCCTGCATATTTGGCGAGGTTCAGAGGAGTCATCTCTGTCATTCAGGTCAGCCTATTGCTTGCTCTTGGGAAGCATTTTACACAATTTCTACACCTATTCAAATGCTAATACCTGGCTAGGAGAAATCTGAGAGCAAATGCAAATTAGCCACCAGTAACTTCAGACAGGGAATGGTAACTTTCTAAAAGTTTTTTTTTTAATGTAATAGTTATTAAAAATCTGACTTCACCACTGAATTGGATTTTTAATAACTATTAAAAATAGTTTTTTAATTATTTTTCTAGCTAGTCCCATTACCGAGATATAGTATTAGGATTTTTAATCTGTACTCTGGTTTTCTACATGGGACAGCAAGGACACCCAGTGAAAAATAGGTTTGGAGTGCTAGTCACTGTAAGGACATGTTAACCTTAAATTTCTACAAGTCCTACTTTTAAATATGATGCGTCTATATAGAGGACACCTGTTAACGTTTTAAAGGGACGTTTTGACTCTGTACTATATACTAGGGTTTCATAGGTAAGTAAAATTTGCAAATCAGGTGCATACCAATTTCATCATGTTGAAAGGAGGAGTGCAGGCACTTTACCCCTGGTTAGCTGGGGGTAAAGAGCACAGAGATCTACAGTCAGCAAAACAGTTAAGGCAAAAATCTTGGGGTACACCACGCAAAAGATGGCCATTTCCTACAACTGGGCTTTAAATTCAGTATTGTATATTGAGGCGTCCAAAAGAAGCCATACATAACAAAGCAATGTGCTCGCCCCTACTCACTAAAGCCTAAATCTGACGTTTGCAGCCGCAAGCGCGCGTGCCCCATTTGTGATCAACACACACGGGGCCAGTCAACACCCCAGTTGGGTCAAGTTTACCCAGTTATTCTTGCTTTGTCCAACCCATACTCAACCGCCTCCCACTACCTACAGGTACAGACGGAACAGATATGTCACACTCGATGCAGAAGAATACTTCCTGTACTACCATTGGCATCTACTCATGCAAGCACCCAAGTAAGGCAAACTTCATATAACATCCCTTCGTGCGAATAAGATCGACATTGGAACGTAAACTGTATTGAAAAGGAAATACTGTATATTGTACGACAATCTATATTGTATCTGACAATGGTGTTTGCAATGGAGTACTCATTACCTGCGCTTGTAACTGTTTTAATGTGTTTGCATACAAAATAACAATAAAAACAGATTTAAAACGAAAAAAACAAAGAAGCCATACATAACAAAGTTAACGCCACGCACTGTTGTCCTCCTTGTGTACAGTCTGATGACAATGTAATTTTAGATGTTGAAATTGCCCGCAGGAGGTCTTATGCTAGGTTTGAATTATAAACCTATGACATGCTGCTACTATAACTTCTGATTCCTTTTGCAACTCAACTCGAATTATTATTGCTATTGCAGGCCACTTGTAAATGTCACAATTGAGCGCCTAAAAAGAGTCCAAGTTTCAAAAACACCGGTAAAATTTGTTCTCACATATTTGTGGAATTTTTTAATGAAAATTTTATTTACAGTAAATTAAGCAGTTATGCTGCAATAAATATTTCATGATGCTATGAGCATTAAATATATATTACATTATTTACACGTATACGAAATAAACAATGGCATAGGATGTACAAGACATATTTCTAAATTTTGCATGTTAAACTTAACAGGTTTATTGGCGAAGCACATGGTAACAAAGTGTGCACAAATGCACTGTAAACAGCCCAAATATTTAGCACTTACAAAAGGTTCTGTGCTGCCTACACGAATGCCCACTATGTCTCTCTCCTGATTGCTTCAGCCTGACACTCTCGCAACCTGGACTATTTCATCCTCACACATTCTGCCCCTGGACTGCTTCTGCCTTCCGTAAGGAGGTAAAAAAAAGTGGGGTCTGTTCTGCCCTGCTCACATTCTCATTGTTCTGATGCAATTACCTCATCCCCTGAGTCAGTGAACTATGGTGACTATATTCTCATTCGGTGAGTATATAATCTTGTTTATAACTGTGGAAGTAATATAGATAGTTAAATAGGTAGAATATTTCCTCAACTCAAGCGATATTAGCTTTTTTCTTTCAGTACTGATGCACTGCTTTTGTACTCCTGTATTATAGTATCTAAGCAATGTTCTTGCAATGTTTGCTGATTACAAATTTGGGTCAGCAGAAGTAATTTGTGCTAGTGCACCACAGTAATGCAGATACATAGACAGCGGATAGGAGGCAGGGATAACACCAGCTTTCTCCCAAAATATGGGTCCCATTGATAAAGCAAGTGGTCTGTGGATTACTACTTATGGAAGAATTAGCCTCTCCTTAATAGCATGTCTATTTTATGTATTTGGACCTGCTTCTGGTAGTTTACAGATTTCGTTATATGTTATGAATAGACGGGGACCCTCAGCGTTATCCCTTGTTCTCTACCAATATTTGGACTTCTAAGAGGTTTCATGTAGAGTCTCTAATTGGGGTCATATTGATGTTATGAAGTAGGGTAGAGATCTATCAAGTAATTTCCAAAGTTGAAACCATTTGGTGAACAGAAAGCAGACTGGAACCCCTCTGCCAGAACTGCATCTAAGTACTGGATTACTTGCACTTCCATTGTAGTCAACTTCCTGAGATTGTTCAGAATCCCAGATTCATCATTGAATCTTGCATTTCTGTGGAAAATATGCCTTGAATAAGCAGCCGCCCAAGCACAGGTATACACACATTTTCTGTAAGACTCAGAGAAGCTGCCAATGTTGCCATGTAGTCGAAGAAAGCACATAGGGCAGATTGGAACGTGAAAGAAAGGATACTGGCTGTTGGTGCTGACAGCTACTTCTGAAACTGAGAAACTATCTGTCTCCTCTTAATAACAACATTAGAGTGTGAATCCTCAAAGTCTGTAGCATACATACTGTAATTGGGCTGTCCTACTATTCATCATTAAGGCTGTTCAACTAATAGATGCAGCTCAAAGCACGGGAATGAAGAGTTTTTGTATCAACTAAATTTGGAATGTATTTTCATAATACTTCTGCAGGATCCCAAATAAACATGCATGTGTTAAACTTAAATTCTTGGTGAGGGTAATTCTTACATACAGATAACTTCCCTGTGGTGCAGTAGGCCATACTCACTTCCTTGTGAATGCAGGATCTCACCAGCATATTACCATTTTAAATATTAAATAAGGAATTGTCTGTGGAATAAAATTTGCAGCAGCTCGAAATTCTCCTTCTTAACCCACTTGTTTGCAGTCTTGAGGTGAGGGTGGGTAAAAATTACTGTACTAACCTTTTGCCTTTACCAGTCAGTATTCATTTATCTCGTTGTACCTTAATATCTGGAAACATCTTTTACTACTTATTCTAGACAAAACGATTGACTTCATACACCATCTGCTCCAGAAAAATGGGTTTCATGCCCTTTGGTGGACTTTGTTCAGTCAGTGAAATATCTAGCACCGACTTATACTTTGTTTTCGTCTGACATACAGAAAGATGCTCACTATGTTGTAGATGCTGGGACCTTAACCCAGAGCTGTTAATACCCGATGGCTCATTCTAATCCTGGTGCCTTGCTTTTCTTTTTACATTTGCCTGTGGAAAGCAGGGTTTGGCTGGTATGGTGCATCTGCCACTAAGGTATATGAACCTGTGTTGAGAGAAGCATCTCTTAAAACACTTTCTCTTTTACAATCTGTTCAATTTAAGGTTTTAGCTTTGGTGTTCATCTAGATTTCTCCACATGTGTGTAAACCCAAAGCAGAGTTCCCAGAAAAAAAAAGGACTTGAGTTTTCGGAGTAGCAATCCAACTAAGATGTGAGTCTCAACCATGAGGAATGCCTCGTTGACAAGCCGAGTCAACAACCATAAACAGAGAACTCTTTCAGGTCCTCAGCTGACCCAGTGTGATCCTTTTCTCATTATGAATTGTTCCAAAACCTTCCCCTTGGTGTCCAGGCAGTTGGTACATATACATTCAGTCCTTAAGGGCACAGCTCTAGCTGTCATGATGGAATTTTGAATCTGGCAATCTCAGAAATATATGGACAGTCGGAAAAACATTACTGCCCGGAAAGCCTGTGCATATAATCTTTGTATGGGTAATTTGAGCAAGATGAATTAAGTCTTTTATGCACTGCAAAAAGTATTAACAAATCTGCAGGGGACTTATGTGCCCGAAGTAAAGGGTTCTGATCAGCTTAACTCAATCGCTTCTCCCTTGTCTTTGTCATTCCGACAGATGCCGGTATGAATAACACCCCTTTGCTGAGTTCCAGGAGGTAGGGAACTAGAGACACAAATGGTCTTATTTGCATTGTCTTAGACATTATACCTTGCTGCCATATTAGTGACCTCATGGAATAATCCTTCATATAATAGACTCATGTGACCAGTGGCGGCTGGTGAACTTCCAAAGTGGTGGGCAGTAAATCCCTTCCTCAACCTGGAACAAGTAAGCAAGGGGAGGGAGCGAAACGGAAGTCCATGTAGAATGTTTGGGGGTGGGTATAGTTCTGTCCAGTTACAAACATGACAAAATGGGGCATTTACAACACAATTTATACATACATTTGTTACAAAATCCATAGGTTCTAAAGGGGTATTTTTGTGTTGTGCCAAGAAAGCTTTACCTTCACGAGGGGGTCTTGAAACATCCACAAAAAATCATCTCACAACAGAGTCAAAACTGTGGACTTTGTAATGCAATTTCCATTCAGAGTTGAATTAAACTGTTTATCAGACAGCTACCCATAAAGAACCTACAATTAGCAGGACTTCTTTCACACAGAGATGCACAACATCTGAGGTCTGGAAAGCGTCTGTTAAGAAATGTCATTGCAACTTCTAAAGAAAATATAGTACCAAGAGCCATGTGTTCCTACACTTCACCTTTTCCCCCACAAAGCACACGTTATGAAACTTTTTTTTTTTACAGTTTTGTATAGCGTAAACTTAGACATAGAGCACTGGGGTGCTCTACCCCAGCAAGTCACATTAAGCAAAGTCAGATTCATTTTTTAGGCATGGGAGAGATTAGGTGATTTGCCCAGAATCACAGGATGTGTTGTTCTGGGGCTGAGGCTCGAACTTGCTTCTACATTGCCAAAGATGGCGCCTCTATCCGTAACACCACACCAGGCTTGGGAATATATACATACTGGAAGAGTGGCATCATTGTGAAAGTTCTAAGAATGTTTTTTCACAAAGCAGTGCTTAAAGTCTTTCAACCACAGTGCAGACAACGCAGGGCAATGGGACTGTTAGACACGAACTACAATACAGTGAGCTCAACAACAATGTACAAGGCCACTGTCAGCAAGTAGAATGTTTCAACTGTATTCCAAGTCACAAAGCCATTAGGTTTATTGTTTGAAGAGAGGGAGAGGGAGTGGCTGTGCAGGCCACAGAAAGTCCCTTTAAGAATGTTCTTATAGAGGGCTTGCAGAGAAGAGAAGAGACGGTTATGAAAGAAAAAACCTTGCTTGCGAGTGAGCTTGGGTTTGGGGCTTCTATTTTTTAATGAATCCAAAATCTGGCTTTGTGGTTATTATTTGAAGGCATGCAATTTGGGGAGTAAATAGCAACATAGCAGCATGCGCCAAGAGCCCAAAAAGTATTTTTTAATTACAGTGGCATTAATTCTTTGGGAAGCAGTTGAATTTCACTCATGGTTTGCCTCTTGCAATACATTACTGCTGCGGAAGTCTTACCTGGGACAGCTCTGTCGGTGTACCCACTGTCCCCAAAGTAGCTTTGTCCCAAGTTGAGAAAATAAGTACAGAGTCACACCATCAGGCTCCCTCTCTTGGCCTCTGATTTAGGCCTTCCTTTTATAAAAACTCAATGCATTACCGATCGGGTGCAGCACGGCAAAGACAATCGGAGTTGCAGAAGAAAGTGAAGATAGACTCGGGTTGGGTTGGGTGGGGGTGGGAGTCCAATGTGTTCCTCTAGTTTTAGGAGTGTGGAGTGACTGCCAATGAGTGACGTGGTTTATAGCATGCAGGGCTTCAGATTGCAGCGCCCGATCAGGTTTAAGTTTAATCAGCGCTGAACAACACAAAGGATCAAGTTCTCCTGATGGCAAACGTGGGCTGTAAAGAGGTAAGCCTACGTCATGACATCACCTGGCCAACGAGATTTGATGCAAACGCAACTGCACATTACCGATCTGCCAGTGCCTGGCTGTTGGACTCACCATAAACCTCGGGCCAGGCAGCCAGATGTATTTCAAAAGAATTATGTTGCAGTTTAAAAAAGATGAACTGCAAATGTTAAGAATCATTCCAGCACTTCAGAGGGGCGTCGCTCCGGAGCCCTAAGATAGAAGCTGCTGCTGCATGTGACTATGGAAAAATTGTGGCTGCCCGCAGCCCACGCAGAGGGCCCCCATAGGAGGGCAGCCACCTTAGTGCCACATGAGGGCACAAACCTGACAGGGCTAGTGTTTGTACCCCCGTCCCGGCGCTACTACGTATTTTCCGGCGCGCCAGTGGGCGGGGGGGCGGGTATAGCTACCTCCCCCGCCCAGCTGGCGATCCTATTCGCGCCGAGGATCACGCCATCTGGTCGTCCGGGGGGGGGGGGGCTGCAGGTGAGCGGTGAGGCTTCTGTCCCCCCCCCTCCCCCCAAGCCCTTAACTCCGGGCGCTGGCCGGCCATTGCCAGAGTGGTGTCACTAAAGGGGGGGGGGAGTTAGGCATCTCCCCCAGTACTTGGTCAGGCTCCCTTGAAGCGGTTAACGACGCTGAGAGGGGTGGATGCACGGGGGCGGGCGGCCGTTTTATTCGGTGTCCGGGCCCTCTCCCACCCCGCGTACATTCTTTGGGGTAACTCTTCCTTGTCACCGCGCTGATCGAGGGAGGGGGCTGCGAGCATCGCGGCGCCCCCCCCCCCTCACCCTCTGAGCATGCTGATGCAGCCTGGCCCCCTTCGCGGAGATGCACCTGGGGGGGGCCATCGTAGGCGGCGCCCGGGCCCTTCCTGCCCCTCGCCCATCTTTGATTAACGCTCGCGAGGGTGCGTGCCTCTGTCCTCATTTTCTGAGTCAGCATCAGGTATCAGGTGAGGCCCCCTGCCACGTATGACCTCCCACGTACGGCAGGGAAGGGGGGGCCAAAGCTCGAAGGGTCCCAAGTGACAAAGGCTTACGGGACCAGATGTGGGCACTCTGGGCAGCTATCGGTGAGTGGGGCTCCCTTAGGCGCGGTGTCTATGGTCTCCTGGCGGTGCCTTTTAGGGCCGGCTGTCCCTGTCTGCGGATATTTGGGGCAGGTCTGGCTTGGAACAAATTGAGGGGCGCTATTTTGGCATGGGAGCGGCTGGGCTCGCGCTTGCGGAGCGCCGTGATTTTCAGGGGGTGGAATATATGCTAAGCAGCACCGGTGGGTGGTAACGTGCCAGGTTGGCGGAAATACCTTCCCCAATCGCACAGAGCGGGCTTGCCTAATAATTTGCGGGCGGTGGTTTCCCGGTTTGCCTCGTGTGCTTACCTCCCTGTTTGAAACGGAGGAAGCACTGTTCATTTGGTATTTTGCCGCGTTCCTTGTGGCGAGCAGATCATGCTGGCCACTTTGACCTCTCCCCCCGGGAGCCGCTGGACTCATGGGGCAGGTTGTGCTGGTGGGCGGGTCGGTGTATTTGCGGCATGGCCTTTATTGTGCTCCTCCTGTGGGCGCACTGCACAGCGTGTTGCTTGCATGTTCTCGTGTGCCTGGCACAGACAGGTTTCGGTTTTGTTTTCCCAACAGCCTGTTTTTCTCTGTGTTTCATATCGGGACAACCTCGCGGAGATGGCGGCGGCACGGTTCCAGGAAGCGGAGATGGCGGCAGCACGGTTCCAGGAAGTTGACCGGCATATCCGAGGAGGTTGGCCAGCCGGGGGCGTGAGGCAAGGCAAGAGCGTACTGAAGACCGCCATGGTGCCGGGAGACATGGTGTAAGGCGCTGAGGAATGTATGGGTATCAGTAGGTTTGCTATGTGCAGAATCCCGTTATAGTACCATTATTTGGAGAAGTTAGGAAAAACCGCTTCCAGGGTTCAGGAACGGTTCGGGCGGGGGTCTTCTGTGGTGGTTAGCATGATACGCTGCTTATCAAAGGTTTTCGGTTCGGTCTCAGCGTTTGGTATCACACCTCCCCCTAAGGCAAGGATTCAAGTCCCAACAAGGGAAGGGGGGGGGGCAAGGTCGTTGTCTATGGGTAAAACCTATAGCAATTGTTGGAAGGAACAGGGATGGCGGCGCTCGGATGGGTTATTTACCCACTTATGGCCGACTCTGTCGGGCCATCTAAGTAAAGGCAGACGTTTTTATTTTGCCTTTCACAAGAAGCGGTGGATAGCACAGGGTACTAATGTATCCTTGGTAGCGATCCGCATGTAACATTAAGTTCACCGGTTTGTATCCTGGTGGGTACATGCAGTCTTTCAGAGACCGAAAAATTGGCACGTGTATTGGGTTTTGATAAACTCCTGCGCTCCCTGCTTAACATCCGTAGAAATTATATAAGTGCATCAATAAGTGGCAATCAGTGCAGGAGCTTAGGGTGCGAGACACTCAGTGGTCCAGTCATACATTCTTCAACTGCAGCGGGGAGATAATAGGGCTTACTAATATTGTAGGTTTTCATCAGATGGAATCGGATTAGAGTCGTCTCTTGAGACTCCATGGCCTAATACCATTCAGCACCGCTTGGGCATGCATACAGAATTTGTTTTGCTGGTGGGGGACACTGGTTTGGCTGGATGCTACACTGACTTCGCGGAACTAAGATTGAGTCGTCATGAAGGGCTTAGAACGGTTTCCGTTGGTATTCTGTGACAGTACTGGTGTGTTGAGAATAACTAAAATCTCCCCCTCAGTAACGCCACGGTTTTTCACGGTTCCGCCAGCAGGCCCCAGGGACGGCTTTCAGATGAGTGACGCTGTTTTGCAATAGAGGTTGAGTCCCCAGGGAACGTTGTGTGCACCTGATAGCTTCAGATAGCAGGAAGCATGTGTCCTCTGTTTCCCAACCAGTGAAGTGGGGCTAGGAGTCCCATCTCGGCTAAAGACGGGTGTTTTGACCCCAGCTTATAATCATAAGTGAGTTTAGCCCAGTTGTTAGTAGAATTCTTGTGCAACGGCCAGGTTTGGTTGCGCAAGGTGAGCATCCAACACCGCGCCGGTATTAGGGCTCTCCAGGCATCCAGAATTGCTCGTGTGTTGGCCTTGTGGCATGCCTACACGGGTTTCAAGTATTAGCGTGACATGAAGGGGGGTGCTTAGACAGCAAATATCTAGAGTTCTGGGGAGGGACTGTTGGGTAGTACAATTGTGTTACATGCTTGTTGCTACCTGTGCTGTCTTTATGCACAATATGATCAAAAAACCCTATCATATTCCCTGTGTCTGGTTGGCAAGTTTTTAAGATGGCCTTCACATCAGCAATATCGGGAGGTACGTTCAAGGTTATTGATGACATCCACCAAAGGGTTTCTAATTAACTACAGGGTCCCAGAGTGTTGATTTTAGTACAGTTTACTGTGCGTAAGTGTGTTTGAGTAGCCTAAGGCATGACACATGCATCACAGCCTCTTTAGCATATGCACACATTTGGTTAAATCCATTATATGACCACTAACAATACTAATTTAATAATACGCCTACTGGGGGCATTACTTCGTAGTTGCTCTGGTTGGTCCTTCTTAATTATAATGGTGATTATTAGATTGTATTCCTGCTACGTTGTGGTAGCTTGCATTAATCCTATTCACAACTGCAGCGGGCTGGTCGCATTGCAGCTTGTTTCTTTCTGCCTGTTACCACAGTGAGGCAGTCGGGCAGCGTCGGCAGAGCAGTGGCGCCTGGCGCCAGCTAGGGTGGGGTGACGGGAGCAGCCTGTTGGTGTGGGCTATGTCAGGGCACCCACCCTGACGGCGAGCCTTGCCTCTTGGGGGGGAGGGGGGGGGCGCGTCACCTGGGCTGATAAGCAAATGCACTGGCGGGGCGAAAGCCAAGCAGGGTTGGGCTGGGTTAGTGCCTAGCCGGGGAACATTGGATAACGGTGCAAGATAACTACCCCTTAAGGTACACCTTGGGCCAGTCAAATGGGGACGACTCCTGCAATAGATGAGCATGCTTGTTAATCAATACCTTGTTTTCAATCTGAAGGGGAGGATTAATCTACCGCTGACATGCCCTTGACTAATTATCCGCTGACTTGAAACTGGGTCATGGCCAGCTGGTTTAAGCTGGGTGGGGCGAACCGCACAACAGCCTAGGGTTATCATCCACAGTTTGGATGGGTTGGGAAGCGATGAATGCTTGGTCTGCTCACACAGGCAGGCGATTTCTGCGTGGGCTCAGCTTCACATGCTACCCTGCATTGGTTTTACTGACTAGGGTGATGCAGTGGAAAGTGTTGCATGCATGCGCCGAGAGATGGGCCCTTCAATACCATTCATAATCTTAACCTGGTTAGTAGCAGGCCTAGGAGCGGCTGCATGACCCCCTGGTTCTGGAGAGGGTTTGTTGGTTGGCAAGCTTTTCCAGAGGTTTGTCGCAAGCTCGCACATGTAGTTGTTTCCGCAGAGTTGGGGACAGGTTAGCATACCTCATCTTGTCTCTGCGGGTTTGAGGTGTCTTTCGGGTCATTATGACCAAGTAGAGCCAGTATCGCTTTGTATATCTGGGCATAAAGGAATGCCAGGCAAGAATCCAGGGGACTATAGAGCAAGTGTTCCCTGTTCTGAGCATAATATATGCAGGAGTGAGTAACATTAATAGCCGCCAGTTCAGGCGCGGCTCCCAGCAGGGTCACCTAGCCTTTCAGCCCCCTGAGGTCGATAATATGACTACCAGTAAGTCAAGTATCAACAGACATCTGTTATTCAGAGCCAACAGACCTTTCAGGGTGACGGTGCGCTCAAATACGCGTCATGATTGGCACACACATACAGGTTTATTAGGCAAAAGCCACAGGTTCATGCTTCATTGGGAGAGAGTCAGAGATCTGAAGGGCCAGTTTAGGCAGCAAAAAATAAGTTTGGTACTGCAAAGGCAGATATTAGTCCCCCCCACCCACCTCAAGTTCACCCAGACTCCGATTATAAGAATACATTTTACTTTTAATCGGCCCGGGCAAACAAATGTAATGCATTAAGTCGCAGCTTCAGCCAGCTGATATCAGTGAGAGTTCAGGGGCGATGGGCTTGTACATCCAGGCAACAGACTCCCACTTCAGGAGCAGGGAGAAGCAGAGGTTGGGGCAGGTTAACATACCTCAAAGGTGTATCTGTGGGTTTAATGCATGTGTATACCTGGGCTTATGGCTGGGTAGAGCCATTCTCACTTAGAGGTATGTCTATGTTAATATTTTGGGCTGATGAAGGTTCTCATGACCAATGCGGTTTATTGTATCTTCTCCCGGTGAAGAGACATAAGTTAGGTAATTCATCGCTCAACGTAGCACATCAAGGCGGCGGTATATAAGTCCAAGTGGCAACTGGGAGATTTCCATTAGTAACGCCAGCAGCTGGTCACATGGTTAGCAGTAAGCAGCCTGGGAAGTCTGGGGGGCAAACACCGCAGATAAATGAACAGGCAAAATTACTGGGAGAAAGGAGGGATTCTCTGCAAAGCACACGAGGACTCCCTTGGTTAAGGTCACATATTTCTAGCTCATCGGATAGTCGAACCTTGACACATCATAGTAGGATAGTCTCCAAGGTTGAACAGGCTATTGGGTATGCCTGGCCAAGGCATTGACACAAGAACAGGAGCCTCCATAAGGATAAAATGCTGAAAACACGGACCGGGGTACGTTTGGCAAACATCCTCTTCATCAAGCTGCTGGGCGCCATGTTGCTGCCAGTTGTCTTTGAGTCAGGCAAGTGCAGTAAGGGAGCTGGATTAAGTAACGAGGTTACTTGCGGGGAGGCAGATGGGATCCAACGGACCCACATAAGGTGGATTAAAAGGTGACTAGAAGGAAGCCGAACCAAGCTTTTATTCAGTTGAGGGCAATCATTTCCGGGGAAAACTAAGTGAGCTAGGTCTATTGCCGATAAAAGCAACAAGGGTCACAGATGATTAGCAGGTAGGGTGCATCTGTGATCGGACTGCAGTTAAGCAAGCCTGGTGGGCGGCGTACATTACCTCAACCAGATTTGATACCAGTAATGTGTTCGCCTTGGGTTCAGCGATCAAGAAGGGCGTTGCTAATGTCTAGTCAAACTCAGCAAAGTATTGCACCCTGGAACTGAAGGTAGGTTACAGGCTACTCCAGTTAAGCAAAAAATCCCCAGCCCTACTAGCCTTAGTAGCTGGGCTGTAGGGGGAAGTGTCAGCTGACAAGGGTGCTGCTGTCCCAAAGATGGGGGAAACAAGGGGTAAAAGCATTAATAGGCAACAATGTAATAAGAGTACTAGGCATGTCCATTATTCAGGGAAATTCAAATTTGGAAGGAGCAGGTAAACTTCCACTGCTGGTGCAGTACACGGTTATCAGTGTGAACCCACAAAGTTTGGGAATAAGCAAGTACGGGGGTACAACAAGGGCTTAGTCGTCAGGGCTGAGTGCGTTGGAGCACCATGTGTTAATATGTGGGCAGTACGACTTCTGAGCAAACTAAGTGCAATCTGGTGCAGCACCAGGTGCTAATATGTGTGCAGTGGATTTCTGAACAAACTAGGTGCAACCTTGCGTGGAACCAATAAAATTGTGTGTAGGGTTGTGGGCTACTACTCGGGTAGGGACTCCAGCATGGCGACCCAGCATCTGTCACAAATCTCCCCCTGTCCCCGCCCGATGACCCTACGCAGGGGGTCCATATTTCTCTTGGTACCGCACATGGTCATCAGTGAACCTCCAAAGGTGTACTTGCCAAGCAGGGGGTTAACCAAGGGCTTGGTCAACCCCACCATAGGGAACTGAACATAATTGTACACAGTGAACAATGGAGTATACCCGCAGAAGCCTGGTCAAGAGGAGAGCAGTAGTTTTTAATTTCTATGGTAATAGCTCTGGTCAGCGGGTAGCGAGAGGGGTATTGTGTTGGCCACAATTAATAACTTAACAATTATACTGAGGGCCTTGGAGGCGAACTCCATTATGTTTACTGCGAATCTTTCACCAAGGACGGGGCGATAATGGGTAAACACATGACTCACAACACCTAACAATAAGGCCCTTATTAGCACAAAGGGCACCATAGGGATTTCTTCCTGAAAAGTGGTCAAAGTAGAGATCAGTTGTTGCAACTCCGGGGAGGCCATTGAACATGCCCATGGGGGTAAATAAAGCTGTGGTTAAAACAGAGAACTGAAGTTCCCAAGTTAAGTGGAGGACACCGAACTTGCCTACGTAAGGGTAAATATGCCATTTGCAAACCCACCAAGCAGGAGGGCTTGGTTCAACTCTAATTCAAAATCATATAATATCTGAAGGGCTCGGTGAATTAGGCATGGTCTCTTTAGTGCTACATCGCAAGGTTTCCCCGATAGGGCCGGGAAACACCTGCAGAGGTAGATGTGAATTGTCCAGCCAAAAGGACTAGTAACCCTGTCAGAGGTAAATGGGTATTGTCCGGGTCGGGAGAGGCCGTTGAAATTTCGCGCAGGAGGGTAAACAGCTCCATGCGCAAAATTCACGAAACAGAGGGGTTCCTGGCTTTATCAGACTCGGCTCTTGCATGCCAAGACCACAGGATGTTTTAATGTGGATGGGGGTCCATTTGTCTAGGATGGGCATGGGCCTGTTTTGTTGGTCCTGGGTGATGCCCTAGTATCAGCAGGGTGTAAGAAGAATGACTGCCTTGGTGGGGGGCCCTGGGTATGACGGGTGCCACACCCAGAGCTGTGGCAGAGTTACAGGGCAATCCAGAGGCAGAATGGTACATAGGGGTACCCTCTTCAGGACCAGAAGAGAGTGCAAATGCCAAATAGCCCCAGGAAGTCCTTACGGCAGGACCCTGGAGGAACGACGGCGCCCCGTTAGTCCTTCAGGCGGTTGTAAACCTGAGCAACTGGGGGCTTGCCTGGATACGCTCCGCCCCCTCATGGGGCATGAGTAAATGGGTGGACTGGTGGTCCACAGGATGAAAGGGGTAATCCCCCAAAATGGTTAGCACCGATTGGTTATGCCACGGTGCAATTTGGCTCATCAGGTGGGCAGGCAGCATAGGGGCTGCCTGCCCTTGGATCGCCCGTAAGTTGACCCACCATGTTGCCATATTTCTTATGCAAAATAAACCTGCAGCAATGTTTTCTCCAACAATGTGTCTTGTGTGTTCTTTATTATGGTATTGCTGTATTTGCGGGTTGGGTGTGTTGCCGATATTGGCACTATAAGTTTCCAATCAGAATCAGTGCGCTGTCTCTTATTGTGTCAGGAGAGACATTTCTGTGTTGTCTCCTTACTCTTTTCTGTGACAGTGTCTGGAGTGGTGTGAACATTTATCTCTGTTTCTGGCATGAGGTCTGTCTCTGAAAGTCGTCCTTCTTGTGGACATGAACACCCAATCCACCTGCCTTACTAAGGAAGGAATCACAATCTTTGTTTTCCTTTGTGATTCCTACCTTTCTGAAACTACAGATCTTGACATCAAAGCTGATCTCGACAGGTAGTGGATGTTCTAGGATCTCAAGAGAAGGTAAAATAATCTGGTACTGAGGAGAAAAAACAAGTGTTGAGTCTGCACAGCATTCCGTTAACTGTGGATTCTCTGAAAGAGCAGTATCAGGTGCCAAATGTGAGTTATAGTTGAAATATAGCTTGTACTATAAAAAAGAGACAAAAATGCTGCCTTCATGATCATGTTTTGTTTAGGAAATCATTTTCAAAAATTAGTTTTTTAATCTACAAAAATGTGCTCCGGTAGTGCACACATAAGGAGAGATATTCTAATGTTTATAAATATCCATGAAACTCATGTTATTGGGAAAAAGTCCGTTCAGTTCTACATTATAATTGTTGACTACAAGGTGACTGTTGCACTGATTCTGATATGTATTATTATATCTGTGCGTTTTACACCAGCAGCAGTTTATAGGGCTTGAGACCACTCGCCCCTAAGGGCGCTGCTGTTATTTAGGATCTTTATTTTCCTCACCACGTCGGAATCATCTATCTTATGAGCAGCATGTTTTCCAAGCCTTGTAATGTTTTATTCTGCTTATGCGAGGGGCAAAACTCCACTGCGCTCATGATGTATGGAACGTGCGTCTGTCTCACCTGAGAACCTGCACATTTTTTTCGTATGTGGAATAGAGGGACCCACTTATCTGGGACTATGTGACAAATATTCAGAAACCACGGCCTGTGCGACCTGCACTTTTTTCACTCGCCCCACCCCCCCTCAGTCTAAAGACGTGAAGCAAATAGTTCGCCCTAAGTCCAATATCTGAAATCCTCTGCTTCACTCATTGTGCTTTGGGACTGCTCCAGTCTGTTCACTCACCGACATGGCTGTGCAGTCTAACTCAGGACAACATGTATTAACATTTTACAAGTAGTAACACTGGACACCCAAAATCCAAACTGCACGTCGCCAACAGACATGTATCCTTTTTAACTGCAAATGTAATGCTGCTTTCAAGGTAGCCACTGGCCCTGCAGTATACTTTTTTAGACTGTCCATTTGCCGTTCTTTTTTCACAGAACCAATCGATGTCTTGCAAATTGTTTGTTTATACAGAAGTCTTTTAACATGCTTCCCATCTGTTTTCAATGTCAGGGAGTCATATTAGGTTTTGGCCATCGGTCAAGAATAAATAGGAACTTATTGCTTCGCGAAGTCCAAGGCTTACAGGAGACTCTTCCTCCAAATGTGTACCTTCTTTGAATAACACAGCACTGTGGGAAAAAAAATCAAAATTAAAAGTTCAGAAATGTGTTGCAACTACACAAATTCAGTTTTTTAATTTATAAATCCATTTGAGAGCCGTTAGCGTTGTCTTGCCCTAGCACCTTTACCGACAACGATTATGCACTGTGAGACATTCTGTAAAGATTGCATGTTCTGATCCACTGCACGAAGCGCTATCAAAGAATAGGTGTGCTCGGTACAAATGGAGCATGGGTCATGTGCACCTTGGTCCACTCATCATACAATGAAATCATCAAAGGTGTTGGGAAGCCAGGAAAGAGCACCTGTCCACAAAATGCTCCTATGCAAGTGCACCACCACCTCCTACTTGGATTTACATAAAAGTGTGTATATTGTAGGGCTCGCACAACATATTTAGCAATACAAAGTGCTTGTTTTCCCTTTATAATAAGAAGTAGGGCAACCCAGTATTCCCTTGAGGGCTTGGGTAAACAATAAAGTAATCAATATAAAGGACCCACAAAGGATTTGCATAAACAAAATAATTAATGATTGAGAAAAACACACATTTACCATGGTTGTAGATTCACTTTACATATTTTTCAAAACCACAAGTCAGTGTGTCTACAACCATTGTGAATGTGTGTTTTTTCTAGACTGATCCATTTTGAACCCCGCTGTATACATTTTTTATATATTAATAAATATTTTTTTAATATCAAATATTGAGCAATAACACCTGCCATTTAATTATTTTCATTCGGAGAGTAATGTTCCTTCGCAAATTGGAAGTTTCAATTAACTTTAAAGTGATGGTTGGATGTCATAATTTGACATATTGAATTTTTCTAAATCATTAATTATTTTCTTTAAACAAATCCTTTGTGTTTTCCCTTTAGGCACATTTTACCTGCTTGGCACTGTGTGGTAAATAGTAGCTATTTGGTGAGAGTGTATGATCTGAGTAAATGCTGCATTGATTAGAAAGACTCATGACCCTTTAAAAGGTTATTTGGACAGATTTTAATACATTGTTTGAGATTGTAGTTCCCAAAGACCCATCTCTGGAGGTGACAGACAAATACAGAGCAGTGACTGACAATTTGAAATTGAAGTTTCTGCATGAAGAGGCGAATTGGTCTAAAATCATGCGGACAACACAAGAGCCAAAAGAGTCGGTGCATGCCTATTATGGGAGATCTGCCTTGTGAAAGCCTGCAGATTCATTTCAGTGTTTGTGCTTGGTTTGCGCCCTGAACTTTGTTCTCAAATACAGCTGAATGTGATATGCTGGCATATTAAATCTCTTGATGAGATTTTGAAGTATGCCAAATATTGCAGTGACACATGCATTGCAAAGCAAAGACAGATCAAAGAGAAATAAATGGCACAATTGAAAATGGCTCAGAGAAGAAGGCAGAGGTGCCCCTTTATGTCAAATTCGGGTTTTGAGTCTCTTTCTGGTTCAGGTGATAATACAGGTGTGCAAGGAGTTGGTGTTCAAGGTGGTGTTCAGTATGTGCAAACAGGAAGGATGTTACTTACCTGTAATCCTGGTTCTCTTCCAGGGGAATACTCATCAAAGTCATAAGCACTGAATAGTCCCGCCCACGTGCGGGTACCCAGGAGCACCTATCAAACACATTATATATGTATGTTTAAACCCTTAAACAGTACAAAGTACTCTAAGACATACATATATATATATATGTATAAAACCACATATATACACGCAGCCTACCTAAAAATAGACTACAAAATGCCAAAATTGCATTGAATTTTTCATTCAAAATAATCATACACATGTAACATTTCTAGCACATAGAACAGGAACACCTTTACTTTCAGAACATAGCCTTTATTTGAAAGGAAAAAGGCAAGGGAATAAAAGTCATTGTTAGCCAATAGGCTGCATTGAAAGACATAACAGAGCAAACTGGCGCTGTGCTTTTAAGACCTCCAAGATCTCCCCAATCCCATCATGCTCCACAGGTGACAGTTAGGTCAGGGCTTTTTTCATGGAACATGCCAACATTTGAGGATATTAACCATATCACAGCTGCTGAATTACGTATTCATCCGAGGAGGAGGGAGGGTTGTTTATGACTTTGATGAGTATTCCCCTAGAAGAGAACCAGGATTACAGGTAAGTAATTTATCCTTCTCTTCCAGGGGATTCTCATCAATAGTCATAAGCACAGACTAGAAGAGAGGTATTTTATGCAAAGCTCTTCATATTTATTTAGTTTGAGAGCTTGAGGAAATAAAGAACGTCCGCAGCGCAGGAGCGCTATCGATTTATTTTTGGCATATCGGAACTGTGGATGGAAAGAGGCATTTGCCTCCACAGACTGCCACGCTACACAGATGCCTAAGTGCAATCACGTTTCAAACAAATGTGGAAAGTAAAGTTCTGTGACTAGAACAGAACGTGGGGACGCTCTAATGTTCTAGAGCCAACATTCAGCTAAGTACATTTTTGCTCATATTCGTTTTGTACTTTACTCTTCAACTAAGTGACAATCTTCAAAGACTTGTGTGTATTCCTTGGAAGGAGTGCTATCTCCTCAACTTATACTACTGGGTGCCTATTTCTTTCTTTTGTTTATTTTTGTTTTTTACGTTTTGCATGAGGATGATTGCGGCAAAGTGGAAGGAACACGGGGCTAGACAGCCTGAGTAGAGAGAATAGACCCGAAACCCTACTACTAGAGGAAGATCTCTCACCGTGTGTTTTCCACTGCCACATCTTTATTGTTTCTTTTGTCCCTTTTTTCCCTTTCCCCCCAAAATGGTGTTTCCTGCTTGAGTGAAAGATATGTACTCTCAGGTCACTCCATGATAGGGGATAGGGTTGAATAGCATCATACATCGGCCCGCTGTACCCTAGACTTCAGGTTAGTGGTATTCCAGTCTGTATCCTGACATACCCTCTCTGGATTTACTCCCTCCAAAATCAGAACCCCTCTAAAGTGTCTGTGCGGGTGGACTGTCATAAACTTAGTTTTGCTGCCATTAATGGCTGTGACCAGTACAAAAAACGTTAAACCTGGCAAGTAAAGTCTTGATTCCTTTAGGAGTTTTTGACACTAATAAAGTGTCGTCGGCGAACAGAAAGCTGGAGTCCTTATGCCCCCCCCAATACTGGGAAGTTGTTTTCACAGCCCAAGACAAAGTCAACACAACCATTTATGAATACCAAAATAAGGTTGGGGGAAGGGCACATCCTTGTCGGACCCCTTTAATGACTTTTATCCGGTCTGTTGTTTCCCTGTTTGGTCCCCATCTAATTTGAGCGTAATTGTCAGTGTGAAGGCGCACTATTATATCCAGTAGGGGGGATGGTAGCCCTGCTTCTCTTAGAATGCACCAGAGTCTATCTTTGGGAACCATATCAAATGCAGCCTTTGGGTCGACAAATGCTACATTGATACTGCCTCTATTTATGTCCACCACTTTTCATATTAGAAGCTGGAATCTGAAGACTTGATCTACTGTGCTCGTTTTGGAGTAGAACCCTGCTTGAAACTGGGAAAGGATCTTAGTGTCTTCAACAATCCAAAATTTGTTTGCAGAATACATTTTGGGCTATAGCGATCTAACATATAGGTCGATAATTTTCTGGGTCAGATTTTGAGCCCTTCTTGAAAATAGGAACAATTTCTGCTTCTCTACAGGTAGCAGGTATTGGGGCACCAGCCATGATGACATTGGTAATATAATTTAAATTAGGTGCCCAACTATAGGGCTCTGATTTAAAAAGATCTACAGTGACTGACCCAATCCTGTGGTAAGATATTGTTCTCTGGCCTCATTATGTTTATTTTGCCACCATTACTGATCATAAACCATAAAGCTGCCTGGTTCCCTGACCAGCCAGCATCCAGGCTATGAAAACCGGGAGTTGTATTTGGTTTAAATTTGGAAGGATTACATATTATGCTGCACACGTTCGTTTGTTTTGTGTAGTGCAGGTAAGTAATGCAATAATTCTGTAAGTTTTAATGTATTTAAAATTAGTAATATTTGTTGTTGTGGCATTTTTGCAAAAGGTAGGGTTATTTCGCAGTAGTACCACTGTACATAGTTATCACAAGTCATTAGCTGATTAGGTAATCATTGGCTTTACAAAAGTTAAAGGCAGACCTGTTGTTTTAAGGTACACTTTCCCTGTGTTGTGTATTATGCCTTCCAATGTTGGTAGGTATTAGGTTTGGTATTTTTGCCCTAACTATTACCACTTTAGCAAAGTGGTAATAGGTAAAGCAAAATATTTATAAGTTTCTAGATATTTGTGTTAAAAACTTTGGAGTAGTGCAGGAGTACTGCGGTATCCAGATATTTTTTTCTACGGTTAACATTTTTGTTTATACATTTTTCTATATTTTTATACCAGTTTTCGGTGAACTGCATTTTTTTTAAAGTAGTGTGGTAATTATTACTAATTAATGCGCTACTAAATACACTTTTTGTGCACATCTAAATGTGTAAAAAATTGAAAAAACACCTTAGCACCTTATATTATTGAAATACATTGTCTTACTGTGTATTTCCATTTTTTAATTTTTTTTTATTGCTGGTACTTCTAATTTAAATCTATATATATATAAACTTATAAATATTTTCCCTACCTAATGCCATTTTACTAAAGTGGTAATAGGTATGGGAAAAATACCAAACCTAATACTTACCTACATTGAAAAGTGCAACTCAGAACACAGGGAAACACAAGGTGAAAACAAGATGGCTACCTTTTGTAAAGGCTGTCATTAGCCAATCAGCTAATGACTTGTCACCGCGATATACCTCGGACGTACAGCGGTACTGCAGCAGCCACAGATATACCTAAATTAAAAATACTTAAAACTTATGAAATGCTTACCCTATTTACCTGCAGTACCCCACATAATCCTCCGCACCATTATATGTAATCCTTGTAAATTTCGTCAAAATCCGACTGACGGTTTTTGCGCTACGCGAAATACAAAAGTCTATGGAAAATGCATTGGATTTTTCCACCTGTTTTGGGTGCTCCCATTTTTCTTTCCACCCCCTTGACGAAACGTTGCGAAACTTTCAGGACTCCAAGAATGAAACGGGTGCACCAGGTCTGCCAATTTTCGCGGACACTCGTTAAATGGGTGCAAAGTTATTACGGGACAAAAATCTAAAAATCCCTTTCTCTGGTAACCCTAAATATAACTACAGAATGGCTACCAACAGTCTGCAATTCTATCAATAGGACTTTCTTGAACTATATCTTTCAAATTATGATGTTTCTTTTGAAAAGGTACATATTGTTAGAGTCTTTCATTCCTAATATGGAAATAAAAGCCTAGGTACTATGTCTGGATACAGTGTACACATTACACAAATTAACCAAACTAACAATGCTTTTAATCAATTTACATGCAGATTAAATAGAGATGAGAAAAGAGATTGAGTTAGGGAAGAAGAGGAAGTTGGAAATGCAAAGGAGAACCCAAAACTCAGTCTTGATCAGGCGTGAAAGGGGCAAGAAGGTCACAGCCAACACGTGTTTTGTCCCTATGATGACGCGCAGGTCTGGAGCTTCTTAGAAGGCTGCAAAATAGTGCTGATCTATTAGGTACCATAAAGATAAGAAGAAATTGGTAATAATATAGAAGTAAACTATAGAACATGTTTACCAAGGTGTGGATGTTCATGCTTTTCAAAGAGATTCTTGCTGTTAGAAATTGGGTTGTTAGTTGACTAGGTTATGAGCCCAAGTCAGTCAGCAACTATAGTCCTAGTCAGGGTAAGTGTAAGGCAAACCCTTAATTAACCTTTGCTCACCCTCTTGTAGCTTACAGAGCAGTCAGGCTTAACTTAGAGGCAATGTGTAAAGTATTTGCGCAACACTTCAAACAGTAAAACGGTGAAACCACCACACAAAATGAATCCACACCAGGTTACAAGAAAAGAACTTACTTTAATAAAAAAAACAAGACCAAAATGACAAAAATCCAATAAGTAGAACTTGGTATATGAATTTTTAAAGAATAAACTGTAAAATAGCGCCTAGAAGCAATAAGCGGCTATTTGGGATATCTGGCCGCGCTAGACAGGGGCAAATTCAAAAGTTCAGGCCGACCGCGATGGAGTGCGGGCCAGATACAGGGACCCACTTAGGCTGGCTGAACAAAAGTACCTTGATCCTGGCTGCATTGACAAAGATACGGGGTGCAGCCAAGTGATGGATCTGTGTTCCCCGCGCAGTTAGGGTAATGCATCGATTTTCTCCATGCAACAGTGGCGATGCATCAATTCCGAGGGTGATGCACCTGTTCCCAGATGCGGTGGTTCTGAAGGTGATGCGCCAGGGTTCTTCACACAGTATAGGCAATACGTCTTTCTTCTCCACACAGTGGCGGCGAAGCGTTGGTTCCAAAGCGGCGGTTCCGGAGGAGAAGCACGGATTCCAAGTGTGATGCACTGGTCCTGTTCCCGTAACAGCGTTGATTCTGCTCACGCAGCAGAGGATGTATCGGTTCCGCTGGAGTGAACATCTTAGGCCCACTTCCAAGGGTCCAGAACTGAGGGGGCATCACTTGGCAGGGCAGAATCACAGATTGCAGAGTCCTGGATTTAGGAGCATGATGGATGGAAGTCTTTTATGTCCCTGAGACTTCAAGCCATTGAAGTCACTCAGGGTTCAAGTGATGCAGGTCCAGTCCTTTTCACCCAGGCAGGGGAACACAAGGCAGCAGGGCAGCACAGCAAGGCAGGAGTGCAGCAGTCAGCAGCACAGCAGTCCTTCTTCCTGGCAGTCTTCACAGGTTCAGAAGTGTACTGAAGTGGTGGTGTCAGAGGTCCAATACTTATACCCATGTGTGCCTTTGAAGTGGGGGAGCTGCAAAGAAAGGTATTTGAAGTTAACAGAGGTCCTCCCTTCCTACCCTGGCTGCAGACTCACTACAGGGGGTATACAGCCCTTTTTGTAGGGACAGGACTCAGCCCATTCAGGTGTAAGCATGAGGCTGTGCCCAGCTCCTCCCTCCCATACCAACTGCCAATGCATCTCCGATTTATAAATTCAGAAGAGGCCTTTAAAAAGACTCTGAAGACGTGTCTTTTCCAAGCCTCTGACGCACTATGTTACACCCTTGTCTAAATGGTTTCCATTTATGCCTGGACAGGGTTTCCACTGCTGCTTAATACAGCGCCAGGATGCTCATTTCAGAGTGACAGTGTGCTTTAGAAATCCCTCATTCATTCATCCTGCCCAGGAGGGCCCATCAGGATGTGGATGGTCCATCAAGTAACACTTAAGCTCCCTTTGTGTGTCGCTGCATAGAGGGAATACACAAAGCCCAGGTGTCACCCACCCCAAACATATATTCAGAGACAGGCATCAGGCACAGAATGGCTAAAGTAAGAAAATGCCACCTTTCTGAAAGTGGCATTTTCAGAACTGCAATTTAAAATTCGACTTTAAGCGGAATTGGGTCCGCCCCAGGAGATGCTCAAATTGAGGTTCTCTTCTGAGATAGAGAGCCTCGGAGCTCGAAGTTCTGGTTCGTATCTGTTTCTGTTGAACAGGTCTTTCGCTCCTCAGCACACACGAAGCACAACGGGGTAGCTATACTCTTCCATTCCTCCGTCCCATTTCTCCTTCAGGCTTCCAAATCAGATAAAGCAGGGAGATTCCTGATGGTCAGGGGCGAGCTAAGAGGAAGGTCATGCACTATTGCTACGGTCTATGCACCCAATGTGGGGCAACAAGATTTCCTGAGCACATTTCTATCCACACTGGAGGGGTTTGCCATGGGCGACATATTGCTACTGGGAGATTTTAATTCAATATGGGACCCGGCACTAGACACAACCCACCCACATAGGGCAACAGGGGGGGTGTTCAGCAAGACGCTTAAGGCTTCTTTACAGGGGTTGGGTCTCCTAGACGCGTGGAGGGGTCTTCACCCCTCGACATGGGACTACTCCTTCTTCTCTCACTCTCACAGGACTTACTCCAGAATCGACCATGCCTTCATTAGCCAGTCTCTGTTTCATACACTCTCAGGATGCCAGTTCCACCCGATTTGCCTCTCAGATCATGCCCCTTTGGAGCTGGGTCCTGGACTGGCCCGCCCGCGCTCTAAACATGCTAGGTGGTATTTCCTCAACTTTCTCAGTAGGGATCGACTTCTCAGGGACGAATTGAGAAAGGCAATCATGGAGTTTTTTTACATTAATGAGCCCGCACTGACTTCTCTTGCTAATAATTGGGACGCCTTCAAGGCGGTCATAATGGGGAACTGCATAGAATTAGCCACCACGCTTAAAAATCAACGCAAGGGGGAGAGATTGCTTTTAGAAGGGGAGCTACAAAAAGCTGAAAATGCTCACAAGGCCAATCCTTCGGTTCAGTCACTACGGAAAGTCACACAGCTAAAGCGGAAGTTGCAAGCCATCTACACTAATGGGGCGGAAAAAACTATCCTGCGCCTGCAAGTCCGAAGTTACGAGGGGGTAAATAAAGTCGGTGCCCTACTGGCACGACAACTCAGAGCTAGACAGGAAAAGAATATATCGCACATATAGTGGATAATGTCGGTGTCTCTCAGCGAAGTGAAGAGGAGAAAGCCAGAGCCTTTGGGGAATTTTACCGTTCCCTATATACCGCTGACCCATTGGAAGCTGGGGATCAGGAGAAATACCTAAAGGCACTTGCTCTGCCGCAGATATCAGCCTCCATGAACGATGACCTTAGCAGACCTATCTCTTTTTTTTATTTTTATTTTTTTAATTCTTTTTATTGATTTTAACATATATTGCAGTGCAAGGTATGACCCCTACAAGGGTAAGATTCAAGACTAATAGCAGACAGTTGTTACAGAGTAGATCATTGGGTGCAAAACATCCATGGTACAGAGAGAGGTAAACATACATATTTAAAATTACAAATCTGTTGAATCACAAATGTCGCTCGTATGCCCTCTACACCCCGTCCCATATACCCAATGTGTCAGGTCGGAGTGGAGGTATTGCCAATATCCCGCGTGTCACGCAGGTAAGAATGAAATGGTTGCCATATTTCTAGGGGCCTCGCAGAGGGTGGTTGTAACTGTGCGCATGTGTCACTATTAGTGTTGCAATATGTCATACTGCGCAGCCAGGAGTGTACTGTGGGACTGCGAGAGCAGGCCTATCACTTGTGAGGAGGTGCAGAGAGCAATAGACACTTAAATTGCAGAAGGCACCTGGCCCAGATGGGTTGAATGCTCACTTCTATCGTACTTTCGCGCCAGAGTTGGTTCCCCGCTTAGAGACCCTGTTTAATGACATAGCACACACGCAAAGGGTGACTCCTTCCATGGGGGAAGCTCTGATCTCCGTCATCACCAAACCGGGAAACGACCCTACAAGTTGTGCCTCCTACAGGCCTATTGCGCTCCTGAACCTAGACGCCAAATTATACTCTAAAATACTAGCCACTCGCCTAGAGAATGTAATGCCGTCTCTCACCAAGGCAGATCAAGCGGGTTTCATTAAGGGTAGGCAAACCCATGATCATTTGAGAAGGGTGGTACACATTATTGAAAAAGTGCAGAGAAAAGACATCCTAGCGGCCCTTCTTTCGCTAGATGCGGAGAAGGCCTTTGATCGGGTCGATTGGGCCTTTATGACTCGAACAATGAGACAGTTTGGGTTCAATGAGACTTTATAGGTATGGTGCGGGCCAACTATTACTCTCCCAGATCCCGGGTACTGGTGAACAGGGTGGCTTCGGAATCCTTTGGACTCTCACGGGGAACTAGGCAGGGGTGCCTGCTGTCTCCCCTGCTTTTTGCCTTCGGTTTTGAGCCCCTAGCGGAGCGAATCAGGGCCAATCCAGATATTGGAGGGGTGCCTTTCGGGACAGACGAGCACAAGATCTCTCTCTTTGCAAATGATGTTTTAATCCCTATCACAAAGCCGCTGATCTCTCTTACGGCCATTCAAACAGAACTCACCTCCTTCAAAAAAGCCTCGGGGTTTAAAGTAAATCTATTGAAGTCCTATCTCCTCAATCTGACACTGCCCAAGGAGACTTTGAGGATCATAGAAGAGGTGTCCCCTTTTCAAAGCACGCACAAAGACATTATATATCTGGGCATTAAACTTACCCCTAAGCTATCGAATCTTTATGGGGCTAACTATCCTCCCTTGTTGCGACAGCTTAAAGCAGACTTGGCCAGATGGAGAACCTCCTACAATTCCTGGATAGGGCGTATCAACACCATCAAAATGAATGTTCTCCCTAGGCTGTTCTATCTCTTTCAAGGCCTACCGATACTGGTTGAAAGGGATCTCTTTGTCGACCTGAAAAAGATGATCACTAAGTTCATATGGCAGGGTCAGAGGGCGTGATTGTCCCACCGGTTGTTAACCAAGGCCCGCATGGAGGGGGGGTTGGCCCTTCCGGACTTCTTGGGGTACTACAGGGCGGCCCAACTCTGGGTGCTCACAGATTGGTCCCTCCGTGAATCTGAAAAACGATGGCACCATATGGACCGACAAATAGTGGGTAGGACGATATGGGATCTTCTATGGAAGCAGAAAACAAATCGGCCGTTAAATGCTTATATTAGCACTCCCACAGCTACAACCCTGCAGGTATGGGATGACCTTACCAGGTCGTTGCCCCTAACTACTTTCCCTTCTCCCTACACCCCCATTTACTTTAATCCCGAGTTGGGGCCGTTCAAAGGCTGGCGGGAGGGGGGTTGCCTTATGATCTCTGATCTTTACAAAAAAGGGAAGTTAATGACATTTGAGGAATGCGCTAAAACATTTAAGCTTCAACCTTCTGAAAAATTCCACTATATAAAACTTAAACGCTGGGTACAGCAACCTCAGGTACGATTGTCCGCAACTAGAGACTTTACTCCCAATTGAAAAGTTCGCACAATCGGGGGCATCCACAAAGGGGACCATCTCCTTCCTTTATTCACTCATACGTGCGCTGAGTCCACACTCAACTCCGAGACACCAAAAGTTTTGGGATTCCATTCTTGCTACTCCTCTGGGGGGAAAACAATAGGGCTCCTTATACAAGGACATTTCCAAATACAACCGCTCCATGTTCTTAAGAGAGGCTCACTATAAAATTATGTGTGAGTGGTATTTGCATCCCCAGAAATTGCACAAAATATTCCCTAACACCTCAGATAGATGTTGGAGGGGTTGTTGACTCCTGGGGGACTTCAGGCATATTTGGTGGGACTGCCCCTCAATCTAGCCCTTTTGGAAAGAAATTTTGTCCCAAATTAAATCGATCTTGGGTTATCCAATTTCCGCTACAATGGAACACATTCTCCTGGGGATTCGGGACCCCAGTTTGAAACGTCAAACGCATGGGGATCGTTCCGTAATGTGGCTGTTCTTGTTCATATTGCAGGAATGCTTGTGTTTTTAGACTAGGGTCATATCTGTATTCTACATCCGTTGCAGTGAGAGAATTAGCCCATTGTATCCATCTTGGATGTAAGGCTTTAACATTGGGAACGCTTGCCTTTGTAGCAGCCTCTAAGGGTGGTACCAGAGTTACGACAATTATTCATTTCCCCTGAGCCAGTGCTCTTTCTCTCACTACAGCAGTCTGTACTGCTGTCAGGATTTTTTCTGTAGAAGCAAAGCGTATTTCAGCTTTGTGTACAAGTGTGATTTGGCTATGCCAAGATGGCAAAAGCTGCAGCATGGAAGAAGGCGGAGGCCCCCTCCCTTACGCCATGGCATGCCGGGTTATGGCGAGCGCTGGCACTGGAGAGAACGGCGGATATAGTGGAGGACTCGAGAAAAGGGTTCGATTACACCTGGGCCCCCCTGGTAGAATACTTGTCAGAGGGTTTGCCCCCATTTGCTTGTGGTCCCAGGTTGAGAGCTCTCCACCTCTTTCATATTTAATAATCCGGATGGCCGCTACTCCTGGGTCGGGGGGCTCGATGGACTTGGTTCAAGCCCGGCCCACATCGGACCGCCCTCTCTTATGACCAATCTTGAACTTTTGCTGCTGTGATAGTTTTGTTTGTTTATATTTGAAAAAATGGTTGTGGGTGGGAGACACGAGTGCCAAATACTAATATGACCCACAATGGGATATAAATGAGATGTGGTATATGGCAAGCCTAGAAGCGACCAGCGGGGGACATGAAGGTTTGATGCCAATTCAGGTTGAGACCTAGTACACAAGATGAGTATTCTATTTGAGATTCCTGTAACTCTTGATCTGTAAGCTATGCTGGTGGCTCCCACCATTGTTGGTCTTGTACTGTTCTCAAACCAAAACCAATAAAAACATTTTGAAATAAAATTCGACTTTACCATCAGTTGTGATTTTAAATTGTGAGTCAAGAGACACCAAACTTGAAAAGTCTATCTCTTCACAAGTGGGAATTACACTTAAAAGATGTAATACGGTATCCCAATGTTATCCTATTGGAAACATAGGCCTTGCAGTAGTAAAAATGAATTTGGGAGTTTTCTACTACCAGGGCATGTAAAACGTAAAAGTACATGTCCTGCCATTTAAATACATTGCACCCTGCCCTCTGCGTTACCCAGGGCCTACCTTCGGGGGTGACTTATATGTATAAAAAAGGGAAGGTTTAGGCCTGGAAAGGGGTCTATCTTGCCAGGCCAAAATGGCAGTATAAACTGTGCAGACAGGCTCTGCAATGGCAGGTCAGAGCCATGGTTAGAGGGCTACTTAAGCGGGTGGCAAAATTAATGCTCCAGGCCCAATAGTAACATTTAATTTACAGGCCCTAGGTACAGAGGGTAACACTTTACTAGGGACTCGTCAGTAATTTAAATATGCCAATTGGGAATGAACCAATGTTACCATGTTTAGGGGAGAGAGCACTTGCACTTTAGCACTGGTAAGCAGTGCTAAAGTGCACAGCGTCCTAATACCGGCAAATCCAAGGTCAGAAAAGTGGAGGAGGCAGGCAAAAAGTTGGGGGGAAGTCCACCCTAAGCCTGTCAGGTCTAACAGAAAAAGAAAACAGGAAGAATATGAACTGGAAGACATCCGTTCCAAAATGTACGATCGAATGACACAGTTGAGGAATCCAGATGGAAGAAGCTGAAAACATAAAAGACCGTAATGTAAATGGACTTAGTTAATGAAGTGAGAATTGTGATAATTTTCAAAAATCTTCAAGGACAGGTTGTTAATGATTTTTAAGTATAATAGTATTAGCACAACAATTATTACCATGTATGTGAAGTTGATTGCATTTATTTCAACATTAGCTAATGTAGGCTTCAATTTCAAAATGGCTGGTGCCGTCTGCAACCATCTTTTCAGCACTTATGTTTTTTAGGCCTGGTGTTAGCCAAGACCTTTTGATTTTTCTAAAATAATATGTATAGTATACTTACTTAAAGGGGCTTTCAGACACCTCTTTTTACCCATTGATCTGATGTTGTGTCATTCTCATTTTGCTTCCGCCCACTACAGGCTAAAGCATGCGGCAATGGGGCAGCCTACTTAAGCCACAGGTTAACTTCATTTTGCTCTTTCACAATGAGCACATCCATAAACAAGGTAGTTTATTTCCCTTTAGTGGCAGTGCTATCTAATGTGATAGTAGGAAACATTGGAAGGGAGCAGAGGGCACATTCCAGCTTTATCAGTTCTTGTCCCCTTCCAATGCAGTTTTATGTTCCTTTTGTAGTGGACTGGTGCTATTTCACAGCATACCATATTATGTTCCTGGCGCAGTGTAATTGGGTTTTAGTATCCAATATTTTTTACTGTGACGCCTCTTTCCTTCCTTCTTTCTATCTTCTTTCATTCTTTCTTTTCTTTTTTCTTTCCTTTTTCCTTCTTTTCTCCTTTCTTTTTTGCCTTCTTTCCTACCTGTCTTTTTTATTTTCTGGCTTTTTTCCTTCTTCCCCTTTTCTTTCCTGCTTTCATTTGTTTGTTTCTTTATACCTTTTTTCTTTCATTTTTGTCTTATTTCCTTTTTCTTGCTTTTCTTTCCTTCTTTCTTTACCTCATTCCTTCTTTCTTTCTCTCTTTTGCCTTCTTTCATTCTTTCTTTTTTCTTTTATGCCTACTTTCTTTTTTCTTCCATTATCTCTTTCTTTTTGCTTTCTTTCCTTCGTTCCCTCCTTTCTTTTTTGCCTTCATTCCTTTATCTTTTCTTCTTTCCTTTCTTGCATCTTTATATCTTTATATCTTGCCTTCTTTACTTTTTTCCCTTCATTGTTGTCTTCTTTCTTTCTTACTCCTTTTTGCCTTCTTTCTTTAATTATTTCTCTTTTTTACTGTCTTTTCCTTTTCTTTCTTCCTTTTTCCCTCTTTTGTTCTTTCTTTTTGCCTTCTTTCTATCTATTCTTTCCTTCTTTATTTTTTCCTTCTTTCTTCTTTGCTTTTTTCTCTCCTTCTTTCTTTCTTTTTTCTCCTTGCCTTCTTTTTACCTTTCTTTCCTCCCTTCTTTCTTTTTGTTTTCTTTCTTTTTTTGCCCTCTTTCCTTCTTTCATTTTGCCTTTTTTCTTTCTTTTCTTCTTGCCTTTTTTCCTTCCTTCTTCCTTATTTCTTCTCTCTTTCCCTTTTCCCTCCTTTTTTCCTTTTTGCTTACCTTCCTTCATTTTTTTTAACCTTTTTCCTTCCTCTGTTTTGTCTGCATTCCTTCTTATTTTGTCTGCCTTCCTTCCTTTTTTTCCTTCCTTGCCTCCATTCTTCCCTTCTTTTTCAATGGCTATCAGTCAATGCCAGACCGATGGTTTTATTAGGTCTGAGTTAGTCAAGACCTTTTGATTTTACTAAAAGTAAAGTATGTATATATAGTTACTTATAGGGGATTTCAGCCAGACTTAGTACTATAGCATATTGCGTGGTAACTTCAGAAACACCTGATTTTTGTAGCCAGCATTTTGCAATATGATAAATGCTGGCTTGAAAATCCAGTGTGCTTGGCTAAGAAATTAAGAGACTGTCTAAATGTGTGAAAAATGACATGGAGCCACTTGATAAGTATAGAAGGAATGGGGGAAGAAAAGCAGGTAAATCAGTGGTGGGCATAAATTAAAAAGAATAAGATGCCTTTGTAATAAGGATATTGCAAGCCATCATCAAACTTTATTTGATTTTATACGCAGATGACGCTGTTTTAATTGCCCACACAGCCAGAACCCTACAGCAGCTTTTATATTTATTTGTTGACTTCATGAGCACTCTGGATTTGCGCACTAGTTTTAATAAGTATCATGTAATAATCTTGGGTCCAAAAAAAAAAACGAAAAGCTTAACCTTTTCTGTGCAGGGCCATCCCATGTCTAAGGCTGACAATTTTAGTTATTTAGGTATTTTAATTGATTCACAACTTAATTGGCCATCTCTACTTAAGAAGAACACTGGTAACCTGATAAGAGCTTGTGCTGGTGTGAATGAATTTTCTTCCCGTCTAGGTCAAAAGCCATTACAAATTATGTTGGATGTCTGTAGGGCCAAGTATATCCCAATATCAACTTTTGACAGCAAAATTTCAGTTTATGTCAATATCGATCCTCTGGGGATTGCAAAGAATACATTTCTGAGAGGGCTCTTGGGTTTTTTGGTTCAATCGATTCCTACAGAAATTCGTCGTGATGAGCTTGGTCTGCCGTACATCGTATATTACACACAGTTGCTCCCTCTCTTGCTTTGGTGTAATGTCTGGTTAAAGGATGTGTTAAGTTTGTACAGATTGATTATATTAGATTGCATGAAACTGGATCGTGTATCTATAATTCCCTGGCTGGTATATATTAGAGAGCATCTCACACACCTTGGCAAACCCAAATTATACTTTAATCCTGCCAGCATCACCAAACATGATATAGCGTGGCTCAAGGAGACTTATCTCCTTAGATCGACAGTAGAGAGGGAAACTAAGTCCTTGACCAAGCCGCTAGTCCGCAACTTTATTATGGTTAAATCGGCACCTGGGATTGAGCCATATTTACTCTATGACATGCCTATTGTTCAGCGTTGTCTTTTGACCTTTTTTAGATTAGGTTTGTTCCACCAGCTGTTCTAGCCCGTTGGAACATGGTATAAGTATACTGAGACCCCTTTATGTACTTGCAACTTGCCTTTTAAATGTGATACTTTGCAAATTGTTATGATTTGTCCTTCGTATGCACATCTTCGTCATAAGCTCTCAAAAACATTTTTTTAACTCATGGCTTTTATCAGGTTAGGCCAGACTTTTTATTCTTGCAACTTTTAGATTCACATACAGTTTGCTACAAGTGTCAAAGTTTCTTGTGGGGGTTTATAAAGCTGTTCGTCAGGTACAATGCTGAGTTAGGATGTTTAATGAAACTATTATATGTTCTTGCTCTTTATCATGGAGGTTTTTATGTATTGTTGTACTATTGTTTTTATTGCACTTGTATGATTTTATTGACAAAATCTAATAAAGTTTATGATGATGATGATGAGATTGCAAGTCACTTCAGAGTTCTGTGACCTTATAAAGGCACTCTGCCTGCAGCCTTGTGCCTCTACATGGTCAGAGAACTCCTTGCTGACTTGCAATATCTTTATACTGTATGGATAAGGGAACCTAGTGCCATAGATTTGTGAATTCGTGAAAACCATGTATGCCTTTTGTCATATTATGATGCTTTTACATATGTAGTATTTTATGCTGGTAAGAAAACAATGAAAAATAAAGCAAAAATCTTGATAGATATCACAGAAGTAGAAATAAACTCTTGAGGTACCCTTGACATTGTAATAGCCGCCAGAGCCATAGAAACTGAACTGAAGCCCATGAAGGAACATTTTTTGGAAAAGAGAAAAATATTATATTGAGGAACAGACACAGTAAAAATAAATCCCTAACACCAAGAAGAAAATCTGGTCAGTAAAATTAATTGTATTTGAAATGACAATGAGAGAAAAATTCCATAAAGAAAAGGACCAACAATAAAACATTTTTTATTTAGACAACTGGCCAGTGTTCAGTATCTTTACTCCACAAAGTGGAAACATGAAATGCATAAATCATACTTGGGTGCATTCTAGGGCAGCAGTTCACTTGGGTACCAAATTGTAATTGTCTTAAAAAAACAGAGTGATTTCTTTTAGCATAGTCACGGTTTTATTACGAAACCATTAAAAAAAATTATAGTGTTAATCTCCCTAAACATAGATCCTCTGTGTATTCTGCTGGGATTTTCAGAAGAAGATAACTCCTACCCCCTGACATCTACAATGGTCAAGCTTATAACATTCTCCCTGGTAGCCAGACCATCTGCAGCCCAATCCTGGAAGTCCATAGACCCCTCAAGTAATTAATGTCTAGTGGATCTGTCGTGTAGTTCCTATAGTACCCATGCAGGACCTGCGCGTTTGGATAACATAAACTGTGGGTTTGGTGATAGACTGGCTCTGTGCACCCCACCACGTATGTTAGCCGGATTTGCATTAGCTAGCTCACAGTGCCACTAGAATCTCCTCTTATGGGGAGAGATTAGTTTCTGGCAACCTTAGACCATGACAATCCTAATTCCTCAGAATCGTGGAAACAATATACTACTTTTCGCTCAGTCACTCGTGCTTACTTATTCGGTTTGTCTCAGAGAGTTACACAGAATAAACAGTCTGGGCGTTTCAATAAGTATTTATTGAACAGTTGTTATTCTAGTGTAAAATATATGTGCTGCAGTAACCAGCAGACAATAGCAGAGATATATTATCAGCAGTACTATAAAAGTGAAGGGGTAGAACAGTTCTACCATATTGCAATAATCATGAATACATACATGAATATAAAAAGCATTATGAAAAGTGCGCGTACTCCTACGATGCCTAACTAGATGTACCTGAGTGGACCTAGCATATGTGTAAGTCTAAGAGCCAAGAATCCTTCTAGGATTTAGTCGAACCCCCATACCTGAATAGAGAGAGTGTGGGACCCCGTCCTGGTCTTGAGTTGGACACCCGCAAGGGCTGTGTTAGACCGCTGTCAGCTGGAGCGACTGCATGCAGGAGCCTCAGCGTCTCTGGTCAGTGTGTCAGCATGGAAGTCTCGGTTCCCTCTCCCTTACCGTGGAAAGATGTGGTGTATTTATACCCTAAAGTGTCTCGTCCCTCAGTATGGTTTGTATTGGTCTTTGTTAGACATGAGGAACACGTCAGGGGTGAACTTTGTACATACATATTATGCGGGAGATGTAGCTGGTGAATGCTCATGCATAATTTATGAGTACATTGTAGGCCTGTGTTCGGGAAAAATCCTGCAGTGTTCTAACCACAGATTAGATAACGTTCAACCCTCAGATCTCGTTGTGTACTGTAGGGAACTAATGTAGGTGAAAGATCATGCCTATATTAGGGCGTAGAAGATCATGACCATAATAGGGCATAGACGATTATGACCAAAATAGGGCATATACGAATATGACCATAATAGGGCATATGCGAATATGACCCTATACGGCATATATGAACGCGTCTATATTAGGGCCTCTATATGAAACATAACACCCACTCCACTTTCGAATTGGATGACAATGACCATACTTAAAATCTGGACAATTAAAAATTCTCTTAAAAACAGCTAAAAACATGGTTTTAAAAGGACATTTAAAAATGATTAAGATGTTAAAAGTCGCTATTCTTTTGTTGCCACTTGAAAAAAGTCAATTCTGTTTCATTTATAAAAGTTGCATTACTAGAAGCAGAATAAGGCCATTCTTTCTCAAGTGAAAGTGTCAATTTAGGAAATGTTCCAAATTTAGTTCGTTTATTTATGAAACGAAATGGAGAAGCCGAATTCTTTCCCAGGACGCGATGAGCCAATTCAAGATTAAGTGTCCTGGCTGGGAGATACAGCATTATCGGTGTTAGCTACTGCAGACGACAAATCCAACGCCTCACAGAGAACGTCAATCGCACATAGATGGAATTCAGCACTGCCAACAGTCGGTGCTGCGGCAGCTTGTGCGGCAGTTGTTACCTGAGTGCCTGTGGAGGAATCACCTAACCCAGCAGTAGCAAACAGCACCTGTGGATTCTCAAGGAATGCGTTCATCAGAATTGGAAGACGCTGGGGACAACGCAGAGCATGGGCCTTTAGGGGGTCCAGCATAGCATCCATGTCCCGAGGCGTATCTGATGGAAACCTTAGACACAGATCCAACGTGCATTCTTCTCCGCAAAACAGGCATCGAAGAACAGGTAAGATGCAGTCCACCCAGACTGGTCTAAACGATAGAAACCAAGAGGCATTCAGTTCTCTTAGGCAAGGTATTCCCAGAAGCTGTACCATGCGTTCACGGTACTTCTGCTCCATGAGTACGTTCGCCATTTCCTCGGAAATTGGGCCGTCCATTGCGTAGCAGTAAGATTACAATCAGGACTCCTGCAATTAGGAACAGGATAAGCGGGAGACCTCCAAAGACGCGCCCAATACGGAGTGTATAAAATTTGGGATTACTCCCAGGACTGTCTGAAAGGTGCTTAATAGTCCTGTCCCTATGGTCTTAAATAGGTGTACAATACCGCTCGTATCAGACATGTTAAAGCTACGACCCAACATTTCTGCGAAATGAAAGGGGCAGTTCGTACGTATAAGCGCCTGTATCTCAGTCGAGGTCCTTGCAACTTGAAGTTCAAAGGTTTCTCGAGCGGAGGTTAAGAGCACGGGTTGCTGTAAAAGCATGGCTTTCAGTCTGCTCAAAGTATCAAATTGTATAAAGGAAACATTCAACGAAGGCCATAACGGCGCCTCCCTGACTGTGTACAGTGGCGGAAACAATACTTGCATACAGCAAGTAACCCTGGAGTTAACAGTGACCAGATAGGCGACGCCCGGAAGCAACCCGCAGCAACCTTGATCATTTAGCATCAAGTAACTCCCATTCGAGAGCAGCTGGAAAACCGGGGTGATCATGGCCGCTGGGGTCCCTGACATGTGGCAAGATAGATTCGCTACCGAACCACTACATGCTCCGTGCAGAGAAATATCCTGACACATGAGAGAACCGCTTAAAGCGTTCTTGCAGTTTGTACCACTCAGATACACTTCTCGATCCCCATTCCGGCATCGATATCTATCTGGTAACTCCCAAGTTTCCTTAATGTAACCCTTACCCATTTTTTCATATTTGCCTGCCTTTGCTCAAGGCTATATTGAAACTGAAACGTAGTGACCAGCAGAGTGATTTGGCCATGAATTAGCCATTCAGTTGATGGTAATTCAGCTACAGTGAATGGTAACCTTTCCAGTTTCCCAATACGCAGCATTGTATATTTGGCTCCCCTTTGTGCCATTTCTGTCTGTTTATCAGTTAGATTGTATTCTGAAAACAGAGACATGGTGTTTATAAAACGCCAGGGCACATAGCCTGCATGCAGATTGCAGCGTCCAGCTTAGCATCATAATAGAACGTAATTGGGATCTTGTTCTAATATGTCGATTGCCGAAGACACAATGTTGCCTAAGGAGTAAATCCTGGAGGTCAAAGTTGTTATCTATAAACAATAAGAGAGAGAGGGAATTTTTTAGAAGGAACACTCTTGATCCCCCAAATAGTAGACTAAACAACAAAAGAGTTTGCCTTCTCACGAGAAGAGCTGCCGTGGAGAATCAAATTTGATTCTTATAAAGCCCTCACTCACCAACCTAGTTGGTGACATGCTTCATCATCGGGCCCCACCAGGAAGGTCGAGTACCTCCCCGGTGTGCTTCAACGCCAGATTTACTGCGGAGCAGGTTGAAGTGACAAGTGCACGTGATTGTGAAGTGAATTAAAAATGACTAGGCTGTATCCGAAAATGATTTTATTCGTCGGTCAGTCAGGCACAAAATAAAAACAATGTGAGTGATGTGATCGCTGAAGAAATTGGTCAGCTAAATCTCACTATGTGTGGTCAACATGTTTCTGCCTCTATGATGCTACTAGCTAGGCATTCGTCAGGACCAAAGTGAAGACCCCGGCGGTATGAGCACGCTAAGGCTCACCCTAACCTGGAGGTCAAATACGTGAAAAAGTAGGAAAAAGAGTCTTTAAAAACCTACTATCATTGAGGGATCCTTCTTACTTATTGGGACCCTGCAGATCTCTGAAATGAAAGAACAAGAACGAACAAACACACAGACATAAGTATATTCAGTAAGCATGTGGTCATAGGACGTTCATTGTTCCAGTTTCAGCATACAAAAGTGCTCTTCTCGGAGTGCACCGGAAACTATATCTCAAGGAGCTGTCGTGCAGTAGTGAGATATGAATGTGCACATATTTTAGAAAGTTATTGAAAGTGGCAAAAGCTGGAACCACTATAAACAAAGGTGGTATCACATTAAGCGCTATTTTTACTTACACGCCTATTGTGACATGGAGAGTCACAGAGCGTCAAAACAGAAAACGCTAACGTGACTACAACGGGCTCAACCAAGCGGTGTTGTCAACGGAAAAAGAAAAAGAAAAGAAAAGAAATGTCTTACACATAGGGTGATCACTAAACACACCCTGGGTCTCGGGAGGGGGTGGTGGCTGATTGGCACACCCTATAGAAAGGTAGAGACAAAACAAAAACATAAATATGAAGTTCGGTCCCGCAACAGCAGGCTGGTCACTTATCTGTGTGGTAGGGCTGCTCGAAAACACTCCACGCCGAGAAAGCCAGACACCCGCTTGGTACCTGGTTGAACCCTCTGAAAACCGGACCCCGTCGATAGAAGGGCCGGTGTTCCACGTGTTTATATAGGGGTGGGTATGGAAACGCACCAGGAACCTCGGATTGAGCGTCGGTGTCCCGGGGGAGCCCTAGTAGCTACGTCATTACGTATACGGCAACAGAGGGGCCAATCAGAATGAAGAAAAGTTAAATCATGTGGCCCGCAGCGTCACCAGAAGAGACTAGGACGCTGACTTCAGTAATACCGATGCGATAAAACCGCAACAAAACTTTATTCACAAGCGATAGGTACGTTATGTCAAATGCCAACTGTGCTACCATTCAAAGGAAAGACTGAAGCAAGGGTAATCATTAGCAACAAAACCACACAAAGGAAAATTGTCCTCTCTCGTATATAGAGGTCAGGTCTATCCTCTTATGTGCATTGCTTGCTTGTCATGTAATGTGCCTATACCAGTTCATGAAGATGTCAAACACTTCTATAGATAGTTGAATGTGCCAGGTGGTGTACCAGATATTGTCAACAGGGAGTGTCTAAACAGTAGGTGTCTAAACAGTTCACACTCTGTGGGGGTCATGCGGCTAAACAGAAAAAATTTGAACTAATTCTGTTAGTTTCTGAGTACAGTGCTCCAGGGAATATGATCATTCAGCCCCTCTTTATCTGTGCCCAGACGATAGACCCACCTCTGTTCTTTCTCAAACAGAGACTGCGGTATGTTTCTACATGCGGTCACCTGTTCAATGACTGTCCACTGTAAGTCATTCGTGGTGTGATTGTGGTGTATGTAATGTTCACTAAGTTTGGTTGTGATTCTCCTGCATCGGATGTTACTTCTATGTTCACCAATACGTTGTTTCACCTTACGAGTCGTCATCCCCACATAATGCAGACCACAAGGGCAGGTGATCAAGTATACCACATTTGTGGAATTACAGTTGGTGTGAGTGCGTTGTATCCAGGTTTTGCCTGGTTCAAGATTGAGGACCTTTGTGTGTGCAGTCAGATGACAAACACTACAGTTAGCGCAAGGAAAATGACCCACTATTCTAGGTAGACCCCAAGCCGCAGTTATGGAAGGAGTGCCAATCAATGTCTCAATTTTGGGTCGTGTGTGGACCAATGAATCCCTGAGACTGCGGCCCCTTTTAAAGGAAAAAGAGGTTTCTCCCATAACCGATTACTACTAGTGATGATTCTCCAATGTTTGTTAATTGCTTTCTTAACTGTAGTAGAAGCAGTACTGTATGTAGTAACACAGGTAAGGGGAATGTCCTTCATTCGGGGGGTGTCTTCCAGAAGAGCCTCCCTTGGTTGGTTCCGGGCCCTTTTATAGCTCTTACTCAGAATTCTTTCTGGGTAACCTCGATTCTTCAGTTTAGAGGTGAGGTTTGCTGATTGGTTGCGAAAATCATCCAATTTGCTACAGTTCCTTCTTAACCGAAGGTATTGACCATACGGTAGGTTTTCCCGTAGGGGCCTAGAGTGGAAGCTAGAAAACTCAAGTAGGTTATTTTTGGCAGTAGGTTTGTAATGGGTCTTAGTAGAGAGGCTCTCTCTGATTTTGTGATGACCACATCCAAGAATACCACCTCATGTTGATTACAGGTGTGGGTAAATTTTAGGTTCAGGTCAAGGGTATTAATCCAGGAAAGGAAGTCATTAAGAACGCACTCTGGTCCTTTCCATATCATTAAGATATCATCAATATACCTCTTCCAAAATACTATGGAAGAGGCATAAGGATTATCGCCAGAGAGAATGAATCTGCGTTCGAAATTGTAGACGTACAGACCCGCCACACTTGGGGCAAAGGTACTGCCCATCGAAGTACCAGTTGATTGCAAGAACAGATTATTCTTATACTCAAAAAATTTCTTTTGAGAGCCAGAGTGGCACACCTCAAAACGAATTCTTTAGGGGTCTGATAGTCCCAGACTGTTTCGTCCAGTGCCTCACCCAGGACCCTGATGGTGTCGTCCTGGGGAATGCTGGTATATAGACTCTCTATGTCAAGTGTCACTAGTATGGTTGAAGCCTCCTCAATGGTCACTTCTTGTAGAAGGCATAGAAGACTCTTAGTGTCTTTAAGGTACGTGGATGACTGCTGTACAAGTGGTTTTAAAAAGAAGTCACAGAACCGAGACAAAGGCTCGAGTAAGGAGCCGATACCCGAAACAATGGGGCGTCCTGGAGGAGGTGTCCTGTTTTTGTGCGTTTTAGGTAAAGTGTAAAAATAGGGTATAACACCTTCCCCCTCAGTTAGGAAAGCAGACTCTTTACTGGTAATGTAACCATTCTGTTCTGCCTCTTTCACCAGTTGTTTAATTTCGATCTTAAGTTCTAGGGAGGGTCAGTAGTAAGGGGAGTATAGTTCTTCCTATCGTCAAGGAGACGTTGACATTCTTGCTCGTAGTCCCCTTTATTCTGAATTACCACCCCTCCACCTTTGTCAGCTGGTTTTATGGTGATTGCAGTATTTGATTGCAAACCTTGAAGCGCTTGATATTCCATTTTACTAAGATTTTTAAAAATGTTGCCCTCTTCAAAGTTCTCTATTTCAAGAAAAACTGCCTGTTCGAAAGTAGTAATTTCAGCCGGTACCCCATAAGGAGGGGGTGAAAGATGATTTCAACCTCAATCCTGTATTAGCTGGATTCTCCTGTGGTTCACTGACTTCTTTACCCTCAAAATAGGCTTTTAGTTTGAGCTTTCTGAAAAATTCCGCCAGCTCACAATGTAGTTTAAACTTGTCTAGGCGGGCTGAGGGAACAAACCCTAAACCCTTTTCTAAAACCTGTTTCTCCACTGGGGACAAAGTTACCTCGGAGAGATTAGTAATTAGACTCTCCTGGCACTGGTGCCTGCCTGGGGTTCCTGAGATTTGCTGCGTGTGTGGTTGCCCACTGTGTCTTCTTGTTCCCAATGAACTTGATTCTGCCCTCTCCTCCTGCCTCTGCCTCTGCGGCCTCTCTCAAAAAGGACGGTAAGAGTTCTGACGAAAGGCTGCGCTGGCATATAGGCCGGATTCCAGCCCATTAGGGGGAAAGGTGGTTGTTGGAAGTGCATGGGATGCATACCGGGTCCCGGTGTTGGAAAGTGTGACCACATCGGTTGGGCATAGTTCTGTCTTGGTGTACCCCTATTGCCGCCCCTTTGTCTTTGTCTAAAACTCCCATTGCTAGACCCACTAGTGGTCGATGTGCTATCATCCGAGGTGTCTGAGTTGGATTTATTTTTGGTGGGAGGTATGTAGGTAGGGTCAGCATAGGGATAGACTTTATCAAAGGCAAATCGTTTTAGGTCTTTCTGGAATTTAATCACTTTCGATTGGGTTAAGCCGTCCTTATAATCAGTGATGTCTTTATTAACTTCGTCCAATTTTTTCTTGAAGCCTGTTAAGGTAGTTTTAAAATGGTTTTCCGTCTGTTGGATTTCGACCATCAAGGCTTCTGAAAGTCGCAGAGCTGTCTTGATGATTAGGACAAGCCAGTCGCGTGTACAATGCCACGCGATCATTGCCCATTCCTTTCTAAATACTGCATCCTCTAGGAAGATTCGTGGTGCATTGGTTACCAGGAGCCCTCTTGGTGCTGTGTTTGTACGGAGATACTCGGTAAGGATGGTCCCGTGTAAGATTGTCCTAATTCTATTTCGTTTCTGTTCTGACAATTTTTCCCACTCACTGGTGTGAGTGATAGCTTGTGAGATGGTAGGGTCAGCAAACATGGATGGGCCAGCTAGAATAGCATCAACCTCTGAGATAGAGTAGGTGAGACCCATATTTGCCATGGTGTCTAAATGTATGGAACTCGCAAAATGCGAAAATTCGGAAGAAGGGAGGTTCTGGCAATCACAGACCTCCCCTAGGCTCTCACAGCTGTACGCTGCTTAATATCTATAAACAATAAGAGAGAGAGGGAATTTTTTAGAAGGAACACTCTTGATCCCCCAAATAGTAGACTAAACAACAAAAGAGTTTGCCTTCTCAAGAGAAGAGCTGCCGTGGAGAATCAAATTTGATTCTTATAAAGCCCTCACTCACCAACCTAGTTGGTGACATGCTTCATCATCGGGCCCCACCAGGAAGGTCGAGTACCTCCCCGGTGTGCTTCAACGCCAGATTTACTGCGGAGCAGGTTGAAGTGACAAGTGCACGTGATTGTGAAGTGAATTAAAAATGACTAGGCTGTATCCGAAAATGATTTTATTCGTCGGTCAGTCAGGCACAAAATAAAAACAATGTGAGTGATGTGATCGCTGAAGAAATTGGTCAGCTAAATCTCACTATGTGTGGTCAACATGTTTCTGCCTCTATGATGCTACTAGCTAGGCATTCGTCAGGACCAAAGTGAAGACCCCGGCGGTATGAGCACGCTAAGGCTCACCCTAACCTGGAGGTCAAATACGTGAAAAAGTAGGAAAAAGAGTCTTTAAAAACCTACTATCATTGCGGGATCCTTCTTACTTATTGGGACCCTGCAGATCTCTGAAATGAAAGAACAAGAACGAACAAACACACAGACATAAGTATATTCAGTAAGCATGTGGTCATAGGACGTTCATTGTTCCAGTTTCAGCATACAAAAGTGCTCTTCTCGGAGTGCACCGGAAACTATATCTCAAGGAGCTGTCGTGCAGTAGTGAGATATGAATGTGCACATATTTTAGAAAGTTATTGAAAGTGGCAAAAGCTGGAACCACTATAAACAAAGGTGGTATCACATTAAGCGCTATTTTTACTTACACGCCTATTGTGACATGGAGAGTCACAGAGCGTCAAAACAGAAAACGCTAACGTGACTACAACGGGCTCAACCAAGCGGTGTTGTCAACGGAAAAAGAAAAAGAAAAGAAAAGAAATGTCTTACACATAGGGTGATCACTAAACACACCCTGGGTCTCGGGAGGGGGGTGGTGGCTGATTGGCACACCCTATAGAAAGGTAGAGACAAAACAAAAACATAAATATGAAGTTCGGTCCCGCAACAGCAGGCTGGTCACTTATCTGTGTGGTAGGGCTGCTCGAAACACACTCACGCCGAGAAAGCCAGACACCCGCTTGGTACCTGGTTGAACCCTCTGAAAACCGGACCCCGTCGATAGAAGGGCCGGTGTTCCACGTGTTTATATAGGGGGTGGGTATGGAAACGCACCAGGAACCTCGGATTGAGCGTCGGTGTCCCGGGGGAGCCCTAGTAGCTACGTCATTACGTATACGGCAACAGAGGGGCCAATCAGAATGAAGAAAAGTTAAATCATGTGGCCCGCAGCGTCACCAGAAGAGACTAGGACGCTGACTTCAGTAATACCGATGCGATAAAACCGCAACAAAACTTTATTCACAAGCGATAGGTACGTTATGTCAAATGCCAACTGTGCTACCATTCAAAGGAAAGACTGAAGCAAGGGTAATCATTAGCAACAAAACCACACAAAGGAAAATTGTCCTCTCTCGTATATAGAGGTCAGGTCTATCCTCTTATGTGCATTGCTTGCTTGTCATGTAATGTGCCTATACCAGTTCATGAAGATGTCAAACACTTCTATAGATAGTTGAATGTGCCAGGTGGTGTACCAGATATTGTCAACAGGGAGTGTCTAAACAGTAGGTGTCTAAACAGTTCACACTCTGTGGGGGTCATGCGGCTAAACAGAAAAAATTGGAACTAATTCTGTTAGTTTCTGAGTACAGTGCTCCAGGGAATATGATCATTCAGCCCCTCTTTATCTGTGCCCAGACGATAGACCCACCTCTGTTCTTTCTCAAACAGAGACTGCGGTATGTTTCTACATGCGGTCACCTGTTCAATGACTGTCCACTGTAAGTCATTCGTGGTGTGATTGTGGTGTATGTAATGTTCACTAAGTTTGGTTGTGATTCTCCTGCATCGGATGTTACTTCTATGTTCACCAATACGTTGTTTCACCTTACGAGTCGTCATCCCCACATAATGCAGACCACAAGGGCAGGTGATCAAGTATACCACATTTGTGGAATTACAGTTGGTGTGAGTGCGTTGTATCCAGGTTTTGCCTGGTTCAAGATTGAGGACCTTTGTGTGTGCAGTCAGATGACAAACACTACAGTTGGCGCAAGGAAAATGACCCACTATTCTAGGTAGACCCCAAGCCGCAGTTATGGAAGGAGTGCCAATCAATGTCTCAATTTTGGGTCGTGTGTGGACCAATGAATCCCTGAGACTGCGGCCCCTTTAAAGGAAAAGAGGTTTCTCCCATAACCGATTACTACTAGTGATGATTCTCCAATGTTTGTTAATTGCTTTCTTAACTGTAGTAGAAGCAGTACTGTATGTAGTAACACAGGTAAGGGGAATGTCCTTCTTCATTCGGGGTGTCTTCCAGAAGAGCCTCCCTTGGTTGGTTCCGGGCCCTTTATAGCTCTTACTCAGAATTCTTTCTGGGTAACCTCGATTCTTCAGTTTAGAGGTGAGGTTTGCTGATTGGTTGCGAAAATCATCCAATTTGCTACAGTTCCTTCTTAACCGAAGGTATTGACCATACGGTAGGTTTTCCCGTAGGGGCCTAGGGTGGAAGCTAGAAAACTCAAGTAGGTTATTTTTGGCAGTAGGTTTGTAATGGGTCTTAGTAGAGAGGCCTCTCTCTGATTTTGTGATGACCACATCCAAGAATACCACCTCATGTTGATTACAGGTGTGGGTAAATTTTAGGTTCAGGTCAAGGGTATTAATCCAGGAAAGGAAGTCATTAAGAACGCACTCTGGTCCTTTCCATATCATTAAGATATCATCAATATACCTCTTCCAAAATACTATGGAAGAGGCATAAGGATTATCGCCAGAGAGAATGAATCTGCGTTCGAAATTGTAGACGTACAGACCCGCCACACTTGGGGCAAAGGTACTGCCCATCGAAGTACCAGTTGATTGCAAGAACAGATTATTCTTATACTCAAAAAATTTCTTTTGAGAGCCAGAGTGGCACACCTCAAAACGAATTCTTTAGGGGTCTGATAGTCCCAGACTGTTTCGTCCAGTGCCTCACCCAGGACCCTGATGGTGTCGTCCTGGGGAATGCTGGTATATAGACTCTCTATGTCAAGTGTCACTAGTATGGTTGAAGCCTCCTCAATGGTCACTTCTTGTAGAAGGCATAGAAGACTCTTAGTGTCTTTAAGGTACGTGGATGACTGCTGTACAAGTGGTTTTAAAAGAAGTCACAGAACCGAGACAAAGGCTCGAGTAAGGAGCCGATACCCGAAACAATGGGGCGTCCTGGAGGAGGTGTCCTGTTTTTGTGCGTTTTAGGTAAAGTGTAAAAATAGGGTATAACACCTTCCCCTCAGTTAGGAAAGCAGACTCTTTACTGGTAATGTAACCATTCTGTTCTGCCTCTTTCACCAGTTGTTTAATTTCGATCTTAAGTTCTAGGGAGGGTCAGTAGTAAGGGGAGTATAGTTCTTCCTATCGTCAAGGAGACGTTGACATTCTTGCTCGTAGTCCCCTTTATTCTGAATTACCACCCCTCCACCTTTGTCAGCTGGTTTTATGGTGATTGCAGTATTTGATTGCAAACCTTGAAGCGCTTGATATTCCATTTTACTAAGATTTTTAAAAATGTTGCCCTCTTCAAAGTTCTCTATTTCAAGAAAAACTGCCTGTTCGAAAGTAGTAATTTCAGCCGGTACCCCATAAGGAGGGGGTGAAAGATGATTTCAACCTCAATCCTGTATTAGCTGGATTCTCCTGTGGTTCACTGACTTCTTTACCCTCAAAATAGGCTTTTAGTTTGAGCTTTCTGAAAAATTCCGCCAGCTCACAATGTAGTTTAAACTTGTCTAGGCGGGCTGAGGGAACAAACCCTAAACCCTTTTCTAAAACCTGTTTCTCCACTGGGGACAAAGTTACCTCGGAGAGATTAGTAATTAGACTCTCCTGGCACTGGTGCCTGCCTGGGAGTTCCTGAGATTTGCTGCGTGTGTGGTTGCCCACTGTGTCTTCTTGTTCCCAATGAACTTGATTCTGCCCTCTCCTCCTGCCTCTGCCTCTGCGGCCTCTCTCTAAAAAAGGACGGTAAGAGTTCTGACGAAAAGGCTGCGCTGGCATATAGGCCGGATTCCAGCCCATTAGGGGGAAAGGTGGTTGTTGGAAGTGCATGGGATGCATACCGGGTCCCGGTGTTGGAAAGTTGTTAACCCATTATCCACCACAGCTAATGCCTTCTCCAAGTTAATACGGTCTATTTCCCGTATTCTTTCTGCGGCCTCTTGTTGGGATATTTTCCAGTTTTCATTATAATAGGCATAAATGCCAGCATATATGAAACGTTTCTGACGTGTTTTCCTTGGGCCTGACAAGAAATCCCTAAGGTCTACATCAGATGTGAGTAAGGTCAAGTGATGTTTTACTTCTGTGAGTGTTGAGGTCTCTAGCCAATCAAGGCACAACTTCCCAACACTATAGGATGTCACTACCCCTGGGTGTTGTCTTTGTACATAGCGTGTATCTGGCCTACTGATACTCAACCCCTCGGTTATACCTAGGAATCTCTGTTGACATGTGTTTGTGTCAATGGGCCAAATCAGCCATTCTGTCCAATTGGGATCTGACCTGTTGTACTGGAGAATGTCATCTAATCCTACCCCATGTGTAGTTGAATTCTGCCCCCCACCCATCTGTGATGGTGCTGGAAACCCCGGTGTGTTCATTTCCTTGTTCTTGGCTAGTCCAAGACAGGATGTCTGTTGCACAGTGTCATTTAGAAATATTATCTGCTGTGGAATGAGGCAAGCTCTAAAAAGCGCTTCTGTTCCCTGGACCTGCCAGTCCCTCGAACCCCAGATTGATTTTAAATCTATAGTGTCCTTCCATAGGTCGAAACCCTGTGTAGACAACTTGGCCATAAAGGAAGCAGAGTAAATCTGTTTGGTGTTAGTCAACATAATTTTCTGTGCTGATGTTGTTGCTACTCTGTAATAAAATGTCTTCGGGTCAGATGTATTAAACCCTGAAAAGTCTGTGAATTTCTGTGCAAAAGTTTGCGAACTACCTTTTGGAGGTGTTGGGCAGTGTTCCCACTGGTGGTATTCAAATACATTCCTAGGTGTTATGGATTTGTGCAAGAAATGATGACCATAATGTTGGTAACAGTCAATGTATCATAGTCTGAAGTACATTCTAACATTTCATTGTTCGGAAATGCTGCAGTTTTTTCTAAATCAGACATTATTATTCACAGTTTCAGTGTCCCAATCATCAGAAAATGTACTGGAGGTAATGATATCACTTAAAGAAATTTTAAATAAATGTTTAAGCTTTAAAAGTTCAGTCGGACCGAATATATCAAAATCAATCTTGTCCCATACTATATCGTCCGGTATAGGAACTGCTGTGATGTTCACTGAAGACAAGTCTCTTGGTTCACGATGTGAAGACTGGTGTGGTTTTAAAATCAAATTGACTCTTTGGGCTGTAGAGCTCTGCTGGAGATATCGTCCATTAATAAGCATACTAAAAGTTATAATTAAACCTAGCCAGAAGAGGAAAAATAGAATCCCAGTGATATACCATAGTTCTATCCAAGGTGACACCAGGTAAGTCTTTCTAAAAAAGTTCAAAATGTCAGTGAGTTTCTGTTTGAGTGATTTTTTGGCTGGCGTCGTTTCCGGCTCGCTTGGATCCAGTGAAAACGTTTCAAAGTTCATGAAATAGCCAGAAGCACTTCTATCAATTGTTGGATTTGCATCGGGATTTGTTGAAATTGGATTTTGCTCTTGACGAGGCATGTTGACGTAGATGTCTGTAGTCGGTCTTATTGCAACTTGGTTGTTAAGTTGATTTTCTTCTTGTTGAAGTGAAACGAGTTCCATAGCATTGTTGCTTAGTCATTCATTCCGTACAGGTGGCTCTTCAAACGTGATGAGTCTTTCGGTTTGAACTTCTTGTATTGTAGCGAGAGGAGGGCGTCTGCTACTGTGGAGTCCACGAGGTCTACTGTTTAGTATCGGCCACATTGTGTGGTTTGATTAGGTCGATTGAGACAAATCTTTTCTCCTTTTTTCCGGCAAGCGGCGGCAGAAGTACAGTCCTTGTGCCTTGGATTGCTAGGACCGGTACAGGCTTTCTGTAGGATGGCCCAAATTCTTTCTTGTCTGCAATCTTTTCTCTGACCAGATCCCCGACTTTTGGGATCCAGACAGGTCTTGCCGTTACTGCCTTGACTTCCTCAGTGGCGGTCTGTTTTAAGTGGACGTTGCTTTGTTGTGTCCTGGATTCATTTAGATCCTGTAAAACAGCCAAACGATCATGGATATCAAATGGTTTCTCATCCGCCACTGTGCCTTCACAATCAAGATCAGGTACCCACATTCTTGTCCCAAATAGGACCTCGTAAGGAGTGACACCCCCTAGAGAGCTTCTTGGCTGATTGTTTATTGCTCGTTGGACCCCATAAAGGTGATCGACCCATCTACCGCCTTTGCCTAATACCCTAGCTGTTAAAGATTGCTTTAAGTCCCGGTTTTTCCTCTCCACAACCGAATTTCCCTCAGGATGGTACGGAGAGGAGTACCGCAATGCTACGCCCATTCCTTCCATGGCCTCTTTGTAAGCCCGAGAGCTAAACGCCGGGCCACGGTCAGAATGTAACGTGCCAACTGCGTATGTGCCGATAAAGACTCGCAAATCTTTTATAACAGTTCAAGCGTCAGCACAGCGCTGAGGCCAAACCCATAGGAATCTAGAGCAGGAATCCACTGCAACCATGATATATTTCTTGGCCCCATCAGATTGTAGGGGTCCGCAGTGGTCCAAATACACACATGCAAGTGGTTTGTCTGATTTTAGTAATGGTGTCTGTGCTGGGCGTGTTACGGTGGAGCCTTTCATCTGCTTGCAGATGTCGCACTTTAAGACATAGTCTTTGGTCTGCTTTGTTAACCCTGGCCACCAGTAGCGCTGTTTCAGTAAAGAAATAGTCGCTGTAACGCCTGTATACGCAGAACCCAAACCCTAGTGTGCTGCTAGAATTAAGCCTTGCCTACGATCCATATTTGGTATTACTCTATCCCCCACTCCAGGAATCTGTGCATATGGAATGTTTTGTGCATCTAACTTGTAGGAGTACTTGAGTGGAAATTTCTTTGGTACTGCTGTGCTGCCTTTGCGCAAAGCATTGACAGCTACCAAAATCTCGCCGTCTATTCTTGTTTTTGAACGAGTAACTGCAGCTACGGAAGCCGTGCAAACAGCCCCCTTTGCGGCTTCATCAGCCAATGAATTCCCTTCAACGTGAACGCCATCACGCTGATGACTCAGTGTATGTATCACGTAAGCCCTTGGTAGCTCGTTTCTCAACTCCACTACCTGTTCCCATAGCATTTTATGCTTAATTGTGCCACCTTTTGCGTCTTTAAACCCGTTTTGTTCCCAATGATGTAAATATTCATTGTACGACTGTACACAGTAAAAGGAATCACACACAATTAGGGTGGGGAATTCGTGTTCCGTATTTACAAGTGCCAGTATTAGTGCTTTTAATTCTGCCAACTGAGCCGTGCAGTCTCCTAGAGATTGCGTTTTAGTGCAACTTGGATGGAACTTTCCATCGCGCATGCGACCTTTAACGATTGCACACGCCGCGCTGTAAGCTTGCTTACTCCCTATGGCTGGTTGAGCAGATCCGTCAGTGTAAATAATGTATTCATACTGATCTAGAGGAAAAATCTCATTTGGTAGAGGATATTCTTGTTCGTATTGCAGAAATGCTTGTGTTTTTAAACTTGGATCAAATCTGTATTCAACATCCGTTGCAGTAAGAGAATTAGCCCATTGTATCCATCTGGGATGTAAGGCTTTCGCATTTGGAATGCTAGCCTTGGTAACAGCCTCTAAGGCTGGTACTGGGGTCACGACTATAATGCGTTTTCCCTGAGCCAGAGCTCTTTCTCTTGCTACAGCGGTCTGCACTGCTGTCAGGATTTTTTCTGTTGAAGTGAAACGCATCTCTGCGTTTGTGTACAGGTGTGATTTATATGCGATTGGTACCGTTTCGCCTTCATTGAAAGTTAAATAAGTGTACCCGCATTGACCCGCTATTACTCGGATCACTAGGTTGCGTACATTTACGCGTGTCTGTAAGTGTTTTGAAGCTATCATGTCTTCTTGTAGTGAACGTAGGATATTTGTATGTTCCTGTGTCCATTGTTTGACTGAAAAATCAGGTTTTATTAAGTCGTAGAAAGGTTTTACTCTTTGTGCGTAATCCAAAATGTATGTTCGACCAAAATTTAGGAATCCCAGAATTGATTGTAAATTCTTTAATGATTTTGGAGGTTGGAGCTTCTACACCCCCACCCACCAGCTCCGCTCGACCAGCCTCGCCCTCGCCACAGTCCCCCGCATCCGGAAAACGACCGGCGGCGGCAGATCCTTCTCCCACCTCGCCGCCAAGACCTGGAACACCCTCCCCACCAACCTCCGACAGACCCAAGACCTACTGGCCTTCAGAAGACTCCTCAAGACCTGGCTCTTCGATCAGTAGCAGCACCACCCCCCTCTTCCCCCAGCGCCTTGAGACCCTCGCGGGTATGTAGTGCGCTTTATAAGTGACATGATTGATTGATTGATTGAGCAGCGCACACTTCTCTAAAAAGTTAGCTGCTAGGCTTTTTCCTTGACTTGACAGCGCATACCCTAAAAATAGGACATTGAGATGGGCAATTTTTGATTTTTTTTTAAATTAAATTTATAGCCCTCAGAGGCGAATCCCATAATAATGGTGCTCACCCTGGTCAAGTGCCTCGGTAAGTCATCGTCCGTCAGATAAATATCATCTACATAGGACAATGCTTCTTCATCCAAATTTTGGAGTAACTCTGTTACCCTTGCTGAAAACAACCCCGGGCTATTCTTATACCCTTGGGGGAGTCGACAAAATTGCCGTTGAGACCCTAGCGCTGAGAATGCGGTCAGATACCTGCTTTCAGGCGCTATATTTTGGCAGAAAAATCCATTTGAGATATCAAGTGTTGTTTTGTATTTTTGTCGCACAATGTTATTCATTAATGCGGCACTGTGTGCATTTTGAACTGCAAATGTCTTTGTGCAAGTGTTTAAATGTCTGTAATCTAAAACTAGACGATATGTGTTGTCAGGTTTGGCTACGGGGAACAAAGGATTGTTCATAGGTGAAGTGCAATTTTCTATCACCCCCTGGTATTCAAGTTGATCTAGGATCTCCCTGACTTGTTTTTTAGCTTCCTGCTTTATAGGGTATTGCCTTTGAGCATTTGGGGAAACTTTTAACGGGATCACGTGGTGGGTTGAATCCTCATCCCAACCAGCATGATTTTTGTACAATGCTGGAGCTAGGGCAACCGCCCACTCCTGCGCATATGCATGTTTTAAATGTATGGGAACGAGGTCGGAAAATGCTGGAAAAATTACCTTTTCTCCCTTAGGGCACTCCATGACGAATGCTGGCGGCCAGTCTTGCTCTGCTAATAGGATGTCATATCCAGATGACAGATTTTTCCAAAATAGACCTTTAATTTTCCTGGGCTTGTCCCCCTCCATCCGGAGTGTTATCTCATGTAACTTATGTGGGACACTTACCCGAGTATCAGGTGTTTCCACCGTGATATACTCACTCAACTCCGCTGTCACCAGAAATTCCTTCAGGTTCTGGCGAGCTATTGTTACTTCTGCCGCGCTGTCTAGCATCGTCAGAGCCCATTCCCCGTTCAGAAGCTGTGTCCTCAGAATTCTGGGCATGTCTGATCTTGAGACCTGCTACCTTCTTCTTTTTGAACTGAGGTTTTGATTTTTGTTTATCTTCTTTTTTAGGTGCGTAGTCCGCAGCGCGTTGCGTGTCTCTGGACTTTGTACGCTCCTCTTGTCTGTGTTCTGACCGTCCTTCCCTCTCGGAGTTTTTTGATGAACCCTGAAAGGAACGAGAGGAACGAGTATCAGTATCCTGATACCTGTCAGGTTTTTTAATATTATCCCTATTCCTGAGGTTATACCTCCTTTCAGAGGGCTCCTGTTGAGGAGACCTACCTCTGGATTGAGATCTGCTGTCTTTAGACTTTTGTTGTTTTTTATTTTCCCACTTCTTTTTAGAAGAAGTAGGTGTCTGCTTTGTAGTGTCCTTTTCAGGACTGCCCACCAGTTGTGGTTTTAATGCTTTCCCACCTAGACTGGCTCTGCCTAATTCTGCATATGCAGTTTCAATTATTTTGGATAGTTTGTGTTGTTGATCCACTGGACTGAACTCCCTTAGGCGTTGGCGGATCGCCACTGAAGCTGCTTCCCCCTTAATGTTAGCTAGTATTATGGCTGATACCTGATCAAAGTTGTTTAGTAACTTCATCCCTAAGTTTAGGGCAGGTTCTGCTCCGTACTCATTTTGTATCTGTCTCAATACGTCAGGTACTACTGCTAATGACGGGATACCATGTGTTCTGGTATATATGGCAGCAAAGACTGAACCCCAAGATGTGCAGTCCTCTACTTGTGGTGTGATCCCCATGGGCAAGCAGATTGTTAGAATTCTGTGTTTTTCATAGGTGGTAGTATTCGGGAATACTGCCTCAAGCTGAGTTATTTTCTGAGCTATCCAGAATGGGATTTGTTCGCGTTTTGCGGGCATTTTGCCCATTACACCGTGTAATGTTTGAGGAGTGATTTTATTTCCTGTACCCTGAGCTGGAGTACTATTTGCTGCACCTGGTGCAGGTTGGATTGTTAAAGTCCTCATGACGAATTGTGTCAGGTTTCTGTAGATTTTAATTAAATCTCTGTGTTGTATGAGTAATTCTGGCTGTGGCATTGTTCCAATGTCAGGATGCGGTGTGTAAGCCGCTAGTATTGGCCATGTGGCCCCGTCTCCTCCGAGCGGGCCTAATCTTACTCGTACGTGGGGTAGGGCGCCATTAAACCAGTAATAATGTTCCTGGTAAGTGAGTGGAATCTCTATGTCCTCAAACGGACCATATTCCCGTGGTGCATCTCCTTCTATATAGTAGTGAAATGTCTTTGTTATGGCATTTGCTGCTGGGAATGTAACCCATGAATAGAATACCTCTGTTTTGTTTGATTCGTGTGCCTCAATCACGAAAACTGCCATGCCACCCCTAGCTTGTAAACCATTTTCTAATAGTCTTAGGGTGACTGTCATTCTGAATTTTGGTGCAATCTGTATTGCCTTTACAGGATCTTCTCCTTCATCTGAAAAATTCAGGTCAACTCTGTCTTCCCCTGCCTCGGAATCAGGCATGTTTAGAGGAAGAAGTGTTCAAAGGGAACTAAGATGAGGTGTTATGCACAATTTATGAACTAAATGTCCTTCAAGCTTGAGTAACCAACAGCCGATAAATAGGATATCTCGCCTACTCAGCTGTGGCGGAGTTTGTGCCCACCCACTCCAGACGTCTCTGGGGTTTTGTGAGTAGGTTCTCTGAGAATAGCACGACTGAACTGCTCAGATTCTACTGTTAAATAAGTACCCAACCAACGTTGGCGGCGCCATGTCGTGTAGTTCCTATAGTACCCATGCAGGACCTGCGCGTTTGGATAACATAAACTGTGGGTTTGGTGATAGACTGGCTCTGTGCACCCCCACCGCGTATGTTAGCCGGATTTGCATTAGCTAGCTCACAGTGCCACTAGAATCTCCTCTTATCGGGGAGAGATTAGTTTCTGGCAACCTTAGACCATGACAACCCTAATTCCTCAGAATCGTGGAAACAATGTACTACTTTTCGCTCAGTCACTCGTGCTTACTTATTCGGTTGGTCTCAGAGAGTTACACAGAATAAACAGTCTGGGCGTTTCAATAAGTATTTATTGAACAGTTGTTATTCTAGTGTAAAATATATGTGCTGCAGTAACCAGCAGACAATAGCAGAGATATATTATCAGCAGTACGATAAAAGTGAAGGGGTAGAACAGTTCTACCATATTGCAATAATCATGAATACATACATGAATATAAAAAGCATTATGAAAAGTGTGCGTACTCCTACGATGCCTAACTAGATGTACCTGAGTGTACCTAGCATATGTGTAGGTCTAAAAGCCTAAGAGCCAAGAATCCTTCTAGGATTTAGTCGAACCCCCATACCTGAATAGAGAGAGTGTGGGACCCCGTCCTGGTCTCAAGTTGGACACCCCGCAAGGGCTGTGTTAGACCGCTGTCAGCTGGAGCGACTGCATGCAGGAGCCTCAGCGTCTCTGGTCAGTGTGTCAGCATGGAAGTCTCGGTTCCCTCTATCTTACCGTGGCAAGATGTGGTGTATTTATACCCTAAAGTGTCTCGTCCCTCAGTATGGTTTGTATTGGTCTTTGTTAGACATGAGGAAGACGTCAGGGGTGAACTTTGTACATACATATTATGCGGGAGATGTAGCTGGTGAATGCTCATGCATAATTTATGAGTACATTGTAGGCCTGTGTTCGGGAAAAACCCTGCAGTGTTCTAACCACAGACTAGTTAACGTTCAACCCTCAGAGCTCGATGTGTACTGTAGGGAACTAATGTAGGTGAAAGATCATGCCTATATTAGGGCATAGAAGATCATGACCATAATAGGGCATAGACGATTATGACCAAAATAGGGCATATACGAATATGACCATATACGGCATATATGAACGCGTCTATATTAGGGCCTCTATATGAAACATAACAGATCAACATATGGCCCCTAAACGCTATGGAGAAGCAGGGCAATTGTACATGACAGATTGACTTCATTTAAAAAAATATCGTCCGCATTTGTTACATATGTGAAATGACACAAAGGAGTGCATGATATAGTGGCGTACATCACGTCAGCATTAGTAAGATCAAACCTGTGTGCATGGTCTCCAACATACTGTGATTGAGAAGGAAGAGGAATATCTAGTAAAATGCAAACCCTAGCCCAAAAAGTGTTTTCTAATAGGAAAATGTGACGATGCTGATTGCACGTGTTGTTTTGCTCAATTTGATAAATGTATATGGTGAAAGAAAAATAATACAATATAAATGTAATGACTTTAAGGTGTACCTTATAATGCTTGATAAATAAAAATGTAAAAATGATGGTCTTAGAAAATGCATCTGCTGAAACGCACTTGTGCATCAAGCACAAGGGTTGACATATGGTAATGTTTACGAATACTCAAAAAGATCCGATGGTGGAGAATTTTCTGGTTATAAGAAAGTTCTGACAGAATGTACTTGCAATTAAATAATGGCATTTTTGGATGATTACAGCGGAGTGGGTATTCACCAACAGTGCATATTCACCGGTAGTGTGTAGATCAGCATTTTTAGGTTTCGCTTGCACTGTGCTTGTGAAATCTCTTGTATTTTTAATATATCTTGATAGGGGGCTCTTATCAGTTCCCACAGCCAAATTGCTGTGTTCATTCGCTTTTGTGTGGAACTTTTTTTTTTGTTAACTTCCCCTGGCTGCACACATTTACAATACTTCTACTAAAGCTGTTCACACTGTTTAAGCCCCATTCACTGTAAAGATAAGCTCTATTCCTACAGAAACAAAGGCAGACAGCTTCTAACAGTATGCTGGAATGCTTGCATTTTTATTTGTGTAAAGCAGATGCTTTAGCCTTAGAACGTTTGTGGCATTTCCTATTCATGCCTCAATACCTTTCTTTGCACTTTGGAGGCATTATCGGATTGATTTTTTCAAATGTATCTATTTGATCATTATGATCAAATTCTAAATGTTGTAATAAACTTTGTGCGTTAAAAATAAAGTTAATTTTCAAGAGCTATGGTATATTTTACTACTAAACAGGCAGTTACCTTGCAGACAACAGGGTCGTGATTTGAATGGTGCAGGAGGTGCAGTAGCACTGGGCCCAAAAGTTGTCAGAATTCCTCTAAACACAAAATATTGCTATATTTGACTACTAAACAGGCAGTCACAATTGCAGTTACCTTGCAGTTAAAAGTGACTTGATTTGAATGGTGCAGCAGGTGCAGTGGCACTGTGGCCAAAAGCTCTAGGGACCCCACTAAACCCAGATTATTGCTAAAATGTAAAAGTAAACAGGCAGTCAGAGAGTGCAGTTACCTTACAGACAACTGGGTCATGATTTCAAGGGTGCAGCAGGTGAAGTTACACAAGGACCAAAAGCTCTAGGCACCCCCACTAAACTCCTAAAGTTGATATATTTTACTACTAAACTGGCAGTCACAAGTGCAGTTACCTTGCAAACAACAGGGTCATGGTTTGAATGGTGCAGCAGGTGCAGTTGCACCGGGCCCAAAAGTTGTCAGAACTCCTCTAAACACCTAATATTACTATGTTTTACTACTAAACAGGCGGTTACAATTGCAGTTACCTTGCAGTTGAAAGGGGCTTGATTTAAATGGTGTAGCAGGTACAGTGGCACTGGGGCCAAAAGTTGTCATAACTCCACTAAACACCAAGGGCCTTCATTACAATAAAACAACGCAGCTGGGCCACAAGCCATTTTGCTGCGCCCAGCTGCAGCATTTTAAAAGCACAGGGATGCGTCAAATTTACAATATGATGCATCCTTGTGCTTTCCCCAGCGCTGGTGCACAATTGACTGCCATGCACCAACACACACAGGCACCCTTGCACTATGGTGCAAGGGTGCCTGCGTTGCGGGGATGACTGTTTTTGTGCAGGAAGGGGCATATTCCTGCACAAAAACAATCAGTGATAGTGTTTTCCTCGTTCTATGTGTGCTGCAAGGTGCAGCACGCATAGAAAGAGGAAAAGGCGAAGAGAAATAAAAGTATTTCTCCTCGTTGCAACTCCTTACTCCTCCTCTGGGGAGGCGTAGGATCCGGACGCATTCCCAGGATTACGAAATGTTGTAAATCTAGGAATGCGGCAGAATCCATGGGTGTTGCTTGGGAACACCCACAGCAACACCCATGGCACGCCCCTTTCACGCAAAGTGATGCGTGAAAAGGGGCCTTATTTATAAGGCAATGAAAAGCCACGCAGGGTGGCTTTGCGTGGCCTTGTAAATATGGGCCAGCACACTCAACATGATAGTTACAAGTGAATTTATCTAGCAGGCAATAGGTTCATGATTTGAATGGTGCAGCAGGTGCAGTAGCAACAGGACCAAAAGCTCTAGGGACCCCACTAAACACCTAATATTGCTATATTTTACCACTAAACAGGCAGTTACCTTGCAGACAACAGGGTCATGATTTGGGTCATGATGGTGTAGCAGGTACAGTGGCACCAGGCCCATAGTTGTCAGAACTCCTCTAAAACCCTAATATTTCTATATGTTACTAATATATAGGCAGAAAAATTGCAGTTATTTTGCAGATATAAGGGGCTTTATTTGAATGGTGCTGCAGGTGCAGTAGCACTGGGGCCAAAAGTTGTCAGGACTCCTCTAAACACCAAATATTGCTATATTTAACTACTAAATAAGCAGTCACAAGTGCAGTTACCTTACAGGCAATAGGGTCATGATTTGAATGGTGCAGCAGGTGCAGTGGCACTGGGCCAAAAGTTGTCATAACTCTTCTAAACACATAATACTGCGATTACATCAATTAATTCTATTATTTCCCTCTTTCATTTCATTTTTCAAAATGTTGTTATTACTTACCTGCACTATACTACTAGTAACAGCACAGTATATTGCCGTTTTGTATATAAACAAGTCATAGCACTTTAACAGACTTTCTGTAACGTATATTGTGCAACTACCCAGCAAGCTACAACTTACAACAAAAAACAGCTTATTATTAATCACATAGGTGAAACCTAATGCCATTACCAATGCTTGTTTCAAAATGAAAGTTATGTCATGATCTTTCTCTGAGGTACTAAAACACTGCCGATACATATAGTGCCAGGTTCCAAATATAACTCAATTTAAATTCACTAATACACTCATTAAACTAGAGTGTAAATGTGTTCAAAGCATTTACAGACTCCAAACCATTAATCATTTCAAGCTAGCCTGGCTGATGAGGGGTGTTACCCCGAAACCGGCCCCAGGATGCTTGTTTCCAGTTCAGGGAAGACCTGGCTTGGCAGTTCGGGCTGGACTGTTCCCATGAGGCACGGGGACAAGACTGATTTGCATATAGCTGGGTCTGAACTGAGGTGGCGAAGTGAGCTAAAGAACGATGATGGATTCAACCCAGATCTGTGACTGGGGTGTGTGTCTGAAAAGTTTCAGCGCTCCGTCCATCGTCTACTTGTGTTTGCTCCAAATCATTAATCCCATCATAAACACACATTCAGACACTCCCATTAAATTGCATTGCCCCCTTTCCCTTCATCCTCCTCAGTTCTTGGTCTTCCTGGGAATTACTATGATGGTGAATACCTCATTTATTTATTTTAACATGTACTCTTCGTTATCCTCTAACTGTAAATAGGAGAAACCAATAAGTGTATATTGCACTTCACAAAAACATACAATATGTTTTCTCATATTTGGGGAGACATGGTGGTGTAAACAGTAAACGAAAGAAACATCTTCCACATTATCACATTCCTTCGATTAGATATTTCGAACTTCCTAACTGTATAGCAGAAGATAGTAACTGTACTTTCGAAAAAGTGTTCTCTCCCCTTGAACATTATTAAGATATTGACTCACCTATCTAGGTCCTTCCAGTTGAGTTCGGGTTTCTTAACAATGACCGGCTCGGGGAGATTTGGTGCAGGGATGCGCCTGGACCCTTCAATAAAGCAAGGTTCCTTAAGAGAGCAGCATAAGCCATCACGCAACTCTGCAGCAAAATGAACAAGACACACGTTCATATATGTAGAAATGCATAAAAAGAATAAGCCTTCTTTTAAAAACAAGTCACTGCAACTGAAGGCCTGCAAATAAACATGGGCCTGTATATTCACAGGCTAGAACTGAATTCATATGTTTTCTGACAAGGCTGCCATATACCTTCTTGAGCTTTGCAGTAATTGCAGGCAGTAAACCTTTACTTTGCGCACACTTATATTGAAATAATAATGAAGAGAATGTTTTGAAAAACAAGTTCCAATTAAAATAGACCGAAAATAATATTATTGAGAGTCTAGAAAAAACAAACTGCTCCTTTTACTTTTAGAAACAGTTTGGTCTGAGCTTCCAAAAGGACTGGCACCAGGAAAGCTACCTCGGTTCATTTTTCCACCTCATGTGTATAACTCATGCCATCGTATTAAGGAATAAACTGGTAAAAAAAAGAGTGTTTTTTCATATCAAGTACGTTTTGTATCAAATCCATATTAACGTTGTAAACATGCAAATGTTAACTGTATTATTTATTTTTAGATTGACCATAGCTAATGTTGCCCTGGATTTTAAAATAGCTCTCGTTGGTTGCCATTTTGCTTCATGCAGCCACGGCCCATGCAGGTAAGAGCGGTGGGCCGGGGGGTGGGGGGGAGAGGGGGTATTTCGACGTACGACAATTAGAGAAAATTAAATAAATAATAAATTTTCCATCGCCTTCGTCTGTTGAAATCACCCGGCACCACCGCCTCACCGCTCTTACCTGCACAGGCCATGGCTGGCTTCAAGACGTGAACTTTTATTTCTATGCAATGCTGAAGTCTGAATTAATGACAGTGATGTTCCTTTGCTTTCTTTGTCATGTGAAATTGGTTTTTTTACCGTGATAATCAAGGAATGTTTTAATTGGTTTTAATTGGTTCCAAGAGTACAGGCTGGTCCAATGTACCTCGTTTTGTTGCAGATAAATTTAAGTCTGAAGGATGCTTAGACAAGCTATATAGTGGAGGATTACAAGCAGAAATAGAAGTTGAAAAAACTAAATTTTTCACGGACAAAATTAAAAAAGCAAGCAACTCCTTCAAGGAACTATTTAGAACAATTCAGATGCTCTCTCGCCCTCGGAACGCTAATACATTAGTCCCCACACAAAATTTCTGTGACAACCTAGCTAATTCTTTTAAGAATAAGGTAGAAGCAGTCTACAAGGTATTGAAGACAGGAAATGGGGACCATCCCCTAGGCTCCGAAGACATCGCTCTTAATAACAACCACCCAATTTTGAGACAAATTTCCATCCCTCACAACAGATGAAGTGGCCCAGTTGATTAAACGCACTAAGTCTGGGGCCCTTAGTGACTGACCCCTGTCCCGTCGTGAAATCTTTTTTAGAACTGGCAAGAACCTTGGCTTCCCCACTCAGTCTTATTAAATAATGTCATGGATGCAGGCATTTTTCCTTCTGAGTGGAAAAGACTGTTGGTTCTTCTTCTAAAAAAAAAAAAAAACATACATCCTGCTGAAGAGAAGAATTACCGCCCCATCTCAAGACTCCCAGTACCAGCAAAAATCCTGGAGAGACACCTTAACGTTGCTCTCTCTGACATTCTGGAGCAGAACAAGATCCTAGGTTGAGCACAATTTGGCTTCAGGAAATCACAGTATGGAATCCGCTCTGGTGGTGCCAACAGAAGAGATTCGTGGAATCTTGGATAGCGGTGGAAAGGCTGCAGTGGTCCTTTTGGACCTATCCGCGGCCTTTGACACCGTGAGTCATAGGGTCTTGGATCACCATCTAATGGAGATCGGGACTGAAGAAACTGCCCTCAATCTCTTTGTATCTTTCCTCAGCAACAGAACCCAGTCATTCTCTTTTGGAGATTTTACTTTTAGTTTTTTTCTTTGCTGTGTGGGGTTCCGCAGGGGTCCTCACTAAGCACCACAGTGTTCAACATTTATGTGGCTTCACTGGCAGCACTGATAAGATCCTTTGGCTTCAACACAATATCTTATGTAGATGACAGCCAAACTGTTGTCTCCATTCACACCAAGGTAGATGAGGTAGCCATTAGATTTAAGAACTGTATGACAGCAATTGTCAATTGGATGGAAAGCCAATGCTTAAAATTGAACTCCGATAAGACAGAGGAGCTTCTTTTGAGGTCAGATTTGTCTTTTTGGAATCCCTCTGGTGGCCTTCCACGCTTGGCCCTTTACCCACTCCAGTCACAAAAGTAAAAAATCTAATAGTGATCTTTGATTCTAAATTAACTTTCAAAGACAAGACAAATCAGCCGATCTCCTCTTGCTTCTATCTCTTGAAAATACAAAAAAAAAAGTTCTGCCATTCACTTCTACGGATATTCAGACAACAGTGGTTGTTTCTTTAGTGCTTTCTCGGATAGACTATTGTTACGCCATCTATTTGGGCATGCAACAAGGTCTGCTAAAAAAAAGCTTTAGTGGCTGCAGTTTGCAGCAGTCCGTCTTCTGAAAAATATTGGGAAAAATGAATCTGCTGCCAAAGGGCTCAAGGAACTTTACTGGTTGCTTATTAAGAGCAGAGTTGCATTCAAAGGACTCTGTATGGCACATAAAGTCCTGAATAGAATAGGCCCAGTCTATCTGAAGGAAAACATTTTATAGTACACTCCCAGAAGATGTTTGCGAGCAGCTTTTGCTAAGACTATGCAAGTCCCCAAGATCCACAAACCCTCCTGGGGTGGCAGACATTTTGTGTATGCCACAGCTTTGCTGTGAAATCAAATGTCACTGTACCTAAGGTCCCAATCGAACTTGATGAGTTTCAGAAAACATTTAAAAACTTGGCTTTTCTCTTTCCCCTGCTAAAGTCTTGATCTGGTCATGCTTTTAGTGATCCCCAGTAATACAGACTCCAGTGCCAAGACGCCTTCGGGCATTCATCGCACTTTACAAATATTAATCAAATCAAATCCTGAGAAACTAATGAGCTTAATACTGTATCTTTTCCATACAACCTGATTGGGTTATTTTATGGGAACTATGTGGAGGTGTATCAAACTTTAGAAATGTGTGATTTAAGCTAGTTTAATGTGGATTGAGCAGCAGACTTTTTCCAGACTTTGAATACAGCAGAGCAGGAGATTTAGGGTATTCTCTTTTATGGGAGAACTTACTTTTGTTGGACTTGGCACTCTCTGCAGGGTCACCCCCCAAACTTTTTGCCTTCACCTCCACTGTTTTCTGAATTTCGTTTTTGTTGTAATTAGAACTTTGTGCACTTTACCCCTACTACCAGTGCTAAAGTGCTTGTGCTCTCTCCTATAAAGAGGGTAAAATTGCCTTATAAGTAAATTAAATGTGCCAATTGGGTATAAGTCCCTAGTAAAGTGGTACTACATGTACCAAGGGCCTGTAAATTAAAAAGTACTATTGGTCCTGCAGCACTTATTGTGCCTCCCACTTTAGCAGCCCTTCAAAACATGTCTCAGGCCTGCTATTGCAGCCTGTGTGCAGTTTTCAACTGCCAACTCGACCTGGCAACACAATACCTTTTACACATACTAAGGGTCGAAGGGTACGGTTTAACGCCTTCGCTGCGGCAGGAATTCCAGCCAGGTGCTGGACATTCCAATCGCGGGTGTGGTCGTGACGAGCTCAGCTCGTCATGCGCACAGCCCGCCCGCGCAGCATGACGAGCTGAGCTCGTCATGAGCAGGGAAGGGGTTAAAGGACCAAAATGTGCATCATTCCCCAATCGCTATGCAAAACACAAAGAGATGCACAAGGTCAATAAAACCAATGGAAAATATTGGTTGGATGAGTAGTCTCTGTAACTTATAAACACACTCCCCCGGGAAGTACCCCGGGTAGGGAACTAGAGGCTCTGGGGTCTCTAGGGTGAGCTGGCCTCCCAACACAACATATGTACACAAAAATAAGCTCCCAGAGAATTTTGCAATTATAGAGATATGTGATGTATCCCTGCCAACGCTACTCAGTACAAGTGTTGGGAAAACAGAAAAATATAACAGATTATCCTCACACACCACCAGGTGTCATGCTTCATTATAGGACAGTCCTCGCTCTCCAAAATCCCCGTTTGATGGAGAGCGGGCCTACACCTGGAGTCAGGGAGGCACTTCTAATTAAGAATGGATCCGTGATCCAGTACCCCAATGATGGGTGACACATCCGGAAGAAGGAGCAGACGCATCTAGGCTTGCCGTAAGGGACGCACCTTGACGGAAGTGTGACTACAGGGGTCCCTGTGCCCTTCTTCCATGGGGCGTAGAAGACCCATCATTGGGGTACTGGAAAGCGAGATTAGTTAAGAGGTAGACACAGGTCACTCTGGTTTGGAGGCAAAGCACATTGCCTCATTAGGATTCCGTATGCCCGTCTTGATGAAAGCAACAGACTCAATTGAGCCACAAGGCAGAAAGAAGCATGTTGACGGTAACAGTAGTGATGGGGTACTAATTCCCCTTTTCTCCACAATTGATTTTAATCACCAAGTGCCATGTCTAGCGAATAAACTGTTTTAGGAAGCCACATTGGTTTTTAACACACTTATATCACGGATCCATTCCTAATTAGAAGTGCCTCCCTGACTCCAGGTGCAGGCCCGCTCTCCATCAAAGGGGGTTTTTGGAGAACGAGGATTGTCCTGTGATGAAGCAAGACACCTGGTGGTGTGTGAGGACAATCCGTTACATTTTTCTGTATGCGCAGCACTTGTACTGAGTATCATTGGGAGGGATACATCACATATCTCTATAATTGCAAAATTCTCAGGGAGCTTATTTTTGTGTACATATAGGGCCAGATGTAGGAAGCCAATTTGCGCTCGCAAACGCTGAAATTCGCAGAATTTCAGCGTTTGTGATTGCAAATTAGCAGTGTGCAATGTAGCACACAATGAGCTCTCGCAAAATAAGGAATCGCATAATTTGCGATTCCTTATTTATGATTGCATTTAAGGAATCGCAAATTGCGAATCCTTAAATGCAATGTAAGTAGCACAAAAGAAAGTGCACTTTAGCCTTGAATAAGCTAATTACCACCAACTTCAAGTTGGTGGTAATTAGCGATTTCCTTTAAAAAAGCACTTTTTGCTTTTTAAAAGTGCCATGTGGCACACATTCATGCCCTTAGGGCATGTATGTGCGCCACATGTGCACACATGCACATTTCAGGGGTGCAACAGGGTGTCCCTCTGGAACCCTTGCACTCTTGAAGTATGCGACGCAATTTGCGAGTACCTATTGGGTACTCGCAAATTGCGTCGCAATTCCATTCATTCCTATGGGCCTCTAGGCCCATAGGAATGAATGGGAAGCTATTCCTGATTGCGAATCGCAATTTGCGATTCGCAATTAAGGAATATTAAGGAATCGCAAAAAATACTGCGATTCCTACCTACATGGCATTTTGCGAGTCCTTAATAGCGATTCCCTAAAAATCGCTATTAAGGAATCGCAAAAATGCTTTTACCTACATCTGGCCCACAGTCTCTGTAACAAACAACAAAATGTATCCTTTTTAAGACATCAGTAAGTAAGTATAGGACATAAGGAAATAAGTATAGAATATATTTGCTGTTCACTTTGTTTTCACTTAGCAGAGTAACTACCTAGGTCCTGACAAATGCCCAGAACCTCCTGCTAGGGTCATGAGATGGACAGGAACATGCTGACCCTTTTGCACTGACTGGGCTGAAGGTATTCACTCTCTGCTGAATTTTAATCTGCCTATTGGGTACAGCTAATAAGGTTACTTATTAGTCCACCATGAGATAGTCTTATCCTCTTTTTCACATTTAACCTGGACTCTGCACACCTTACCCATACCTAACTCTCAAAGGGACCTCACCTCTGCCAAAAATAAACACACCTAAGAGCTCCTCCCTTCAACTTTTTTGCTCTGAGAAGGCAGTTGTAGCCCATACCATAGAATCTACATCCATGGTGTGAGGAGGGACCTGATGATGAAGCATGCCACTCAAGGGTGGGTCCTAAAAAGGATACATTTGTTATGTTCGTTACAGAGACTAGCTACTCATACAACCAATAATTTCCATTGGTATTATTGACCCTGTGCATCTTTGTGTTTCGCAAGATAAAACTTTTGCAAGGCCTAATCCTTCCTTTTTAATACATATAAGTCACACCTGTGGTAGGCTCTAAAAAGCCCATTGGGCAGGCTACAGTCTATTTAAAAGATAAGATGTGTATTTTAAAGTTTTACATGTCCTGGTAGTGTAAAAATACATTCGTTTTTCACTACTGCAAGGCCTACCACTCCCATAGGGTAACATTTGGTTTCCTTATCACATTAAATAAGTGCTAACTGTTGAATGGGCACAGGTAGAAATGTAATGTTTGGTTTCAAAGAATTGTTATTTACAATCATCTTTAATTGTAAATTCGGATTTTAAGTCACAATGCCGAAAATGTCCCTTTTAGAAAGTTGGTATTTTCTTGTTTTAACCATTTGGTGCCTACAGCCTGTGTCCTGGGTCTCATGTCTGTGAATAGTTGGCAGTTGCCCTTTGTGTATTCCTCCCAGACAGTGAGACAAAGGGGGGCAAGGTTGTGAGGAGAGGTTGTGGCCTTATGGCCAGAGCTGTTGACTTTGGAGCTGGGGAACCAGGTTCGAGCCTCAGCATCGGCTCAGCTTCCTGTGATTCTGGGCAAATCACTAAATCTCCCCGTGCCTACCAAAAAATGAATGTGTCCTTGTGTAACGTAACTGGTGCTCATGTGAAGCACTCCAATACCTTCGGGTCGAGTTTGCGCTATATAAATCTGCAAAAAGAAGGTGTTGGGAGGGGTGGAGCTGCTCCCTGCGCCAACTACATTTCAAAGGGGCTGCCAGCTCACTCAGAAAGAACTTGACCCAAGCCATTTGTCACCTCAGACCTCTTGAAGCCCGGGCAAGGGGAGGAAGGGAATTATTTCGAAAACCAGATGGAAGGGGAAGCCTAGAAGCTTCCCCCACTTCAAAGGCTGGCACCAGGTATAAAAATTGGACCCTCAGACCAACTCTTCCGTACCCTCCTGATCCTACGGAAGGATTCAGAAGGCCTGCCTTGTACTCCGAGGACGGCCCTGCTGCTTGAGGCCTGCTATGTTTCTCAGAGGACTGCTCTGCTGCTGCCGGAGGACTGCCCTGCTGCTTGAGGCCTGCCTTGTTCTCCAGTGGACTGTCCTCCTGCTTGAGTCCTGCCTTGCTGCTGAAGGAGAGAGGACCATCTCCTTGTTTCCAGGAAGACCAGAGGTGCTTCCATGGGTCAGTTGGCTGACCTCCTGTTTGGAGCAACAGGGACATAACAAGCTCCACAGGCCGCCCTACAACTGCCCAACTGATCTTCTGCAACTGGACCTGCCAGAGCTATTCTGGCCTCTGCTAGAGTGAGTGCCTGATCTCCAAGAATCTCCGTAATGTTTTATCTGATTGTGAGCACTTAGTGAAAGGTAGCGCATTAGCTGTTACTGGGAGGCGGGGCTAAAGCTGCCTTTACGTGCAGGCCCACGGCACGGACGCGTTGCTGGCGCACCAAAGGCAAGCCAGTCTGTGCCCGTTCGTGTCTGCTCCGTGGCCAGCACCTCCCACTATGCCAGTTTAAAAACAGGTAAAATCCTAACTTCTAATTATTTAATAACTTAATATACAGTAACAAGCATTTGCAATGCAATAGGTCTCGCATTTGCGAGAGTTTAAGCTATCGCCATTGTAAATGACAATGCCTTTTATTTATGTTTTAAGAACCAACACATAAATATAAGGCATTGTCATTTACAATGCCAATAGCTCAAACTCCCGCAAATGCGAGACCTATTGCATTGCAAATGCTTGCTTATAAGAGCCATGTGTTTAATTCCCGGAAGGACACCCCGAAACACTACCTCAAACCTCCTTTTCTGTCCCTGCAAGGCGGAGAATTAATCTATTTTCAGTTTCGGAGAACAACGTGACTTATATTGAAGTTTGGCTGTTCATGCAAGCAATGCTAAATGTCTGGAAGCTAGAGAAGTGAGCGACAGTTACTGCTTGTTGCAAGGGAACAGTTTAAAGTTAAACGGTATTGATCTGTTGAGAAGGGCTTACAGTAGAGCGAGATGGCCCACTCTGGTCTATTTTTGTTCACTCTCCAACATTCCTGGAAAGACTTTCTCCTTTGTTCGGTTTGTTCTCTGAGGGCACCCGCGTCTTGCCCGGCGCATTGCGTCGTTCCTCTTATAAAAAGATGAACTTCTTCTGAACGGGGGAGTTTACCTTCCAGTGGACCGACAAACGGAAGCTGCGACTCCAAGACAGTTTTCCTCACATTTACAAAGCTGAGCTGGGCACTGGCATAGTGCCAATATCGGCAACACTCAGTTCTCATACAGCAACATACATAAATAAACCACACGACACCTTTTTAGTGGAGAAATTTGCTGCAGGTTTATTTGCATAACCAATATGCCAACATGGTGGGTTATCTTACGGGCGATCCCAGGGCAGGCCAGCCCCTATGCCGCCTGCCCGTCTGATGAGCCAAATTGCACCGTGGCCGTCGCCAATCGGTGGTTACCAATTATTGGGAGAGGCCACCTCTCCCATCAGTGGACCGCCAGTCCACTCCTTACTCACGCCCCCAACAGGTGGGCGGAGCGTTCCAGGCAGCCCCCGGTTGCTCAGACCCACAACCGCCCGTAGGACTAACGGGGCGCCGTAGTTCTTCCAGGGGACCCGCTAAAACATCCCTGGGTATCCTTGGCTTAGCACCCTTGTTGTGCTGCTGCAATATAGTACCCTTCTGTACCTTGCAGACTCTGGATCGCCCTGTAACTCCTCCTGCAACACAAAACAATAAGTTAGATTCTTCCCTCCCCGTACTCCCCTTTGGCCGTCCGCAGGGTAAGCGGTAGGGTGGGAAACAGCGAGACGGGTAGCGGTCAAGAGACCGTACAGTGGGCGGGGGAAGGCTTTTATACCCTTGTCCCCCTCCCACGGCCGGAAGTGACGCGGCCAGCAGACCCCCTGGTCCCTAGCCCAGGGAGCCTAGTCAGGAGACTTCTGTGCCTTCCTGTGGCACTAAGGCGGCCGCCCTGTTGGAGGGTCCCCTACGTGGCCCCCTGGGCAGCCTTGGCATAGTGCCAATATCGGCAACACTCAGTTCTCATACAGCAACATACATAAATAAACCACACGACACCTTTTTAGTGGAGAAATTTGCTGCAGGTTTATTTGCATAACCAATATGCCAACATGGTGGGTTATCTTACGGGCGATCCCAGGGCAGGCCAGCCCCTATGCCGCCTGCCCGTCTGATGAGCCAAATTGCACCGTGGCCGTCGCCAATCGGTGGTTACCAACTATTGGGAGAGGCCACCTCTCCCATCAGTGGACCGCCAGTCCACTCCCTTACTCACGCCCCCAACAGGTGGGCGGAGCGTTCCAGGCAGCTCCCGGTTGCTCAGACCCACAACCGCCCGTAGGACTAACGGGGCGCCGTAGTTCTTCCAGGGGACCCGCTAAAACATCCCTGGGTATCCTTGGCTTAGCACCCTTGTTGTGCTGCTGCAATATAGTACCCTTCTGTACCTTGCAGACTCTGGATCGCCCTGTAACTCCTCCACAGCTCTGGGGGTGGCCACCGTCACCACCAGGGCCCCCCACCAAGGCAGATATCCTACCTACATCCTGTTGCTTCCCAGGCCTCCCCAAGGTCCAGCAAAATTAAGTCCATGCCTACCCTTGAGAAGTGAACCTCATCCACTTCCCCGCATCCAGTAGACTTGGCCTGAAGTAAACCATGCCAGATGAAGCCAAATCCCCTTTGTTCCGTGCCTTTACGCATGGCGCTGTTCACTCTCGTATGTGATATCTCAATGGCGTCCCCAGATCGGGCTCCTTGCCAAACTGGGCGAGGTAAAGTTTAAGACCACCACAGTTCACATGCCCCAAGCTGAATGCTCAACTGACCCAAGATGTCCCTCATGTCTTGGGGGCATTACTCTCTTCCCCAGAGTCGTCTGGTCATTCCTTCCCAAATGTATGACCAGAATATGAGGTAGACCGATCCCTCCCCCAAGTCTCTGCTGCCGCTTCCTAATCGGCTCGTTCCAGCGCATACCCGGGAAACCCAGCCACGTTAACTCTGTGGCGGAGGAGCCCTGACGCCACTTTCCTATCTCGGCCCACCGTGCCACTCTAACGATGCATGGATGGCCAATTACCCAGACCTTGGTTCCTGGTAAATACGGAGATGTTGTGCTTGAAAACCATATATATAGTAACGTTTGTCTTCAAATAGTCTACAATTGCACAACAAACCACCTCACTGCAGCATCAGTTGGCAAATCGGGCCAAAACCGTACACCTATAAACACCTTACTTTCGGTTGCAACCTAGGACTTTACGAGTCCTCTCGCCCCGCACAAGGCCTACTATATCGTTTGTAGCATTGCGAGTCCCAGCGCCCTACCTGCTTAAACGCTCTGGCGCATCCCTGATAGAAAGGCTGTGATTGCCACACCCCCAACCCTGACGGAGTGGCTGCTGAATCTCTCAACTCCCACTGTCTGTCCTGACTATTGCAAGCATGCCTGCATGAAGTGGTCTACTTGATACTTTGTATCCGGAGACCCGTCCTCATGCACCCGGAGGTACACCGCAATCACCTGGCGGAGGGCCAATAAGCCCTGCCCAAGAGCAAAGGGCAGTACCTAGTGTCCCCAAGCCCCTGTAACAGGACTACTCTCCCTTCGCCCGCCTGATCAGTTTTTGACTGTCTCACCCCTATCCTGAGACATGATGTGCTAATGTTAACGTCCTTGGATATTCAATGCCACCCCGAGGTGTCCTGCTTGGATCGCCACTATCTCCCCAACATCAGTTCCATCAATATCAGCCAACCACCCCCCAGGTGGAGTCTACACCCCCACACTTCTGACAGTGTGACACACGATCATGCCTCCTGTTCAGTTGGAGATAGTAATTCTTGGTGCTGACAACCCCAGGGCCTAATACTGGGCTGTTTATATGCGCCCCAGGATGACCTACATCAAACGGTATGGTGTGGATGGGTGTCAACATTGCCTGGCTGGAGTGCAATACCTTTGACAAGCAACTCAGAGCAATAGGTGCCCATACAGGTAGAAGTTAGAGTAACAAGCCCACCTTGCTTCCTCTCCTCCAGTTATCCGTGTATGGCGCTTATGGAGCCTGTCCCTCAGAATATGCCAGTCACCACCCCAGGTGACGTCTTGCCCTCCCAAACTTCTGCTAGTATACCAGGGAGCCGACAAGACAGTGGGACAGGCGGGGACTATATGTGTAATTACCTGTCCCTTACTTGAATACTGGGAAGGCAAATGTTCATATATACTTTGTAGCCCATGTGTGCCTCTACCCGGGGTTTCACCCAATTTTTTTATTTTTTTTATTTTTTTTGAACCGTAGCACACTTGTTGGATGACAACTTCTACAACGTGCCTGGCTGCCAAGGCTATAGGGCAGGCGACATTCACCGCCACATGGTGGGGACTGGCCTGAGTCTCCTGCCCAGAACACCCGCTGACCCCCTACACAGCTAATGCTCCTAACCTAAACGCGGGGAGATGCACTGGCCAATCCTTGGACCAACAGACCTCAACCCCAAAGCAGGTAACCTGCCACAAACACTCTGACCTTGCCCTTATGGTCACCCCGCCTTCCCCGAACCGGACTGCTCGGAGCACAGGCCCCAACTTCACTGACCACCGGCGACAGGACAGCCGTGTTCATGCCAAAACCGAGCGACACAAGCTACCCCACCCGTGGCACAGGTCCCTTGCCAGGTTACTCCCCTTAATGCGCACCTACTACAGGAGCCTGAAATAGTTCCTGTGATCTGCATTGTCAATTAGTCAAAGATGCACCTTTGATCTGGCAGCAGATCAAGTTAATTAAGCCTGCCAATACTCCGCTCTGAGCACCCCGCTAGATAATGGCTTCCCTTGAAAAGGCGGAGCCCACAGACCTCCAAGCACCAAAGGCTGTACATCTGAGTACAGCTCTAGTCTAACAGATGCCCCTTGCATCAGATATCAACCATACCACACCTGGCTGAAAGCTGCTCAGTGCTTCTGGTGCATCGGCGCTCCCTGACCCCCGCAAGCTTCACCTTGATAAAATCCGCTCGTGACTGGGGCATACCAGTGTGAATAAGCACAGACATGCTTGCCCGACGTTAGCTCTTCAACCAGGCTCCCCCGCAAGAGCCCTTAACAAACCATGTGGCCTAAAACATTCGCCCTGTGGGGCGGTTGCAAAGGTCTGCACTAAACCCCTATGCCTTCTCTACCAATGTTATAAATGGCGTTAACGGTTGGGAATGGTGTGCACCTACGCGTGGCTGAGCCCACCCTTAGTCATGAGAAGGGGGGTACACACTAGGCTAACGCCTGCTCGTCCCCCAAGTAGCTAGACAGAGCCTTAGGGCTTATTCTAGAGGCAGTGTACAATTTATGTGCCAGAGGCACCCACAGTAGCCAACTAGGCACACCACCGCAGAAACTGCATACAATGTTATTAAATATCCTTCGTATCTCCATAAAAGAACCGCACTGTCCACATCCGGGCCCTTCAAGTAGAAACCGGCCAAACCAATCGCCGGCCCTCATGCTAAGACAGAAACGCTACATGGCCATAAACGTGCCACCAAGTGTCCAATGAGATTAAACAAGTAAAAGGCTTTATTGCATCATCCAGACCAAAAGTGGAGTCAGAGCAGACTGGTCTTAGTGTGGGCCAGAATGGAGGAGGTATATGTGTGGCTAATGCAGGCCCAAAAGTCTGTGCAGATCGGTGTCTTTAAGAAAAGAAAACAGACATGGCCATGCAATGAACCCAGAACCGACCCATGTCTGTCTTTGCGGTGAGGAGTTGGGTAATATGCAAGAGACTAGGATGCCGGTGAGTATCAAAATAGAGGGACAGTGACTTGTGTTGTCCACATATGATCACAGCAGCAGCTCCCTAACATTACTGAAAATAATATCTGTGACACTCACCAATTCTCATTGTTGAGGTCCTGTTTAGGTCTAAGGGATACTTTATATGGATGTTGCGTGGAAACCAACCAAACATTTCTGCACATAACTAATATCTTCTCACACATTGCCCGCGTAGACATTGCACTCTAGTCAAATGGTAATTAACACAATTCGCTAGCGAAGTATATACGCTATCAAGGGGCCCCTTCGGAGGCTGGGGCCATGATCCACTTAGCCCGTGCCCAAGTGTCTCTGACCCAACGCTCCCTCTGCTCGCCGTGGCACCGGCACAAGGACCCCATCCGATGAGGGCACCACCCGGATGGGAACGCTATTTGGGACATTGCGCACAAATAGAAAGGCATCCCACGCTCAAAATATCCTTGAAGCACCCTGTGCAAGTCTACACCAGCAGACGTGCTGCTCAAGTTGCTCCCCCACAGCGCCGAGGGGTGCTAGCCCTGTTTGTGCCTATCATCGCTGCCCTTAAGATGGAGAGGCAAATACAACTGCCTGCGGTGCAGGTGGTCATCCTTGGCACTGGTGCCTCGGAAGGCGCCTGCGAGGCTTGGACAGGTTTTGACATGCGCAGTGCGACACTTCTCTAAACCAGGCCCCCAAAGCTGTAAGAATGGCTTGGGCAGCAGGCACTGCACGCCAAAGTGAACCGATGGTGACTAAACAACCCCCGTGCGGTGAAGCCACGTGAAAGATTCCCCGCCTGACACCAACCCCAGAGCTGCTCGAGAACAGGCCACCGCACCTTCGGGGCTGTGCCCCCAAAATCCTACAGCCCAATACACTGAGGGTCATTGCACGATGCCCACTACCACCACCATGGTGCCAACTTGCAGTGTACTGTTAATGACAAACCGAACTAGATAAGTGGCAATCTGCCATACTTGGAGCCGGGGACAAAGTGGGAAAGATTAGGTGTGTTGTATCCCACACCATGCTTATAAGTACCAGAGGATGCACTGCCACCCTATCCACGGCGAGCTCAGTCGTGATGCCCATTGGAACTAGGCGCATGCAGATTTTCCCTTACAGTTTCCAGCCGACAATAGTTCCCCCATATACAACAAAGATACATCGGCTGAAGGTATTTCTTCAAATCGCTCTGCTTCCCCAGGCCTACGCCGGACAGGGCCCGCCGTGATACTGCAGCGTTACTTTAAACGATAAACCACAAAGCCATATACCTTTGCTTGAGTTGCCGCCAAGCGTCACGTTCGATTCCCGATAAATGCACCTCATGTGCGGGGCGGCCGCCATTATTGCGCACGAGCGAATAAAAGTTAACATGTAGGCAATCTGGATACTGGTCACACAACATAACTACCGGATTATAGGGCGCAATAGGCGCTTGCAATAAATTCTGCCCCTAAGACCAGATAACCAGTTGCTTACGTTCCACCCTTTCCACCAAGCGCCGCAATACTACCCCTAAATGACATCCCTTGGGAGGCGGTCATAACGGTGAGGCACCATGCCGCTGGCTCTAACCGCTTGTCTTGTTGCTAGAAGTTGAGACGTCCCAGGCCAATACGTTTTTTGCCAATACGCAGCTTATTAAACACTCCACAGACAAAGCCAATGTGCCTCGCCTTTCAAAAGCATTCCCAGCCTATTAGCTGTGCTGTTTGCCCCTGCAAAACAGTCAGTTCGACAGAAGCAATTACAATGAGGTGACACTTTGCACACATGCCCCAAAAAGCCCTTAATTCGGCTCGCGGCCCCAGAGTAACACCATTACAGCTAATCTTCCCAGCCGCGGACATCCCATGTGTGCAGAGCCTGAAACCCCCAGTGGCACTCTACCTAAATGCAGGCCCCACCCTCCACACATTTAATCTGTCGTGGAGCATGCGGTGCCTGGCAAAACAGACATCAAGCCACCAGAAAACCGGGTCCTATCCCCTGCTGAGGTACGAAGTCCAACCACTCAAACCATCTTTATTGCGCCCTCGCGGGGACTCCTCATTGCCTATAGACTTCCTTGCCTTACCCGAAAGTCAGACAAAGGGGGCCTTGACGCTTTGGCCTAGAGCACATACATAAAAGGCATTGTCATTAACAAAGGCAATAGCTTAAACTCACGTAAATGCGAGACCTATGGCATTGCAAATGCTTGTTGGTGAAAGGAACTACTGCAACGACCGACATTCAGGTGATCTGCCCCTCGTTGTACATACGGCCAATTTTAGTCAATATCAGGTACACTTGCAGCTACCCCAAACAAAACTATTCACCGACCACGGGGTATTTTTACTGAACAGATAAATTAGGTCAGCATTTTAACATCACAGGACATACCTTCCCCAGCACATAACAGTTACTGCGTATGTATAGTGACAAATATTTACACAGCAACTCCAACATGTCCCCTAAAGGCCAAATTGGAATACCAAACACCCTTTCAACCAAGCGCTGTAAATGGCGCTATAATGACCCCGACTCAAATCGCAAAGCTATTCCATTTCGAGATAGGTTTACAGCGCTATAAGGGTGCAGTCAGGCCGCATCTAAAGCTCTTTAGGCATGGCAGAGCGCACAGAAAAGCTGTATAAATACCCTCAGAACATACATGCAAACAAGCATGACTGAGGCGGCGTACCACCGATTTTTTTTTTTTTTTTTTTATGCCAAAATTGCTTTATTCTAGCGGTCTCCCGCGTAAAATTGCCTCTACTTTAATTTAAGTCGATGGGGGAATCCATTCCTCCGATTTGTCAGGTTTGTTTATTTATGTAGGTAGATTTACGAAATCTTCCTCTTTCCCCTTTTCAAATGTCGGCGTGTGCTCTTCACTATATAATACAATGCGTGCCCGGCGATACATGGAAGGTATCGGAGCGGCAAAACAAAAGTCAAAGGTTTGGACTACGACGATGTCAATGTGGAAATCTAAGGCGAACCAGGTTCGAATCTTCTGTGTCCGACTCCCTTGCACAGCTCCTAACGGCTACCGTTTATTGCCAACACCGCAGGCATCGCTGCCCTGCCCAAGGCCCCTCCCGGCCTCGCACCAACCTAGGCGCCCTCTGCACGTCACCTAACCGCTCCGGACATATCTCGCTGTCCAGACAGCTGCGAATAGGGCCCTGACCCCTGCAGCTCACCCCCTCACACACACCTACCCGGCTTGGCAGGCCACTCGTGCCCGATGGGGAGTAGTGCAGTCCTGGTGTGCGGGGGTATCTTGAAGGATGACTATTCTCCCCGCCGGAAACAGATCAATGCCGAAGGGGTCTCCGACTGTACAACGATCCCTAGACCCCTAGGATTTCACGGCTCCTGAGCCGGGCTGGACTGAGGCACCTCCTACCGGCAGACAAGCCGGATGCGCCAAAGATCACGGCCACGTCCGGAGTGCCCTAGACTGTCTGCCGCACAACGGATACACCCGGACCAATAGTTTCTTGGCGCCTGTGATCACCGCACTACCCCGCCGTCCACTAAACTTCCAACCCGCGACCGCCCCTCCCCGAGCCATGCCAGAATGCCGGGCCCGACCCATGATGCATTGCCACACAACACTAAGCCCGGCCAAGGCGGCGTCCCGGGCCCCGATCCTCTGTCCCTCACACGGCCGGAGCCACCGACCGACTGGGAAAGACATGTGAAAGGGAGGAGGGCGACAATGCTCACACACTCACCCGACACCGACGCCAGACCGAACAAGACGACGCGACCAAAACAGCGAGACGGGTAGCGGTCAAGAGACCGTACAGTGGGCGGGGGAAGGCTTTTATACCCTTGTCCCCCTCCCATGGCCGGAAGTGACACGGCCAGCAGACCCCCTGGTCCCTAGCCCAGGGAGCCTAGTCAGGAGACTTCTGTGCCTTCCTGTGGCACTAAGGCGGCCGCCCTGTTGGAGGGTCCCCTACGTGGCCCCCCTGGGCAGCCTTGGCAGACGTCTGAACCACTCTGAGGAAAAGCATTTGCAATGCAGTAGGTCTTGCATTTACGTAACTCTTGTAAATGCGAGACCTATTGAATTTCAAATGCTTGTTTGTAAAAGCACCCATGCGGCGCTTTCACTGTAATGTCGGTCGCGCCCCTTTCTTTAGACGAGCTGTGTTCTAAAGAAAGGGGCGCGGCTGCCATTAAAGTGAAAGCGCGTTACGGGCGCTTATACAAAAAAAAATTATTTGTTTGTTAAGTTGAAAAACTAATGTTTTTTTTGTAAAATCGCCCCATGCCGTGGTTTCACTTTAATGGCGCACCCCTTTACTTAGACGCGGCTTGTCTAAAGAAAGGGCCGCGGCCGCCATTATAGTGAAAGCACCGCATGGGGCGCTTTAAAAAAAATAAAAGATAATAAACAGTAAAAAATTAAATTATATGCGGCCGCGTTCGGCGCCATAAATAAACCAAAGGCACAGCCGCCACTGTACGACCGTGGCATGCTGGGCTATGAAGGAAAAAAAATTAAAGAGTTGCAGGAGAGTGTGTCCTGCCTGCAACAGAAGACAGGAGAGAAAACCATTTTAAGCAAATAGTGCTCGGAGGCTATAATTAAGGCCTACCGAGTAACAACACATGTAATAGGGGGTATCCTCATGGGAGGTTACAAAATTAGACAAGGCGGTACTAAGGAGAGACGACAGCCTATTGACTAATGAAAAGTCACAGTTTCCAAAGGACAATGACAAAAGCCAATGAAAAATATGGGCGGAGAGTGTGCGGAGCTTCTAGTCCATACCTGTATACAGCATGCTCGCAGAGCAGCGTATGCACTGCCCAGGCTCCACCTAAAAATAACACAGGGGCAAACACGCAGCTCTGCCGCACCCCTGAGACAGTCCAAAAGACTCTTTTGATTCACCAGTGGCATAACGAAAGTTGAGGGGGCCCCCCTGCAAAGTACATGGAGAGGCCCCCCTTCTGGCTCACCCAGGATCTCTCAGGTCAGGGTACAGTGCTGAGGGCCCCCCCTAGGGCTTGTAGGCCCCCCCGCACTGCGGGGGCCTTTGTTATGCCACTGGGATTCACCACTAGCCCCATATCTAACTGAGACTGCGAGGTCATAATGCAGGGCACGTAAAAAAGCAACAACGCTCTTATCCACCCCTAGGTGTTCTAACATTGCCAACAGCATGGATCTGACAACACTATCAAAAGCGCAGGAAAGATCCATAAAGATTAGGTACATGGAACTTTGTTTAGCATCAGTGCTCCACCCTCACCTGCAACTATACTTGCTAACCAGGAGATTTAAGTTTAGGCAATGTTCCATCGCACCTAAGCCAGCCCTAAAGCCATACTGCACCCTTTAGTTAACATGGTTGTCAGACATCCATCCATCTTGTTGACCTATCCAGAAACACCTTGCCCACAATTTAGAGTCTAAAAGTGGAATTCGGTGGTTACAACTGGGGCTCGCACAGTTCTCTTCTTTAAATACGGGACAATAAAGTGCCAGGATCGAGGGAGACTAGACTTGCAAGCAATGTGTATATAATTAGAAAGTAACAGCACCCACGTTTCTAAGTTAACTTTATGGAAGTCCATGGAATCTCATTCAGCCTAGGTGCTTTATAACCGGGGCTGTTATTAACGACCTCTATCACCTCCTCCAAAGAAAATACATTATCAATAGGGAAGTTGTGCGGAGGGTGTTCGGCGTCCTCAGTCAAACAGTTTGACAGGTTATAAATCTTACAAAAGTGCTTCACTCTTAGATCCGTACCTATATGAACACAGCCTATTGCCATTAACTACATTCCAAATGCCTAACTGCACTTCTAGTTTGCTTTTCCTCAAAGCCGGTTTACACTCCCTCCTGCATTCAGCAATAATCCCCTTATCTCTCGGGCGCTTTGTGGAGGCGTTTATTTAATAGCCTACATGTATTATCAAACCATGAAGGCTGGTTATCACTCCTTGGCCTTTGGGGCTTCAAAAGTGCACCCCTAATAATTAAGCCCAATTGAACATAAGCCCCTACTTCCTTAAGGAGCCCTTGCTCAGGGAGAGACAGCTATATATCGAAACCAAATGGTTGGCGCAAAGTTAACTGAGTAAATCAGCCATGTCTCTCTGTACGCCAGACCTATCTCCTCCCGTCGTCCCTTGCGGTAATAGTCCCATTATTGGCAACACACCCCACCCACACCACAACAGAGTCTGCATGCATAAATAAATACACAACACAACTTTTGTTTGGGAAAATAGTGCTGCAGGTTTATTCCATACAAAAGTATGCAATATGGTGGGTTATCTTACGGGCGATCCAAGGGCAGGCAGCTGTTCCAACCTATGCTGCCCTGCCCGCCTGATGAGCCAAGCACTGTGGAGTAACCAATCAGCGCTACCCTTATGGGGGTCCGGCGCAAAGAGGACGCCAAGCTGGCCGGGGGAGGCATAAATACCTCCCCACCTCCTCTGCGTGCCGGAAGTGACGCGTCTGGTAGGGGGACTCCTCCTTGAGTCCCGCATCATATTGGGTGGTGGGGAAGTGCCCAAATGGCACTAAATGGGCCGCCCGTTTAGGGTGGCCCCCTGCGGGGGCCGCGGGCAGCCGCATATTCCCAACTCCCACCCTCTTTTCTTCATTGTCAGCATGCCTCCGTAAGGTGATACTCAGGGGATTATGATCACTAAAGATGCTGGGCTGGACTGACCGATCCCTAATCCAATTTAATAAGGGTCTTGTTACAAAGACATAATCAATAACCATAGCACTAACCCAACCAGTGTAGGGGCAGAAGAGCAACAAGAGAGATCAACCAGCTCGAAGGCATTACAGTGGACAAAACCCACCAAATAGGAATGGAGCACCAGTCCCTGCGGTCGATACCCTGTACCATACCGTCCATACATACTGGCTCAAACATGTTAGCTTCAAGATTCACGACGATATTCCTCAATATGGCATTAAAACCCCAAAGGTGCTGAATGCATCCAGCGCAGCGGGGTCAGGGGCCACGATATGTAGTGCTCCTGCAGCGTGTCCTCAAGTGCTTTGTGAAACTCAAGTCCCTAAGGTGCTGAATGCGTTCTGGGTTGCGGGGTTAGAGGGCATGCTATGTAGGACGGAATTCCGTGCTCCGCCCACTCCTACAGCATATCCTCAAATGCTTTGTGGGACCTAAAGTCCCCAAGGTGCTGAATGCGTCCTGCACAGTAAAGTCTGGGATGCGCTGTGTAGTGTGAAGATCAGTGATTCGCTCCCTCCTGCAGCCTATCCTCAAGTGCTTTGAGGCACCCGAAGTCCTCAGGGTGCTGAATGCGTGTTATTAAATAAAACTATATATGTGTATTTTAATATTTAAGTAAGGATACGTATTTTTGGTGGTTGTGTGTAAGTTTGCTAATTTTGTGGCAGAGGTGTGGTGCAGCCGCCAGGGCAGCTGACTTCGGAGCACAGGGTTCACGGTTCGATCCCCGGCTCTGGCGGCAGCTCAGCTCAGCACCATGTGACTCTGGGCAATAGCTCACTTAATTTCCACTACGGCCCCCAGCGCCTTGAGACCCGTAAGGGTGAGTAGCTGCGCTATATAAAAACGGACTTACATTTTTTCACCTTATTTTACTGTTAGTATTAATAATTGGTCATAACAACATAAGTGTATTGGCAGTTTTTTACAGTTTAAAATTAGAAAAAAGTGAAAATGATTATCACAGTGGTGTAACACTGCATTCTTGTCTTAAAAGACAAACATATTAGTGCACAAGTCAGAACATTTGTGGTTTTTGTGAACACACACTTCAAACCGGCATCTTACATAGATGTATATGCTGACATGCAGCGTAGATATTGGTTTACGAGCATATATATGAAATTAAATGAGGAGCAAGTGAGTGTGATGAGGATGGCACAGGAATAGATCTATTTCTGAGTACTATATATATTGTGCTACATCACCGAGTAATGGAAGAAAAGTGGATTACTTAATAGTAACTGAGCAGCGCTTGAAGGTGGGAAATTATGACATGATTTATAGTATCTCAGATCGTAAGTGTAGTAGGTCTATGGAAAGCAAGTCTGGAACAGGCCATTTCTAATAATAAGACATCTTTATATGACATAGTATAGTAGATGTAATAACATAAGCCTAGGGCATTTTCCCATGATGCGAGAAGCACTCTAGTCACCCTACTGTTGCTCGTCTTACAGACTTTTGTCGCTGTTAAATACTGACAGTAACATTTTTGAGAAGGTGCTCGCCAACAGGTTGACACCTCTACTCCCAGGTATTGTTGGGCCCGAGCAATCGATTTCATACAGGGTCGGTCGCTAATTTACAATCTCAGAACCCTCTTCGACACGATTTCTCGGATTGACCCGAAGTGCACACCACTACTGTATTTTTGGATGCTGAAAGAGCGTTTGACTCTGATGAGTGGGGGTTCATGCTGGCAGTATTACAATGAATAGGGTGGGAGATGTCTTTTTACAACTCATCAAAGTCCTCTACAGGAGGCTGATGGCCCGTATCCGGGTTGCTGTTTATATCACGAGGGGCACCAGGCAGGGTTGTCGCTTGTTGCCGCTGTTGTATGCCCTTGCGGCCGAACCACTGGTCTGTGCATTACACAAGTATCACACACATCCATGGATTCATTTCCCGCATTACAATCTGATTATATCCGCATATGCAGATGATACATTTCTCTATGTGCGGAATCCAGAGCATAATTTATCACCTGTTCTCTGTAAGGTCATGCTGTTTGGAGGGCATTCTGGCTTGCGTATTAATTGGGACAAATCCCTAATATTCCCACTCAACGCAGCCACGGCGCCAGTGCAATTGGAGTACCATTACTGTGGACAACGGACTCGGTGCGATATGTAGGTATTTAGGTCCACACGGACTCGTCAGTGGTGGTGCTGCTGGATTATTATGGCAGGGCCATTCAGGGGCTCACGGAGGCTGTAGACTGATCAATCAGACTACCTCTGTCGCTCAGCGGTCGCATTGTTATAATGAAGATGGTGGTGTTGTCCCGTTTTTTGTTCCTCTTCATGAATATCCTGATCCTTCTCATGTGATCAGTATTACGCAACTTGCAGACACTTTTGGTATGCTTGGCCTGGGCTGGGAAACAGCCATGTGCAAGTTGGGACACACTAACTCTCCCCTACGATATGGGAGGACTGAATGCCCCGGATCTGGAGGCTTATTACAGAGCTGCACAGTGTATGTTTGCCCATTACTGGCTGCACGACCCAGTGACCTTTCTTATTTGTGGCTTGAGGGGGACGATGCCTCCCCGCTTTCGCTTCCTATTCGCTTCCAAGAACCTCTAGACATATTTGCTGCAGACGGCGACTCCCCAGCGCCTCATTGCGAAACTGTACGCATGCTCCCAAGACGCGCGGCGGTCGGGAGTCACTAAAGTTAAGCTGGATTGGCAAGAGAGATTTAGGTATAATTGTCAATGATAAACAGTGGACCTATTGCAGTTCTGTTGTCAAAACAATATTCTTGAATAGCCGACACTGGCTAATACATTAAAACTATCTTAACAGAGTGTATTACACTCTGGCTTGCCTATTCCACTATGGGTTGAGGGACGCTTTGTGCTGCCTTAGATGCAGAGAAGAAGGAGCAGGCTTTGCTCATGTGGCATGGTTCAGCCTGGAGATATGGCGCTACTGGGAGGCGATAATGAGAGCTTTGCTGGAGATAACGGGTGAACGCACTCAGTCGTCTCCCCTGTTGGCGCTGCTGGGCGACGACAAGGACATCCCGAAGTCTGTACGACGACGTCTGGTGGCGTTGGGTCTATTGCTGGCGAAGCGCAAAATAGCAATGTGATGGCGAAGGGACCATTCCCGATGTTGCAGGAGTGGCATGTGAACATGGCATATTGTAACACGTCCAATGCATACCACGACCTGATGCCAGTCCGAAGCCATCTGAAGGATATCTGGGGATCCTATCATACATACCTGGCTCGGACAGCGAATACTAAGTCTGATAGCACTGGAGAGGATGATGTGGCGTTGAGTGGAGGAGCTTTGGAACAGGAAGTATAAACTCCTGTGCTGCTCATGGTGTGTGAGGGGTTTGGTGAAGTGGCCTGGTGCAAGGGGTTGGTGTGCGATGTTGGCGCTGCCCGAACACCAGATTGGTTATAGCAGGAAAGTGTATCCAGTAACCCCCGCCTTGTAGAATGAGCTGTGGATGTGTTGAGCCCGGAGTGTGCATGGCTTCCTGGCAAAAAACCTAGATATATCAAGCTACAACCCTGAGTGTGTATTCAGTAGACATGCAAGTTGAATTGCCTTACTGTGCTCTGTGCATGCAATGTTTATGACCCATATGTCATTGTATTTTGTATGGTTGTCGAAAATGAAAATAAAGTTTAAAGAAAAGTCTAGGGCATTTTCAAGGATGAAACTATATGGCAATGCTAAGAGTGCTTGCGAGGCAATATCAATGAAGGCCATCTATAAACTGGTTATAGGCAAGGGAATGATGGAGGACATGAGCTCTACGTGAATAGATAGGGCTTATTCGATCATGCATGGAAATTAGGACACTGGAGCATAGTTGTATAGTAAGCCTGGTACTCGTGGATGAGATAAGAGAATCTCTTTCTTAAAGTAAGGTAAGTTGTTAAGTAAAAATTTAAAAGGAACAAGGCAGAGTAGTTACCTTGAAAAGGCATGTATATCAATGTCAGACTATTTACTGGTTTACAGAAGCAATCTATTTAGTAAAAGAATGTTGCTCATGCAGAAACAAGGGGGTGAAGCACTAATAGGTCAACAACCATGAAAGAAAAGAGGGTCGTAGCTACAATATTTAAGGTCACATGGACATCATTATTTAGGATGCTAAAGTCAAAACAGGTACAGTGAAAAAAGAAGGGGTAGCATATTGAAGCCAGTGTTGAACAGACTGTGAATGTTCTTGTAGAGAATGCCGAAGCTCAGCAGCAAGCAGGAGAAATGCTTCCCAAAGAGTTCATAGAGGCAAGGGCTTCTCTCTCGGAGTCCGACAACACACCCTTTTTCAGTGATAGAAAGAGGCATGTAAAAGATGAGTCTGGGCTAAAGTCTCTGTGCATCCATCTATGGCAATCCATCTTGAGAAGGGAATGTGTAGCTATTGAGACGCAATCGTAAATGGCAAAATAAGGATATGAAGTCTCAACCTGAATGCATAGAGGACCATTCAACCTCCTGTAGTGGCCATTTTAATGCAGGAGTCCACAGAACAGACATGGGGTTGTCCTAGTGAATGAGGATGTTTCAAACAGCTGAAACAATTGTTCTAGTTGTATATTATTCTTGATTTGTTTTCTATTTGGAATTGCAGAAATATGTTTAGAGTATTGTGTCCATCCGTCATACAAGCACCTACGTTTGGTGGTCTGAAGAGGTGCCAATGTTACAGTCTTGAGGCTAGGATGTGAGCATGTAGGTATACATATTGATAATTACCAAACTACACTGTCCATTATTGCTATAAGGCCAGACATAGGGAAAGAGCAAGGTTGCTTGCAGTTGAAAGAAGGAAAATTATAAGGTGTGATGCTTAGTAATCAAATGGTATGAATAAGGGGGTGGGAAAGCCATTGAGAGCAATCGAATTTACATTGAGTAATGAGAAATATCATTGAACATATAATAAACTGTCAAAAAACAACATACAATTTTGATTAGGCACACCTAGACAAAAACAACTGTTCAGTCCTCATTTAATCAAGTTATAGTTTACGGCATTAGAGCCCAATGTGAGCAGTCAATAGCATAGAGAATTTAGGGGTAACATGATTAAACCCGTAGAGAACCACATAATTTCTGATAAAGGGATTTGCAAGTTTGTACAAAGTGTGTTGTAGAAAGGTACACAAGTTCTACTGGTATGAAATATAAAACACTTTGGGGATGGAAAATTAAAGCCAGTGAGAAATCACGTAGTAGATAATTATGACTTTGTACAATGTGTGTTGTTGAAAAGTTCATGAGGTCTACTGGTATTAACAGAGCCTTTTTTCTTATTAAAAAAGAAACATAATTTGAATCAACATTATGTTATCATTTCATGTCGTTTTAATAATCCATTGGATACAGAACAGATGTTACATTGCTCTAAATAATAGCTGAAGAACTGAGCCCAGTGGCAGCAGTCAGTTGTACAGAAAATCGTAGGGCACCATAGTTCTAAAACAGAAGGTCACAGTGTTTTCCAAAGTTTATTTTTGAAAGTTTTCACAAGTTGTTGTGTGGTAAGATATATGGGATCAACTGTTGCGGATTCATATAATAGGGTGAAAACCCTGGGAGTGGGAGTAAAGATTAGGACAGCCAGTAATGTATCTCAGCCTCTTTGTTTAGGCCGTTGTACACTGAGTGCAATCTGAGAATCAGCTTGCTTTCGATTCTTCCCAGTTTTAGATCACAGTCACAGCCTTTGATGTTTTTGGTATTCGCTCTTCCCCAATGAATTAGAATGATCTGTTATGTTCACGATACTAGATAAAAAGCTCTGTTGTGGCATTTTGGTATCTGCTTTGTGGATGTTTCTGTTGTGTTTGTAAATGCAAGTTTGAGTGGTCTGGTTATACTCACAATATAGATTCTTAGGTACTGTTAGAGTAAATCCATGATAGTAATCTGTGTTTGTATCCATTGTGAAATGCTACATCTGTAGTTTTATTTTCTCCCAGCTTAAAGATAGAGCAAGTGTGACAAGTTAAAAAAGCTATTAGGTATTACGAAGCCACTCAGGTCAACATTGTGAATGAGTGGGCATTTGCAGCACTGGAGAATCCGACCTATGGACATGACTGAGACACCCTGGGAGTGAAGGGATAGCTTCATGTTCTTTATAATGGCAAAATTAACCCTGACGATCCCGGAGGCGACCAAGACGGTGCGTAGAATATGGAACATCCCTTTGATGGACATGGGCTGGGGGAAGAGGCTGCCCCCCAAAATCCCATTATGGGTGGGCACAAAACTTGGGTCGGTATCGATCATTCAAGGCTTTAGAGGCTGGGACCTCATCGGCCTCACCATTCTCTGAGATGTATGGGATGAGAACGGTAAGGTGCAGTTCATGCATCTTAGAGAGGAATACGATATGGCTCCCTCCCACTTTCTTAAATGCTACCAATTGAGACATGCCCTGAGGGGAAGAATTGCACCAAATGGAGACACGGTGGAGAAGTCTTCCCTAGAGAGAGACGACTCCTATATGTTCATATGACAGTTAAAGTAATCTCAATAATCTAGAAGATCATCATGAATAACACACGGGGGGAACTAATACATTTGTGAGTGAAATGGCAGGCAGATGTGGGCAGTTTGGAGGATGATGAGTGGCGGGAGGCACTACAGTTTCTAACGAATGATAGTCTTGGGAAAGTATAATGGGGTTGGAATTTCTGACAATGCAACGGAACTGCTTCATCTTGGTGTCATATGTTCAGAGAATTAATTGGTGATACTTGGTATACTATGATTTTTCCTGTTATGGTGGGGTGGGAGATTTGGGGTGGGTGTCACTGCACTTTTTTGTTTTTTTGAGTGTTGATTGATTATGTGTTTAAAAATCCATGAATATATTTGCACAAAAAAAAGCTCTTCAGTCTGTCTGGGAATGTCTTTTGTTGTTTACGTTGGTCCGTGAAGAACAAACAGCACACTTGTTGCCTGAGATTGTTTGATAGTATGAAACTGATTTGTGGGTAGGATGCAATATTGCTATGAATGGAGGAGTTGCTGTTTAATAGAGGCCAGCACTTCCGAAGTATTTTAAAAATGTAGTGATGACCATTGTTGAAGGTGGTAATAAAACTTATTGGTTCCATTGTTTGTCAAGTGTTATGTTTTGTTGGATGATCTAAGGGCATGGAGGGTACTCTGCCACGGCCTACTGGTCTAGGAGCCACTGGCGAGCTCACAAAGTGCATCTGAGGGGAGTGCATCCACGAGTCCTGAAGGGGACAGGGATTAGATGGTCCGCACGAGTGGAAGGGTTTCCCATGGGATTGTTCATGAAAGGTCAAATGGCCGGGATGGTAATCAACGTGTATGTCTATCTGCTACTCTTGAATGCTTACTTCTAAGTGCACACCTGTATTAAGTTTTATTCAAAATGCATAAATAAGGGTAATAAAAAAAGTGATATGTGTTGTTATTTCTTCTATTAATGTGGACTGATTTATGTTAAACACCTCTTAAGCTGTTTTTCTAGATGTTGGTCATAGCGTCTGTTAGGTGTATCTTGAAAAATCACAAGAAATAACACTTTCTGTCATGATCGCAGATAAAGTTAAAGAGGAATACAGAGGTGGGCTCACAGGCTGTAATAAAAGGAATTAAATTATTTCTGCAAAGTTCATTAACACTTCCATTGCAGGAATTTGTTTTCAGGGATGCCTCATTCAAGATGGCAGTTGCTGTGGACAAGAATGCCACAAATTGAAAGTGAAACTAATGACATATTGCAAGACTTGGAAATCTCTCTGCAGGATTTCATGGTGGCAGCCATCTTGAATCTTCAGTATAAAAGGAAAAAGCATAGTGAATCAAATTTCTCCCCAAACTTGTCACTCGAGTCTTGGAAACCCTGGAGTTTTTGGAGCCACGATTTGTTCTTCATGTTACCTTGGATTTCTGCTTCACTTGCCTTGTAGTCTTGTAGTAAGATGTACTTTCTCCCATGACTATCTTTTCCTGAACTTTAATAATCTTTTGCAATGATTTGCTTGTAACTGTATTCAACTTATGGAATAAACATTGCTGTACTGGGAATCATTTTATAAGAAGTCAAAAGCAGAACTTTCGGTGTATTTTATGAACTTTACTGAGTTCTGAGTGCTGTTAACTCACCTCGTATGATACTGTGACATTTCACTTGTTTTCTAGAGAGTGTTAGAAGTAGGGTGAGTTGTTTAACACACATTTTTATTATTTTCTCTGTAGAGTACCTTAGCATAAAAAAGTGATCACCGTGATATTTTTGTTTATAGATACACTTACATGTTATAAGTAATTTAAGGAGAGTAGAAGAGAATGAGGTGTTTGTAAAGCAGATATTAATTTGCTTTAAAGCAAAATGGCATTAAAATCTAGCTTATGATGGTAGTCAAAAGAAAACGGATAAGCTAAATTTTTTTGTGTGGATCAGAATACGAAATTTATGCTTAACAAAACTGGTCTCATGTGAAGAAATCCTTGCAGAAGATATTATTTCACTACTATCCCATTCTCCTTTCCCCTTGACTAGCCGAAATCCATAGTGACGTTGTTTGGGTCTAGAGTACTTTTGTGAGAGTCAGAGCAAGCCTCTGTGTATTAATGGTACTTCTGCAGAACAAAAGACTTCTGGTAAGTCCCCAGAGTTCATGACAGCACCTTGTGTTTACTACAGGCCAAGCCATATCCAAACCTAGAACAATATTCCCAAGTATCAGCACATATAGATTATCTGCAATTCAGAATGCAGATGATCTGATTATTCTGGATCACACCAAAATAGGCATGCAGCGAGTGCTTGAGCAGCTAAATCTTTATAAGGATAAGTTACTTACCTGTAATCCTAGTTCTCTTCCAGGGGTATACTCATCAAAGTCATAAGCACTGAATAGTCCCGCCCTTGCTTGGGGACCCAGAGCATATATAAAAATACACATATGTATGTATATATATATATAATCTACTGGCGGTCGCCAGTAGATATAGTTAGGACCTATTTTCCATAGGAAATCCGCAACATTCTATTTGAAATAACGTTGGCGCCGGTTGACGAATCTTCGCGAAAGTTTCCAACTTGTTGGGGCGCTCCGGTCCGCTCCTATCCTGAAAGTCTCGGGGTGATTATTCAAGCGGGGGCCGAGAAAAAGGGGTCCCAAACGCGTTTTCCCCATTCATTTTCCATAGGAACCTTTCATCGCAGCTACAGCCCGAACTGCTGAACGGAATTACACCAAATTTGGCAAAGAGGTAGCCCTTGGTTCAGTGTCATGCCTTTTGCTTAAATGGTGTAAATCCGTTCAGTAGTTCCTGAGAAAATCAAAAGTAAAGTCACATATATATCTATGGCCGAGTAGGGTCCGCGTACCCTCCCGATCCACGAGCTGCATGCTAATTGGCTGTCAACACTCCAAATCAGGAAGTGTTGGCAGCCATTTTATCCCTCGGTAGAACCGAGGGACAGAAACAAGTGCGCAAAGCGCAAAAGGGAGCAGGGTAGAAACACCCTGACCCCCTAGGTCTGCTCAGGGGTCCCACAAGGACCCCTGGGCAGAAAAAAGCATTTTGTTTTTTAAAAATCGGCGGGATGCGCTTAGGGTGCGCGGATCCCGCCGTGATTAGAGGCACAGAAACAAGTGCGCAAAGCGCAACAAGGGGGCAGGGTAAAAACACCCTGACCCCCCTAGGTCTGCTCAGGGGGTCCCACAAGGACCCTCTGGGCAGAAAAAAGCATTTAAAAAAAAAAAATCGGCGGGATGCACTTAGGGTGCGCGGATCCCGCCGATAAAATAAAATCGAGCGCGGTCTCCAGCGCTTCGATGCTATTTTGCCCCGGGTGGGCCAAGTCCCGGGGGCCTGCGGGGGTGCGTTTATAGTTTATGTGGGGGGCCTCGAAGGCCCCCAAGCCCGAGACCGCCACCCCCGGGGTGTTAAAGAAAAAATGGTGCGGGAGGGCTATCCGCCCTCCCGCAGCCCGGAGACCGCCACCCCCGGGGCTTCTTTTTTAATTTTAATAACCTGTGTGGGGGCTCCAGCCCCCACACGCCCCGGGACCGCCACCTCCCGGGGCACTTAGAAAGAAATTTGGGAGTCGGTTTCGGACCCCGAAGCCCGGGACCACCACCTCCCCGGGCTGTGCTGTGAAGGGGGGCGGCCCCCTCCTGGAGCCTGTGGTGGCCCTGGGGACCGCCACCCCCAGGGCCGGCTCCTGCAGTGTCCCGGGTGCCTACCCCGGGACACTGTAGTTCTGCAATGGCAGGACGGGAGCCTCGCGGCTCCCGCCCTGCCATTGCAAACTGCTTTGCTTCATTGAAGCGAGAGCAGGAAACCTGCTCTCGCTTCAATGAAGCAAAGCAGAATTGCTTTTCCATAAGGGGAGCTGCATGTCAGCAGCTCCCTTATGGAAAAGCAATGCCGGCTCCCGTAGGACGCGGGGAGCCGGCGGGACTGTGGGGGATTGGGGACCCCCACAGTCCCCAACCAGAGGCCAGGCCCGAGGGATGGGGTCCCGGGGCCATTAGTGGCCCGGGGAGGGGGCCAAGCAGCCCCCTTCCCCCAAATTTTTTTTAAAAAGGGCAAGGCCGGCTTTGGGGATGGGGTCCCGGGGCCTTAAATGGCCTGAGGAGGGGGCCACGCAGCCCCCCTCCAAAGATTTTAATGTAAAAAAAAGAGGGCATGCCCCGGGGATGGGGTCCCCAGGGCCAATAGAGAGCCCAGGGAAGGGGGCCACGCGGCCCCCTTCCCGTTTTTATTACAAAAAAGAAAATCCTCAGGCCCCGGGGGATGGGGTCCCCGGGGCCAAAAGTGGCCGAGGAAGGGGGCCACGCAGCCCCCTCCCATACAAAAAAAAAGAAAAAAAGACAAAAGGCCGGCATCGTGCCGGAGGCCCGCCCCTTCCTTTACCACTCTGCAAACGCGCCCCCTGGCGCGTTTGCAGAGGAACAATTCCCCTTGAATACTGGGGGTCCCTGGGGGCCAACTAGCCCACCAGGAACCTCCAGTATGCGCCAGGGAGCTGCGTTGCAGAGAGGTGTACAGAGGCCATGCCCTTTTACACCTCTCTGCAACGCAGCTCTGTGGCGCTTTGGAGGTACATGGTGGGCTAGTTGGATTCCAGGGACCCTCAGGATTCAAGGGGACTTAATCCCCCAACTTAAAACGCGCCACGGGCGCGTTTGCACAGTGGTGAAGGGAGGGCGCGGGCTTCAGGTGACATGTGTGCAAACAGGCCCCGTGGCGCGTTTTAAGATGAGGAATTAAATCCCCTTCAATCCTGAGGGTCCCTGAGGGCCAACTAGCCCACCAGGTACGTCCAGAAAGCGCCACAGAGCTGCGTTGCAGAGAGGTGCAAAAGGGGCATGGCCTCTGAACACCTCTCTGCAACGCAGCTCTCTGGCGCATACTGGAGGTATCTGGTGGGCTAGTTGGCCCCTAGGGACCCTCGGGATTGAGGAGGAATTAATTCTCCAACTTAAAACGCGCCACAGGGCGTGTTTGCAGACATGTCACCTCAGGCCCCGCCCCTCCCTTCACCATTGTGCAAATATTCCTCTAAAATCAGCCGAACTACGAATTCCGATTTACTCACCTGTTATCAGGAGAGACCTCAGTGCTGCATCTTTGAGCCCAGTACTGATCCTCAAAAGTAATTTTAACCCTACTTACCAGTAACTTGAATTTCCTTCCATAGGCTAACATTGACTGGTTTCACTTGGAAATTCTTCTAAGTGTGGAGTTTTGGAACTTTATAATATTCCTCTAAAATCAGCCGAACTACGAATTCCGATTTACTCACCTGTTATCAGGAGAGAACCCAGTGCTGCATCTTTTAGCCCAGCACTGACCCTGAAAAGTAATTCTAACCGTACTTACCAGTAACTTGTATTTCCTTCCATAGGAATCCATTGTCTGGTTTTCAGCAGAAAAGTTTCAAAGTGTCGATTTTCACAAACTACAAATATTCCTGAAAAATCGCCTGTATGACTTAAACGCATTCTTTCAACTGTTTACAGGAGATGCACCAGTGCTGGATCCAGGATCCACCACTGAGTAAGAAAAAGTAACGATAACACTACTTACCTGCTAAGTGAATTTCCTCCCATAGGATAACATTGGTGATTCTATGTGAAAAAGTTTCTAAGTGTCAACTTTTAAAATACAATAATATTCCTTAAAAATCACTACTGTAACCAAAACGCTTTTACTCAACTGTTTACAGCAGATGTCCCAGGACTGAATCTAGGATCCAGTCCTGTGGTTAGTAAAGTAATCCATAAAGTAACTAATTGCATTTAACTAGAAATTCACATTGAGCTCAATCTTGCATTGTTTGAAATTGTGTTGCCCATTGCAACAACTGTAACTACTGTACTTAAAAGTCTATTGCCTATTTGCAAAGTATTTAAACTAAAGTAATTCATTCTGAGAAAGTATATTTTGTAATGTAATGTATAATGTAATTACAATGTAATTTAAAAATAAAATATCTAAAAATGAATAGTTTAAAAAATGTAGTAAATCAGTATCAAAAAAATAAATATAATAATTAATACATTTAAAAATTGTCATTTACAAAACCTTTGAAATTCACTGAAAAAAACCATAGGTTTCAGACATGTTATAGTTAGGAATTAGCATTTAAAAACCTTTGAAATTCACTGAAAAAACCATAGGTTTTAGGGACAGTTATAGTTAGAAATTAGCATTTAAAAACCTTTGAAATTCACTGAAAAACCATAGGTTTCAGACACGTTATAGTTAGAAATTAGCATTTAAAAAACCTTTGAAATTCACTGAAAAAACCATAGGTTTTAGGGAAAGTTATAGTTAGTTGGACATTGCACTCGTACAAAACCTGTGAAATTCCCCGTTATAGTTAGTTCAGCTAACTATAACTCGCGCCCCGTAATGCACTGCTGATGACGTCACATATTACATCACTCATGACATGGTCAGTGACATCACTGATGACATCACTGATGACATCTCACATGATGACATCACTGATGACATCATCCACGTGATAATCTGATGCACCTCCTCACACCCTAATATAACCTTTGATACACCCACTCTAAATTACAGACTGCCATTTGCAAAACCATAGACACTCCAACACCAATAACTACATACCCACTCACTGATTCTTAGGTCTACACACAGATCCACTCACTCACCCATACAGTCACTCATACTTACGGTCACTCAGTACAGGACTATCATATGCACTCATACTCCTATATAGACACTCAAACACCGCCACTCATCCATAGAGGTACTCACACACCTAGTCAGTCATGCAAATAATTAAACACACTGCCATTTACTCACCTATACAGTTATACACACACCAGCTCACTTACTCATACAAATACTAGCACATTCTTACGCTCTTATACAATCACTGATACAAGCACACACTCATCCATACAGTCACTCTCACAATCACACACTCTGCTTATAGCTATTTATATACTCCAACACACATATATACTGCCTTTCACATATGTAGTTACTCACACATGTACCACTGGGACATACATTCACTCACTAACACACTCTTACACACACTTACCCACCCATACAGTCTATCACAGATGCACTCTTGAAACCATCCACCCAGTGAATCACCCACTCACACATCTATGCACAGAGTCACACACACCCCACCCACACAAACACTCAGGCACCCATACAGATACTCAGACAACCAATCAATAACTCATATAGACACTCATGTAGCTATTCACAAACCCATGCAGCCACTTACACAGCAACAGACAGACGGATACAGACATTCACCCAGTTTAGTCACTAACCCATGCATTCAGTAAGATACGTTTAATCACTCACTTATAGAGTTAGTCACGCACCTACTAAATCATCCATACAGACACTTATACACCCACTCATTCTTCAATACGCCTTTCCCTATATATATTAAAAATATTTAAACTTTACAGAAACACACAGTCACTGGATGATGTCATCAGTGATGTCATTTGAGATGTCATCAGTGATGTCACTGACCATGTCATGAGTGATGTAATATGTGACGTCATCAGCAGTGCATGCGGGCGCGAGTTATAGTTAGCTGAACTAACTATAACGGGGGAATTTCACGGGTTTTGTACGAGTGCAATGTCCAACTAACTATAACTTTCCCTAAAACCTATGGTTTTTTCAGTGAATATATATATATATTAATGCATGTTTAATCAAATCTAAGGACTAGTCCTGTGAAAAACATACATCAATATATATATATATATACACATATGCATATATATATATATATATATATATATATATACACACACACATATATATGCAGCCTAAACCATCAAAATAGGCTAACGATTGCCAATATTGCATTGTATTTTTTCATTTAAAATAAAAACATATCTATGCAAAACTTCCATGACACAGAGAAATGCACTCTCAACTTGTTTGAGCATAGCCTTTATTTTCAATGAAAAAAGGCAAGGTGAAAGCAGGCAGTTAGCTGAGAGGCTGCATATGGAAAACACATATAAAAAAACTGGTGCTGTGCCTTTAAGACCTCCAAGACCTCCAGGCTCCCATCATGCCCCACAGGTGACAGTTAGGTCAGGTCTTTTTTATGGCATGTTACTCTGTGTAGTGATCATAAGAAGACAAAGTGTTGTTATAAGCATGGTATTCGTCCGGGGAGGTGGGAGGGTCGCTTATGACTTTGATGAGTATACCCCTGGAAGAGAACTAGGATTACAGGTAAATAACTTATCCTTCTCTTCCAGGGGATACTCATCAATAGTCATAAGCACTGAATAGAGTAGCAAGCCCATCCCAGAATCCTGAGGACGAATACCAGTAGCTAGCACACTCTGAACAACATGTTAACCAAACAAATTCCTCAAGGAAGCTTGCCCAAACAGGGCATCCGCCTGAGTATCAGAATCTAGGCATTAATGGCGGGCAAAGGTGTGTACCGATCGCCATGTAGCCGCTTTACATATCTCTTGAATGGGCACATTCCTGAGAAGGGCCGTATTGGAGGATTTGCCTCTAGTGGAGTGAGCCTTAGGTCTACCAGGGAGCTGTTTGTTAGCTAACTGATAAGATAAAGTGATACAAGACACTATCCAGCTGGAGATGGATTGCTTGAAAGAAGGGAGACCAGTGCACACCGGACCATAATTCACAAAGAGACGATCCAACTTTCTTATGTTCTTCGTCTTATCCAGGTAGAATTTTAAAACTCTTTTTAGGTCAAGAGAATGTAACGCCCTCTCAGGAGGGGTGGAGGGTTTGGAAAAAAGGTGGGGAGAGTAATAGGCTGATTAATATGAACATCCAAGACAACCTTAGGCAGGAAACTTGGGTGGGTTCTCAGTACCACTCTGTTGGCATGAAAAATGAGATAAGGCTCTTAAGAACATAGCGCCTGGATCTCGCTCTCTCTGCAAGCAGAGGTAATTGCCACTAAGAAAGCGGCCTTCCATGTCTGCAATGAGGCTCTGTGAATGGGTTCGAAGGGAGGACCAATCAATTTAGAGAGAACTACGTTAAGCTCCCAGAGAGGGGAAGATAACCTAATCGGGGGATTTCCATTTTTCAACCCTTCTAGGAAGTCCTTAACTACTGGTATCTGAAAGAAAGAGAACTGAGTAGGTAACTCTTTATACGCTGTAATTGCCGCCAAGTGTACTTTAATAGAGAAAAACTGTAGACCTGATTTAGCCAAGTACAAAAGGTACGGGAGGATAACCTGTTCCTGACCAAGAGTGGGATTATGTCCATAGGCTGAACACCACAGGTAGAAGCGCTTCCATTTGAAAGCGTATGATTTCCTCGTAGATGGCCTCCTTGCTTCTTTCAGAATATGCATACAATCTGGCGAGAGGCCTAGATGTCCATATTGGAGGAACTCAGGAGCCATGCCGTTGATCTCAGTGATGGAAGGTTGGGATGGAGAACCTTCCCTCCGAACTTGGGGCCCGATTCACAGAACTAACTTAAGACAAAATCCTAAACTTACTACCATTTTGGTATTAACAGAAGGCACTTACTCATTTTTATTATTCACAGAAGGCACTTACTTACTCATTTTGAGTAACTTACTCATTTTGAGTAACTTACTCATTTTGTGTAACTTACTCATTTTGGTATTCACAGAAGGCACTTACTCATTGATGAGTAAGTGCCTTCTAAGAATACCAAAATGAGTAAGTTACAAAATGAGTAAGTTACTCAAAATGAGTAAGTTACTCATTTGATATTCACAGAAGGCACTTACTCATCAATGAGTAAGTGCCTTCTATGAATACTAAAATTAGTAAGTTACTCAAAATGAGTAAGTAAGTGCCTTCTGTGAATACCAAAATGAGTAAGTCCCTTCTGTGAATACCAAAATGATAGTAAGTTTAGGATTTTGTCTTAAGTTAGTTCTGTGAATCGGGCCCTTGGTTAACAGAACAGGATGGCATGGTAACCTCCTGTGTGGTTTCTTGGAAAGATGAAGACGGTCCGGATACCACCACTGGCGAGGCCACTCTGGTGCGATCAGGATCATCTCAGTCCCAGAGCTGTAGAGTTTGTTGATCACCAGTAGTATGAGAGGAATTGGTGGAAAAGCGTAGAGTAATGTCTCTGACCAGTCGCATTCCCTCTGGAGCCTGGTTGAGGGTACCTGGATGCGAAGGCGTGGCATTCTGCGTTTGTTACATCCGCAAACAGATCGATGTCTGGATAACCCCATCTTTGGAAAATTTCCTGGGGTACCTCGTCTTTAGCACCCTGTCGTGTGCTTCAACAAAGTTGCGTCTTAGCGTGTCCGCGTGCACGTTGAGAGTACCTGGGAGATGAATTGCTGATATGGTCAGCTTCCTCATCAGTAGCCGTTTTCAAATCGTTTGCGCCTCCTGTGACAGAGGTCTGGATCTGGTCCCTCCCTGTTTGTTCAGGTAGTACATAGATGTAGTATTGTCCATCTGAACCAACAGGGAGTGTGTCTTTATGGAAGGAAAGAACGATTTGAGCACCAGATGTACAACTCTTAGTTCCAACATATTGATGTGGTAGGTTTTCTCCTTTTCTGACCACCTCCCATGAACCTGAAGAGGAACCATGTGGGCTCCTCATTCCTGGAGGGACGCGTCTGTGATGAGTGTTTGTTTGGGGAGTTCCTGGTGGAACGGGATTCCTTTCATCAAATGATGACTCTGCATACACCGTTTCAGGGAGTCTTTGACTGCGTGAGAAAGAGTTATGGTGTCCTCCCAGCAGTTGGAGATCTTAGACCACTGATCCTCTAACGCCTGCTGCAACGGTCTCATCTGCAGTCTAGCATTGGGAACGATGAAAATGCAGGAGGTCATTGAGCCCAGCAGGGAGGATACTTGCCTGGTCGTGGGATGAGGTGTGCAGAGGAGATTGCGACATTTGTGGATGATTGAGGACAACCTCTGCTCCGAAGGACACACTCTTGCATTTGCGGAGTATAGAGTTGCGCCTAAGTAGTGAATTCTCTGAGTTGGATTGAGAATGGACTTCTTGTAGTTGACTGGCAGACCCAATTGACTTAGCACCCGATTGCAGATTTGTAGGTGTTCTTGCAGAAGACTGGGAGAAGCACTCATGGGCAGCATGTCGTCTAGATATAAATAGACAAATTCTTTTTGCTTTCTTAGAAAAGCCGCTACCGCCGCCATGCATTTTGAAAATGTTCGGGGGCTGACTCGAGTTCGAAAGGGAGGACTTTGTACTGGAAATGCTCTGACGCTACCTGGAATCGCAGAAATGTCCGGTGCTTTCGGGAAATCGGGATATGAAAGTAAGCCTCCTGAAGGTCTATGGAGCACATCCAGTCTCTTTGATGAATTTGAGGAACAATTTGGTGTAGTGCCAACATCTTGAATCTTTCTTTGAGGACAAGCTTGTTTAAGAGTCTGAGATCGACTATAGGCCTGTACTCTTTGGTTGGGCCTTTCTTTAGGACCAAGAAGTAACAGTAATAAATCCCCTGTCGATGTTGGAGCCAGGGGACTTTTTCGATGGCCTGCTTTTGTAACAGGATAAAATACCTCTGCCCGAAGTAGCTTTTGCTGATGGACTGATGATTCTTCGAGGCGGTATAGTCGGTGGGGGGGGGACTTGAATCTGATTGAGTACCCATTCTGCACAATATCGAGCACACAATTGTCCTTTGTGATTTTGTGCAACTCGTCGAGATGAAACATGATACTTCCCCCCACCAGAGTGGAAAATAGAGCTGGGGGAAGCAAGCTCTCACTGCTTTGACTGCTGTTTAGCAGAGGGGGTTGCTTGTCTGTAAGCCCCTCGTCCTCGCCCAGGTCGTCGCTGATGATAGTGGGATCTAGGATGGTGTTGTTGCGACGACCAGTGAGGGGTTTGAACCCTCTGTTGGTATTGGCGACGGTCATAAGGACGGTATCTGTGCCTGAAATCTTTACGTTTTTCCTGGCCTGCTGCCTTCAAGGTGTCAAGCTCGGATTTAATTCTGGACATCTCATTGTCTGTGTGAGTGCCGAAGAGTGAAGTTCCGTTGAAAGGCAGATTTAGGATCCTGTGTTGGGTCTCAGGCTTTAGGCCCATGAGTCTCAGCCAGGAGGAGCGTCTAGCACAGATGCCATGGGAATAGCCATGAGTGCCAGATCTGACGCATCGGCTGCAGCACTTATAACCTGGTTCGCTACGAGTACTCTTTCCTGTAGGATCTCCTGGAAATCCTGCCGGTCTTCTTTTGGCAGTTTGTCCATGAACCTTGAGAGGAAGTCCCACAGTGATCGGTCATATCTACCCAGGAGTGCAAAGGCACTAAAAACCTTCATATAGGCGGCCGATGTGCTACACATTCTCTTCCCAAGAGAGTCCATTGCCTTGCTGTCTTTGTCAGGTGGGACTGTGGAGGAGGACGCCCATGTGCGCTTTTCTTGCTACTGCCACAATGACAGAGTCCGGTGGGGTGGGGGTGGGGGGGGGAGGTCGGACCTCAGGAACAGTGGATCCTGGTCTGGGGCTCTGTACTTTTTGATTATGCACGGTGGCGCTGATCCTATTGATGCAGGAGTGAGAAAAGTATGAAGAGCCGGGTCCAGTTGTCCAGGTACCATGGGAAGCAGAGGTCTAGTGGCTGACCTGTGATGGAGGGTCTCAAAAATGACTGATTTTGAAGAGGTCGTAGATGGCATCTCGATGTTTAGTTTTGCAGCCCCCCTACATAGCACCTCGTTGAATGTAATGATGTCATCCACTGGTGACACTCTGGCAGGAGGAGTGGCGGACAAAGTAGGGGAATAGTCTCCCAACGAGGTTGTGTCCGTAGACCATGATGGAGATCTATGTCTACGCTCCTGAGGCCTTGTGGATTGGGAGTGTCTGGATCTAGTAGAAGAATGCCTGAGAGGTGTTAGAGACCGATGACTTGGAGACGGAGACTGCTGCCGCCTTGAAGACAGCTGAGGAGACCTTGTTGCAGGTGGAGGAGGACACACCTCTCTACCTGATGTACGAGAGGGGGAATATATTTGAGAGTAGTCTGACCCTGGACTGCACCTTGGCACTCTCCACTCTTTCACACTCCTCAGCCACCTCGGGGAGAGGTTAATCGGTGGTGTGTGCTGTTCTTGAGCCAGGGATCTTTTCGGCGTGATCTGTACAATTCTCAGGCCCGGAGAAGATAATGCTCTTTGACGTCAACCGTCTCGACGTCGGCTGAGAATCCACCACTTGAATTTCCCTCGGCCTCGAAGGATCTCTCGACGTCAGTATAGGTGAACGAGTCAATCTCTGTCTCTTTGCTGGTGGAGACGTGTGAGAGGACAGTGGCCTCGACGGCGATCTTCTCGACGTCGATCGTCCTCGCCGTGACGTCGGTGATGGTGACGTTGAGCGTCCCTGTGTAGTTGAGGCTCTAGGTACTGAGTGTCCATGACTCGCAGTCAATGCCTTCGATGTCAGTGGTGTCTTTGACGTCAGTGGTGTTTTCGTCGTTGGTGGTGTCTTCAACGTTGGTGGAGGGGACCTCGACGGCGACCGCCCATGTCTGTGCAGCAGGGATGACTTCGACGTTGAATGTCTGTGCTCCGCCGTTAGAGGTGAACTGGACCTGGACTGCCAACGAAGGACAGTCGACGTCGGTCGGTGAATGGTTGATGCTTGAAGTCTAGACTTAGACCTACTTGGCTTTGACTGGCCTGGCGTCGACCGCGTTGTTGGTGAGTGTTCCTTCCACATCGACCGCGGCAAAGGTCTTCCTGTCGACGACTTGGAAGCAGACGGTGAGCATAGAGGTACCTTCGATGTTGATCTTCTCGCCATGAACGGCGAAGCTGACGGATGTCTTCTTTTTTCACCTCTTTTTCTATGCTCAGACCGTACTCGAGAGGAGGGCTCTTTAGAAGGCTGTTTGTCACCTTCCAGGCCACTTGTGGATCCTTTTCCTCTCTCCTGCATGGCATGCAGCTTGATCTTTTCCCTGTTCCGAAGGGTCCTTCTTGAGAACTGCTGGCAGTAATAACACTTCTCTGGCCTGTGCAAGATGGTAAGCACACAATAAGGACAGAGTGTGGGTCGTATTTAGCATTTTATTCACACAAGAAGGACACTTGTTGAACATGGCTGGCATTTCTGACTAAATCATCAGGAAAGTCAGAAAAAAGGTAGAGAAGTACAGCTTGTACTAGAAAACGTCGAGTGAAGTAAAACAAATCTAACTTCAAAATATCAATTAATGACAGAAAGTCAATAACTGACGAGCTCAGTGCTCCAGGATCCTCACAGAAGAAGCAGGAAAAAAGAACTGACCTAACTGTCACCTGTGGGTCATGATGGGAGCCTGGAGGTCTTGGAGGTCTTAAAGGTACGGCACCAGTTTTTTAATATGTGTTTTTCATATGCAGCCTCTGAGCTAACTGCCTGCCATCACCTTGCCTTTTTTCCTTGAAAATAAAGGCTATGTTCAAACAAGTTGAGAGTGCTTTTCTCTAAGCCATGGAAATGTTGCATGAATATGTTTTATTTTAAATGAAAAAATACAATGCAATATTGGCAATTCATTAGCCTATTTTGATGGTTTAGCGCTGTGTCGCGAGGCGGGTGGTCCGAGGGACGCACTGACACGGACTACGGCTTGGTGGGAGGTACATCCTGACTGCTCACCTTCTCTTCCCACGCAGTGTGATGAATGGATGACAGCAGCTCCGGAGGAATACAGAAACGCGGACGAGGCGGGCTGTTATACCTTTAACTGGCCCAGCCTGGGCCGTGACGCCACCCCTCTTGCTGACGTAGCCTACAGCGCCGCTACAAGAGACGACGGATCCAGGAAGGAGGTGTGCTGGTTCACCGGAGGTCGAGAGGAGCTGGAAAAGGAAGTATCGTGGAGAGCAGAGGACGAGAAGGAGAGGAAGCGGACGGAGAGCGAAGAAGGGCGCAAGCATCATCTGGCGGGGAGAGACAGACCGGAACCCGAAGGCATCAGGAGGATCGAGGGACTGCGGGGACCGCTCTTCGCCCAGCCACGCTTCAGGAGGAGCGTGGCTGACACAGGTACGCAAACAGTTTGCGGGCTGGGTAGGGAGGCGGGAGAAGCCGGCCGTAGCAAACCTACCACCCTGTACCTAAATACCGAGAGCCAACCCTATTCCCTCACAACCACGAGTCACTCCCCCCCTCAACTACTGTTTTCGTCACTGGTGTGGAGGTGCTCCCTCACTACCCCTTCCCTCAATCACAGCGTAATACACGTTGCTCACATTCCCTTTTCTGTGTCCCCCTTATATCTGCTGTCACGAGTATCCAGTGCTGACGACCAGGCTAGGAGGCTAAGAAGACCCAAGGGACCCCGTGAGGAGCAGGGAGAAAGGGACAGAATCCCGGGAGACCTGACCATCAATCAACCGGCCGCAGCATATTGACTGACCCCTATCCTGGCAGGCAGACTGAAACGTGGACTCCGCACAATAAAACCCTCTATACCCACTAAAGGAGTACGGCCTATTATTCCCGACCCGCTAACACGCATGTATGTGTGTGTATATATTGATGTATGTTTTTCACAGGACTAGCCCTTAGATTTTATTAAACATGCATTATTATATATAAATATATGTTCCAGGGTCACCCCGCAAGGGGGGACTATTCAGTGCTTATGACTATTGATGAGTATCCCCTGGAAGAGAGCTAAAATAACAAACTTATCACTAACGTCAAGAAGACACAGGTTATGGTTTTTGGAAAATATAAAAACAAATCCAAACAGTTGTGGAGGCTTGGCAATTTAAAAATTGGACAAATGCTCAAATATACCTACCTAAGAGTATGGTTTACTGAAAACAAAAAGGCCAACTCACAACTGCAGTATCTGACAAGGAAAGCAACAGCTGTTACATTTGCCCTCTGTAAACCTAACAATAATCTACACAGTGATTATAAAAGTAGAGCAAGCAAAGTTACTGCCAACCATCTCCTGCAGTCATCATGCCTATCCAGGGAAAGCTTCCATTGCTTTAGACAAACTTCAGTGCAAAGCCTACGGAGAATTTTTAATTGACCAAACTACATACGGCAATCACTGCTGCCACTAGAGTTTAGTCTGAACAGACAAGACCTAAAATGTAAGGCTTCATTTATGGAGTATTATCACTCACTGGCTGTAGTCAAGCCTGGTACTCCACAGAAAGCCCTACAGGAGATTTTCAGGGCACCAAACATATCAGGCTCTTAAACGTAACTTTAACATTGATACTGTTACAATTGTTTGCATATTATGTATGAAACTGTGTTTTTACCTTGTTGTTTATTGTACCAATTTTTAGTAATTGACACAATAAAGATTACTTACTTACTGTTAGACCTGGCACCATTGGCGTGGGTCTCCCTTCCATTTTTTTGCTGTTGCCTCTTATGTTTTTGCTGGTTTTAGATGCTTTTGGGCACTGTGCCACTGCTGTTCAGTGCCACAGTGCAAGTGCTCCCTATGGTAAATTGATGTATGGATTAGTGACTCCATGATTGGCTTGATTGGTTTACTTGTCAGACCCTAGTACAGTGCACTGCGTGTGCCCAGGGCTTGTAAATCCAATACTGCTGGTGGGCTTGCAGCACTGGTTGTGCCACCCAGCGGAGCAGCTTGTAAAGTGTGTCTCAGGCCTGCCATTGCAGGGCCTGTGTGCAGTCTGGTACTGTCATGTTGACTGGGCAAGTGCACCCACTTGCCAGTCCCAAAACCTTCCCTTTTATACATATTAGTCACCCCTATGGTAGGCCCAAGGACAGGGTGCATTGTAGGTAAAAGGTAGGACATGCCCTGATGTGTGTGGCATGTCCTAATAGTGAATTACAGCCATTTTCGTTTTTCACTATTGCAAGGCTACCTGTTCCCCATAGGCCAGAATGGGCAGTTAGATTATTACATCTTATAATCCTAACTGACTCAGGGAACCAGGTAGAAATTCGAGTTTAGTATGCCTGAACTCAGAATGATAAAATACATCTTTTAGTGAAGTTGGTTTTAACATTCTGTGTTTGAAAATACCACTTTTAGAAAGTAGGTATTTTCTTGCCTAACTATCCAAGCCTGCCTCTGCTAGGTTGTGTATTCCTTGTCTGGAGTTTGAGTGACAGGGGCTGGGGGCTTCCAGGAGACAGGGTGAGTCAGCACAGGGCTGAATAGAGAGATCTGCATGCAGATAGGAGGGAGGAGTTGCACCTGGGACCTGAATAGGGCTGTGCCTTCCCTCCACAATGCTGGCTCCACCTCCTGTGGTGTGTCTGATGTCCCTGGCCTACACTGTGAAAGGAAAGAAGGAGTCTTGTCAACAAAGTGCTCCAGGACTGACCAGAACTGGTTTGGACTAGGCAAAGGCCTCTCTGCCTTCAGAGAACAAAGAGAAACTGTGTATAAAAGGGGGACCCAGACCCCAGAACTTTAGATCACTTCTGGGAATCAAGACGAACCTTTGCTGAGGAGAAGAACCAGGAGGCTGAAGGAGGAGACTACCCCTGTGCTGTGTGTTTGGGGGTTGGCCTGCAGTGGTTGCTTCATTGCCAAAGAAAGGAGAAAAGGACTGAGTGTGCTTTCTATCTACTTGAAGAAGAATCTCCAAGGGCTTGAACTAGAGCTTGCCTCCTGCCTGAAGTCTCAGGGATACAAGACTTCACCAACCAGCTCCCCCTGAATTCCCTTGCTGGGAATTGAAGTGCCTACTGTTGTGCTGGGCCTTCTGAGAGACTGCGTGTCGCTGGGAGCTGGAAGCGCGACGCAACGACGAGAAGCGTGTCGCCGCCGCAGCCGCTGTCATTGCATCGACGAGGAAGCGAGACGCCGCTGCCACTGTCATCATCGCATCGCCGAAGCGCGGCGCATCGCCGGAGAAGTGGGACGCTGCCACAGAGGTCATCGTCGCATCACCGGAGAAGCGCGTCGCAGGGCCTGTCGCGGCTCCAAAGATCATCGAGTCGCCGCACGGCTGTCGGGCGTGCACGCATCACACCAACGTTGTCGCATCGCAACCAAGACGCCATTTTGTCGCATCGCACCGGAGAAAAGTATCGCATCGAGGTGCCATCTTGTCGCATCGCACCGGAGAGCAGTAAGAAACCGACGCATCACCTCCCCACACAGTAAGGAAGCGAGCATCAACTCCCCTGCGCAGCAGTAAGGAACCGACGCATCCACTCCCCTGAGTGTAAGGAACCGACGCATCACCTTCCCTGCGACCCTTTTGTTTTCTTTGCGTCACGCGTTCAAGGTACATTGAGAGCAAAGTGTTGCATTTACAACTTGAGAGAACTGAGCTATTTTATAACATTTTAAAGTCTATTTTTGAGTACAGTATTGTGGATTTTTGTCGTTTGGTCTTGTGTTAAGTCTATATAGAAATACTATTTTTATAATACAACCTGTGTGGTGTCCATCTGTAGTGTTGTCACTGTATTACTGTATGTGTTCATAAATGCTTTACACACTGCCTCTGAGTTAAGACTGCCTGCTCGTGCCAAGCTACCAAGGGGGTGAGCAGGGGTTATTTTAGGAGTGTAGCCCCTTACCCTGACTAGACGCAAGGGTCCCTATTTGTCACAGGTACCTACCTATGCGAACTAGAGACCCCCAAATCTAACATTGGTGGTCAGTGGTTGGGATTTGGACTTGCATTTGTGATTCATATACAGTGATTGGTGTACACTACTAGTGAGTGCAGACCATAATGCAAACACATACTTTTTGAGAATTTTTCCTTGGAACTTCTTTTCTATTTTTGATTCCTGAGAACTGCCAGGTTTTTTGCTACCATGAGCAAGTCAGCATCCATAGTATCTGTAGACATTGTTTTGGAAGAAGAGAGAATTGATACTTACACTGTGCCGTATCTCAAAGCTTTGTGCAAAAAATTTAAAATCTCTGTGAAAGGCCTCACCAGGAAAGAGGAATACCAGAAGGCGCTGAGGGACTGGGTAGAATCTAGGAATGCCAGTGAGCATCCTGAGGAGCCGGCAATGGAGGCAGAGGATTTAAATGGGCAGCTTGAGGGGCCAGTGGGCCTAACTGGAGGGAAAGCACCTTCAGGGGCGGGCAGCAGTGTTTCTTCCAAAGGGTTGTCCCCAGGAGAGCTGGAGGATAGAGCAAAGGAGAGGATGCATAAGTTGGAGCTAGCTAGGCTCAAAATGGATGGTCAGAAAGACATAGAGAGCAAGAAAATAGAGCTTGGTATGGAATTAGAGATGAAGAAGTTAGCCTTAGAGGAAAAGAGAATGCATTTTGAGCATGAGAGAGGATTGAGGGAATTGGAACTCAAGGCCAAAAGTTTAGAGGTTCCTCCCTCTGGTGGCAGCACACCGCCAGTGCATGTAGAAGCAAGAGCCTACATTCCCAAAGATGTAGTTAAAGATTTCCACAAGAATGAGGATATTGGTCAGTGGTTTAGGGCTTATGAAGCTGCAATGTTAGCCCACCGGGTCCCTGAGAAGAATTGGGGAGCGGGGTTGTGGGGCCGCTTTGTTAGTGATGGGAGGGACACTTTGTTGGATTTACCTACAGAGGAGCAGATGTCCTATACCCACATGAAGGGAGCCCTAATGTCCAGATTTGGTTTGACCCCAGAGCTATACAGACAAAGGTTTAGAAATTGCAGAAAACTGGAGTCTACCACTTGGGTGGAATATGTGTCTTTCTTTTGCAGAGCATTGGATGGTTGGGTGAAGGGTAGCAAAGTGGATAATTTTGAGGCGCTCTATGATTTGCTTGCATGGGAGCACTTGTCAAATAACTGTTTTCCAGAGCTACGCCAGCATCTTATTGATAGCAAGCTGACTAACCCTAGGAAGCTTGCTGAGGAGGCGGACCGCTGGGTGAGCACCCGGGTCCAGAAGGGTCATGTGGGAGACTTCGCCAAAGGTGGGCAGGGTCCCCAGCAGAAGAGTGGGGGGACAAGGGTAAACAGAGGGAGTTCCAGAAAGGGCCCCAAAGTAATCCCCAAGGGAACCAAGGGAAGGGTTCCCAGCCTCCCCTGAGAAGAAGGCAGTGGCCCCGACAGATAAGCCTGTTCACAAGGGGCCCAAGACCTGTTTTAAGTGTGGTCTAGTAGGCCAGTGTTCTTATGATGCTAGATGTCCCTTGTATGGGAAGACAGCACCCACTGGTGCACCACCCCGGCAGTTGGCTAGTGTAGCCCTGGGGGAGGAGATGGGTGCCCAGGGTGGGTGGGGTCCCGCAGAGATGTCCCTTGTCTCTTTAGGAGACTGTGAGGTGGTCCCCAGGACCCAGCTGCCTGATAACATTAAAAAGTACAGGCAGTGGGTGACCATCAATGGCAAGAGGGTGGAAGCTCTTAGAGACACCGGAGCCAGTGTGACAGCTGTCAGTTGTCGGCTGGTGTCTGAAGAGCAGGTAGTCCCCAATGCATTTTACCCAGTTGTTGCCGCTGACAACACAGTGAGCCACTGCAAGGTGGCACAGGTTTCCTATGAGTGGGGGGGTGGGGTCTCAGGGACTCTTCAAGTAGCTGTGAGGCCAGCCATGCCTGTTGAATGTCTGTTAGGTAACGGTTTGGAGAGCTCCACTTGGGCTAAGGTGGAGCGGAGAGCTCATTTAGAGATGTTGGGTTTGCCTGAGTGGGCCTGCGTGACCACTCGGTCTATGGCAGCCAGTAAGGGTGTTCAAGAGTGTTGTATTCCTCTTAGGGTGTCCGTATATAGGTTTTCCTGTATCATGTCCTTATATAGGCACAATTCGCCCTGCCCTTATATAGGCATAAAATCCCAGTCCTTATTTAGGCATTAAACCGTGCACTCCAAATACAGGCATGGTCTCCGACATCCGTCCACCCTAACGTCACAACGAGTTCTTCAAGAACAGACCCTTAGGCTTCGGGAGTTTCCCTAGCACAGGACTATTGATTTCTTCAAGGACTCATCTATTATGCATGAACCGTTATACCTTAGGGGTTCATTCATGACGTCTTCCGCTGTCCGATTCACGTCAATGCTAACATTCTGAGGTACCTCTCAGGTATAAATATACCTTCCCTAGCCCTTGTAAACTAGAGGAGACCTCGACTTCAGAGGAGCCCGTTTCCCGGCCTGACGCACTGAGAAGACGCTGTCATCCCTGCACGCAGAGAATCCAGCTTCCAGTGATCTGACTTCCCTTGCGGGGTGTTGGAGTTTGAGTCTGGCAAGAGATTCCCACCTCTCTCATTCTTAAGGTATGGAGCTGACTAGAACCTAGAGGGACTCTTGGCATACTAGACTTAACATACTCTTAGTATACCATAGTAAGGAATACTTCACCTACTTCATACCTCTCCCTACACCTAGGTTAGGTTAGGTACATTGGGGTAGAACTAGCTTAGCAACGCATCGTATGAGTACTCGCATTTTTAGTCTGTGTTATTTATGTAAATGAATATCTGCTAAAGATAATGCTATCGCAGTACTATTTATTTCTACTGCTTACGCTGTACATTATTTATCTTGCATACTGTCTTGTGATCGTAACAGCACATTTAACTTACACGAGAAACAAGACTGTTCAATAAATCTTTTATTGAAACGCCCGTCTATTCTTTCTGTGTAACTTTGAGGAAAACTAAGTATGCACGATTGAGCTGAGTGAAATAGTTATCTATTGTTTCCACGACTCTGGGACACGTTCTGATTCTAAAGGGAAACAAAGTTGTCATGTTTTGCGGCTGCCAGAAACTACTCCCTTCTTGTTTGTCAAGGAGTTTCTAGTGGCCTCTGAGCTAGCTGGCACAAGTAATTAAGTTTAATATACTCGATAGGGACATACTGACCTTAGTCCTATGTCAAACCTATAGGGGATATTATTCCAACGCGCAGAGCCTATTAGGGAAATAGGAGCTACACTACATGGTGCCCAACGTTTGGTAAGGCGGTAATTTAACGCTAGATACTGAGTAACTCAGCCATGCTTTTTCTCTCAGGGACCCCTACCCATATACTCCAAAAGACGTCTGGAGTGGGCAGGGTTAAGTATCCGCCATGGCTACATAGGGAAACACCCTATATATTAGCTGTTTGGTTTGCTCAACGTTGAAGGATACAGTGTTCCAAAATATTGTGCACCTTATCTTTGTTTCCTTGAAACTTGTTCTACATTTTTCAGACAACAAAATGCCTGACTCCGACACTGAGACCGGAAACGGTGGAGCTGCGGATCAGCCAGCTGCAACAGCTTATAACATCACAGGTTTTATTGAAACCGAGGAGGGTGTTATAGACATCCCTCAAAACTTAAGAAGAGCCATCACTCTAAAACTCATAAAACATGGCCTACCACCAAGAGGCGGTAGAGCAGTTTTCGTGATAGAGGCACACGAATCCTTTCAGACAGAGGTATTCTATTCATGGGTAATATTTCCTGAATCAAATTCAGTAACACACACGTTTCACTTCTACAAAGAAGATGATCCACCAGAGGAATATATTCCTTTCGAGGATATTGAAATTCCATTAACATACCAGGAGCATCAGCTCTGGTTTAAAGGCGCCCTAAAACATCACAGAAACATTACCAGGCTCGGTCCACTAGGTAGACCAGGAGCAACATGGCTGATTCTAGCCGGCTATACACCTCATCCTGACATTGAAGAAATGTCAGACGAGGAACTACTTGTTCAACTACAAGAGTTAATCAAAATCTACAGACAATTGGTTCAATATGTCATGCAGACTTTCACAGTCCAACAACCATTGACACTTCCAAATCAAACTCCCCAACAGGGGAATACACTAAAAATTACACCACAGACTCTATACGCAGTCATGGGTAAAATGCCCACAAAACGTGAGCAGATTCCATTCTGGATATCTCAAAAAATTACTCAAATCGAAGCAGTATTTCCAAATACTAGCCTGTATGAGAAACACAGAATCCTAACAATCAGTTTACCAATGGGGATCACACCACAACTGGAAGACTGCACCACTTGGGGCTCAGTCTTTGCTGCCATCTATACTAAAACACATGGCATTCCGTCAATTGCGGTAATACCAGATGTCCTGAAACAAATTCAAAATGAATATGGGGCAGAGCCTGCTCTAAATTTAGGTATGAAATTACTGAAAAATTTCGACCAGGTCTCAACAATAATATTATCTAATATTAAAGGGGAGGCAGCAGCAGTGGCGATCCGCCAAAAATTAAGGGAATTCGATGTTACAGAACATCAGACAGAGCTACCCAGAATTATAGAACAATCTTATGCAGAATTAGGCAGAGATAGTTTGGGTGGAAGACCAGTGAAGCCGAAACTATCTGAAAGTCCTGAGAAGGACTCTATTAAACAAACTCCTACATCTTCTAAAAAGAAGTGGGAGACTAATAAACAACATTCAAACGAAAAACGTTCTCAATCCCGAGGTAGGTCTCCTCAAAAGGAGCCCTCTGAAAGGAGGTATAACCTCAGGAATAGGGATAATTTGAGAAAACCTGAAAGTATCAAGAAACTGATACACGTTCCTCTCGTCCCTTTCAGATCTCATCACAGACTTCGGAAAGAAGAGGACGATCAGAACATAGAGAAGAACGCGTGAAATACAAAGAAGAAAAACACGCTACAAAAAGCAAAACAATACCTCAATTCTCCAAAAAGACAGTAGCAGTTCTAAAGATCAGACATGCCGAGAATACTGAGAACACAACTCAAGAACGGAGAATGGGCTCAGACAATGCTGGACAGTGCAGCAGAAGTCACAATAGCTCGCCAGAACCTGAAGGAACTTCTGGAGATAGTGGACTTGAATGAGTACATTACAGTCGAGACTGTAGACACCAGGTTTAGTACTCCACAAAAGTTATATGAAATAACACTCCGGATGGAGGGAGACAAACCTAGACAGGTGAAAGCACTTTTTTGGGAAAGACTATCGAGGGGCTATGACATACTTCTAGCAGAAAAAGACTGGCCACCACAATTTGTCAGGGAATGCCCACACGGCGAGGACATTATTATGCCTGCCTTCTCCAACCATATTCCAATACACCTAAAATACACATATGCCAGGAAATGGGCAGTAGCCCAGGCCCCAGCATTATATAAAAATCATGTAGGATGGGATGAGGACTCACCTCACCATAAAATACATCTGAAACATGAACCGACTGCACAAAGGCAGTACCCAATAAAGCAAGAAGCTAAAAAACAGGTCAGGGAGATCTTAGATCAACTTGAATACCAAGGGGTGATTGAAACATGCACCTCCTCAATGAACAATCCTTTGTTTCCTGTCGCCAAACCAGACAATACATATCATCTAGTTTTGGATTACAGTCACCTAAACACTTGTTCAAAAACATTTGCAGTGCAAAATGCACATAGCACAGCATTAATGAATAACATTGTGCGTAAAAAATATAAAACCACATTAGACATCTCAAATGGTTTCTTTTGTCAAAACATAGCACCTGAAAGCAGGTACTTAACAGCATTCTCCATAATGGGGACCCAGCGTCACTTTTGTCGACTCCCACAAGGGTTCAAGAACAGCCCAGGTTTATTCTCAGCGAGGGTAACGGAGTTACTACAAATTTATGACAATGAGGCATTGTCCTATGTCGATGACATATATCTGACAGACGATGACCTGGACAAACACTTGAACAGGGTGAGCACCATTATACTGGGCTTCGCCTCTGAGGGCTACAAATTTAACTTTAAAAAGTCCAGAATTGCCCATCTCAATGTCCTATTTCTAGGATATGAGCTTTCAAGTGAAGGCAAGAGTTTGGCAGCTAACTTTTTAGAAAAGTGTGCGCTGCTCCAACCTCCAAAAACGCTAAAAAACTTACAATCCATCCTGGGTTTCCTAAATTTTGGAAGAACATACATTCTAAACTACGCAGAAAGGGTTAAACCTCTCTACGCATTAATCAAACCTGATTTTTCAATCAAGAATTGGACACAAGAACACACAGAAATCTTGCGTTCACTACAGGCTAACATGTTAGCAACAAATCACTTACAAACACGCGTAAGTCAACGCAACCTGGTGATCCGAATAATTTCGGGTCAATGCGGATTCACCTACTTAACCTTCAATGAGGGTGAGAAAATACCAATCGCATACAAATCTCATTTGTACACACAAGCGGAAATGCGCTTCACTTCAACTGAAAAAATTCTGACAGCAGTTCAAACCGCTGTAGCAAAAGAAAGAGCCCTAGCCCAAGGGAAACGCATTATTGTCGTAACCCCAGTACCGGCTTTAGAAGTGGTCACAAAAGCAAGCATTCAAAATGCTAAAGCATTACATCCAAGATGGATACAGTGGGTTAACTCTCTTGCTGCAACAGATGTTGAATATGTTTTTGATCCTGATTTAAAAACACAATGCAATATGAACATGAATGTCCTCTGCCCACTGAAATTCTGCCTCTCGATGAGTACGAATTCATAATTTACACTGACGGATCCGCACAACCCGCAACAGGGGGTAAGGAAGCTTACAGTGCAGCGTGTGCAATCATTAAAGGTCGCATGCGAGATGGCATCTTCAGACACACAAAAAACTCAATCTCTAGGAGATTGTACAGCTCAGCGAGCTGAACTACAAGCATTCAAACTGGCACTTGAAAGTACAGATCGAGAATTCCCCACACTGATAGTGTGTGATTCCTTTTACTGTGTTCAGTCGTATAATGAATATATACAAAACTGGCTTGAAAATGGTTTCAAAGATGCGAAAGGTGGCACAATAAAGCATAAAATGCTTTGGGAACAAGTAGTTCAGTTGAAAAACGAACTACCAAAAGCTCACGTGATTCACACACTGAGTCATCAACGTGATGGCGTTCACGTTGCAGGGAATTCATTGGCTGACGAAGCCGCAAAGGGGGCTGTTCAGACGGCTTCCGTAGCTGCGATCACTCGTTCAAACACAAAAATAGACGGTGAGATAATGTTGGCTGTCAATGCTTCAAGCAAGGGCAGCAGTGCAGCGTTACCAAAAAAGTTTCCACTCAAGTACTCTTATGTAATTGATGCGAACAACGTTCCTTTTGCTCGAATCCCTGGAGTGGGGGATAGGGTAATTCCAAACATGGAACGTAGAGCGGCTTTGATTTATGAAACACATTTGGGGGAGGGTCTGTCACATCAAGGGATCTCTAAAACAATTTTGACGTTAAAAGAGATGTACTGGTGGCCTGGAATGAATACAGAAATTCACATATTCATCAATAACTGCTTAGACTGTAAATTACAGCGAGAAAGCCACCAGACACCATGCTACACATGTAGCTGCCTAGTACAGACACCACTGTTAGACAGCATTAGACTATCTACGCGCATGCGACCTTCTGGACAAATGCAATCCCACAAATACTGAATCTAGGTTCCTATGGATATGGCCTCAGCGCTCGGCTGACGCTCGAACTGTTATAAAAGATTTGTGAGTCTTTATCAGCACATACGCAATTGGCACGCTACATTCTGACCAGGGCCCTGCGTTTAGCTCTCGGGCTTACAAAGAAGCCATGGCCAGTCTGGGCATTGCGTTGCGGTACTCCTCTCCATTCCATCCTGAGGGAAATTCGGTTGTGGAAAGGAAAAACCGGGACATAAAGCAGTCTATAACAGCTAGAGTATTAGGTTCGGGTGACGGGTGGGTCAAAGATCTTTATGGGGTCCAACGCTCATTAAACAATCTGCCAAGAAGTTCTCTGGGGGGGGTCACTCCATATGAGGTCCTATTTGGGACAAGAATGTGGGTACCAGATCTCGATGACTTGGCACAGTGGTGGAAAATAAAACGTTTGATATCAAAGATCGTTTGGCTGTTTTACAGGAACTGAATGAGTTAAGAACTAAACAAAGCAACGTATTCCTACAGCTAACCACCACTGGGGACAAACCGGAGGTCCCAGCAAGGCCTGTCTGGATTCCAAAAGTTGGGGATCTAGTCAGAGAAAAGATTGCGGACAAGAAGGAATTTGGACCTTCTTACAGACAACCAGTACCTGTCCTAGCAGTTCAAGGAACAAGAACAGTACTTCTGCCGCCCCTTGCTGGAAGAAAGGAGAAAAGATTTGTGTCCGTCGACCTCATCAAACCACAGTATGTGGCCAATACTAAACAGTAGGCCTCGTGGACTCCGACCTAGTAGCAGACGCACTCCTCTCGCTACTATCCAAGAGGTTCAGACTGAAAGACTGATAACAATTGGGACTTCAGCAGTAACAGATGAAGGACTAAGCAATAATGCAATGGAACTCATCCCTCTTGAAAATCAAGTAACAGTTCGTCCAAATACACCTGTCTACACCAATATAGCAAGTGATCAACTGGTTCCAGCGATTTCTACAAATCCTGATGCAATTCCAACAATTGACAGAATTGCTTCTGGCTATTTCATTAACTTTGATACGTTCTCAGAAGATCCGAGTGAACCTGAAACGACGCCAGCATCAATGAAATTCAAGCAGCAAGTACAAGACTTTCTTCACTTTCTGAAAAAGACTTATTTGGTTTCTCCATGGATTGAACTCTGGATTACATCTGGACTTTTTGTTTTCCTGCTCTGGCTAGCTTTGGTTACAACTGTGAGCGTGCTTATAAGTGGCAGATACATCCATGCGAATACTGAAGGAAAAGACGTGAACGTACTTTTGAAACCTCATAAATCTTCCCATCGTGGAGCAAGAGACTTGTCTGCAGTGAACATCACAGCCGTTCCTATACAGGATGGTATAGTGTGGGACAAAACAGATTTTGATATCTTTGGCCCGACGGAACAATTGAACATTCCACATTTGTTTAAAATTTCACTAAGTGATCTCATTTCGTCCAGTACCTATTCTGATGATTGGGACTTTGAGACTGTTAACAACATAATGTTTGACCTAGAAAACTCTGCTGCATTTTCTAAAAATGAATATTTAGAGGGTTCATCCGACTATGAACAACTGTATTGTTATAACCACTATGGTCATCATTATTTGCATAAATCTGCATACCCTAGAAATGTGTTTGTTTAACCAATGGGAGCATTGTCCTACACCACCACACGGTAGTTCAAAAACATTTGCTAACAAGTTTCCATATTTTCAGGGTACAATACATCTGATCCAGAAACGTTTTACTATAAAAATGTAAACAAAACAGGACTGAAAATTATGTTAACAAATACGAAACAGATTTACTCTGCAACATTTATTGCCCAACTGTCTAGACAGGTTTCGACTTATGGAAAGACACAATAGACACAAAAACTGTCGGGGGTACTAAAGATTGGCAAGTGCAGGGAATAGAAGCTTTATTTAGAGCCTGTATCATCCCTGAACAAATAATGTTTTTGAATGAAACTGTCCAACAAACATCTTGTCTTGCATTAGCCAAGATAAAAGAGATGAAAACACCTTCTGTACCAACACCTGCAAGTGATAATAATACACAGGCAGCGGTGACAGTTGACAATATACTACAACTCAACAGATCTAATCCTGATTGGAAAAAATGGTTGATCTGGCCGACAGACACGAACAACTGTCAGGAAAGATTCCTGAATACAACTCAGGGCTTTACTATTCATAGGCCAGACCCAAGATACGTCCAAAGACAGCATCCGGGGGTAGTAACAACATACAGTGTAGGAGAATTATGCCTAGATTGGCTTCAGAAATCTACACTACAGGATGTGAAACAACACTTATCCTTACTTAAAGAAGACGCAGACCTTAGGGAATTCTTGCTTGGACCAAGAAAACCGCGTCAAAAACGTTTCATATATGCTGGCATTTACGCTGCCTGTAATGAAGCATGGAAAGTGTCACAGATGGAGGCCGCAGAACGAATACGTGAACTTGATCGTATTAATTTAGAGAAAACACTCACTGTGGTCGACAATGGGTTAACAACTTTGTCCTCCAGAATATATTCATTGGACGGCATTGTATCCTCTGCTATCGACATACTGGAACAAGATTTGGCGATGTTACAGCAAGGCCAATCTCAATTACGTTCTATTGTGTTATTAAGCTGGACGCTGCAATCCTTGCGCGCGGGCTATGTGCCTTGGCGTTTTATCAACACGTCAGCTCTGTTTGAAGAATACAATCTAACTGATAAACAGATTGAACTGGCACAAAGAGGAGCAAAGTATACAGTGCTGAGCATTGAAAAACTGGAAAAATTACCATTCACAGTGGCAGAAAAACCAGCTACAGAATGGCTCATTCATGGCAAAATCACATTACCTGTGACTACTTTTCAGTTTCAGTATTGCCTCAGACAAATGCAAGCAGGCAAATATGAAAGGTTGGGTAAGGAATACATTAAGACATCTTGGGATTTACCGTATACATATAGATGTTGGAGTGGGGATCGTGAAGTGTTTTTGAGCGGTACACACTGTAAAAGTGCACTGAGCGGTTCACTTATATGTCAGGACATTTCTTTACACGGGACTTGCAATGGTTCTGTGGCAAATTTGTCTTGCCATCAGCAGGGTACACCAGCTGCTGTGATTAATCCAACGTTTGGACAACTTTCTAATGGGAGTTACCTCATGTTGAATGATCAGAGTTGCTGCGGCATGTTGCCAGGCATCCCATATCTAGTAACGGTCAACTCCAGCGTCACTTGCTGTATGCAAGTATTGTTTGCCCCAATAGACACAGTCAGGGAGTCGCCTTTGTGGCCTTCGCTGAACGTCTCTTTTATAAGATTTGATACTTTGAGCAGAATGAAAGCCATGCTTTTACAGCAAACAGTGCCTTTGACCTCGGCCAAAGAAACCTATGATCTACAAGTAGCAAGGACTTCGGCTGAGATACAGACTTTAATACGTACAAACTGCCCTATACATTTCGTGGAAATGATAGGACGTATCTTTAACATGTCAGATACAAGTGGAATTGTACATGTATTTAAGAGCATCTGCTCCGGTCTGTTAGCACCTTTCCAGGCAATACTCGGAATCATCCCGAACTTTGCACATTCGGTGTTTGGTGGCATACCATTCATTCTAGCACTTGTTGCCGGAATTCTATTTCTCTTCCTGCTATTACGCTATGGCCAGCCTATTCGCAGACATCACTCCGAGCGAAATGGAGAAAGCTCTCCTTGAACGAAAGTGCCGTGAGCGAATAGTACAGCTTTTGGGCATGACTCGTCTACGGGACCTTGATACCACGTGGTTCCTGTCATTCAGACCAATCTGGCAAAATTGCATCTTACCTGTTCTACGATGCCTGCTATGCGGTGAAGAATGCGTGTTGGACACCTGTCTAACATTTCCATCAGCAACGCCAACAGATGTCGATACTCTGCTGGTCCCGATAACGGCCCATGCTCTGTTGTCCCCAGAGGCTACCAATCCTGATGACAGCGTTCATTGAGATCTCACAGACGCTTCCGGCTGCTGCTGAGGTACGAGAAAGATCTACAGGCACACAGGTAACAACGGACGCGAACATTGCTGCGGCATCCTATACTGAAAGCGATGCGTCACATCTCTGTGCAATTAATCTACTTCACGAGGTGTTCCAACTGACACCAACTTCGGTGGACGATATTTTGTCTACAGAAATAGATGATCTCATGTTTACACCAGACCCGTAAACTGACTCTGATTCAGCCCACAGTGTTCCAGAGATGCAGTAACAAGTTGGCCTTCATATTTCAAAAACTTGGAACTCTTCCCAAATTGAACTTTTTCCCATTTTTTAAACTAAAATGGCACTTCAATCTGCTTAAAGTAAAACTGGCCTTATAGTACAGACTTCGCGGTACTTCCACAGACACTTAGTCATCTTGTTTGTCTAGAAAAGTTCATTAATTTCCATGACATGAAATGACTTTGATTTTGGAAAAACTTATCAATCATTTTTTTTTGTCAAATATAAATATTACTGCTTATTTCATTCAAAATTGCATTTTATTTTTAATATATGCCTGAAATGAAAAGCAATGCTTAAAATGTACAGTACCTTTTGCATTCTAATAGGTTTTTTAAATGCCTTTTAAATGGTTTTAAGAAATATTTTAGCGATATGCGGTACTCCATTTAATGTTTAGCATTTTTAAATGTTTAGCATTTTAGTATTATCGTACACACGAAAGTGGAGTGGGTGTTGTATTCCTCTTAGGGTGTCCGTATATAGGTTTTCCTGTATCATGTCCTTATATAGGCACAATTCGCCCTGCCCTTATATAGGCATAAAATCCCAGTCCTTATTTAGGCATTAAACCGTGCACTCCAAATACAGGCATGGTCTCCGACATCTGTCCACCCTAACGTCACAACGAGTTCTTGAAGAACAGACCCTTAGGCTTCAGGAGTTTCCCTAGCACAGGACTATTGATTTCTTCAAGGACTCATCTATTATGCATGAACCGTTATACCTTAGGGGTTCATTCATGACGTCTTCCGCTGTCCGATTCACGTCAATGCTAACATTCTGAGGTACCTCTCAGGTATAAATATACCTTCCCTAGCCCTTGTAAACTAGAGGAGACCTCGACTTCAGAGGAGCCCGTTTCCCGGCCTGACGCACTGAGAAGACGCTGTCATCCCTACACGCAGAGAATCCAGCTTCCAGTGATCTGACTTCCCTTGCGGGGTGTTGGAGTTTGAGTCTGGCAAGAGATTCCCACCTCTCTCATTCTTAAGGTATGGAGCTGACTAGAACCTAGAGGGACTCTTGGCATACTAGGCATACTAGACTTAACATACTCTTAGTATACCATAGTAAGGAATACTTCACCTACTTTATACCTCTCCCTACACTTAGGTTAGGTACAATGGGGTAGAACTAGCTTAGAAACGCATCGTATGAGTACTCGCATTTTTAGTCTGTGTTATTTATGTAAATGAATATCTGCTAAAGATAATGCTATCGCAGTACTATTTATTTCTACTGCTTACGCTTTACATTATTTATCTTGCATACTGTCTTGTGATCGTAACAGCACATTTAACTTACACGAGAAACAAGACTGTTCAATAAATCTTTTATTGAAACGCCCGTCTATTCTTTCTGTGTAACTTTGAGGAAAACTAAGTATGCACGATTGAGCTGAGTGAAATAGTTATCTATTGTTTCCACGTCTCTGGGACACGTTCTGATTCTAAAGGGAAATAAAGTTGTCATGTTTTGCGGCTGCCAGAAACTACTCCCTTCTTGTTTGTCAAGGAGTTTCTAGTGGCCTCTGAGCTAGCTGGCACAAGTAATTAAGTTTAATATACTCGATAGGGACATACTGACCGTAGTCCTATGTCAAACCTATAGGGGATATTATTCCAATGCGCAGAGCCTATTAAGGAAATAGGAGCTACACTACAAGAGGACCTGGAGCCAGAGAAAATGGCCCAGGTGCCTACCTTAAAGAAGAAAGGAGGGGGGCACGGGAAACCGGCCCCTGAGATTCCCACGGCCCAGGAGGAGGCGGACCCTGAGGGGGATGCCCTGGAGCCTACCGGGGAAGAGATTGCTGAACTGGGAGACCTGCCTGAGCTGACCCATTGGCAGCAGGAAGGAGGTCCCTCCAGGGAAGAGTTCTGTGAGGAGCAGAACAAGTGCCCTTCTCTTGTGGTTTTGCGGCAACAGGCTGCAAACCAGGCAGCAGGTGATCAGTCTGGATCACATTGGATCTACTGGGAGAATGGTCTCCTGTATAGTGAGCCTAAGGTTGCTGAGCCTGGGTCAGCCCGTGTGCTGGTGGTACCCCAGCGCTTCAGAGCCTTCCTACTGGGGCTGGCTCATGATGTGTCTTTAGCAGGACATTTGGGGCAGGACAAGACCTTTGAAAGGCTTGTCACCCACTTTTATTGGCCCCAAATGGGCAAGAGTTCAGACACTCATTGCAGGACCTGTCAGACTTGCCAGGCAAGTGGAAAGAGTGGGAGGAAGCGCAAGGCTCCTCTCCAGCCATTCCCTGTGGTCAGCACCCCCTTTGAAAGGGTGGGCATTGACATTGTGGGGCCTCTGGATCCCAAGACAGCCATGGGCAACAGGTTCATCCTGGTCTTGGTGGACCATGCCACCCGGTACCCGGAAGCCATCCCTCTCAGGACAGTGACGGCCCCCGTGGTGGGACGTGCACTGATGGGGATTTTCTCCCACGTGGGGTTTCCCAGAGAGGTGGTGTCAGACCGAGGTACCAACTTCATTTCTAAGTATATGAAGTCCCTGTGGCAGAAGTGTGGTGTAACCTATAAGTTCACCACTCCTTACTACCCCCAAGGAAATGGGTTGGTTGAAAGATTCAACCGAACCCTAAAAGGCATGATTATGGGTCTTGAGGAACCTATGAGGCGTAAGTGGGACGTCCTCTTACCATGCCTGCTGTTTGCATACCGTGAGGTGCCACAGAAATCTCTAGGGTTCAGTCCCTTTGAGCTTCTCTATGGTCACCCAGTGAGAGGACCTTTGAGTTTGGTCAAGGAAGGCTGGGAGCAATCTCCCAGGAAACCTCACCAGGATGTATATAGCTACATTCTGGCCTTCAGGAACCAAACTAGGCGATTCAGAAAACTCGCTGAGGCGAATCTGGAAGCCAGCCAGGAGGAGATGAAGCGGTGGTACGACCAGAATGCCACTCTGGTTGAGCTTCAGCCTGGTCAGAAAGTGTGGGTCATGGCCCCAGTGGAGCCCTGTGCGCTCCAGGATAAGTGGACCGGACCATTTGAGGTGGTGGAGCGCAAAAGTCCGGTTACCTACTTAGTGGACTTGCGGTCTCCCAGGAACCCCTTGCGGGTCCTGCATGTCAACCGCCTGAAGCCCCACTTAGAGAGGTCCGAAGTGGGCATGCTCTTAGCAACAGATGCTGGAATGGAGGAGGAGACTGAGCCTCTTCCTGACCTCCTGTCTGCAACAGAGCAAGATGGGCCAGTGGATGGAGTGAACCTCTCTTCCACCCTGACCCCTGAGCAGCAGAATGACTGTCACCAGTTGCTGGGACAGTTTTCTGACCTGTTCTCCCTGATTCCCAGTGTCACTGATTGGTGCGTCCATGATGTAGACACTGGGGACAGTCCTCCTGTCAAGCACAAAACTTACAGGGTGACTGACAGGGTGAGAGCTTGCATCAAGGAGGAGGTCTCCAAGATGCTTGCGTTAGGGGTGATTGAGTCCTCTAACAGTCCTTGGGCCAGCCCAGTGGTCTTGGTCCCAAAGGCTGCCGCACCGGGTGTCACACCAGAGCTGAGGTTCTGTGTGGACTACCAAGGGCTCAATTTAGTCACCAGGACTGACGCACGCCCCATCCCCAGAGCTGATGAGCTCATTGATCGGTTAGGGGCTGCCCGGTACCTCAGCACGTTTGACTTAACGTCTGGGTACTGGCAGATCGCCTTGACTGATGGGGCAAGAGAGAGGTCCGCATTCTCCACACCAGATGGGCACTACCAATTCCGGGTTATGCCCTTTGGGATGAAGAATGCCCCTGCCACCTTTCAGATGTTGGTCAACCAGGTGTTGGCTGGACTGGAAGAGTTCAGTGCCGCCTACCTGGATGACATCGCAGTGTTCAGCGCCAGTTGGGAAGAACATCTGCGCCACCTCTGGGAAGTGTTGATGGCGCTGCGGAGAGCAGGCCTCACGATCAAGGCGAGTAAGTGCCAGATCGGGCAGGGGTTCCGTGGTGTATTTGGGACACCAGGTTGGGAGCGGCCAGGTGGCGCCCTACTGCCCAAGATTGAGACCATCCTGACTTGGGAACCCCCCAAGACCCAGACAGAGGTGAGAGCCTTTTTAGGACTCACTGGGTATTACAGGAGGATTGTCAAGGGGTATGGCAGCATTGTTGCACCCCTGACAGAGCTGACTTCCAGGAAGCAGCCCAAGAGAGTGATTTGGACTGAGACCTGTCAGAGAGCTTTTGATGCCCTGAAGACTGCCATGTGCACGGCGCCCGTGCTCCTGGCACCCAACTTCTCAGAAGAGTTTATTGTGCAAACAGACGCTTCAGAGCATGGTGTGGGGGCTGTTCTATCACAGATTAATGAGGAGGGCCTAGACCAACCTGTAGCCTTCATCAGTAGGAGGTTACTTCCACGGGAACAGAGGTGGAGTGCAATTGAGCGTGAGGCATTTGCTGTGGTCTGGGCACTGAAGAAGTTGAGACCATACTTGTTTGGGACTCACTTCCGGGTTCAGACAGACCACAGGCCCCTCAGATGGTTGATGCAGATGAGGGGTGAGAATCCAAAGCTGTTGAGGTGGTCCATATCCCTACAGGGGATGGACTTTACGGTGGAACACCACCCTGGTACAGAACACGCCAATGCTGATGGTCTGTCCAGATTTTTCCGCCTTAGTGATGAGAACTCCCAGGAGGTAGGGTAGTTCTCCCCACCTTTCAGCTGGAGGGGACACGTGTTAGACCTGGCACCATTGGTGTGGGTCTCCCTTCCATTTTTTTGCTGTTGCCTCTTATGTTTTTGCTGGTTTTAGATGCTTTTGGGCACTGTGCCACTGCTGTTCAGTGCCACAGTGCAAGTGCTCCCTATGGTAAATTGATGTATGGATTAGTGACTCCATGATTGGCTTGATTGGTTTACTTGTCAGACCCTAGTACAGTGCACTGCGTGTGCCCAGGGCTTGTAAATCCAATACTGCTGGTGGGCTTGCAGCACTGGTTGTGCCACCCAGCGGAGCAGCTTGTAAAGTGTGTCTCAGGCCTGCCATTGCAGGGCCTGTGTGCAGTCTGGTACTGCCATGTTGACTGGGCAAGTGCACCCACTTGCCAGTCCCTAAACCTTCCCTTTTATACATATTAGTCACCCCTATGGTAGGCCCAAGGACAGGGTGCATTGTAGGTAAAAGGTAGGATATGCCCTGATGTGTGTGGCATGTCCTAATAGTGAATTACAGCCATTTTCGTTTTTCACTATTGCAAGGCTACCTGTTCCCCATAGGCCAGAATGGGCAGTTAGATTATTACATCTTATAATCCTAACTGACTCAGGGAACCAGGTAGAAATTCGAGTTTAGTATGCCTGAACTCAGAATGATAAAATACATCTTTTAGTGAAGTTGGTTTTAACATTCTGTGTTTAAAAATACCACTTTTAGAAAGTAGGTATTTTCTTGCCTAACTATCCAAGCCTGCCTCTGCTAGGTTGTGTATTCCTTGTCTGGAGTTTGAGTGACAGGGGCTGGGGGCTTCCAGGAGACAGGGTGAGTCAGCACAGGGCTGAATAGAGAGATCTGCATGCAGATAGGAGGGAGGAGTTGCACCTGGGACCTGAATAGGGCTGTGCCTTCCCTCCACAATGCTGGCTCCACCTCCTGTGGTGTGTCTGATGTCCCTGGCCTACACTGTGAAAGGAAAGAAGGAGTCTTGTCAACAAAGTGCTCCAGGACTGACCAGAACTGGTTTGGACTAGGCAAAGGCCTCTCTGCCTTCAGAGAACAAAGAGAAACTGTGTATAAAAGGGGGACCCAGACCCCAGAACTTTAGATCACTTCTGGGAATCAAGACAAACCTTTGCTGAGGAGAAGAACCAGGAAGCTGAAGGAGGAGACTACCCCTGTGCTGTGTGTTTGGGGGTTGGCCTGCAGTGGTTGCTTCATTGCCAAAGAAAGGAGAAAAGGACTGAGTGTGCTTTCTATCAACTTGAAGAAGAATCTCCAAGGGCTTGAACTAGAGCTTGCCTCCTGCCTGAAGTCTCAGGGATACAAGAATTCACCAACCAGCTCCCCCCTGAATTCCCTTGCTGGGAATTGAAGTGCCTATTGTTGTGCTGGGCCTTCTGAGAGACTGCGTGTCGCTGGGAGCTGGAAGCGCAACGCAACAACGAGAAACGTGTCGCCGACGCAGCCGCTGTCATCGCATCGTCGAGGAAGCGAGATGCCGCTGCCGCTGTCATCATCGCATCGCAGAAGCGCGGCGCATCGCCGGAGAAGCGGGACGCTGCCACAGAGGTCATCGTCGCATCACCGGAGAAGCGCGTTGCAGGGCCTGTCGCGGCTCCAAAGATCATTGAGTCGCCGCACGGCCGTCGTGCGTGCACGCATCACACCAACGTTGTTGCATCGCAACCAAGACGCCATTTTGTCGCATCGCACCGGAGAAAAGTATCGCATCAAGGTGCCATCTTGTCGCATCGCACCGGAGAGCAGTAAGAAACCGACGCATCACCTCCCCACACAGTAAGGAAGCGAGCATCAACTCCCCTGCGCAGCAGTAAGGAACCGACGAATCCACTCCCGAGTGTAAGGAACCGACGCATCACCTTCCCTGCGACCCTTTTGTTTTCTTTGCGTTACGCATTCAAGGTACATTGAGAGCAAAGTGTCGCATTTACAACTTGAGAGAACTGAGCTATTTTATAACATTTTAAAGTCTATTTTTGAGTACAGTATTGTGGATTTTTGTCGTTTGGTCTTGTGTTAAGTCTATATAAAAATACTATTTTTATAATACAACCTGTGTGGTGTCCATCTGTAGTGTTGTCACTGTATTACTGTATGTGTTCATAAATGCTTTACACACTGCCTCTGAGATAAGCCTGCCTGCTCGTGCCAAGCTACCAAGGGGGTGAGCAGGGGTTATTTTAGGAGTGTAGCCCCTTACCCTGACTAGACGCAAGGGTCCCTATTTGTCACAGGTACCTACCTATGCCAACTAGAGACCCCCAAATCTAACACTTACTTTCTTCTTTTGGCTCAGAGAAATTCTCCCCTGGGGATGTTTCATGTATAATGTTTGTAGGGTGGCATCTGTCGGCTTGTAATATTGATTTCAGTGCTGTTTCTTTGTCCTGAATCTTGCTGTAAATTTTTTTTTCTCAATAAACTGTCAGCTCAAGGTAGTCTATTTGTTGTTTAGAGACAGAGGAAGTTATTGATATGTTTCATCTATATGTGTTCAGTTGGCTGATGTATTCATTTGGGGGCATATGTATCAAAGTAAGGTTTTGCGATTTCCAAATAGCGAATTTTAGAGAATCGCTATTTGAGAATCGCAAAACGAGATGTAATCAAAAAATCGCAATTTTTTTGCGATTCCCTCATATTCCTTAATTGCGACTCGCAAATTGCGAGTCGCAATTAAGGAATCCCTTCCAATTCATTCCTATGGGCCCATAGGAATGAATGGAAATTGCGTGCGTAAATTGCGAGTACCCAATAGGTACTCGCAAATTGCGCACGCAATTTCAAGGGTGCAAGGGTTCCAAAGGATACCCTGTTGCACCCCTGAAATGTGCATGTGTGCACACGTGGCGCACATACATGCCCTAAGGGCATGTATGTGTGCCACATGGTACTTTGAAAAAAGCAAAAAAGTGCTTTTTTCAAAGAATTCGCAAATTACCACCAACTGCAAGTTGGTGGTAATTTGCGATTCCTTATGTCCTATTCGCACAACTTAGGGGCTTTCTACATCGCATTTAAGGAATCGTAATTTGCGATTCCTTAAATGCAATCGCAAAATAGGGAATCGCAAATTTTGCGATTCTCTAATTTGCGATGCCCTTTTGGGATGATACATCCCAAAAGGCCTTTTCCCATTCGCAAAAAGGCCGATTCTGAGAATCGGCCCGTTTGCAAACGGGAAAAGGGCTTGATACATATGCCCCATAGAGTCTTATGGGGCCCCTGCCAGATGATGAGGATGTTTTCATTATAGCGTCCCCAAAAGATAACATGCACATGCTTGTTAAGATTTTGGAAGTACTCTTCCTATAGCTAGAGTTTTTCCAATTCACGCATGAAGATACAGGGATGTGGTGGGGCTAACCTGGCCCCACATTGCAGTTCCTTGTTTTTGTCAGTAGAAGTCGTTGTCAAATGTAAAAACATTGTGGGCGAGGTAGCAGTGCAGCATGTGCAATTAAAAGTTCATAGGTTTCCCAAAAATGGCAGGCTCTAGAGGAAAGTGATGTTCAAACTGCTTTAATCCCATCTTTGTGTTTGATGGAGGTAGATAGGCTTAGTATGTCAATAGTTACCAGAATATAGTCTTCCTTCAAAACTACGTTGTCCATTGTTTGTATATACATTATTGGTGTCCACTATGTAGGAAGGTAAACTTTTCATAAAAAGCTGGAGTTCTCTATATATATATATATATATATGCCAATGCAAGACTGAATCAATACTGGCTATGCTGGGTCTACCCTTGGATGGAAACCTTTCGAGTGCCAATCATTCCAGTGGATTAATAGTTCATTCTGTATTGCACTTCCCGGAATACTAGGTAGTTTCTCATAGCCGGTAATGTCCGGTAATGTCAGAAAGTTAATGTCTGGCTTATAAGATGTAATCCTCTTCATGGGGGATAACAATGTTTCCTCCCTCGTCAGCTACTTTTATGATAATTTCCTGATTCTTCTTTCATTGTCCTGCTTCTATGATTTGTCTGCTATCAGTATTGGATGCTAGGTATTTCTTTTTCTAGAATATATAACATGTTCCCTTTCCAGGTCTGTGTCAACCGCTGTACAAAATAGATCAATCAAGTTACCTTGAGGTAATTGCGGTGTTAAATATGTACTTAGTTTATATTTACTTGTCAGTGCATATGAGATGTCAATTCCTAACTCATTGGCAGTATCTTGAATGTTGGCTGTTTTGTTCATTGTACTGTCTTTGTTGGGCTGATAATGTCAAAATCAGATGGATCCCCTCCAGTTCATTAGCTGAGAAATCGCTTATAGTTCGCTGGTAATGGGTCAGTATAACCACTCATAAGAAGGGGGCCCCTGACTACGATAGAGGTAGAGAATAACAGGGGAAGTTGGAAGGGTATGCCCAGACATGGGTCCCTTGCTCACTTTGCCACTGGATTCAAGCTAGCCTGGCTGAGGAGGGGTGTTACCCCGAAACCGGTTCCAGGGTGCTTATTTCCAGTCCAGGGAAGACCTGGCTTGGCAGTTCGGGCTGGACTGTTCCCATGAGGCATAGGGTCAAGACTGATTTGCATATAGCTGGGTCTGAACTGGGGTGGCAAAGTGAGCTAAAGAACGATGATGGTTTCAACCGAGATCTGTGACTGGGGGGAGTGTCTGAAAAGTTTCAGCGCTCCGTCCATCATCTCCTTGTGTTTGCTTTGTTTGCCCTGAATTGGCAGGTCATGCCCAGACATGGGTCCCTTGCTCACTTTGCCACTGGATTCAAGCTAGCCTGGCTGAGGAGGGGTGCTACCCCGAAACCAGTTCCAGGATGCTTGTTTCCGGTCCAGGGAAGACCTGGATTGGCAGTTCAGGCTGGACTGTTCCCATGAGGCACAGGGTCAAGACTGATTTGCATATAGCTGGGTCTGAACTGGGGTGGTGAAGTGAGCTAAAGAACGATGATGGATTCAACCCAGATCTGTGACTATGGGTGAGTGTCTGAAAAGTTTCAGCGCTCCGTCCATCATTTCCTTGTGTTTGCTCTGATTTCTATTTGTGGGCAATCAGCTCTTTCACAGTTAAAGTCATGTTGGTGACAATTCCCCAGTCTGAAGTGGTGAGTTACTTCAGAACCATAGGTCACAAGTTCAATAAGATTGTGACAGGGTCGGTCAAATTGGGCAACCATGCACCCCCCTCACATAAATTAGGAGACCCTTCCAGAAAATCTCCAACCGGGGACAGGACCACAATAAATGCAGGTATTCTCCCTCTTAACCACATTCCGTCCAACATAAGACTGACGGGTGCAGGAACATTAGTTTAAGTTTCATTGGCGTAATGTGCCTTAGTGTCATATTTTCAAACATTGACTGTCTATTCTGTACACTTTTGAGCATGGAGTGTATATCTGCGAGAGTGTCCAACACTGGCATGTCAGAATATTCGTATATGCAATATGCTGTCACCGTAGCACATACAGCCATTGGACATTGGGCCCCTCATCGGTAATGACTGAGTAGATACTCGACATTAGGCCCTTGGATGATGTATTAGTATAAAATATTTTTTCTCTATAAGTTAGAGCCCTAATTGCCACCTCTCTATTTGGTGAGTGCATGGCCCAATGCTGCAACTGGCAATATTACATCCGGTCAGTCTCTCTGAGCTGAAACTCCTTGCTGCAGTGGTCTAAAGATTTAATCTCCCCCTCCACACAAGCAAATCATGAAGAATTCTACAACCCCTGTCTTCCCAGCACCCCACTCCCTCTCTTGTTCTCCCTGGAAACAAATATGGATTTCAACACCAGGGGTATATCAAGAGGAAAAGAGGTGAGATCTTGTCTCCTTGTAATCGAATCCCATATCTCTAAAGTGGATTGTAAAATCTCAAAGTAATACTATACAGGAGGGTCTTGTGTGATTGGCCATCCACAGGCTCTACCAATGTCCTTTTCCCACTACAGTTGCACCCATATGTATCCAGTCTCGTTCTGTCTCATATAAGGACAACTCAAAAAAATACCTTAAGTCAGAAAACTGTATAGAAGCATTTTATCTCCGGCAATGCCAGGCCACCTAATCCACTGTACGCTTTCAGCACTTTCCGTGAAATTTGAGCTCATATAAAAGTATCAATGGTCAATTGAAGAGACCGCGATTCTATTTCTGGGTTTCTTGCTGAGAGGGCTTGGAATACAGAATGCAGGCTAGGTAAAACCAGGAGTGGCCCCTCGTTTAGGGCGGGGAGGCCCCGCCCCCCTACCTTTTTGCAGACATAAAGAGTGTTGGAAATGGTGGGCACAGGTTAATTTAAGTTGTGTACTTGACTTACCCTGATTAGGGTTGTGGCCCCTACTTGGACAGGGTGCATACCTCTGCCAACTAGAGACCCAATTTCTAATAAAGAGTGTCTGTCAGGCTGAGCAAAGGTCAGCCTAACAGACAATCCTTGTGTTCAGGTCAGGCAGCCAGGCGCTATACATGCGTAGGCACCTGGTTGCCTGAGCTAAACTTTGCAGGGCTGAAGATGTCACAGCCCTGTAGGAGTGACCTCCTCAGCCCTGCAAAGCGCCTCGAGGTCCTCCCCCTCATGACAAAGCAGAGTGTCATTAATAGCCTTGGACGTGGGACTTCAGTTTTAAGCCCTAAAGTGTCCAGGGCTGAGTGTCAATGGCCAATTGAAGAGACCTCAATTCAATTTATTGGGTTCTCACTGGGAGGGCTTGGAAAACATAAAGCAGCCTGGGTAAGACCATGAGCGGACCATCCTTTAGGGAGGAGGGGCTGGGCCACCTACCTTTTTGCAGACATAACGAGTGTCTGTCAGGCTGAGCAAACGTCAGACTGTCAGACACTCCTTATGTTCAGGTCAGGCTGCCAGGCCCTATACATGCGCTAAATGCACAAGAGCGGGTCTACCTGAGCTGACCTTTGCTGGGCTGAAGATGCCACAGCCCTCTTGGCATGACCTCCTCATCCCTGCAAAGCGCCTCGAGGTCCTCCCCTCATGACAAGGCAGAGCGTTACTGAAAGCTCCGACCCTTGGCACTTCTGTTTTAAGCCCTAAAGTGCCCAGGGCCGAGAGTCAATTAGTGACCCCTCATCACAGAGTGGGGGTGAGGTCAGAAACTCTCCCTGACCCCCATCCCATTCTCTGACAAGTAAGAGACTGCTGCATCCTCTCAGTGGCTGACCTAAGGTCAGCCAGTAAGAGGAGGCAGCAGTCCCAACCCTCCAGGAACCTTTGAGGCTCCACCCCTGCAATCAGTAATGTTTTTTTGTTTTGGTTTAGTTCATGCATGTGTGTGTGTTTGTATGAATGTATGAGTATTAGTGCATGCATGCTGTGAATAGGTGTGTGCATGTGTATGTGCTTGTAAATGGTGGGTGTATGCATGCATGCTTGTGAATGTATGGGTGTGAGTGAGTGTGCATGTAGCTAGGTGAGTGTGAGTATGTAAGTGTGTGTGTGTGTGTGTGAGTGAATAGACTGCTCACCTACTCAAATTACTGTCCGCCACTTAAGACATTTATTTTCGCTGCAGCTACTCTGCCCAGCCAGAATATATAAAAGATTCTGCTGTCTAAGCATATCAGTTGTAATTGCATTAAACAACTGGGGATATTTTGCAGTGTAAAGGTTACGAAGCGTCGGTGTGATGTAGTTTCCCAGATGTTTTTTTTCCTTGGCTAAGTGAACAGGGTTGAGTCCCTTAAGGCTATTTTTGATTGATTGTGTCAATCCTGCATCCAGCAACTTGGATTTCTCCAAGTTAACCCTAAACTTATACCCCCTCCCACTATACTCTACCACCTCTAAGACTTGCGGAATAGAGGTTTGCTAGGCCATCAATGTCAAAAAGATGTCCGCAAATAGATGGATCTTGTGTTGTTCGCCCCCCAAATTGCATCCGTTTAATATTTAAATGCTTCCTAATATGAGCTGCAAGAGGTTCAATGACTAATAAGAACAACAGAAGGGACACGGGGCATCCGTGGAGTGTACCTCTAAGTAAGGGACTTGTCTTCGTTTTAGTCCCACTAACCAATATTCTAGATACTGGATTCTTATAGCTGGCGTCAATCCATGTCAACATGTGTGGGCCCAAACCTACCTCCTCGAGTAGCCATTGAAAAAAAGGCCAGATCATTCTACTGAATGCATTTTCAACATCTAACGACAGAATAGCCAGATGGAATCTGTGTATCATGATAAAATGAGTGATTCACCTTGTACGTGTACACCTAAGTGTGCATGAAATTCAACAAGTGCACATGCTAGTGGCTCCACAGAAATAGGAAATAAAAGAGGCAATAGTGGACATTCCTACCTAATACAATGATCTATTCACAGAGGGTGGGAGATCAAACAATTTGCGCAAACTCGGGCTACAAGTTCTGTACAGCGCAGGCCAAACTTAGGCTTTCTAGCCCTTAGAGACACAGAAATCAGAACTATGTTTACATATTCCTAAGCCATACATTACCAAGCACTAGAAGTTGTGGGTCCCTTTACTTCGGATTACTTCTACTAATGTTGTATAGCCATCCTCATGCCACTGAAATCTAATGCTGGCAATTTCCCTCATATAATTATGTTTCACCCCATATTGATGCATACTTACCACTGCCAATGGACTGCCTGAAAGTCACCCTAAGGCACTTTCTGAATTCTGATTTTATGTTCTAACATTTGGGATAAAAACAAGTGCAAGGTAGATTGGAAACTATTATATGTTGATAGACTTAGTTGTGGTGATGCTGAATAACATAGCGATAACTCCTTGACTAATTCCATAAATGGCTCTCAAAATATATTTTGAATGGGTATACAACAGGAAATGTAATAATGCTTTTAGCTGAAGCTTGGCCCACAATAAATCCAAATGTTTGCTTGGTTTATTCTTACATTTAATATGCTTCCGATTATAGATTTAGTGAGTGATGTGATTATTGGAGTCACTTCCTCATAACTACCAAAGTCACATAACAAAGAACAGGATTGAAGTGGAGGATCTCACACTTCTTCCATAGGACCCCCTTACCCCCTGCAGAGGACTGCTCTCAGGAGGCGTACTGACAGTGCACCTCCTGGCAGCTTCTTTGCCTCTGCGCCCGCGTCTGTAATACGGTGCGGGCAAAAGAGGCAAAGGCAACCTCTCATTTTCATGGGGTACGCCCCCATGCAAATGACGGAACGCACCCTGCAGAGAGCGCTGGATATTACAGAAGGGACCGCACAACCGTCTGCGACCCCTTCTGTAATACCAAAGTGCAACAGGGGTGCGCAAAGCGGGCGCAAACGCCCGTTGCACCCCCTGGGCACTCTCTCTAATACGGCCCCAGACATGTGTTCAACTGGCATTAGACCAATCTGTTCTCATAATATCTTTCAGACTTCCACCTCTTCAGAAGGTTTGAGTAGCCAAAGAGTTGTGACAAAAGAGTATAATGTTAGCCTCTGTTGTCTTTAATTAAATCAAGATTCTCTTTGCATGTTAATTGGAGAATTGCCATTCTCAAAGCACTACAAAGATTGAAACCCAAAATGTGTAGTCTAGGACTTAGCTCTTACTATGTGAAGTGTGTGTTACCTGGACATCTTAGGGCTGTGAGGAGCATCACTGTACACAAAGGCTGTGTCTGGAGAGCAGCCTGAAGTGAACCATTGACAGAAGAACTACCCCAAATTGGTTCTGAAAGTGCAAACAGTGGATCCACATTTCCTGTTTGCTTTGACTGTATAAAAGTGGAACCCACTGACCCACTTGGTGTTCCAGTTCCACTTGGTGTTCCAGTTCCACATTCTCCATGATCAAGGAAAGGAGTGCTCCTGAGAATACTCAGAGAACCGCTGAAGAGACCGAGAAGAACAGCAGGCTTGGGTGCAGCGTGGAAGAGGGTGAGCAAATGGGCACTCGAGAGGCACCTGCCTGTTAACGGACTGAAAGAGACTCTTTGGGTGAGAATGAGAGAACTGAGTTTAAAAAAATCTGTGCAGTAATGCAAGAGTATGGGGGTAAGTCCTGATATTAATCACGCTAGAACCAGACCCAGGGAGGGAACTGCCTGGACCATAAAAGAGGGGGAGCTTAATAGCATCAAGAAGCACTCATCTATTCTTGTACCAGGACACTAAGGGGCATATTCACAAGGAGCTATTGCCGAATTAACGACACTTTATCGCAGCCAAAGTCCTAATAAATTTACCTCACCATTCACAAGCCGGTGTTAACATCCCACAGCACCAGTTTACCCGCGATAGCAGCCGCAAAAAACATCGCCACAGAGGACCCCCGCAAATATCGCTAATGAGATGCAGAGTAGGCGTTCCCGTGCCAAAAGTCGAGACAACATCACACCTCAACATTCACAACAACCAGCCACATCGGCGATAAAAACACAAAACAGGCGATAAGGCGCGTTAGCACCAGGAAATTTACACCTGCTCTGACCTGGTGTAAAGTCGGACGGCAGCCAGCACCACAAAAGGGAGCACAGCCCAGGGCCACATCCGAAGGGCAACAGATGCCATGGAGCCACCCATCATGCGGCCCGGACACCCAAGAGGGCCACAACACCCACCTCCACCACCACAGGACCCCAACCCACACCCGGAACGCCCCCCCCCCCCACGGACCACCCCAGACGCAGCGCAGACAAAGACAGCGGAACCCCAGGAAACGTACCAGCCGCACAGACCCAACATCTGACAATGTCACCTTCCACTACAGGCTGAAAGGGACAACCAACCTACGCATCCTGACCATCATCGCCTAACAGGGCCTACGGCACCAACACAGCGGACAACCAACATCCCACCCCACACAAAGCTGATGGCGTGGCTGCACCTGTTGGCCCCTGGGACCCCCCAACCAACACCCGCCAGAGTCGGAGGAATCTCACAGCCAGCCACATCCAAGTCCCCCACACATGTCCTGGACATCACCATCACCCTGGTACCCCAGTCCCCATACGTACAACACAATGCGCAGGATCCGCTGGAGACCAAGCAAGGACCATACGCCATAGCAGGATGCACGCAATTGTTGGGGGCAATACACAGCACACATGTACTACCTGTGCCCCCAGGTGACACAGCACACAATCACCGCAACAGGAAGCACAAGTCTCACGTCAATGTGCAGGCAACAACAGAACACCGTGGAACACTCAACAATGTCGCCTTCAAATACACAGCCAGTGTGCATGATACCTTCATCCTCCGACAGTCCATCATCAACCAGCATTCCCAGGATGGCAACAAGGCAAATGCACAGCCCCTTGGCAATATCCAAATGAACACCCCACACACCTCAACTCCACAACCATGCAACTCACAACGCTGGCAATGCACACGTCACAAAATCACATACAACAGGCACAACAACATGCCCACCCACCAGACACGACAGAACAACTTACAATGTCCACATGGGCAAGCCCTGAACATGAGCCAGCAACGGCATGGCACCTCAGCCACATAATAGCCGAATGTGGGGAGAGGTGGCAACCAGGCATGTGTGAAGGATGCAGTAGAACCATGATTGGGAAAGTACACAATGCCAAGAGTGCCGGAGATGTGCTGGACACCTCGCAGTATGCAGAACACACCCATATCCATGGCGACATACACCGCTTGTGTATGGAGTGTAGTGGACAGTGGACGCCACCATGTCACCCCAGCCAGTGGGGGACCTCGCGGAAATGTTGCCTGTTACGCCACCCCCTAAGCGTCAGCGGAGTGGGATGGCCCGGCGTACGCCACGCCAGCGTAGGGGTGTGAATAAAAAGCACGTAGGCCTGAGCGTGGTCGTCTTCGGGAAAGACCCACGTCTCTGCCAGGGCGGCGCCTCCCACCCCGCCACGAGGCCGACGCCATCCTCGTGAGCGGAGTTGTCTGCGATGCTGTGCGCCTGCCGGACCCCGAACCCGTCAGGCCAGCCCCTGCGCAGCCAGGCCACACTGATCACCTTCCGACACCGGCGTGTGTCAAGAAGGCCCCACCACGTGCCGGCGCAAGCCCCAAGCCCGAGGCCCGCGACCTTGGCAGCCACCTCAGACCATCACGGCCTCCACGACACAGGCCCGCTTTATTCCTTTTTCGTTGACGTACTCTACTGCCGCCCCCAGCCTACTCCTCGGACCAGTAGGTCCCATATGTGAAACTGTGTCCTGAGTCATGAATGGCAGTGAACCCAAATCCGGGCCAGCGGCCACAGCACCAGACCCCCCCCCCGATCAGTGAGGCATAGTTCCATATGGGCATCTTGCGACACGTGGTGCCACTAACCCTGTTCATCGTCAGCCGGCTACACGTGGTGCCACTAACCCTGTTCAACGTCAGCCGGCTACACGTGGTGCCACTAACCCTGTTCAACGTCAGCCGGCTACACGTGGTGCCACTAACCCTGTTCAACGCCAGCTGGCTACACGTGGATGAGGGACCAGGACTACCCTGCTGAACAGTAGGTCACACATCCACCACCTAGTCTCAAAGCACGAATGGCGGAGTCCACACCAGTGGTCGCACGGAGAGGTGTAAGAGGAAGATGCGGCTCAGTCCGGAAGAATGCCGGGTCACATACACGGAGGTGACCTTAACACGTGGTGCCACTGAACCTGAACTACGCAGGGCGGTGGGGCCATCCAACCTATGCCGGCGACACTCGGTGAATGGGCTGTGCTGACCGCTGCCTCAGGCCTACACCACGGTCAGGTAGGTCACACATTTGGAACTGAGTCTTGATTACACCATGGCAGTGAACATTATTTAAGGCAGAGAACAATTCACTATACACCCTCCGATGTGGTGGCAACAAGTCTGTGCATGGCATCACAACCACACGTGTCTGTGGGCCTACGCGGACCACTGCCCTCGGCCTACGCTGCGCACGAGTGGGATCACAGATTTGGAACTGAACATCGGTAATTCAAAAGGCAGAATACATTTCTTCGCACGCACGGAGGGGCGTAAGAGGATGACATGTTGCAGTCCGGAGGGAACAGGATCAGCGTCACGGAGGTGATTGAACACTACCGACAACTGCCACTGTGTCACTAACTCTGTGCCTCACGAGCCAACGACCCGTGGCTGAGGGCCACTGCTGACCGCTGCCTCCGGCCTACACTGCGGTCCAGTAGGTCACAGAGCCTTGATGTGGCATTCTTGGAGTTCACATATGTGTACCGGCATCATCGCAGACTGCATCCCCTCACAGCACCTGTGCCACTAAGTTTGTTCCCCGACATTCATGGACACTCACTGGTCGTACATTGGTGGCGTTTGAGTCTATGGACTAGGGGTTAGTTTTCATCCTCATGTAGCTGATCCCGAATTGTTGGTGCAAATGAGGGTTGCGCTTTCCACTCCTCCATTTGCTGCTTCCAGATAACATCAGACCTTCCGCATCATGCCCTGGAGGACACCTTCCACTGTCCCCCGCAACCCTCCGCAACATACACCTTGGACATTGATGGGGACCCGATCAGGTCGCATGGCCCATCGGACTGCACCGCAAGTCACCGTCCCGTGGCTGGGTGCCTGTGCCGGCCGCAGTGCATCCGGGGCCACTAACTCTGTGCTGCTCAGGCCTGGGACCCCTTCTTCTGAGACATTGAATGGCCTCTGTAGCGATGGACTTGGGGTCATCAACGCCATGTGTCTGTGGCCCTGCGCTGTCCGCCTCCTCTGGCCCCAACTGCTGGCCACCAGGGCCCACACATGGCATCGAGTCTTGACCAGCCCGGACGTCGCATCACCGCAGGAGGCACACCCCACCACCGCAAGGACCACTTCCAACCGCCATCTGCCAGAGTCGAAAGGGTGGTCCTGACAGACCTACAGAGTTGCTCAGACCTGTCGTGGATGCCATCATCGTCCTGCTACCCTGCTCAGCACTCCAGGTGCCAGTGACTCAGTGCACCGCAAGCCATTGTCCGTTACTGATTGAGTTTTGTGCTGTTGTGAGGTTGCGCAGCAATGTCTCCCCATGCAGTGGGGAAGATCTGGGACTATGATGAGGAGGATGTGTCAAGTGTGCTGACGGGAGAAGGCACAGACAATGGGAGGGCAGGAGGCAACAGCCCCTAGGCAGGAATGCAGACTGGTGGTGGTAGTCAAGCTACACACCCGGATCTATTACTGGGTATTGCGCTGTGGACTGCGGATGCAACTGTCACCTCAGGCAGTGTGGGAGACCTGGGACGTTGATGAGGAAGTTGATGCAGGTGTAACACACCCCACTGCATTTGCATCAGGACTAAACCGAAGGGACACAATCCTAGCAATTTCTTCACATGAGCGCGCTCTTCTCTAGTGCCCCTACCTCAGTGAACTGCAACTCACGGAACCTCCTGACTGAATATTGGGTAACCTCTGTCCTTACTCCGGATCCCTCCCTGTTGCTGTGCATTTGACTCTGTTATGCTGGTGTTTTCTGTTTCCATTACACTGGTGTCCACTGTTCAGGTTGTTGGCAGCACCAAGCACTCCGTGCGGGCTGGCTTATACTCACCCCACACACATCCAGCACAGGCGTCACTGTACATGTGGCCCTGCCAATAAAGGGGCCGGGCTCACGTGCCCGTAGCCAGTTCAACATGATATGTGCATGTGTCTCTGTGGAGGTGTGGGTCTCCTTTGTGTGGTGTAGGTGGTCTCTGAAGGGTATTGGACACACACGTATGTGTTCTAGTTCGCATTCCATGGGCTCGGCAACACCCTCACCTGTTGGGCCACCTCCTTTTGGCATTCTGCCACCTGGCATTGGGGTGCCATGTGTGGGTGGGTGAAGTGTTGTGAGGCAGCCGTGATTGCGGGTGCTTCCTGCTGTGTGGTCTGTTGCAGGGGCTGGGTTCTCCTCTGAGTAGCTTGTCTGCCCTGGTCCTGGTGGTGGGTTGTGTGGGATGTCCATGGGCTGTTGTAGGGCGTCGGTGTCGGGGGTGTGGTGTTCGTCTTGGGCATCACTGATGGGTTGTCTGTTCTGACCTGCTGGAGGTGTTTTTTGTCCCTCTGCATTGTGAAGGGGAGGTGCATGTTGGCATTGTGTTGGCGCCTTGTTCGTGTCGACATGCAGACTGTGTGACAATGTACATTGTGACTGTTTGGGCGGTGGTGGCTATTTGAGTTGGGACATGTACATTTGGCCTACATGGCTGATGTGGGGTTGTAGGGGTAGATATGCATCTCACAGTTCCCTGCTCTGTCCAATGTGATTGTTCTGTTTCTGCGCCTGGGTGGACCCAGTTGTGTCCCCTGTTCTGCAGTGTGGGTGTTGCACTTTGTGCCACATTGTCATGGTATGTGTTGTGATTGCTATGTGTGTGTGCTGCAGTGTGCCACGGGGATGGGGGACATGTCCCTGGATAATTGTGGGTGTGCAGTGTGTTACACCTCATTGTGCATGTGTGGCATTGTGCCCATCACCCCCGTCCCCCCAGTCCCTGTTGGATCCTCACCCTGTTGTTGTTGTGTCAGGTCCTCTCGAGATGTGTCCGTACTCCCTACTTCTTGCACCCTCTCCACACTGATGGCTGTGGCCTGGGTTTCCTCCAGCTCCTCTTGTGGCGCTGGACTGCCACCTCCTGTCGCCGTTGCTGCCTTCCTGTTGGCAGCGGGTTTGTATCTGGTTTAGGTTGTCACGTCCTGCCGGCGCCCCTTGGCCTCCTGGGCACTCCGACTGTATTCCAGGTGGTCTGCTTGTGGGTCAGTTGCTGGTAGTGTTCTGTCGCCTCCGTGGCCTTGGTCTTGTTTTCCTGCGGTCTGCACCCCGTCTTCCTCTCCCTTTTCTCCTTGGCCTTCCCCGACCCAGTTGTTCCTTGCTGGTGGTCTGTGGGGGTTGTGGGGTTCGCGTTGACCTCTGCGCTGGGTCAGGGTGCATCCATGTTGCTACGTGCTTTGGCTTGTTTCTGGTGTGTTGTTTCTGTGGTTTTTATGGTGCAATTTCCCGCCAGACGCGTGGGATTTGCAGGCCTGAGGCTGCTTTTCGCTACTTTTTGTACCGCGATTGGCCTCATCGCATGATTTCTCGTGTTCGCCTTTCGCATTTTTCCAGCGTGGCGTTGATTTTCACGCTGACATTTGATGCGTTATCTGGTGGCTATCGCATGGTACCGCCTTGTTGTGAATTCCACGTTGACACGGGGTTATTTTCCCGTGATAGGCTGCGATATTGAAAGTTGCGTTACGCTACTCTTGCTGTAGTTATCACACGTTCTTGTGAATATACCCCTAAGTTGTGTTGTGTACATTTTCCTACATTTAGTCATTAGAGCACTTTTCTTCTTGAAAGTCAATCACTGAGTTGGATGTTAGTTTATTATAGTAATGTGAGATTATTAATTACTGAGCTTAAGCACCCCTATGCTACCTCCCTTGAGAAGTCAGTTAGTGCTTGCCATTATTACCACTGACATTCAAGTGCTGAAGTGGTTGTACTTGATGAAGTTTGCAGAGTCATAGAAGGAAACATGGGACATGATGGACATCATGGGACATCAGAGGCATACTACCGCAACCCCCATAGTTAAGTACAAATATCACCTGCTTGCCCCGTGGCCCTCTGAACGGGGTCTGAGAGTCATCTAGTCTTAAAGATGCTAAGTCACTGGTTAATTAAACCGTTGATTAATTGACACATGTTGGAAGTTTTGCCAAATAGTGAAATAAATAAGGCAAGATTCAAGGAGATTTTTTTCAATTCTTTTAACTTTAAGTCCAATTTTGAAGTATGCATAGATAGTCACAGTGGTGGAAATATCAATTAACATGTCTGATATACACATTGGTAGTTAGAATAGTAAAGGTACAACTGGAGCCCTGAGAACAGAGATTAAACACTGGATTTAAAGAAAGCTAACTGTGGTTACATGCTTTCATAACCATACATGGTTTTTGATGGTAAATAAGATGGATGAGTATGGTGAAGATTCAGGATGGCTGACCTGTTGAGTGGTGGTGGATATGGGGCTGTCACTTCCAGCAATATGATCTTAAGGTTAGCCCAGGCCAAAGGATAGTAGTAACAACAACAGGTTTCCTTCCACATAAGTTATCACTTAAAATGCTGCTAGAAATTAAGGTTGTCTGACTCGGGGAAAGCAAGATGGCGATGGCGTAGAGCTCCGCGGCGGAGCCTCTTTCCCCGATTCCCACACGGATTGTAGTGGGGAGGTTTGGAAGGTCTCAGATGGCCTGACTTACCGGACTGAATACGGACGAATCCTGATGATCTCGGCGGGAGTCGATTTGGGCTCTGTGCTGTACCGGTGTCCTTCCCGGCGATTACTGCTCCGAGAGACGCCCGTGGTCGTCACACGCCGCTTGCTGGTTCAGGAGTCGCAGATCTGCGCAGCAGCGGTAGGGAGACACAGCGGCTCTCAGGAGGCAGGGGCAGCACAATACAAGACGGTCGCTAGGGCTTTACCGCCCACGGAATGGATTGAATCTTTGCGCTGCTCCCTGCGTTTGTGGGCTGGTTTAGTCTCTGCTGCCAGTGGAGGAGTTGCTCAGAAAGTACGGAGTGTGCTCAGCAGCTGGTCATTCATCGTTAGGAAAATGCCACCTAAATCTACGAGACAGCAGAGGGAGCAGAAAGAGCAGAAAGAAACAGCAGGGACTAATGCTGCTCAATGTAGACAAGAATTATCACCTGCAAATATGAAGACTGGTTTAGGTAAACCCCAAGAGAGCCGCACCCTGAAAAAACTACAGGATACAGGGATAGTTAAACGGAGGTTTCTGCAGGAAAAAAAACCAAGCAGCTGGTAAAAAGGGTAGCATCTCAAAAGTTCTGGAAGAAACAGGGTCAGCTCTAGAAAATAATTCAGTTACCACGTCTACACCACCTCAGCTGGCTATTACTGCATTTTTTAAAACCAGAGATGGACCTGCGAATGTGGAGGGTGAGGTGGAAATGGACAGGGATGAGGATATTGTTGCTAATGCTGGTTTAGAGTGCATTCCTCAAACTAGTAAGGTGGCCCAGGATACACAAGAAATGCATGTGGTTAATGAAGTTAATACGGTCACATCCTGCCACGCCAGGGCTGTAGTGCAATTACCATTACAGGCGGCGAAACCGACTGCCCAGCCCCTAACTAATGAATAGACTTTCCTTTCACTGGAGGTTCCATGCTCAGCTCCAGATCGGGGCAGAGATATGGATGTCGATAAGCTAACATCTACAGAGATTATGTCAGAGGCTATCTTGGACGTTCCAGATAAATTCTATTCTCTGACAGAAGACTCTCTCTCAGGGACTTCGGACTCCGATCTTGAATATAGCGAATCCGACCACATTGATACTACTTCAGGGTCTAGTACATTAGAAGCCCCCGAAACGGCTCGAAAGCAACACAAAAAATCGCGGAGGACTTTAAAAGGCTCCAAGGGGCTTAAAAAGACACGGAGGAAGAAAAATAGTGGGGCTTCTGGCCTGAAGTGGGATTACTCGGATACCGGAATTATTGCCCCTCTGGAATCAGCTGCAGTTTTTATGGATCCTTCCTTGCCGGAACATCTTGGTGATTCCGCCACAAATGAAAAATCCCTGGCGAGTCTTATCCTGGAGACTATTAAGGAACATCGTGCAGAAACTAGAGCTGATGGGAAAAAGACAAGACAGGGCACAAAAAAACTGGAAGGAGCTATTCGGAAAGTAGGTCGCACCTGTGGGGAAATCTGCGAAAGACTGGATGCTATGGAAGTAAGAACTGTGGCAGTGGAGAAGGATATGGAGGTGGTGAGGGAGCGAACAAAGACTCATGAGGCCCAACTATCTGACGTAATGTGGAAATTGGAGGACATAGAAAATCGCCAACGAAGAAATAATCTCCGAGTCCTTGGAATTAAGGAAGGCATAGAAGGAGATGACATTCGGGGTTTTATGCTTGGTCTTTTTAAGGAGTCCTTCCCTGAGCTTAATGGGTGGGACTGGGAGCGAGAAATTCAGAGGGTCCACAGATTCCCCTTTGTTCGTCAGAAGGCGTCAAACAGGGACACTAGTCAGCCGAGGGCAATTCTGTTTTTTTGGCAACTTTGCACTTAGGCAGTCTATCTTTGAAAAGCTCGCCCTGAGGCTAGAAGGCAGTTTAAGGATGTTTCTTTTTTGTGCGCCCTGACTTTTGTCATATAACTGTAGAGCGTAGATGGCGCTTGCGGCAATTAATCAAACCGTTTCAGGATGCAGGGTTTGAGGCGTTTTTACTGGCTCCGGCAAGGCTTAAAACGATTGTTAAAGGGGCTGTTAGATTTTTTTACATCGGAAATTCAGGCTAGAGAGTACCTTGATCAAATTCATGGGGAGAAAAGAAAATAATAAGAATTTTATGAATAGGGCTGGCTGCATGTTATGTGCCTCTTTTCTTTTTCTCTTCTGTCTTTTTTCCGTGTGGGGGGGGTGGTGGCGCCGTGGTGCTATGTGCTTTCTCTATCACTCAGACCTGGGAGGTCTGGTACCTTTCGTAGGGTGGGGGGGAAGGGGGTGGGAGGGGTGGGGGGGCAGTGTTTTTGGTGTTAAAGTTGTGAGCAAACTACAGTTAAAGAGTTCTATGTTTTTTTTTTCTTTTTTGATTCTTTGTGTGTGCTTGAAGATGGGAAAAAATACTGAAATCGCTAAAACAAGTACCCAACGCTTTCCTAGAAATCTGATAGGCATTTTATGCTGTGATGCTCGGAGTCTTATGCTTAATTTGGCTGAGTTTCTGCGAAGAGAAGTGATTAAATGAATAATGGCTAATATTCGCATCGCAACTATAAATATTTGTGGCCTCAATGATAGGATTAAAAGAAGAAGGATACAAGAAGATTTTAAAGTTCTACGAGCAGATTTGGTTTGTCTACAAGAGACTCATATATCTTGTAAGGATTTTAAAGTGCTTGACACGCTAGGGTTTAAGTTAATTGCACACACGACTCAGGATGTCAGGACTAAGGGAGTGGCAGTTTTGTCTAAAAGTAAAAATATCACATATGAGAGAAAGAGTGTGGATAAGCATGGTAGGTGGATAATTAAGGAAATTAAGGGAGGGGCCGGGATATTCACTCTGTGCTCAGTATACGCTCCCGTTTTAGATGACCCTTCAGTATTGAACCACCTATCCATTGAGCTTCCTTCGTGGCCTGCCCCCTATTTAGTGTGTGGGTATCTAAATGTTAATGGATCTAGGGGTACGGTAGATAAAGTTGGGGTAGTAGGCACGAACCGTAAACCTCAAGTCTGCAGGGCGATGAAAAATCTACTTAGAGATGTAGGCTTGATTGACGCATGGTCCAGCTTGAGGGGCACAGAGCCTGGATTTACCTATTATTCGACCCCCCATCGGAAATTTGCCAGGTTGGATTATTTTTGGTCTCACCATCTCTTTTGAAGGATGCAAGGATAGAGGTATTCCCTAGGGTAATGTCAGATCACAATCCGGTAGTGTATGAATTTCCATTGGTAGGTTTAACTAGGACACAGAATAAATGGACTTTCGAAAGAGCACTTTTTTCTGATCAGGATTATGTAAATTATATGAGAGGCTGGATTAGCGAATTCTTTAGGTTTAATAAAAATAGCGCACCCCTAGGAATGGTATGGGATACCTTTAAAGCGTCAGTGAGAGGCGAGACTTTGAGATATAGTTTGAATAAGCAAAGGAAAAGCACCGAACAAATTAAACACTACTATCAGAAATTAGCGCTTTTGGAGACTGAATTAATTTATGAGGTAAATAATGGCGGTGATCTTTCTATAATTTTAGATTCAATTATGGTGACTAAAGCTGCTTTAAGTGATTTTTACATAGATAAAATGGCCGGCAAGTACCTCGCTAAAAAACAACAATGCTATGAATATAGTGAGACAGTAGGGCGACTATTGGCAGTTAGGTCTAGGCAACAGACAGCGATAGGGCATATAAAAGAAATTAGGAATCTGCAGGGGGATATAGTGTCCGATGCCACAGAGATTAGAGAAGCCTTTAAAGAATACTATGAGATATTGTATACTGCGGTAGCCCCACCTGCAGAAGATGATATAACTTATGAGCACGACTTTCCACCTAAAGTGAGGTTATCACAAGAGGAGGCTTTTTTTCTGGGCACTGAAATTTCTCAGGAGGAGCTTTACGGGGCTTTGCAAGCTCTTCCATCTGGTAAGGCCACTGGTACGGACTCTATACCATTAGAACTTTATAAAAATTTTGTTAAGGAGGTCGGCCAGGAGATCTTGGGGTTGTTTAAAGAAGTTAGAAAGGGGGCCAGATCTCCGGCATCATGGGAAACCGCAAATATTATTGTTTTTTTAAAGAAAGGGAAGGATTCTAGGAATATGGGTTCTTATAGACCAATAACATTGTTAAACAGTGATGTGAAATTATATTCAAAGATATTTGCATCACGATTGAATAAGGTTATGCAGCAGTTAGTCTCAGTATGGCAGCATGGTTTTATTCAGGGCAGGGGGATGAATGATCATATTAGGCTGCTTATTTCGCTATTTGATGCTGCAGATGTTCTAGAGAAACCCTTAGCTGCGCCCTTTTTAGATGCTGAAAAAGCGTTCGACCGTGTGTCATGGAGTTATCTATGGAGGTGTCTGGAAGCTAATGGCTTCGGCTCAGGGTTCATTAAAGCTATTCAGGCTTTGTATAAAAAACCCACAGCTCGTCTACAAATTATGGGAGGAGAGTCAGAGCCTTTTATGATAGCCAGGGGTACTAGACAGGGGTGTCCATCTTCCACCCTGCTGTTCGCAATATATTTAGACCCCTTTCTCCGACGTCTTGAGGCCTCTGTGAATATTTCCCCTTTTAGTTTACACGGGCGTGACACAAAATGATTGGCTTATGCCGATGATGTGGCTATTATTACCTCTGAGCCGGACAGGGCAATGGCTGAAGTTGAGACACTGGCGGAGCATTTTGGCTCATTTTCTGGCTATCGGTTGAATAGGGCAAAAACCCAGATTTTAGCAAATAGGTTTACTTCTGCTGCAGATAGTAGGATTGTGGAAGAGGCTATATATTTAGGTATACGAGTAAGAGCTAAGGTTGAAGATATTATAGATATAAATCTTACTCCCATAATCGGCAAAATTAAGAACGATATGTGCCGCTGGGACAATTTAAAGCTATCTATAATCGGTAGATGCAACCTGATTAAGATGTTGATTTTGCCTAAACTGCTTTATATTTTTCGTACAATTCCCCTAGAAGTACATAATGCATGGTTTATACAGATTGAAAGGGAAGTTGCCAGATTTATATGGTCCTACAAGCGGACACGTAGATCGAATACATTTTTATCTCTTCCTACGGAGAGGGGCGGTCTTGGTTTACCTAATTTTAAACTTTATTATTTAGCAGCTTCTTTAAAATATTATTGGCCTTTATTTGGTGATATGAAAAAGGGAGATATTGATCCTAATTATGTGCCTTCAATATTTGAAAACTTGATTGGTTCACGGGCCAATGGCTGTTTGTTAAAAAATATATGAGCCTAATTACTTTAAAAAGACTCACTATAAGACTCTTATAGCAGCATATCGAAATTGGGCATGGATTAGGAAAAGAATAGGGCTTGGCAGATTTAGTAGATACACTCCATTGATGGAAAATAATCTGATACCGGTGACAGTGGCAGACGGGCATCTACAAAGGTGGGAGAAAGCAGGGGTCTTTAGGATAGGCGATCTTTTGACAGGGGAACATATTTCTTCTTTTGACATAGTTAGGGCTAGATTTAACATTAATCGCCAGGATTTTTTTAAGTTTTTACAAATAAGAGATTTTCTTTTCAAAAAAGCTGGGGGGGCAGTGGGGTTTTCCGTGATTCCATTGTTGGAAGTTCTTATTGGAACATCTGGTCTCTCAATTTCATTTCTGAATAGCATATTGCTGGAGGGTCTAACAGACGATCTTGATAAACACTCTTTGAAATGGCAGGTCAGGGTGGATGTGGCAGATCCATGTCTTCTTAAATCAATAGAAATGGCGAATCTGGTATTATGCACTGCAAGCTTACGGGCTCAACATTTCAAGACTCTCTTTGATCTGTACATCACCCCGGCAAAAATTGTTAAATGGGGTGGTATGGATGGGACCCATTGCTTTAGGTGTAATGGACATGGGGCGGATATGACCCACATTTTTTCTACATGCTCTAGTTTAGATACTTTAAGAGGTGAAGTCTCAGGCTTTCTACAATACGTTTTAAAAAAAGAAGTACAGATGTCTCCTCAGCTTATGTTACTAGGGGTAACTGCCCAAGATGATTCTAGTAGTGAGTTTTTATTCATAGCTATGTCTGTGCTTAGATTATGCATTGCCTCAGCATGGCTAGATCCTCTTCCTCCAACTTTTTTGCAATGGAAAGCCTGGCTTTTACATATATTTAACTTGGAAAGAGCACTTTACGAACAAAAAGGTAGGAAAGGAAGAAATAAAGGGCTAAAGATATGGAGCCCACTTACAGATTGGGTGGAAGGATTAAGGTAGAAGAGTTAGTTTTTGTTTTATGATGAATTGCATAAGGCTAACGATTTCTGCCATGAAGTCGCCCCTGTATACATGGTATGTGTTTGATGCTGTTTGTCTTGGCCCTGTGTAAATCTTTATTTTTCGTGAATTTATCTTGTTAATTTTGTTGTAAACTGTCTTTTTGCTTTTTTCTGTATGTTTGCTCATATATGTTAAAATAAAGGAATTATTAAAAAAATGAAATTAAGGTTGTTCAGAACTTCGACTGCTTTATGGCAAAGTCGTGGACATGTTTTCTCTTGCTGAAATCCTACAGATTAACTTCCTATTGAGTTTTGTGCTAGGTTACCCAGCACACAATGAATAGCTTTCCTGAAACCCTAAATTATAACCCAGAGGCCACTGGGATTCTCTTCCTGGGATAACAATAGGGTTAACTGCTTCTTAAAGTAGCATGGGCTCTCCATTGCTATATTTTGCCAGCTGTGTCAGAAAGCTTTAAATCTAAGAGTTGTGAGGTCAAAAAGTTTTTCAAAGTGTGAGCCTTTGAATCAGGTCTTCCTCGATCATTCACAGATATTAAAAAAGTTCACCTTAAAAATGATCCTTCATAAAAAGGATCTATAGACAAATTATTATGCATTATTTAACCTCATCTTTTCCTTTCTCTCATTTAAATTCTCCATTACAACCTCTTTTTTTACAATGTATCCCCTACTGTACTGAGTGTATCAGGACATCCTTTTGGTGGTGGCCTCAATGTTAATTTTGTTGTTATGATGTGAACTCTGACAAGAATCCAGGACCAAACCTGCTTTTTTTAGGAGGTGGGGGGGGAGTGCAATGCCTTATTTGGTTTTCTTATAAGTTGCTTATTAGCTGAAGAGGGCAAATTCTTAGAAGGCTTTTTAATTATTGGGTAATGGAACACTCATTTTACCTCAAATTTTTCAACGCCTTAGCTACCCAGTATCTTGTTTATCAGTAGGTTGGTGGTTTAAAACCTTATGCCTTATAAATTTGAACCAACAATGATGTGCTGGATTAACAGTGTTGCCATGCGAGTTGACAAAAGAAATCTTCCTGGCAGAACTACATAGGTTTTTGAAGGAATATTTAAAGTGACTCCAGTTTAACATGATGGTGAAAACAGATTTACTTCTTGCTCTTCTTAGTGTATCTGCACCACTAACCTTCTCAAGACCCTCTGTCTGATGATCTGTGTTGAGATGTAAGATTCTAGGGTCGGACAGTCTTTTCCTTGAGTGTGTTAGATCATTCCTTTGGAGAAGAAGTAGCAGGTGGAAGGAAAAACACTAGCACTGGAATAGTTGTGTTTAGCATCTAGTTCCTTCACAGTTGGTATTGCTAACCAACATTGAAGAAAGCTTTCACAATGAAGGTCTCAGCAAAGGGCTTGGCATCAAAGAGGTTCTTTGATGGAGAGGGTCTGCTGAACATCAAAGCTATCTTGAAGAGTTCTTTAATGGGTTCACTAATCGCTAAAAACATTGTGATTGACAACAACCTAAACATAAAAATTATGATTTATGATTCTGATTTCTTCCTGTCCTTCAATTCTCATCAGATATGATTAGCATTGCAGCTTCATGTGATCATGTAATTCTGTCCTACTGCCTTATGTGTCATAGATGCTGCAGAATGAGAGCTATTGCTATAGGTCAATAAAGTTTTGTAAAATGTTTCAACACTACTTCAATGCTAGTAATGGTATATACCAGTGGTTCTTGTCCGTGGACCCCTGGGGGTCCGCAAAGCCTTCTCAGGAGGACCACGACAGCTTAGAAAATTAAATAATATTAACAGATTAATAAAATGTGTATAAATACATAAGTAAAATGTACAATTGAAAATTTTAAAACGGTCTGTAAAGGCGAAAAAATGTGAAATTGCTAAAAGTTGCTAAAAATCAAGTTAGTATCACCAGATTGATTTGTGAGAGCAGTGCAAATGCATCAAACAGAATATAGTACGGACCATGGGTGGCCTCAATTGAATTTAAAAAAGCTCCAACCTTCCTATTAAAATAAAAAAAAATATTTTTTTATATATTTGTTTGCAAATTCAATAAAATATTTCATAATTTGTGTATTTGTTTGAGGAATGCTTTTTACTGTATTGTTTTGTGGTTCACCTCAATAATGCTTAGGCCAGGGTCCCTGGCTTCAAGTAATGACTCAGTGGGGGTCCCCAGATTCCAATAATAATTCAATGGGGTTTTCCCGGGTTCTAGTACTGAATAAGTGAGGGTCCACAGTAGTCAAAAGGTTAAGAACCATTGGTATATACATATCACCGTTTGAGAATATATCACAACCTAAACAACCTCCCTCTTGTGTCCTAAGATTCTCATCCCACAGTGCAGCTATGGTTATTAAGATATTCTCTGCCAAACTGGTTGTCACTCACAAAGCAATCCTCACATTTAATTATATAACAGTTGAAATGAAAACTTACCAGAGTAATATTCTACCAGTTCATGAAGAGTGGAGAATGTGAGGCGGGGAGAGATATATAACCAGCCATTTTCTAATTGGTTTATGCGATAGTGTTTAATTGAATCCCATGATGCATGACTGGTCCGTCGAATGGACAAGGAATAGCCTCCTGCAGGAGAAGTAACATTTCTGTGAAATACACCAATGAGAGCAGAGAAACAAGAAGTGGCGTTACCAAGTACCCACTATGTCATTGAAGTAACATGTTTTATGTAATTTCCACTCCACATCTACCTGGCTGATATACAATTGAAACACAACAAATCCATGGGTGGAGGAAACCTCTTTTGGGGTGCCTTCAGCTTCAACCCTTCCCAGACTGAGTTTTAAGTCCACAGGTTTAGCTCTGAAGAGTATGTGAGCCTCCAAACGTACACCACATGAGTTTATTTCCACCTTCAGATCTTTTGTAAGCATTATTTTTCATTTAAGAGGCCAATCAGGTGGGGCAAGTTCATCGCCCTCCACCTGCTGAGTAGAATGTTGGGGAGTTGGGTCAGTACTAATGAATTTTGGTACAAGTTCAAGTTAAGGTTTGGAAAGTTCTAGGGAACACAAGGATCGCATGGCTCATTTGAGCAGTGGGTTTCCATATGCAATGTGTGGATCTGGATATTCAAATAATGATATCAACTTATTTTTATTTTCCACAGTTTAGCCATTTCTAAGTGTTGTAAATAGAAACGTTTACTATGGTATAATTTAAAATAAATGCATCTATCTGTATCAGAAGGATAAAAAGCTTTACTTGCTATGCTCTGGGGTTTGAGTGTTTGCTCACCACAGATAAATGCCAATTCTTTACAAACTTTATAAGGGAGTAAGACTGGTATTTTGCAACACAGTGAACTGAATCACTTCTAAGAACCTCATGACTGAAACGAATGGCCATGTTCCCTTAATATAAGCACTGTTAGAGACTAAATGTGCAAACACTCTGACACTGGAGCTGTGGTTGTAAAAGCAGGCTGCACTTTAAAGGGACCTTTGAAATTTAAGTCAGCTCATTGTGGGAGAGGGAGGAGTTGGAGTGATAGCTTATAACAACTAGTTTTACCTTCATCTGGAATTATTGGCTGGCAACTGCATTCTGACCAATGCCCCATGGACTGTTGACCCCACATAAGAGAGCAAGATGGCGCAGAGTGTCAGCGACACCGGAGTGTGCTTAACCAACTGCCGGACAGGCCAAGGAAACTCTAGTGGTTTTTCTTTCCATTTTCTGTCTGTGTGACGCAACTTCTTATGTTAGTATGATTTTTTTTCATTACTACAATTTAAAACAATACCCTAATAAGTAGCAATGAATATAGCAGAGGCAACATACCTTTAATGCTGAGTAAAACTTGGGGGGGTGTACCAACTGACACATGTCCTATTCTGTGATCCCGTGATACAAACAAAATTTAACTAGCTGATATAGACTCACAGCTAATGAAACAGTTTGACGGAAAATACTAAAGAAATTTGAGAAAAGCAATGCTGATGGCAACTCTGATTTAAATGTGAAGGTGACACTAATTATATCTTTACATTTCCATGAAATGTATTATGAAAGCGTAATAATTTACCCAGCTGCACACAGCTTGTAATCTCCTTTCTCTACCTCATCATCTGTCCTTTAACTAACCACATAATGGACTTACGTGATATCAACCTCAGTGGGATAATATTGCCCACTTTACATCAAGAGGGTCCAAATAGATCTAATCATCCTATCCCGAAAGTCTGGTAGCATCTTTGGAGCCAGTCGCTAACTCTTCTGAACAAGTATATTTGCCATAAACTAGACCCATTATATAAATGCAATCAACATTCCAAAGTATTTTTAAAACTCTAATCTCTATGAGTAATCAGAAGCAGTCACATAATACTCTGTTAATCGAGGTACGCACTGAATTGTGCATGTTTAACTCTTTTTTATATATAAAAACCTGGAATTAGGTTTAATCATGCAAAATAGTAACTTAGCCAAGTTGTTATCTCATCCGACTAATTCAGGTACAATTTGTTATTGCAAAATATCCATCTTGTGTTTTTAAGTGTTCATATTAGATAAGATTGTGCTTTCAACAGGAGGACATATGTGCAAATAAAGAAAAAAACTTTTTATTATAAAAAAAGAAACTAGACAATGAAATAGCTACAGAGAAAAGACCTTGGTTCAAATAAACTAACTGAAAAGCTTAGGAATCAAAATAAACAATTATGTAAACAAACATGAATTCCCACAATACCTGCAGAAAATAAGCAAGCATTTCTAAAGTTACAAGAAATGGAGAGAACTAGCTAATACACAAGAGAAGATATTGACAAAGCGTTCCAGGCCAAGACAATTCAACTGGAAGCATGTGCTTTATTTTTCGGTTCATGCAGAAAAGGAAAAAAAATTAACAAGGTCAAGCCTATAAATAGACAACACTTACTAACACAATGTAGTCACATTCTAATATTAAAAGAGTTTAGTTCTAAACATATAGAGTTGGTAAACAATTTACAAAAAAAGACTGTGAGGAAATCTCTAGGGTAATAGTTCCCTCAACATCTTTAGCAGCAGAAATCACCCTATAGGAGTGAGGCTCTCTTCAGTGGGCATTCGTTTAGTTCCTTTAGATGAACTATCACAACTACCCAAGCTTTCATTGCAACCAATAAAAAGTTGTGTGGTCCTGACCCAGCACCAAATTAAAAGAATTATAAATGATTCTAATAATGAGCTTAACAAGGGATGGGACTCACCCTGTACCAGAAATCAATTTAAGTAGATTACAGTTTGTATATATAATGATGAAAGAGGGCCAATATATAATGATGAAAGAGAGCTAAGAGATCATAGAACGAATTTTTAATGATTACAACTGATATCATTGAAAGTATGATAATGGCCACTCTAATTATTTAATTAGTGAATATCCTTCATAAACTCTGCTTTTTTCTCACAATGTGGAATTTCAACAGGTTAGTGCATCATGTCTCTAACTGAGGGTTCATTGATCAGCTGATAGAAAATGAACTAATTTTTATTTGAGAACATGACTTACAAAATATTAACTGCTGGCTGTTTTTCTTTTTTCTTTTGATAAACATGTGGTGAAGGGATGGTTGCATCAACCATCTTGGGCTTGGTAACACTGATAGCTTCACATCTAAATGTATCAGAACAAGAAATTGTAATAAAATCTCACAGGAGTTATGTTGTTCTAATGGATGTTTTTAGACGACTAGGGATCCATAACGCAGATTCTGTTGTTATATCTAAATAAACCCTTTTAACAACAGTTCATTTCAATTTGAATATATTTGTGGAGTGATTTAGAGACTGGATAGCAGTGGATTCTAGCTGGATATTTTAATTTAAATTTCAGTCTTCAAGAGTTTGATAAAATATTGGGGAAGTGCTAAAATCCCTTTTAATTCTGTCAGGCAAATAGCTGCAATGGCCACATTTGAAGGTAGCGTGGGAAATGAGTCAGATTATTATCTAATCATTACTAATGGTAAATACAGAGAATATATTCTGGCTTCTAGAACATTTAAGCCTGGATATGATAACTATCCAATTTACTACATATGTATGTCCTCGCAGTTAGTTACTATCTATGTGTGTTACGTTCTTTAACTTAGATGGCAAGGTAAATGTTCACTTTTGTTTAAAAGCTCAAATGTACATTTATTTCATGCCATGAAAAATGTTATTGTATTTTCAAACTTTCCCAATTTTCCTTCAGTGAGAGGGCTGGTATGAAAGAGTAACTGCTAAAATTGGAAACTGTTTTAGTTCTTTCATCACTAGATCTAAGCTGCCAACTTGTTTATCAAAGACGGTAACCACATCATCTTGGTTTCATAATATACATAAAACCCTAGGAACAGCTATAGAAGCCTCCCTATGCTCAGTAAGGAATAATACCAGCAAAACAAGCTACTTGAAGTTTAACTAAATCAAATGTTATGAAAACTGCTTAGATATAAGAAATGAGTTTATATCTAAGAACTGGTAAATGAGGTTGGAAACAATTGGCTCAGGTAACAGGCATTTATTAATCAATCAATAAACTTTATTCGATTTTACAATAAAATCATGCAAGTACATACAAACCATAATAAAAGTTTGAATACAGTTGCAAGAAAAAATTTACTGACTGACAACACCTCTTGGAGTATCTCCTAACATAGCGCTTTGTAAACCACCAAGTGAAACATAGATACATTATAGCAAATTGACTGTGAAGTTAAAAGTTGTAAAAACAAAAAGGCTGACCTAACCTGATCAAAATCATGAATCGATAAAACGGGAGTTAGGGGCATGTCCAAGATAGCGCCCATGTAGGAGCTGAGTTGCAGAGCTCGATCATACCTACTAAGCTATTGTGCCCGGTGGTGGCGGAATAGGGAGGTGGTGAGCAGGGGAGAGTGTTGGCTAACCCCTCTTCATAGCAGAACGTTTGGATCGCCTGATAGCAGAGCCGGGGATGGAGCCGCGAACGAGGCGCCATGATCGCGGCTCTGGAGGCTGGGACGGCCTGAACCTGCGTTCCTCACTTCGGGTGGATTGAAAGGCTGCAAACGGTCCGGACCACCCGCCGCACTGGAGGCGAGGATCGCGGACCCCACATCGGCAGCCAACCACACCCGGACTGGGTAGCATGGGTGAGACAGCAGGAGGAGGCTAATTGCACACCAGCTGAGGGACGCAAGGTCCGGTGGAGGAGGCCGAGGAGAGACGCGGTGGGCCTTTGTGGCGCACCCGAGTGAGCAGACAAGCAGGAGAGTGGAGCCTATAGACAGAGCTCCGATTGCATTGCGAGGACAACGCACACCGGCCTGGCTTTACGGTCCTTGAGGTGGAGTGGCCCAGCCTGCAGCTGAGTGGGGCCTGGATAGCAGAGGCAGACTGTATGGGGGACATTAGGTGTGGAGAGGTCCCACCTCACCGCCTAACGACCAGCGGCAAGAAACCAAGTACCTCATGGTTGCGCTGCCTGATTGTGTGGGTGGCCGTGACAGGAGTGATGGAACCCAGCTACGTGGCTAGAGCACACTAGTGGGAGGACAACAGCGCACGAAGAACTTCATCACCGCACTGCACTACTCTCTGTGCTGCGGACTGGTTGGTTGAGAGGTCATTGCCTGGGGCTTTGGTGACGAGGCTGCTGGGGTCGCGTCCACTCGCAGGGCAGGCAGCGCCGGACAGGTCTGACCGTCTACTCTGACGCTTTGTGCCTAATAAACATTCCTACATCGTACAATATCCCTGAGAGTCATTGGAGACTGCATCAAAGGCCTCTGCTGTGGCTGCTGTGCCGGAATAGCCCACGTTATAACGCATGCTTTTAGAACGCATGCCATTACAACGCGGTCCTTACAACGACCGCGTTGTTACACCGCATACCATTACAACACAAGTCATTACAACGACTTGCTGTAGGGGGGCACTGGATGTTGGAATAGTATAATTACTATTCCAACTCCAGTCTGTGCAACAGTAGGGAAGGTGTTGGATTTAAAATCCAACACCTACTGCCCCCAACAGCAAGTCGTTGTAAAGGCTCGCGTTGTAATGGCATGCAATGTCACAACGCGGTCATTGTAATGACCGCGTTGTAATGGCATGCGTTGTTTCGCATGGGGGTAAAGATGTTTCCCCTGTGCTGGGACTGGACTGGACTATTCTCGCTTAAATGTCCGGTGGACTTGTGAACGGGGCCTGGCTGGCCCTACAGGGGTCTCGGTGAGTGTGGTAGGGGTGACTTGCTGGAATCGGCTGGCACCTAGAGGACTGAGTCTGCGGAGCATTGCTCCTGGGGGGTCCCTACTGCTCTCCTTTTCTTGCCACCATTTGTCACCGATAGTGATACACGGGAAGGGCAGTTTAATACACAGGGACCATGGTGACATCACGAACCAAGAGAGACCCCACCATCAAGGATTTATTTAGCAAATACCCAGCCAAGCGAATGGAGCATGCTAAGGATCCCGGCTCCCCCACCAGGGCGTCTTGGGGGTCTGATGCGGGGGGAAGAGACTCCGGTCCCGTGCGGCTTCATGGAGTCCCTATTTCACACCTGACGCAACATGAGATGGGAGACCTGGGAGAGCGAGTGGACATACTGGAGCAGGGTGGTGATGCCAGAGAGGAGGAGTTGGAGGCCTACCGGAACCAGATACTCGAACTCTGGGACCAGAACACGGATTTCAAATACTGCTTGGAAGATGTGGAGAAGCGGTCCCGTCGGTCTAGCATTCAAATAAAGGGGGTCCCATTGCAAGCAGAAGCCGGCAGGTTGCAAGACTATGTACTTAGGCTCTTTGACCACATTGTCTCAGACCTAGCTGACAAAGAACTTATTCTGGATTGCACACATCAAGCTGGTCGCCCGTCGGGGCCCCCCTGGGACCCCACAAGACATCCTAACATGCCTGCACAGCTATAGCCAGAAGGAATTAATCAGGAATGCAATGTGTGACCAAAATCATGTCACTTTTGAAGGGATCAAATCGGGCTCTATCAGCTCCTCTTGTTCATCACGTTGCAGTGACGCAGAGCCTTGAAACTGTTAACCTCCCTCCTGCGAGAAAAAGGGGTGCGTTAAAGTGGGGGCATCCATTTCGCCTCATCTTCACCTGGGAAGGAGAGACACATGCGGTCCAAACTCTGCACGAAGCAGTGTAGATTTGGGGGTTTGATCAGGAAAAATATGGCCCCTCGTGGTCGCAGAACCCGCCCCCCACCTTCACAGTTTTCCAGCTGTTCACGACGGTCTAAGTCCCGGAATCGCAAGAAGTTGGGTAAATTGTCGGCAGCAGAGAGTCTCAAGGAACGGTCAGCTCTCTTGCAACAACGTACTCACCACGAGACGCCTCCAGAACTAGCAGTTGAGTGAATAAGTCAGACGAAGTTTACCATCTACATGTGACCTCTTTCCTGCTCAGACCTCATCAAATAAATTATGCACCTCCCTTGCCCTAGTACTTGACGCATTGGATCTGAGACGCCTGAACTTAGTGCAGTTTCTCTGCTGGGTGCAGCGGGGCTACCACAGACGCACTAACTTTCTTTCATCTTGAGATGGATTTGGCCAATGGCATGGACCCTATCTCTAAGACACACTGTTACTCACTGTTGGTGTAGTTATTACCCTTGGTTTCCCCACCGATCAGAATCTACGATGCCCACAGATTTCATGATCACATGGCTCATCTTCACACCACTACACTATAATGGTTGCACAGGGATTCCCTAACCCAGGAGGGGGATTCCCATGGCTTGATCCACCCACGATAGGCATTGTAAAGGTGCTTAGTCTTAACGTCAGGGGCCTCAATGCTCGAGCCAAATGACTGGCAGTGTTGTCGCAGCTGAAGTCCTCCCAATGTGATATATGTTTTCTTCAGGAGACACACCTACTCAGCAAGGACTGGGGCCGCATGAAATCAAAATGGTTCCACTGGCAATTCTGGTCTTCAGGCCCCAGGAAGAAAGCGGGGGTAGAGATTCTTTTGGCCACTCATTTTCAGTGGCGGGTATTACAAGTACACTCAGAAATCACAGGTCGCATGCTTTCCAAACTAGTCTCTCTCCATCAACACACCTTCACAGTAGCTTGCTTGTATGCTCCCAATGACCATCAGGAAACTTTTATCTGCCAAGCAATCGGGAATGCCCTTGCCTCTCTTGATGCTAATGTTTTGATCGGTGGAGATTTTAATCTTGTACCTAATGCCCATCTAGACCGCTCACTTCAGTGAGCGGAACTAACAGGGGCATATACTCCACAGGGTCTTAAATGGTTCGCAGAAGCGGGCCTGGTCGATGCATGGTCACTGAATCCTAATACCAGAACGTATTCCTTCGTTTCAGCGCCACACCAATCCTGTGCTAGAATTAATTATTTCCTAGTCTCCACCCCATTCCTACCCATAGTTACCCACGTTGATATAGGAGCGGCAGCCCTATCGAATCATTCTCCAATTACACTTACACCACACTTGCCCATAAGCTGCCCGAGATCACAGCTGTGGCGCCTTAACCCTAAATTGGTGTCCTACGAACCCACAATCAGAGAGATACAAGGGGTTATTCAAGGGTACCTGAAAATAAACGACACCCTATGTACCCTGGTGGCGCTACTATGGGATGTGCTTAAGGCTGTATTGAGAGGGGCCTACATAGCGGCAGCTGTGCAGCTTAACAAAGATAGGAAGAGTAAGTAGCTTCACACTGGAGACCCTGGTTAAGGTGCTGGAGGAGTCCCGCAGACAAGCAGTCTCACATAAGGTAATGTAGTGCTAGAGGCACTCCTATGGTTTGAAACCGCGTGATGACCTTCGACGACCATGATTTTAATTGACTTTTGGTGTTTTACTTTACCCTAGCCTGAATGTACCTCCTGCATATGCCTTTTCCCTAGAAGATTTCTTTTGTATCTCTCGTAGTTTTAAAGTGGGAGGTGGCACAGAGTAGAACAGCCTGCCAAGAACAGAACGTGTGGGATGTGCATTTGAAAGCATGAGAGAGATGTGGAATGTACTTTTTGGTCTCGAAGTGCAGTGTTATGAGCAGTGGTGCTCAAATGTGCATTATGTTGAACATTGGCAGATGAAGTGTGTGATGCCATAGGCAGCTGTGCACAAATGTGCATTGTGTTGTACATTGGGAAGTATTATGAAGTTCTTACTATTGGCTTTGACATGCCCTCATCTCATCTTGAATCCTGACTCTGTCTTGCTAGAGCTTTTTGCGCTCATAGGCAGGCCCCCAGATTACTCAAGTTGTTTAGGTTATTCACATTCAAGGTTGTTTTGTTTTCTGCTGGATGGAGGCTTTCGTAAGCTTCGCTGGGATAATGTGTGGGACGCATGCTTGGTGCCTTTTCAGGGCAGAGATTGTTGTTGCCAGAGAAATGTGTGGAATGTACAGCTCTGTCTCGGAGTCAAAATACAGGGGCCTGGCCAGCTTCTGACTTGACCATGACACAGACCAGTACGATCAGCTCCATTTTTTGTAACAGAAGAAAGGGGGCGAGGTTTCTAGAACCTTCGCCTTAGGTTGAGTAAAAGGTATTAAAGGCGGGGGATCTTGGCAGGCAGATGGGAGTTCACTTGTGGGGCAGACGTGTCGTCACAAGAGAATTTGGGATTTTGGTCCTGATCGCAAGTCCTGCCTGGCTGTCAATGGGCTCCCCCAACTTGAGTTTGCAAGGATGTCGAGTGAACGATCGGTGAGGTGTTTTCTTTGAGTATTGACTTTGTGATGTGTGTGAGTGACTTTGTATGCACATCCAAGTCTCCAGTCATTATAATCATCTGATGTGTTTTCATTGTGATGTGAGGGGGCCTGTGTGCACATTCAAGTCTCAGTTCAGTGGTTGTACTCATCTGATGTATTTAGCGTATATATCTTTCTGATTTCTTGGAGGACGTCCATTACTATCTGCTTGTGTTCATTTCATATTATTATTCATGAATTTAACAGTTGCATTTGCCAAGTGTGTTATTATTGCTTGCATATATATATATATATATATATTATCTACTGGCGGTCGCCAGTAGATAGTTATAGTTACAACCTATTATCCATAGGAAATCCGCGACATTCTATTTGAAATAACTCTCTTGCCGGTTGACGTATCTTCGCAAAATTTTCAAACTTTGTGGGGCGCTCCGGTCCGCTCCTACCCTGAAAGTCTCGGGGGATTCGTCAAGCGGGGGCCGAGAAAAAGGGGGTCCCAAAACGTGTTTTCCCCATGCAATTTTCCATAGGAAACTTTAGACACGGCTACAGCCCGAACTGCTGAACGGAATTACACCAAATTTGGCAAAGAGGTAGTTCTTGGTTCAGAAAGAACCCTTTTTGTTAAATGGTGTAAATCCGTTCAGTAGTTGCTGAGAAAATCAAAAGTTAAAAGATAGATATATCTATGGCCGCGTCGGATTCGCGCACCCTCCCGATCACGAGCTGCATGCTAATTGGCTGTCAACACTCCAAATCAGGAAGTGTTGGCAGCCATTTTATCCCTCGGTAGAACCGAGGGACAGAAACAAGTGCGCAAAGCGCACAAAGGGGGCAGGGTAGAAACACCCTGACCCCTAGGTCTGCTCAGGGGTCCCACAAGGACCCCTGGGCCAAAAATTTTTTTAAAAATCGGCAGGATGCGCTCAGGGTGCGCGAATCCTGCCGGAAAAAAATCGAAGCCGCGGTCTCCCGCGCTTCGATGTTAATTGGCCCCGGGTGGGCCAAGTCCCGGGGGCATGCTGGGGGGTTAATTTTATGTGTGGGGGCCTCTAAGGGCCCCCAAGCCCCGGGGACCACCACCCCCGGGGCTTTATGTATAATGGTGCGGGAGGGCTCTGAGCCCTCCCGCAGCCCCGGGGACCGCCACCTCCCCGGGGCTTCTTTTTTTATGTTGTGATCTACCATTTTTATCTTTATCGAATTGTATTATTATGTTTTATATACCCTGTATTTTATGAATATCTGTTTTTTTATTGCACGCGTTTATGGCTATTATTATTGAATAAAGCAAGCAAATGATTGATTGATTGAAATATGAAAGGCATGTTTTTATGTGCTGCCTTCTGCACTATCAGAGATTTTAAAGTTAAAAAGGTTTCATTAATGGTTGCTTTGGATGAGAGTGGTGTGCAACTCGTGGGATTAGGTTTCACATTTCCTGAGTGTATATATCTATCTGATAACAGCAAAAATAAATATTTGATCAATTAACTCAATTTTCAGGAATGTGAATGATGTTTATTTTGCAGAAAATAAATTATTTGAATGGTATACATGTATGTGAAACTGTTAAAAGACGCAAAAGCTGTTTCACAAGCCACTAACCCATGTTTTTAATACATTCAAGTCACTTCAGAGATGCGATATAGGTATGGTAAAAAGCATGATGCTTTGTGTTTAAAAGATGGGACATGTCTTTTAAGTTCAATAAGTTACTTGTGCACTTGCAGGTCCCTATACCATATGCTGTATACAGTATGTTACCTCTAAAGCAACTGACATAGATGTTCACAAAAGGATAAAGTCTTTACAGAAGCAGATATACATTTAGTCACTTAGTAGAAACTACTTATGTATGCAGGTGAGTCAAAGGCAAGTGCAGAGACACCTTAATAGCTCTCAATTCCCTAACACAGGCACCAAGGTATTTCTTCAGGCACTTCCATAAACATTTAGAGGGCTGTAAAGGTATTAAAACAGACAGTCACATACTGGCACATTTACCTAAATATCTCAAGACATTGCTACAAGTGTACTGCTACACTCACTCAGATATGTAGGCAAGTGCTGACAGAACCTTCTCATCCATGGGGACAGACAGTCCTTCAGACATGAGTGATCTCTAATAGTGCACACCTTGTCTATGCAGTCTCACTGCAAGCTTCAATTGACATGTGATAGGTGTTTCTCAAGTGTCAAACCCACATTTTAGTACACATAACACACCTCTGAGGTGTGCTGTACATAGGCAATAAACCCTGGTGCTTTGTGTTTAAAAGATGAGAGATGTTCTTTTGAGTTCATTAAGTTACTTGTGCACGTGCACACCCCTATTCCAAGTACTACATAGAGTTTGCCAACCCTAAAGGAATTGATATACATGTTCACAAAAGCATAGAGTCTCTCTGCCACCTAGTCAGGCAGCTACAGAAGCACATATAGATTTAGTCATGTAGCAGAAACTTCTTATCTATGTAGGAGACTCAAAGGCACCTGGATATATACCTACATAGCCCTCTATTCCCTAACACAGGCACTGAGGTATTTGTTCAGCCACTTGCATATACATTCATAGAGTCCTAAAGGTAATTAAATAGACAGTCAGATACTGGCACATTTACTTGAACATTTCATGTCACTACTACAAGTGCACTCCTACACTCACTAAGATATGTAGGCAAGTGCTGACAGAACTTTCTCATCTATCCAGAGAAATAGTCCTTCAAACATGGGTGCTATCTAGTAGTGCAGGCCCTCTATGTGCACTTTCACTGCAAGGTTCACTTGGCATGTAATAGGTGTATTTCAAGTGTCAAACCCAGTGACCTACACATTTAGAGAGCCATAGAGGTAGTACAACAGAGAATCACATACTGACACAGTTACTTAAACATCTCATGGCATTGCTACAAGTGTACTCCTACACCCACTCAGATATGTTGAAAGTGTTGCAACAACCTACTTATCCATGCAGAGAAATAGTCCTTGAAACATGGGTGATGTCTACCAATGCAGACCCTGTGTGTGCACTGTGATTTGAAGCTATATAATCTGATAGAAGATAATGAAAAGCTAAATGTGTTTCTTTTTCCCCTTCTCAGGCATTAATTTCAACTTACCTACAAACAGTTACAATGCCATCAAACCATGAGACAAGAAGGAAACAAAAGCATAAATACTATGTCCCCACAACTGCGAAACAAAAGGGACAACATGAGGAAAAAGTGGTGAAAGAGACAAGAGCTGCTGGTAAGAGGACAAAGACATTTCTTAAAATTGTATCTGCAGAACTAGATAGAGTGCAAAATCAAATAAATAAAAAACAAAGTTTAAGACCAGCTAAAAAGGGTGAAAAAGTCAGTAATATGAAGAGAAAAACAATCAGAAAAGCACAGAGTGTAACTAGAAGACTGACCCAGTTTAAGAAAATCAGAGTTAGAATGTTACATACTAGAGTAATTTACAATCTAATCAACCATGAAAAAATATAAAAGAAGAGAAGCTTTAAGACAAAAGGAACGTGCTGAGGGTGTAGTTGATAAAGCATTTGCTTTGAAGAGGACGCTATTTATTTTGATTCTAAACAGAAAGATGACACTGGATAAAATAGTGTTGACTATGACTAAAAGAAACCAAAAGAAAAGACTTGTCAACAGAAGTAACTTTGGCAAAGTTTTTAGCGGTGAATGGAGACATACTTCTAGTACTGAGCCTTTATTTAATAAGAAAGCTACTTCCAAAAGAACACATTAGTGCATGCAGTTGACAAATCAGGACGATGTTATGAGATGAAGGATGATAGTCCTATTCCAAAAAGAGGTGATGGTACCTAGAAATGTAGAGGAAGTGATAGCTGAAGAGGTACAGGAAAGGTGTAGACAGTACCCTGTAGGAAAATATGACTGTAGCAGTATTTGTAGTGTTCGGCAGGAATCTATTGATATATTGAGATCTTTTGTATGAAAGTTTCCAAACAGAAGTCTGAAACAAAAATTGTGGCTTTGCAAGGATTCGATCCATGCAAGATAAGAAAGTATACAAATTTACAGGGGCATTCACTAGCATGTCTATCAAAGAAAGTGTGCCAAAGCAGCTTTTATCATTTGAGAATGTTAGCTGTATACCACTCGCAAATGTGAACATTAGTTAGTAGGCTTTACTATGTCAAAACACCTGCCCTATGTTTAGGAGAAATTAATAGAGCTCTTTTGCATGGCACAGTAGCAGAGGTAGAAAAAGTTTGTGATTATGTTCAGTTTTGTTTCTTTGGTCCTGAAGAGGAGTGTAGGGGAAATGAGGACTTGGTATCTGCATGTGTAGTAGAATAGGATGCAGGTATTACTGTTGATAACTTTCAAGAAGAGATTAGAAAGTTTAACACAGTCTGTTTAGAGAACCAAGACTGTGTTTATATGTGATATCAACACAAAAGTCAAACTCGTTGAGTTACTGTGTCAACAAAAACTGAACAAGACAACACAGATAAATGGTGAGAATTTACAGCTTATTTATTTGTGGAGGAATGCTTTGATTGTTCCACACGACACATTCTAATACAGTCTATACATTTATTCCAAGCTATCATCCGTATGGGGCCAAAGACAGGGAAGTTGCCTCCAACAGAGTTACAGAAAATTCTTGAAGGTAGAGTTGTGTACTTACCATTAGATTTCAAGAAGAATATTGACACTGTATGGGTGCAGAAAGATTTGGAAGAAGCATTTATTATTCTAGTGAATGGTGTCCCTACGAACAGCAAAAAAATAGGGCTAGAGCTAGTAGATGTTCTTAAAGTAAAAAAATCAACTTTATATCTAGTACAAAATAATACAAAACAATATTTATTATAAATATGTAGATGTCCTTCAAAATGTACCACATATAGAGGATGAAACATCAGCTTCAAGAGGTCAGATTGAAAAGGTGGATTGACCCAGATTAGAAGAAATGTGTGAATACTACAGTGTACACCATCTGCATTCTCAAGAGATTATTGATGATGCAATTAATCTCTTTCAAATGAAAGAAGCAAGAGAAGCGCTCTTGAGTGTGTGGGAGAAAAGTTTAGAAGCTCAATGTTTTCCGCATCTCTTCCCTGCAGGAATGGGTGGTAGGTATGATGACCGGCCTGTATAGATATCAGCAGCTGAGTACAGATCAACTGGACTATACTCAGAGGATCCTAGATTTCGACAGTGTATTCCCTATCTATTCACCTCTTATTTGAGAGTGACTTGTCAGGCATATCTTTTGCAGTAAACCATATTCTCAAGACAGGAGTGAATCTCCAAACTATCAGGGGAATTTTTGGACAAAGTTGAAGGAAAAGAGAAGAACCTCGAATACAAGTTGATTAATTTTATTGCGTGCCAATGTGGCGCCAATGAATATTGGTATCGTCATCACAATGAGCTGAAATGCACTGAGAAACCAAGGAGCACCCACTTGTTTTCTGACACTCAGCTGTGCTGAGTATGCACGGGATGACCTTCTTGAATTCCTGCAAGAAGCAAACTCAAAAATAAAAGACATACATCTGAAGACACCAAGAAATCTTTGCTCGCTGGATCTTGCAAACGTTTGCAGATATTTTAACCACAGGTTTCAAGTAATGATGGCTTTCATCTGTAACAAAACAAATCCTGCTTTTGCCCAAGTTACTGATTGTTATTATGGGTAAAAGATGCCCCAAAATTTGGAACAGACACTAATGAGTCTGTCTTGTTTTTCATGCACCATCCCAAAAGACGGTGCAGAGAAGGACTTGGGGCAACAAGTTCTATGGTTCAAACACATAGATGTGGAAAGTACTGTAGTCGAAAATACCGATGCAAAGGGAAATCTTACACAAGATGTCATTTTGGATTCCCACGACCTGTCAACTCAGAAGGAAGTGTCAACAGCTTCTTGTCTGCAGTCAGACATACTCTGACATAGAAAGTACCAAATATACATACAACCTGAGAAGAACAGACGCTATGTAATGACTATAACCCTGTGATTCTGAAAATGAGGAATGCAAATATGGATCTACAATTTGTTGCAGACAACTCCATTGCTGTAGCTCGCTACGTGACTTTATATATGACAAAATCAGAAAAGACAGAGATGAAAGAGATGTGGGAGGAGATTTCTGCAGAAAAGAGTCTTACCAAATAATTGTACAGCTTCAGCTTGAAAATACTTCCCCACAGAGAAATAGGTTCTTATGAATGCTTGGATAGGTTGAGTTCAGCTAGTTTGTTCTCTAAGTCAAGAGTAATTGTGTGGGGAAGCCTAGGCCTTGGAAGTAGTTGAAATAGAGTACTAAAGTCTTTCCCAGAAATGCAGTATCTTGCGGAATTCAATCCAGAAAGTGGAGGTATTCTGAAAACTAAAATGCTGGATACATACTACCCAAGAAGGAGTCCTCATCTTCAAAATATGTGTCTGTATGAAGTACTTCAGCACTATGCATATAGAAGTAATGTAACAGGAAACATAGAAGAAGGAAGATATGGTGGACTTGGATGTGACGGTTGTTTGGTCAGACACAACAAAAGAAACCTAATTAACCACCAAAAGCTTAGTTGCCAGACCCGAGAGAGAAGAGAGCTTTTCTACTTGCCACTTTTGCAGTTGTTCAAGCCATGGCACACAGAATCAGAATTACTTGGACACTATGACTGCTATGAAGACTCTTTCAATGCTGTGAAAGAGACCATTGCGTGGTCAGTCTTTCCAACGTACCTGCAAATGTTGAAAGTTGAGATTGAACAAGAAGAAACCATCCCTGCTGAGATAGCCAAAGAGTGTTCACAAAGCAGCCAATGTTCTGCACAAGCAAGTCAAGATCCTCTTGGATAACCAATTATTCAAAATGAAGCAGCGTTAGCTATGAATACGGTGGAGACTGCAATGCAGCAAGCAAGAGAGGAAACTGGATTTCGAACACTTAGTAGAAAAACTGAGCAATGAGCAGAAAGAAATTTGCAACAAATGTAAAGGTAAAATAGAGCACTTATTTCTTCACAAGTGTGATTGTTCTTCATACAATCCAGTATTACTATAAATCATGGTCATGCTGGTACTGAGAAAAGCTTCCTAATTAAAGTTCTCACTGGTTATCTACAGAAGACTACACGATCACATTTGTCATGTGTAGTAACAGCACCAACAGGATTAATGTCACATAACATTAAAGGTATTTATTACTTTACACCGCCTACTAATGCTGCTGTTGAACATGACAATAAACTGGAATACCAGAAACTATCTGGTGAAGCTTGCCATGAGGTATCAAAAGCATTGCAGAAACTGAAGCTTTTAATCATTGACAAGGTCAGCATGCTATCCAACTTAATGCTTGCTTTCATACAATTAAGAATGCAACAAATTTTAAGAACAAACTATGATGTGCTCTTGGGAGGAAAGCATTTAATTGTATTTGGTGACCTAGTGCAACTCACCCCCATAAAAGGGCATCCTGTTTTCAAAACACTTGTGAATAATGAAACAAGAAATTCTTTGGGGAGTATTGGCAATGTCAACATTTGGTTAAACTTTGAATACAAGGAACTAGTGAAAAATATGCGTCAAGCTTCTAATGTAAATTATGCAGATATACTGAAGGACATTAGGAGTTCTAACAAAGGAGGGAAAACGAGCTTTAAAAAGTCATCTTATCAATAAACTATTTCCATCAATAATACAGCAACTGAACTAATGCACAATTTCATTGTAGAACAGGGGTCTGTAGTTTGTTTAATGCCAACACTTCAAGAGTGCTCTAACTTTAATGAACAATTACTACAATTGGAGAAAGAAGCTATCTTGGAAATTACAGCTATTGATAAAATAGACCCTCAGGGAGTCACACTACTACTCACTGATAAACTCCAAGCAAGATTGGATACTTTGGAAAAGTCTGTCTCAAAAAATACAGGATTAGAAAAGATTTTACGTGTCAGCAAAAATTGTTGAGTAATTTAAATGTAGATGAAGGTGCAATAGGCAAAGTAATTGATTTTTATTAATTTCCCAAACAGAGATGAGGTTGAATACTTGGCTATAAAATGTGATCAGATTGATGGTGTAAAGCAGATTGGCCATTGCGCTGTACATATTTTGCTAATGAAAGACTTGTATGTGTGCCGCCAGCAGTTCCCATTGTCTCTAGAGTATGCTGTAACTGTCCATATAATCACAAGCTTTAAGTGTAGATACAGTTTTTTTAAATATCAGAAGTAGGGCATTTAAAGAAGGAATGTCATATGTAGCATTGTCGAAAGTTAGAACATTGTCTGGTTTGTTTTTGATTGATTTTGATGAAAAGAAAATTAGTGCTGATGCAAGCTGGGTAAGAGAGTACAATCAATTAAGATGTGCATACACTCCTCATTTAAACAAATACCCTGTTTATGAGAACCTTATAATATGTCTAAAAACAGTAAATTATTAAAGAGTGTACAGATGCTGAAGATATGAAAGGACACAAGAATTGTTTATGGTCATCCTTGGAGTTTTAGAAGATGAAAATGTAAATATTGATGATTCATTTGGACTGAGTTACAAATGGAACCATCACCGTGAAGATTGTGATTATTCATCCACCACTAAAATAGATTCTGAGCGTTTTCTCTATTTAACATTACCAGATTCAAAGAATGTGCTTTTGACAAATTGTTGAAGAATGCTAACCAAAATATGACCTGACGAAACTGCAGATCAGATGCTGGCAAATATATTAGTAATGCCACAACGATGTAGAGCAGATGGTTCCAAATTGGAAACTCAAATTACAAATTTCAAAGTTGGACAAACATCAATTTCAGGAAGAATTGTTACTACTTCAGCTATCATCTTCACAAAGGAGTTAATACAACCTCTGGACGCTACACTATCTATTTAAGGAATGAAACTAGATGGACAGAATGTAATGTCATCAACCTAAATTTCAAAGCAAAACTGCCTTTCACATCAATAAACCCTTCCCTTTTCTTTCTTCAACCAAAGTTCTAATGAGGAATTGTGGATATAAAAGTGGTGTATGGTGTTTCTTCTATGTGGTTCATCAGTCTTTTTGACATCATTCAGCCAATCGGGGGTAATGTTTTTATAGTCTTCTTCAAAATTCAATAGTTTTTTTATCTTCCACAAAGGACTTAATACCACATCTAAATACTACACTGTGTAATTAAAGTGAGAAACTGAATGGACAAAATCCAATTGCAGCAGCTTTAAGTTGAAAATAAAAACTGCCTTTGTAACATAAAAATAAGCCCTTTTGTTTCCTCAACCAAATTTCTCTGTACTATTTGTGGAATTAAAACTACACTATGGGATGTTCTCTAAATGGATCAGCATTACTTAAACATCATTCGGCCTACCAGGAGTTATATTTTCACAAGGATCTCTAAAAGGGAATAGTACTTTGTATTTATTTCTAATATTGTACCAGATATAATAATTTTAGAAAGATTTTTCAACTTAGTTTTGTTTATATTACTGAAGTAACTGTAGAATTAACAATGAAAGAATTATAGTAAGTGAAATGCATGGCTTCACTTAATCATAGTGTTGCACTGTGCATGCAGTTTTTTTTTTATAATCCTTTGATTGTTTTTAGCCTGCTGTTCGAAGATGATGCTTTATACACATCACTGTTTATGGAGAAGAAGTACAAAAGCTGAGAACAGCAAAAAATAGAAAATTATATTTTCACAACGTTGTATAAAAACAAATACTAACATATCTCTTTGTTCTTTTTCTATACCAGGTGCTGGTATAGAAAAACTCACAATTTTTCCTACCACAGACATTTTGCTTATACATAACTATTGAAAGTGTTTTTAAATGTAAACTGCTCTTGCGTTAATTTCCTATTTCTTTGTTTTCCCAATTTTCTCACTCACTCATATACACTCTCATGCACTCACTCACCCATATACCACTCATGTTCTCAATCAATCACCCATACACTACTCATGCACTCATTTACTCACCCATATATAGTCATTCACTCACTTACTCATACACATACTCATGAACTCAATCAATCACCCATACACTACTCATGCATTGATTCTCTCACCTATAGACAATTCATGTACTCACTCACTCACTCACCCATACATACATACTCATGAACTCACTCACTCACCCATACACCCCTCATACACTCACCCATATATGCACTCAATCAAGCACCCATACACCCTCATGCACTTATTCACTCACCCATATATCACTCATGCACACACTCTCTCACCCATACCCACTCATGCACTCACTTACTCACCCATACACCACTCATGCACTCAATCACCCACACACTACTCATGCACTCACTCACCCATACACCCATTCATGCACTCACTCACCCATACACCACTCATGCACTCAATCACCCATACACTACTCATGCACTCACTCACCCATACACAAGTGATACACTCCTTTTCAAACCTATATATCCACTCTTTCTTACATATACACTGACATACAGTATATCTTCTTTTTAACCATGAGAAGCAGTTCTGAAAATAACTGGGGTTTTTCTAACTCTGTTTTTATTGTTTAACATTTTGTAGTTTTTCTGCATTTTTCAGAAATAAAATGGCAACAAGGGTACAAAAATTGTAACTTGAATCAGAAAAACTGGAGAAAATTATAAGAAAAATTAAAAGGTGTGTTTGCTGGCAATATCCAAAATAATATCCACACACTGTTCTCTGGCTGTAAGAATGGCATTACACTCCACACAGTACATTCCAACACACCTCAACTGTGGGGAGATTTCTGTCTGCCTCCTCTCCAATTCTCCTGGTACCGTCTCTGCTGTAGGAGGTGCTGCAGCTCTAGAGGTCAATGGATGCCCACCTTCTGTCTCCCTTTGTGCTGTTTTAAGTTGGGATCAGTGGTAAGTTTTTAAATGGTAGAGCATGGATGTTGTACCGCATGAGGACTTTTTTGCTGTGCCCTGTGACAAGGTTTAGTTGCACAAGCTGCACTTGACAAATTTAGCAACAGTTTTGCTTTCACCAGATGGAATGGTGAAAAGTTCCATGCCACACTCTGTCTCTTTGCTGAGGGCTCATCTTCTCCAGAGTTTTCAGCTGCAGCTGGCACCTCCTGCTCCTCAGCTTCATTAGGAAGTTCTTTTGGCTATTCTTCTCTCCCTGATGTCAATTTTTTTTAAAAATAACAACACAATAGAAAATGCACTTCTTCCCTCTAAACAACACCAGATCTCCAAAAGTGTTCCAAATACTAACAGGAACAATCAAGAAGGAGGAAACAGGTAAAAACTTCCTTTGAAGCTTAATGAAAAGTGTCTCGACCAATCACATCTCTTTGTTTCCAGGTCACATGATGTTCGCGATTACAGACGTCATCATGAACATCCGACATTGTCGCAAAAATGAAAATATAATAAAAACTGATTTTTAACAAAATTAATTAGAGAGATACATGTTTTTATGCTATATTAATAAACTACCAATGTCAATCAGTTATTAACATGTGTTTATATATGTATATCATACTTAAAAAATATATATATTTGCGATTAACCGCATAACTGGAAGCTATGTGTCGCAACATCCAACGTTGCCGGCAAAAAATACGTCATCGCAACAAATGCCATCATCATGACGAATGGCGTTGTCACGAATAATAAAAAAATGTAAAGAACATAAATATAGAAAACCACTAAAAATAACTCTACATTAAAAAACACACTCCTATTTTTAAGCCAAACATATTACACTTACAAATTACAATACAAACAAACAATTAAATTCACTTAAAAAACCAAAGGTTAGAGGGTCGTTATAGTTAGGAAATAGCATTTTAAAAAACTTTAGATATTCACTGAAAATAACAAAGTTATAGTTAGGCTCAGATTTCACTCATACAAAACCAGGGAAATTCAGCATGTATAGTTAACTATAACTTATGCCCCTGCAATGCACTCCTTAAGACCTCACATATTACATCACTCATGACATGGTCAGTGACATCACTGATGACATCTCAAATGACATCACTGATTACATCATCCCCAGAACCACTCATGACAAGGTCAGTGGCATCACAATGACATCACTGATATCACTGACATCACAGCTGTGCACAGTAGGGGGTTAGCCACAATGCCTGGCCTGCGGCCAGGCCCTGTGGCCAACTCCCCAAAGGCAGCCAACCCATGAGCCCCCTCCTCAGGCTGCTTTTTGCCCTAGAGCCCTAGCCCCAGGGGCCTGCACATTTTTATTGGGGGAGGGGGCTTGGGTCCCTTCCCTGGGCCACGTTTGGCCCTGGGACCCCATCCCTCAGGGCCCAGCACCATATTTAATGGGTGGGGCCAGGTGGTACACCCTTCCTGGGCTGATTTTGGGCCATGGGGATCCTATCCCCCAGGACCCAGCACATTTTGTGGGGGGGCACATGCATAAGTGGCTGTGTGGGTCTGTGAGTGGGTGTATGAGTTGTTTTGTGGGCCCATAAGTGGGTGTTTTGAGTCCCTGTATGGGTGTGTGAGTGGTTGTCTGGGTGTGTGAGTTTGTGTGTGGGGATGAGTGCGTGCATCGCTGTATGGGTCTGTGAGTGGGTGTGTGAATGGTTTTTCAGGTCTTTGAGGGATGTGTGAGTGACAGTATGGATGTGTGTGGGTGCATGGGTGGTTAGGTGGGTTATTAGTGTGTGTGTGAGTGGGTCTATGAGTGGGTGTGTGAGTGGTTTTGTTGGTCTGTGAGTAGGTGTGAGTGGCTGTATGGGTGTGAGTGGTTGTGTAAGCATTTGTATGGGTGTGTAAGTGAGTGTGTGAGTGGGTATTTGAGTGGCTATGTGGGTCTATGAGTGGGTGTGTGAATGGTTCCGTTGGTCTGTGAGTAGGTGTGCGAGTGGCTGTATGGGTGTGTGAGTAGTTGTGTGGATGTGTGTGTGGGTATGTGAGTGGTTGTATGGGTGTATAAGTGGGTGGGTGAGTGGGTATGTGAGTGGGTGTGTGAGTGTCCATGTGGGTCTATGAGTGGGTGTGCGAGTGTTTTGTTGGTCTGTGAGTAGGTGTGTGAGTGTATGTATGGGTGTGTGAGCGGTTATATGGGAGTTTTTATGGATGTGCAAGTGGGCATGTAAGTGTGTAAGTGGGTGTGTGAGTGCATGTGTTAGTGGCTGTGTGGTTCTGTCAGTGGGTGTGTGAGTGGTATTGTGGGTCTTTGAGTGGCTGTGTGAGTGGCTGTATGGGGATGTAAGTGGGTTTGTGATTGCCTGTTGGGGTCTGTGAGTGGATGTGTGAGTGATAATCTGGGACTGTAAGTGGGTATGAGCCTGCCTGACGAGGGGTGTTACCCCTTAACCGGTCCCAGGATGCTTGTTTCCGGTTCAGGGAAGACCTGGCTTGGCAGTTCAGGCTGGACTGTTCCCATGAGGTCAAGAATGATTTGCATATAGCTTGGTGTGAACTGCGGTGGCGAAGTGAGCTAAAGAATGATGATGGATTCAACCCAGATCTGTGACTGGGGGTGAGTGTCTGAAAAGTTTCAGTACTCCATCCATCATCTCCTTGTATTTGGTCAGGGATGAGTGAGTGGCAGCATGGATGTGTGTGTGGGTGGTTGTGTGGGTGTATAAGTGGGTGTGTGAGTGGGTCTATGAGTGGGTGTGTGAGTGGTTTTGTTGGTCTGTGGGTAGGTGTGAGTGGCTGCATGGTTGTGAGTGTTTGTATAGGTGTGTAAGTGAGTGTGTGACTCGGTGTGTGAATGCCTATGTGGGTCTATGAGTAGGTGTGTGAGTGGTTCTGTTGGTCTGTGAGTAGGTGTGTGAGTGGCTGTATGGGTGTGTGAGTGGTAGTGTGGATGTGTGCGTGGGTGTGTGAGTGGTTGTATGGGTGTATAAATGCGTAGGTGAGTGGGTATGTGAGTGGGTGTGTGAGTGCCTTTGTGGGTCTATGAGTGGGTGTGTGAGTGTTTTTGTTGCTCTGTGAGTAGGTGTGTGAGTGGCTGTATGGGTATGTGAGTGGTTGTATGGGAGTTTGTATGGATATACAAGTGGGCATGTAAGTGTGTGAGTGGGTATGTGAGTGCATGTGTTAGTGGCTGTGTGGTTCTGTCAGTGGGTATATGAGTGGTATTGTGGGTCTTTGAGTGGTTGTGTGAGTGGCTGTATGGGTATGTGAGTGGTTGTGTGGGTATGTGAGTGGGTGTGTGATTGCCTGTTTGGGTCTGTGAGTAGATGTGTGAGTGATTATCTAGATCTGTAAGTGGGTGTGTGAGTGGCTATATGGGTGTGTGAATGGGTATATGAGTGGTCTTCTGGGTCTCTGAATGGGTGTGTGACTTGCTGTAAGGGTGTCTGAATGGGTGTGCTGTTGTACGGTTCGTACTAATTCAGTAAGACTGTGTGTTTAGGAAACATCAGCATCAAAACTATGGGGACTATGTCCATGCATACCATCAGAATATGTTGACCCCATTCCTGGCTAGCTTACAGTGCACCATCTGGACCCATTAACCCTAATGCAACCTCAAAACATGACAACTCTAATTCCCCCAAGGAAATCATGGAAACAGATCTACCCTTTCATTGTTAATTCAGGAATTCCCAAAGGGAGACACATGAAGTAGCAAACTGGCATTTATAAATGTATTGAAGCAATTGGATTCTTGTGTAAAATATGGGTGCTGCAATAATTAGTAGAACGAAACAAAGCATTGTAACCAGCATTACAAGAGTGGTGAAAAGGATGAATAATTCAACCATGATGATTGCTGAATTGATTATATGAATACATATAATTGTACTCCTACCTATCACTATGTATCCTAGGGAGAATAGGGTGAATGTGGTTTTGCCAGATACCTTGAAGTGGTCTAACTCCTCATTTACCTATGTGTGTCTTTCATCTGGAAGCCAGTCTGATGTAGAACAGACTGCCATCCCTCTCAGAATAGTGAAAAAATTCAGATGGGATAGAACTCAGGCACAGGGTGACCACAACAATGCATGAAATGCTCCTCTGCCGAACAAAGGGTTGGGTCAGTTTATATAATGAAAACTGGACCAATTTGCACTGTGCCTGAGTTCAGAACCAGTTGTCATTGTTGATTCTACCAACTCAGAGCTGTCTCCGAACAGACAACAATATGCAAGAGCAGTTTGCGCAGTGTAGTTGGTCCTTGGACAAATGTTGATGGTATGATAATGTGTCTATGAAGAAATTTGTTTCTAAGCAAAACACTTTCTGAGTGAACTATTGCATGCAAGCATGCAAACAAAATGTCAACATGTAAAAATGGGAGCGTTTGTGCTTGGGCCCTATTAACCTCACGAAAGTGTATGTGGTTGTATGAATGTATAAGTGTGTGAGTATGTGCTGTGTGTGAGTGGGTGTATAATTGTCTGTATGGATCTGTGAGTGGGTATATCACTAGCTGTATCAGTGTGTCTGAGTGGGTGTGTGAGTGCCTGTGTGGGTCTGTGAGTGGATATATGAGTGGTTCTCTGGGTATGTGAGTGGGTGTGTGAGAGGCAGTATAAGTGTGTACATGTGTGTGCGAGCCGTTTTATGGGTCTCAGTGGGTATGTGAGGGCTGTATGGGTTTGTGAGTGGTTGTGTGGGTCTGTAAGTGGGCATATAGATGGTTGTGTGAGTGTGTGAGGGAGTGTGTGAGTTGGTCTGTGAGTGGGTGTATGGGGTTTTTAATTGAGTTCTGGATCTGCAGATCTGCTATGGATTCATATGGGGGGCTGCGCTGAGCACCACAGTAAATCCGCAGATACTCGTGTGCCATAATTAAAACATTTCTGGACTATTCCTTGCCTATCAGAGGTCCCTCACAGACCCCTCAATCAGTCCCACTACCGCTATCCTGACCCCTTATATCCTATTTATACTTTATTTCCCTGTGAATGTATCCTGATCCAAAAAATGGCAGCTGCATCTTTTCTCTCAGGTTGCAGCCAGCCAATCATGGCATTGCTGTTGGCGCATGGATCTATAGCAGTGGATCTGCGGTGGATCCGTGTCTCTAGATATACATAAATCTTTTTCCTATATTAACTCCAAAACTACTGAACAGATTTACAGTAAATTACAAAAAGCACTCTTTCTGGAACAAGATCTAGCTTTCTGTCAAACTTGGCGTAATTCCATTCAGTAGTTCGGGCTGTAGTCATGTCTAAAATCCTTATGGGAAATTGCATGGGGAAAACGCCTTTTGGGACCCCCACTTTTTCTAGGCCCCCGCTTGATTAATCACCCTGAAACTCTCCAGAGAGCAGCTGAAGTGACAGGAACACTAGTTTTGAAATTTCATGAAGATTTGTCAAACAGAGCCAAAGTTATTATCAAAACAAAAAATGTTTTTCCTATGGAAACTACGTCCTAACTATAACAAACTAACTATAACTACCTACTAGCAATATATATTTATATATAAGCAAAACATAAAATAAACAAATTCAGAAATATATATATATATATATATCATCATCATCATCAAACTTTATTCGGTCGTTACGACCATTAAAGTACATAGGCATACAAAACAGTATGTTCAGTAATACAAGAATTGTCATGTTACGTATTTTAAGCCAAAATGGGTGACAATGATTAGCAACAGCTTACTTGATCAAACCAGAATAAAAGAACAAAAAGCAGGTTGGTAAAAGTATTCTCACAAGGTAAAATCCAAGTCAATACATACAAACGTCCATGCCTGTAGTTTAAAAATCAAAAAATACATGTAATTTTTTTTTTAAAGTGTAAAAGTACAAAACTCCTTTATCTTTGTAATAAGTTTATCAAGTAAAATCTCTGATCTAAAGCAACAATTCATATTATGTACTACTTTACTAGAGCCAAGAGACAAAGGAGTGGGACCTCCTTTGTCTCCTACATATATATACATGTCTTTAAATACCCATTGCATGAATCCCCAAAGGAGGCGCCGGGACACAGACCCAAGTTTCTAGTGCAAAATATTTTATTTTCCGCACATCTGCCATGACGCATTTCGGCCCAGAAGACCTTGATCATATATATATATATATATATATATATATATATATATATATATATATATATATATATATATATATATATATATATATATATATATATATATATATATTCACTGAAAAAACCATAAGTTTTAGGGACAGTTATAGTTAGTTGGACATTTCACTCGTACAAAACCCGTGAAATTCCCCCGTTATAGTTAGTTCAGCTAACTATAACTCGCGCCCCATAATGCACTGCTGATGACGTCACATATTACATCACTCATGACATGGTCAGTGACATCACTGATGACATCTCAAATGACATCACTGATGACATCATCCAGTGACTGTGTGTTTCTGTAAAGTTTAAATATTTTTAATATATATAGGAAAAGACGTATTGAAGAATGAGTGGGTGTGTAAGTGTCTGTATGGATGATTTAGTAGGTGCGTGACTGACTCTATAAGTGAGTGATTTAACGTATCTTACTGAATGCATGGGTTAGTGACTAAACTGGGTGAATGTCTGTATCCGTCTGTCTGTTGCTGTGTAAGTGGCTGCATGGGTTTGTGAATAGCTACATGAGTGTCTATATGAGTTATTGATTGGTTGTCTGAGTATCTGTATGGGTGCCTGAGTGTTTGTGTGGGTGGGGTGTGTGCGACTCTGTGCATAGATGTGTGAGTGGGTGATTCACTGGGTGGATGGTTTCAAGAGTGCATCTGTGATAGACTGTATGGGTGGGTAAGTGTGTGTAAGAGTGTGTTAGTGAGTGAATGTATGTCCCAGTGGTACATGTGTGAGTAACTACATATGTGAAAGCCAGTATATATGTGTGTTGGAGTATATAAATAGCTATAAGCGAGTGAGTGATTGTGATAGTGGCTGTATGGATGAGTGTGTGCTTGTATCAGTGATTGTATAAGAGCGTAACAATGTGCTAGTATTTGTATGATTAAGTGAGCTGGTGTGTGTATAACTGTATAGGTGAGTAAATGGCAGTGTGTTTAATTATTTGCATGACTGACTAGGTGTGTGAGTACCTCTATGGATGAGTGGCGGTGTTTGAGTGTCTATATAGGAGTAAGAGTGCATATGATAGTCCTGTACTGAGTGACCATAAGTATGAGTGACTGTACGGGTGAGTGAGTGGATGTGTGTGTGTAGACCTAAGAATCAGTGAGTGGGTATGTAGTTATTGGTGTTGGAGTGTCTATAGTTTTGCGAATGGCAGTCTGTAATTTAGATTGGGTGTATCAAAGGTTATATTAGGGTGTGAGGAGCTGCATCAGATTATCACGTGGATGATGTCATCAGTGATGTCATTTGAGATGTCATCAGTGATGTCATCAGTGATGTCACTGACCATGTCATGAGTGATGTAATATGTGACGTCATCAGCAGTGCACTGCGGGGCGCGAGTTATAGTTAGCTGAACTAACTATAACGGGGGAATTTCACGGGTTTTGTACGAGTGAAATGTCCAACTAACTATAACTGTCCCTAAAACCTATGGTTTTTTCAGTGAATATATATATATATATATGTGATCAAGGCCTCACGAAGGCTGAAACGCGTCATGGCGGACACAATGGGTGTTCAATAAATCTTTTTGTACTTACTTTGGGTCTGCCTTCGTTCTTGGACTGAGGAATTGCAGTTGCGAAGGCGTCGCATATATATATATCTGTATACATTTGAATGTTGTTCATTTGACATCTGGGAAAGCCTTTCTGTTAGAGAGCATTGCATAAATAAAACCCCAAGCCCTATTCTGAAAACAGTATTTGATGTGCTTCATTTTATAAAGTGAAATCCCTTTCCAGGGAGTGTTATGTAATGTTCATTGCTTCGTCGTGTTTGAGCCACCGTGTGGGAGAGTGGAATTTTACATTATCTGGGAGTACAAAACAAGACAGGTATGGAGACAACTCACTATAGCCAGGAAGCAGCTCAAAGCCCTGGATATGGGTGCAGCAGAGTATACACTACTCCACACGAAGCAGAAATATTATGCTGGGGGCAATAAAGTTGGGTGACTACTGGCTCACCGCGTATGTGCGCAGACCCACCACCAAAGGATACCTGTCATTATAGACCCCTCTAAACGCACAGAGCGACATGATGAGAGGATCACAGCTGAATTCCGCCGCTTTTATACTGCATTGTATACCGCCAAATCACTACTCCCTGCAGATAGCTCCTCATACTTAGCGCTGACACCTCTAACTAAACTTTCTGAGAGAGAAGTCTCTCTCTTGGATGAAGACATCACAGTATAAGAGGTACTCAGGGCCATAGGGAGGATTAGCCGGATAAGGCACTTGGTCAGGACGGGTTTACAGCCGCATTTTATTAAAAAAATTACCTTGCAGCTGACACCGGTACTAATTCCTTTAGCTCCCAGGGATCCCTCATGAATACTATGAAATAGGCCATTCTCACAGTCTTGCCCAAGCCTGGGAAGGATCCTCAATATTGTGCCTCATACCGTCCCATATCTTTATTAAACATTGATGCAAAGATTTTTACCAGTATTTTAGCTACTAAACTGGGACAGTATATGCCTGGACTGATAGATCCAGATCAGTCCGGTTTTATACCGGGGCACAGTTACGGGGATAACAGCAAGCACTTGCTCCATCTTACCAACAAAACTGCATGCCTGCGTAAACTCACTCTACTTATATCGATCGATGCTGAGAAAGCGTTCGATCAAGTAAAGTTCTCAAAGCGAAAGGCTTGGGACCCCGCTATCGCCAATGGATATGAGCTAGTTATTCAGATCCTGTAGCCTCTCTTCGAGTCAATGGATTGCTCTCCCATACATTCTCTATTTCTAGGGGAATACGACAGGGTGCGCTCTGTCACCATTCCTGTTAGCTTTATATATGGAGCAGATGGCAGAGCAAATTCGGTGACACCCCCTTATCGAGGGAGTCTCAACGGTTGGTCAAATCCATAAGATTGCATTTAATGCAGATGACGTGCTCTTAGCAATAACCAAGTGCCGCCAGCGACTGCCTCCGCAGCTGGAAGAGCTCGAGCCAATTGGTAAGGCATCTGGATTCAAGATGAACAAAAGTATATTTCAGGCCCTTAACTTCACTATTCCTAGCGCTGAACAATTACCCCTGGCGACGATTTTCCCATTCCCCCGGGCAACACAGGGAATTTCTTACCTGGGCATTCAGCTACTTTCCACCCCCGAGAACACTGTGCCCTATAACTATGCATCCCTGCTGGACACAGCTCGATCCTTGGCCCAATCCTGACACGGGAGGCCTATTTCTTGGCTTGGGCGAATCGCCTCTATTGAGATGTCTTTACTTCCCAGTATCTTGTATCTTATGCAAACGCTGCCTCTCCAACCCCCCCCCACAAGTCTTGCAAAAGTTGCAGCAACTCATTGAGACATTTATTTGGGGTAGGTAAGAGCCCTAGGTTGGCCAGAAAGCGCACATATTAGCCAATGACTGGTGGAGGGCTGGGTATCCCACATTTGATACAATACTACTAGGCGGCACAGTTGCGGTTCTTAGTGGAATAGCAACTCTCAACCACGGAGAAACACTCGTGTTTTTTGGATCAGGTGGTGCAGGGTATCTATATCTGGAAGATTTCATGGGTCCCGAGAAACATCGTCCACCAGAGGTGTATATTTCCCCAGTAGTTAGGGCTACGGTTGAGGCATGGGACAAGCTTAGTATCCCTCGGCAACTCTCTACCACCATTTCACCGCTTACCCAAATTAAAGGGAATGCGGATTTCCCCCCAGCGTTCCACGGTACATCATTCTCTCGTTGGAAAGATGCCAACTGCAAAAGAATAGGTGACCTCTTCAATGTCCATGGCCTGTTGGAATTTCCCCAGATACAAAAGGAATTTAGGTTGCTCGATTCAGAGCGATGGCACTACATACAAATCCAACACTGGGTGGCCAGCCCATCGATAGGCGCACATGTGAGTAGACCACTCACTCCCTTTGAATGCTGGCCCCTATTTCGGCGAGATGACCACTGTATTCTATCCGACATCTTTGCCTTCCTGAACACAATCCTTAGTCCTCCAGCTGTGCTAGTTCGGGCACCAGTTCTCCGACAAGGAATGATCTGATATCCTACAGCGGGCTCGTATCTTCGCATGCAGTGCTTCTGGTAGAGAGACACTTCTCATGGTCACTCATTATTGGTATTATACACCTGCACGCATGCATAAGTGAAAGAGAGGGAGGGATGATCGCTGTTGGCATCACAGCAGCCATTCAGGCACACTCTCTCACCTATTGTGGCACTGCCCCAAGTTACACTGTTACTGGACTGACGTCCTTGCAGACATAGATCAGATGTTCAATATGGAGTTGCCCTGTTTCCCTAGCTATATCCTTTTGGGCCTCCCCAATGTACTAACGTACCCATTACGCTCCCCAAGGGGGAGGGCCATAACTTTAGCACTTTGTGCAGCAAAACAAGTCCTGTTATCAAAATGGGGCACAGACACTATACCCACACACACCGACTGGCTACACAAACTCTGGGATTTACTCAGTATGGAGAAGCTGATAACCATCATAGACCACACCATCCCTAAATTTGAAAAGACATGGGACCCCTGTCTGAAATTCTTGTCCACCACTTTCTGGGAACTTACTTGCCCTACATATCTACGGGTCCTTCGCCTTGCTGTAGATGCAACGACCACAGCATAACTTCTTCACTGGGTGGGTGGTAGTGTGAGATGGACTATTGGACATTGCTTTGTGAATGCATCACACCCTTTCTCTGTACTTTCCTCTATTCACCACATGTCTCCCCCCTCTATCCTTGTTTGAATTTCCTTCCTTTTCCCTTCTCTCTTCATATCGCTGACTTCTTCATTTCTTTTCTTCGCCGGCCTCTGGATGTGGGTGAGTGATTATGTTACTTACTTCAAAAATCAATAAAAATCGATTTAATCCCAAAAAAGGGGTTTTAAAAATGTGTGACGCAACTGTGCAAATATGGGGCATATCATCACAATGTGCAAAGTGTCACATTTAAAAGAATAATTACAGAGACCAAATGGAGGATCCGTAAACTTGTACCATTTTACCTCTGGGTACAACTGGTGAAAGAGAACCAGCATAAAAAAAGTTAAAAGGCGATTCTGGTGATTTGGCATGTTATAAAGCAGATATGGCTCTATCCCTGGAACCGTCTTGGCCATGATGATTTTATGAAATACTGGTTTGGCCAGTGATAAAGCTTCTCTCTCGACTGCCATTCTTACATTAAAATACTCCTTTAACTAGGCCTCATCTTCTCTGGTGATATTCGATGGATTAGAAGATAATTCAAAACTACCTAAATGTATAAAATTATCTCTGATATATGCCAGCCAGGGTATGTTTTAAACTTTATCTAAGTTCGTACAATCCAGTATAATTAATCTATTCAGGCTGAAAACATGTTTTAGCCAGATGCTACACCAGAGCAAAAGGGGGCACCATTATATATAATCTGTGATATAACTAAGACAAAGTTCTTCATGTAAAATGTCTGTGGTGATATAGTGCCCCAAACCCAAGAGCCCTCTGAGATATTTTTTCTCTACTATTCCAAGGTAATCTATGTTTGCATAGCCCAATATTTCACTACCAAAGGTGGAAATTGGTAGGCATTTGGATTTGTAAACATCCAACATGATTTTCGGAGGTTTGTGACCCAAACAGGAGGAAAATTCATTAGCCCCAGCACATGCTCTCATAAGAGACCCCTTATTCTTTTTAATTAGCAATTGCCAACAAAGTTTTGAATCTATTAGGATACCTAGATATGAGAAATTATCCATCTTACTTAGAATGTGGCCCTGGACTAAAAAAGTAGCACTTTTCGTATTCTTAGGTCCCAAGACCATGATGTGTGATTTATTCAAATTTGTGCGCAAGTCCAAACTACCCATAAAATAAACAAAAAGATCTAAAAGCTGTTATAAAGATCTACCCATACGAGCAATTAAACAGCATCATCCGCATATATAAGTGCCGGGAGCAATCTTCCACCTGTTCTTGGAACATCTACGCCCTTTGCTCCAAGTGCCTTCTTGAGACGATTTACATACATAATAAAAAGAAAGGGGGCCAGGATGCAGCCCTGCCTGACCCCCTTACTGAGTAGAAAATGCTTGGTGCATTCGCCATTACTACCATAACGGACTGAAGCCGTTGATGGAGATCCCTGATAAAACTAACCAGACACTCATCCACCCCCATGGACCCCAGCTCAGCCCAAAGTTTTCCCCGGTTGACCAAATCAAAGGCTGAGCTGAGATCCATGAAGAATAGATGAAGAGAACCTTTACCTGTACATATTCATTAATTATAAGATGGAGATTAAGGTTCTGCTTTACAGTGCCCCTCCATGCACGAAAACCCATACTGAATATCAGACAAGATATGGTGTTCCTCAGATTCTCAGTCAATCTATTCAGAATATCCCTGCCTATAATGTTAGCTTCTATACCTATTAAACTAATCTATAACAGGAAGGGTCACTATTCCCCTTTTTATAAACAGGTACAATAACAGAATGTCGCCAAGACTCAGGGAGGGCACAGCCAATAGCAGCATTAAAATACAGAGGGGCTTATTTACAAGGCCCTTGCGCCACTTTTGCGTCATTTTTAACATGGGAAAAGTGACGCAAAAGCGGCGCAAGGGGCTTGTAAATCTGCCCCAGAGTGAGCAAAGGGCCCCATAAGTCCACACAGGCTTTGAACAGATCATCTGGAATCCCGTTCGCCCCAGGAGCCTTTCCCCTAGGTAGAAATGTATTTAAAGTAATAAACTCCAATATTCTTGTAAACGTTTATTCAGGTTCAAAACCTGACAGCTTCACAAACACCTCAGCTCTTCGCCAACTCCGACAGTTACAAAGCCAACATTCCAATGGCTGTTAGAATTTTGGAAATACCAAGTTACAGGTTGGGAAGGGGACAAGGCACGAGACGAATGAAGAGAGCAACATAACAAGAGATGGCATAACATAACTACAACACTTCTCCCTCCTATAAAAAACAAAAAAATAGAATCATCGACACTAAAGCAGAAAATGGAGAAGAGAAAAACATTCAGTACTAGATTGCAACACTACAGTATTATATAAAACAGTAGTCATTGCGCCAATTAGGGACATTGCGAAGTCTAACATTCCTGTGAATGCAACTCTGTGGCACATTATCATTAGAACAGCCAGCAGGGGTTTCTCCTTCCAATTGTGGGGGACATAGCGACACTCTGTCCATACTCCATGTTCTCCCATCCTCTAGTATTACCACATTTTTCTTAACAGAAATAATTTTCATGGGTTTGGAGAATTTGGAATCCCTCTTCTGACGCGGGACAGGAAGCTTAATCAAAACTACATCGCCCACCTTCCAGTCCACTTCCATTGCACCATGTTTTGCATTATATCTTTTCCTCTACTCGTCTTGATGCACCCTCACCCTTTTATTCATTTCCTCTCTGTCTATCCATTTGGGTTCACTACTCCCAAGCCAATTAGGTGACATTTTAGTCCCCGGTAGCCTGCCTTTAAGTGCTAGAAAAGGGGACACTTGGGTAATCGCATTAGGTGTAGTATGATACAACCAAAGCATATTTTGGAGGACCTTGTCCACGGGTTGCTCAGACATGCACGCCAGTTGCAAACACTCTTTGATCATTCGATTGACATGTTCCACTAAGCCCTGGTACAATATAACGCAGTCTTAAGATGTTGTATAGCCAACTTTTCCAGAAAATCGCACATTTCCTCCAAGATGAACTGAACCCCATTGTCTGTTATAATGGTGCTTGGCACCCCTTCTGTCATAAATGCATCTGTAAGAATGTTGTCTTGATATTTCCCACTACCCTGGTCATGATCCAATGAGAATTGTAATCCACAAGAACCAGCATAAATTTTCCTTCCCACATGGAAAATTTCAACGGACCAATAATGTCAAGACCAAGTTTGTTCCAAAGTTTAGTAGGTACCTTTACAGGTGACAACGGAGCATCCCTAGTACATTTCGCTTTATCACTCATAGCACATATGAGGTAATCCTTAACTTTAGCTTCCACGATCATGTCCATCCTGGGGAACCAGTAAGTGGCTCTAACCTTTGATTTGGTAAGACTCCTCCGCAAATGGCCTTTGTGAGCTAGCTCTGCTATCCTGTTCCATAAATCTATGGGGGGTACTAGTCTATCCCCTCTCATAACCTGGTTCTTAACAATGTTTAATTCATGGCGTACCGCCCAGAAATCCTTGACCTCATCCTTGACCTCATCATCCAGATTACCAGGTTTAACAGGCAAACCGCGGACAATTTTCTCCTTCACTTGTCCAAGAGACTGATCTTTATCCATGCACTCATCCCATTCTTCTCTCGAGATACCAGGGACCTCCACTAATCTCACCAGATCCGCAACATTTTTGTCAATACCATCCTCCCCTTCGCATGGCAACCTAGAAAGGCAATCAGCAACCAGATTTCTATTCCCTGGCACATACTCAACATTGAAGTTATATCCTTCCATATCAATGAGCCACTTAGCCATGCAAGGACTGGTAATCTCTCTCCCTTTGGTTGAAAAGATGTACACCAGGGGTTTGTGGTCTGTACGAAGTATAAAAGGCAAGTAAAACCTAAAGTTGCCAATGGCCCAACAACATGCTAAAGCTTCCCCTCGACAGTGGAATAGTTACGCTCCGCATCCCTTAGATTTCTTGAAGTGAACACAACAATTTCTTCATTTCCATTCCACTATTTGAGACAATGATGCACCTAAGCCATTACCACTTGCATCAGTTGTCAAGATAGTCTTCCTGCTAGTGTCACAGTTTCCTAGAAATGGTGCCTCAATATTAGCCTTCTTGGTGACCTTGAAGGCACTTTGGCATTCCGAATCCCATCGAAACGGAACTCCTTTTTTAAATAAAGCTCTCAAGGGTATAGTTAAGTCAGCAACATCTTTTTACATGTTTAGACATGTATTCCACCAATCCAAGGAAAGATTTAAGTTCCTCTTTGTTTAATGGGGGAGGTGCTTCCCTCACAGCCTTAACAAGGTCAAATTTAGGTTTCACCCCTTGTTTCAAAATAGTATGGCCTAGATAGTCAACAGACTCCACGCCAAATAAACACTTATCTTTCCTGATAGTTAATCCTGCCCTCTTGAGCGCTGACAATACTTCACCTAAAGTCGAGTTGTGTTGTTGTTCTGAACTCCCGTTAATCAGAATGTCATCTTGGAAGCACAGAACATCTTTTATCCCTTCTAAGACCTTTTGTATTACTCTTTGAAAAACTGCCGCTGCTGACGCAAGGCCGAATGGCATTTGGCAAAACCTATAGGCCCCAAAAGGTGTAATAAAGGATGTCAAATATCTAGATTCAGAATGCAGCTCTATTTGATGATATGCGGAGGAAAGGTCAATAACATTAAAACTTTCAGCATCACCAATCATACTAATCATCTCATTTATCCGGGGAAGGGGAAACCTGTCCACCCAAATGTTGGCGTTAAGGTCTCTCAAGTCCACAGAGAGCTGTAAGCCTCTCCCCCCTGACTTCTGGGTGACGACAATTGGAGCCAACCATAACGAGCTCTCAATTGGTTCAATAATGCTCTGTGACACCAATTTGTTTAATTCCTCTTTAAGAGGTTCATGCATTAAATGCGGTATAGGCCTAACTTTGTGGACCACTGGAACAGTGTTGGTTTTCACCTTGATCTTATGCTGAAAATTCCTTAAATCACAAACTTTTTCAGAAAAAACTTCAGGGAATTCCGGACAAACCTCTGCACATCTATTTCTCTTCCCAACAGTCAAAACTGGTTCGGAATTGTTAGGATCTAGCCTGATTCCCAAATCTTTCTGGTGAGCCCAGCCCAATAAGTTATACCCCTTCTTTGTTAATTAAACATTTCCTACAGTAGTGTGCTCCTTAAATGAAATATGCATGGTTAACATCACCACTTAGGGTATAGGAGCCCAACTGTACCCCCCTGGTTCAGTATACGCTTGTTGAATTACATCGTTTTTTCCCTGAAACATTTCTTCAAAACTATCATAGTTAATTATTGTATAAGGTGAGCAGGAATCTGCATAAACCTTCATTGTTACTTCGTCCAATGTAATATCCCATGTAGGGTAGTTACACTTCTTTCTTGTTTCACCCCCACCACCTTGACTCACGATTTGAAATACATACTTGCTCTCTCCATCCCCCGCATCACTAATTGAATGTACATTCTTTTTATCTACAGTGATATTTTTGCACAGCCTTGCAAAATGTCCTTTCTTGTTGCATTTCCTACATACCACAGTACTTGCAGGACAACCAAGGCTATTAGCTAAGTGGTTGTTGTTACCACAATGATAACACTGCAATATCTCCCTTCTTTCATCTCCTGTTTTCTTGATAAGTTGCTCCTTGCATTTATTTTCTTCTCCAAATTCACTTGTGGGTGCGTCAGAAGAACTAGAACGGTTCGTTACTACGTGTACCATGTCAGAAATGTTGCCTTGTTTCATTTCCATTATGCATTCTGCTGTGTGTTCAACACTCTTAGCAAGATCCACTGCGACCTTTAAATCGGTATTGCCAGTTAGAAGCTTTTCCAGAATTTTAGGATTATTAGTACATCTGACTAATTGGTCTCTGATGAGAGAATCACTCAATAATCCAAATTCGCATAAGGTGGACATTCCTCTTAACGCTGCTATATAACTAACTCATTTATTTATTTGTTATAAGTTATAAAAAAAGTCACAATATTTTACAATTAATACAAAATAAGTGTGTTTGCTTTAAGATACATCGCCTTTGTAAATGATCCAGGACATTTTTTATGATTAATATAGATTAATAAGCCATATTTAAAATTCAAATCCTTTTTTAAAATTATCAGTTTTCTAAAGTGCACTAATTGATATTGCAAGAATACAGGATAATATATTGGTCTTCTTTGCAGCATATTATTGTAACAATTCCTTCGATTCTTAACCATTAGTAATCTTCTCGAATATTGTAAAGTGGCATGTGCATCAGTATAAAATTAATTACTAGTTTTGTTTATAAAAGTATCCGCAGCTCCAAGTATCAAACTCCCACAGTTGTGTCAATGTCATATCAATGTCTTTTGCTCACAATCTAGGCCAAGTTCCTTATACTGTTGTAAGCTGCTTGGAATTCTGTTTGATTGCTTAATCATCATCAACTCTCTTTATTTCGGTTAAAAATCATAAAAGACACAGCCATACAAGTCGTGTTTAATGCATGTTGAATAGAGAGACAGCATACAAAAGGATATTAAAAACAAGTTACAATTAAAAGATGGCTAGGATTGACATAATAAAAACAGTGTACGAAGCAGAGCAAATAAAGCAATTATCAAATATTTCATAATAAAAATGCCTCCAGCAAATATTGACAAGCACTAAAAACCCATGGTTAACATGCAAAGCCTTCAGAAAATTTTGTGTAAGAGAGCCCCTATAAATGGAATAACTCTTTGTTGGCTCTCGGGGCTGAGTAATAGCAGCATACAAAGCGAAATATATACAACAATTAACAACTAATTCATGCTAAAAAAGCCTCCTACAGTTTATAACAAGCAATAAAGCCCATGATTAAAGTGCAAATGCATTCAAACGATTTCATGTATTACAGACACCAAGTTTGCAAACCAGCCCTGGGACAATGTAAATGAAAGCAATAAGTGGCATCTTATGGAAATAATGCAACACTTTCTTAGCTCTCAGGGCTGGATAAAGGGGTTTGCAGTGCCCTCCTTCTGGTCGCCCACATCTGTCCTAGAAATTTTGCCATTGCACATGCGAATAAGGGTCTAGCATCTGTCTTCAGTATGCGTAAGGCTACTTTGATGTTTCGAGTCCCAAGATGTCTACACACTGGTGCTAGCCATTTATTCCTCGGTTTCTTGTAGGCAATACAAGCAAAAAGAACATGGCCTAACGATTCATGTGGGCAGGGACAACAAGGGCAACCCTTGGGTTGGGATCTGTGGCTCAGCCAGGAGTTTGTAAAAGCATTAATTGGTAAGCAACTTGCCTAAACTGGGTATAAAGTTTCCTATCAGTTGGAACCTTGATGACATCAAAGTAGCTCTCCAAAGTACGGTTGGTTTTCACTTCTCCAAAAGCTTCTGCCAGACTACCCTGTTTGATTTTGGAGAAAGTATTCTGCTCAACCCAAGCCCAATACAATAATTTAACCTGATATCTGGTGTAGGCTGGTGGGGAGCCATTGACATGCTTTGGCAAGCCAATGCTAGACCGAAGACTATTTACATGTTTGATCCAGCCAATCTTGTTGGTGTTGTCCAGAGCGCTAACCTCACTGTAGGCAGCAGCGTAAGGTGCCAGATCGGGAGTAGAGACCATTCTGTGTCAAAACAACAGTGGGCGTAGCCTTGCAAGGTCATTGATAGGCTTAATGCCCAAGTCAAGTTTAAGTGGGAAAAGAGGGGTACTTTGTGGAAGAAATACCAAGTTTCTAAGAAACGTGTTCCCCGCTGCTAACAGATTGCTTACGTTTGCCATACCCCACAATTCAGCCCTGTATAGGGCACTGCTCACAGCGTTGTAACAATATAGTTTAAGAGCAGGTGCTACTGGCTTGGTATATGAAGAACAATGCTCCTGCCTGAGTGCCCCGGTCACCTGGGAAAATTTGAGAAAGGCCTTCTTGAGATGGAACTTCCAAGCCAAACCCTCCGATAATTTAATTCCCAGGTAGTCGAAGGAACTAGCTCTCTCAAGCGGAGCACTGTCCAAGAACAAATTTCCCTTAAAGGACCTGTGGGGGTTGAGCAGCATTAGCTTGGTTTTAGAAGTGTTAATTACCAAACCCCTCTCATCACAAAAAACCTTGAATTGGTTCAAAAGTTTTTGCAGACCCATGGGAGTTTTAGAAACAAGAAGGGTGTCGTCGGCAAATAGTAAGGTAGGGATTTTAAAATTCGCCAACGAGGGGGCATCTGCTGAACTAGAAGATAGCTGCTTGGCTACTTGATTAATATACAAAGAAAAAAGGGTTGGGGCTAAGACATAGCCCTGGCGGAGCCCCCGCTGTATCTTAAAAGGCTCAGTAGTTTGACCCTGATCGCCCCATCTTACGCGGACAAAATGATCTTCGCGCAGCCTAATTAAAAGTTCCAGAATCCCCAGGGGCATTCCCAAGTACCTCAGTACTCACCACAATGAGTCCCTGGGGACCAGGTCGAAGGCTGTTTTTAGGTCTATAAAAGCAAGGTATAAACTGCCCTTGCCCAGCAAAACCACCTTCCAGTATAGCATGACAAGACGAAAAGCTTGGTCGATGGTGCCTGTCTTCCATCGAAAACCCGCTTGAAGCGGAGAAAGGATGCGACTCTCATCCATCCAGTCTTGGATCTTAACAAGGAGAGAACGGCAGAAGACCTTTTGGACACAATCGATCAAGCTCATCGGGCAGTAGTTAGCAGGCATTGACCTATCGCCTTTCTTGAAAATGGGGATAACTTCGGCCCCTTTCCACGATTCTGGAATCGTTACCCCACCAGCAATATTGTTATACAATATCGTAAGGTAAGTAGCCTAGTTGTTTCTATCTAAGCGAATAAGATCGCCAGGGATGCCGTCTGGTCCCGGGGCTTTTGCTGGTGGAATTGCCTCCATGGAGGTCAAGATTTCCTCTCTGGTGAACGAGAGGCTACATACTGGCTGGCCTAAGTCGAAGACTATGGGAACTCTGGCTTGTGTACAGAAGGTAGTATACAGTGCACTGAAGTGCTTGTGCCACACCTTAGCAGGAATGTTATTGGCCAAAGGGGGGGCTCTTTCAAAATTACCCTTGGCCTAAAGTGAACAAAACATCCTGCAGTCTGGGTGCAAGGTGGCCGGGCTAAGTTCTTCCCACCTCCTTTGCTTTATCATGAAATTGCAAAAACTTCAAATGTTTGCAATTTAGCTGGGGGTCTGTGGAGTCAAGGCTTCTCATGATAGCTGTTCTGCATGTACGAATCCTCCTCTCGTTAAATAGGCGCTTTAAAAGTATATGGCGTACATTATTTAGTATGGGACAAATGCAGACCAAATGCAAGAAATCCTCTTTAAGGGCACCACATAACCTGCACATTTTTGGGCCTTTGTATCTCCATGGCAGTTTATCTGCTAAGGATGGCAGGTCTCCTAAGCGTTTAGCCAATAGTTTTTTCTTGAGAAAAGCCGGATAGGTTAGATGTAAATATGCTGCAGGTTGCAATGTGACATATGTTTGAATTGTTATCCAGGCATGGGATCGCCGCAAGAATATATTTTTATCTTCGACTAGCGAATGAATTTTTACTGCTTTATTCATCGCATGACAAAAAGTGGAATGCGTCAGATTTAGGTCCCATAAATCACCCGTATTAGATATTTGTAATGATGATAGCAAATATTTGTTGTAGCTTGAGTTCTCATCGTTAAACAGAGATCCCCATAAAGCACTGATTAAAGGGCTGGACTGATTATTTCGTATTTTATGCAAGGATTTGATGAAATGGTATCTTCTTGCTATATTTTGCTGAGTCAATCCAAATTCCAAATGGATTTGAGCAGGAGAAGCATTACAAGGGAGCCCAAAAACCTGTTTGTATGTTTTGATTTGTAGTCTATCCAACATTTTAGAATCCTTACCATGCATCACCATACTTGTGTGGGTTAGCGACGGAAGCAATTTTGCTTTAATAACAGCAAGCAGTGGTTGATAGGAAGGACCGTCAAGTTTTTTTGCAAGTACACAGAATATGTGTATTAGAGTATTATTTTTTCTAACCATGTACTGCTGGTGTATCTGAAAATTAATTTTTTTTATCAAAATTGAAGCCCAAGTATTAATAAGTGCTGACTTCTTCTATGGCTGCATTACCCAGCTTGATTTTTAATGAGGCATTGGGCTTGTTTCCTATAGACATGATTTTAGTCTTAGCGATATTAATTTCTAATTTGTTAAGTTTTGTATATGCCGCAGTTTCTTTAATTAATCTTTGTAGTCCACTTCTGTGTGACTCAGCAGCACGATATTATCGGCGTATGACAGATGGGATATCATTAATGGGCCTAGTCTTGGAGCATGCGAGTTTACTTGGTCCAGGTGGATAGATAAATCAGCAGTAAAGAGGTTAAACAAATGTGGTGCTAACACGCACCTTTGCTTAAGGCCCTTTGCAGTTGGTATTTTCCTTGATATTCTCGTACCATCTCCCACCTTAATTTGCATCCATGTGTCTGTATATAGCATTTCAATTACTTTTAAGATATTTTCTTGAATGCCCCAACGTCTTAGTTTTGCCCATAGGAGTGGTCAATCCACCCGATCGAAAGCTGCTTTCAGATCGATAAAGCAGAGTTGTAGTTTTTTCTTTAGACGTTTACTTTTTTCCGCAATTATTGCAACTGTTGTCATGTTAATTGAGGTACCGTACCCTTTCTGAAATCCTGTTTGTTGGGGTGGAATCAAATTCTTGGCATTTGACAACTCTATTAAATCTTCCAATATTAGTGATGCATAATATTTTGCTTCTGACTCAATAAGCTATTAGTCTATAATTTGCTGGCTTTGTTCTATCACCCCCTTAAAAATTGGGTTTATTATTGATCCCCTCCAACTATCTGGGACCATGCCTGTGTTTTCCACCTCTTTAAATAATGCCATTATCGGGTTAGCCCAGTATTTTGGATCCCATTTATATATTGCCTGTGGAATGCCGTTTGGACCTGGGGCACTGTCACTTCTGCCAGCTTTGATCACGTTTTCAACTCTTAAAAGCATACAAGATGTATTATGAGAAGCAATTACCTACTCAAAACGAGGCAATATTTCGATACTGGTTGTTATCTGTGTCTCAGTGGCTTTGTTGGTTTTATTCAATTGTAGTTGCTCTTCGTTGGAGAAGAATTTTGTCAGAAAAACTATCCAATCTTGTTCCGTAACATTTGATGATACTGTTGCATTATTTACCTTGTTTAGGCCATTTATTGTTTTCCAAAAAGCTTTAATATTTGATTGTTTGCAATTATGGAGCAGCTTTGTCCAGAACTCTTCTGTCCTTTTTTTTCTCCTGCCAGACATGTTTCTTAAATTCCTTCTTCAATTGTTTTAGTTTTTCCCATGTGGCTGCTTGAGTACCCAGTTTTTTTTACCTTCCTCATTTCTCTTCTCAATTCTTTTTTTAATTCTTTAGTTTTCTGAGATGATGGATTAATGTAACTTTTAGTCCTTCTCAATGTTAAATTTGGTTTTTGGTTTGTCAATTCTATCACAAATTTAGTCCAGGCGTTTAATGCCATAGGGGAAAACGCTATACTAGCCTCCATTATCGTTTTAGCTTTATCTGCGAGTTTTGAAAGTAGATGGGATGACCAATTCAATCGTTTTTGGGTAATTTCTTCACTTACCTCGTCGATTGATGGTGCAAGCTGATATCTGTCTGGATTTATATTTATAGCTATTTGCTGGATTGAATGGTCGCTGTCTGTAGTACACTTAATTTTGAACATGCTTAGTTGCTGTATTAATGGTAAGGAAAGAATAGTGTAGTCGATTATAGACCCAGACGTCGGTCCATAATATGTTAAATTTGGAGGATTATCGTCCTGTGTTCTCCCATTGATTACTCTCAAACCGAAATATTCTAAGGTGGTGACCAGTTCTTTGCCCCATTTGTTAGCTTTCCTCCAAGGATGGGTCGCTTGATGATTTACCGAACAAATTTCATTTTCTGCTAACTGGTCATCATCATCTGGTGTGTGAATGAGATGGGTATTAAAGTTGCCTGTAATCAATATTTCCCAATTAGGGGTGTTGTATCTTACTTCGGCTATTTCATGTATTAATTTTTTGAATGTTACCGATTTATCTTGGGCATTTGGATGAGCATAGATGTTGAAGAAGATTATTGAAGTTATCCAATGATCACTGCCAAAATTAAGTTTAATTATCTGTATGTTTGTGGGGGTCACCAACAACTGTTCTGATTCTACCTTAAGGTTGTTTGATATATAGACTGATAATCCGCCTTTCGGTTTTCCAAAGCGACTCGTTTTTTCAGCATCCACCTGGTGTAATCTAAAACCTGGCAGTTTAAATGGAGCTAACAGCCAGGTCTCTTGCAGCGCTATGATATCATATGCAGCCCAAGTTTCTGTTAGGGAACTATCAGTGAGTTTAGTTGTTGCACCTGCAATATTCCAAGAATATATATTTAGCTTAGCAGCTTGCAGGGCACATGTTGTTTCGATAATTGGTCATTGGATATTTGAGTTTTTTTATGCTAGCGCTGACCAGAGCCTGTGATTTTGTCTTCTTTCCGTTGGTGTAGCTATATCTGTGCCCGTTGGTCCTCGGGCGCTCTGCAAAATCGAGTATACAGGAGTATGAGCGCTATGCCTGTAATCTCGATGAATCAGTGGTGCTGGGTAGCGCTGTGGAGTAGGTTTCATAATTAATATGCCCCATGATTCGAATTGCTCTTTGGCACTAAGAATTAGATTAGCTATTTTCTCCGACTTCCATGATGTTACAGTTATCTCAGACTGATCGTTATGTGTGTTCGGCAAAAACTTCACCGATAGTAAATCTGTCGTTTTGATAAAACGTAATGGTCGTACCTCAGCTAGCAGCCTCAAAATGTTTCCTCTATTTAAAATATCTTGCTTGCCTCTTGAATTCTATTGAGGTATTACTGTGATTTGCCACCGGTCACTGCTATCCTTTGCTGTAGAAGATGAAATGTGTTCAGACAAAATTTCATTTGGATAGTCCTGCGTTTCCCTTTTATGTTTTGTTTGACCTACATAATTTGCACTATCATTTCTTATGTCTTTGTCGTCAGAGGGGGTCGGAATGTTATATGGGGTTATATGGCCCTAAGACACATTGTCGACATTGCTAAGTTAGCATGAGTTTTGCTTGCCCTATGCTGCTGCTTTTGCGCACACCTCTGCTAAGCGTTTGTTTTCGCGACACTTTGCCTCTGCCCTGTACATGATAACAGATTGTTTTTCACGTTCTCAGCCTTCCCTTCAATTCTGTCTGAACATAATGTGCAAGGTCGGTCAACAATGTCTCTTGTTATTCTGTTCTGGTCAGTCCCTATTATCTAGACAAAACATGTAACCAACAGCTGCAATGCGGAAGAATCGTGCTTTGATATAACGTTGTTGCATGTTTTTGACACACTTGAAGAAAGCTGTTCCATGGAGCTGAGCGCTGCTGTTCCTATGATGTAAACCCTTGGGTTTAGGCTTTCAGTTAGGGGTCTGCTAATAACGCCTAGAGATCTTCTGTTATATAAAATAACTTCTTACTGCCTTGGGGAGGGTGATTAGGCCCAGTTATTTAGCCTTTTTCACAGTCTTTATAAAATGACGACTCCTTTTATATTCTATGGTATTGTAACAATGCTAATGATTCTTGCTTTATGCATTTTGCTGCTAGTTGTGGTTCGCATACTGTATCATGGATCACTATAGTCAAATTAAACATTTTGAACTTATTTAGTGACTCTGATTATTTTTATTGCGGACAAGTACGTGAGAGCGAAAGAGTGTCTTGTTCCCGCGACTCTGAGGTGAGTCGGGAGTGCTCGTGTTCTGGGTTGTCTAAACATTTGTAGCTTCTTGATATTTGTAGGAGATTGAATGAGACACTATTGCTAGTCGGTTGGGATTTTGGGTACTAAGGTGATAGGAGGTACACCCCTATTTACTGAGGTCCTATTTTCTTGTGCATAGTTCTGTGTATGAGCAGAATCCCCGCAACATGGCGCCGCCAACGCTTGGTCTGGTTCTTATCTGCGAGACGCTTGAGTAGTGCTTGTGCTGGTCCACAATCCCCTCACTTCTGTTTCCGGAGACAGCTGTGACGGAGTAACCTCCTATATTGACATTTTTATAGTTTTATTCAAGCTTGAAGTTTTAAAATGTATTTCTTTTCTTATAACCCGAGTTTGCGCTGCCTCAATTTAAGTTGTTCTACTTTCTATTCTATAATGGCTGCAGTTGATATTCCGGCTCGTAGCAGAGCCGCGCTGAGGGCGCACTTGACTCATTATGCGGCTCCTGATGCTGGGGCGCACTTATTTTTGTGGTGGAAGCCGATCCGACTCACCAGTTTAAGTTTTTTACTCTTGGGTCATATTTCCGGCGGTGGATGGCACTGATGATTTGTTTCACACGTATGCTGCCACCGCCGTTCCTCAGCAGTATCAGCCTTATAGAGCGCTTGAGATTCTGCTTATAGCTTGGCAACACCGTATTTGGTTTAATGGTGCCCTTCCTCACCCATTAACGGTGGTCCGTTTAGGCCCTTTATCTATAGATGGGGCCACATGGCCCGTTTTGTCTGGGTTTACCCCACACCCATGTGCTTTTACAACTGCAACTCTGGCAGAGCTCCGCGTCTTACATACATCGTTGGTACGCGTCTATAGAGCTGTGATACAGTACGTAACACGCACCGTCCAGGTGGGACCATCTGGCGCTGCGGTGCAACCTGCGGGACCTGGTGGCGTAACCATCAGTCCCGTTATTGTTAATTCTGTCATGGGCAAGCGCCCACAGAATAAGGATGAATTTCCTTATTGGCTTGCCGAGAAATTTGGACAGATAGAAGCTGTCTTTCCTAATACCACTCCTGTGGATAAGCACAGGATCTTAACTATTAGTTTACCCAAAGACTTAATTCCCGAATTGGCTGATTGTAACACCTGGGGCAGGGTGTTTGCAGCGGTTTATTCTATGTGTTTCGGCACCCCCTCCATGACCGTACTCCCCTCTGTGATTAAGCGTGTTCAAGATGAACACGGTGCAGAAGCGGCTGTTGAGCTGGGGATGAGACTGGTGGGAGTGTTCGACGTGGTTGCTGATATGATCCTTGCGAATGTCAAGGGCGATGCCGTTAGTTTTCAAGTAGCAAACCGCTTAGAGGCAGTCGCGGAGCCCGACAGGCCACGTGAATTACCAAAGATTATTGCAAAGGCTTACAAAACCATAGGCCGCAATAGTCTGGGAAATAAGCCTACAACTCAAACACAAACGCAGTCTCAGGTACAACAGAAAGCCCAGCCTGACAAGGATGGGCGCCCTTTCTTTCCAAAAAAGAATTGGCAAAGAAATAAGAAACAGGGTTCCCAACAACAGAAGCAGGGTTCGCGTGCTAGTTCACCGACCCCTGATGCTTCTGAGCGTACTTATGATTTGCGCAATCGCGCTAAAATTAAGTCTCCTTAAAGATTTCAGGTTCCTGATCAGCGTTTTCCTCGTTCTTTGCAGGAAACATCAGGCTCACAAGCCGGTGGAGGGGATCGCCAGGATCAGGGTAGGAGTTAACCTGCGTCACATCTTCGTGAACAGCCTCGACAGTTTGAAGTCAAGGACAAGCAGGGTGATTCCGCACGAACCCGTCCTCCTTTTCAAAAGAAAAAGGTTGCCGCTTTAACAGCAAGATATGCCACAGACGGTGAGGACGCGACTCCTGGATCGGACTTGGGCAGTGACTCTGCTTGACCGCGCGGCGAAAGTTACCATAGTCAGGGAGGCTCTACGTCCCCGTCTGGATGTAACAGCAACTGACACATTTGTTACAATTGAGACTGCCGATACCCGGTTTGCCCCCCCGGATGGACTATGCGAAGTCCTTTTCCAAATTGAAGGTGATATACTGCGTCCCATTAAGGTTGTGTTCTGGGAGAGTCTAACCGCTACAAATGACATTTTATTGGTGGAGAAAGATTGGCCGCCAACCTTTGTATTAGCCGCTTCTCGGGGGAAAGATGTGATACTTCCGAGTTTTTCACGTTGTGTCCCTGAGGAACAAGCGCAGGCTTTCGCGGAGGAATGGGCTTTGGCCTTAGCCCCAGCGGTGTATCGCAATCAGGTGGGTTGGGACGTTGATTCGCCGGCTCATGAAATACCATTGCGCTCTATGCCACAGCCTCAACCTCAATATCCCACCAAACGTGAAGCGAAGGCTTCGGTTTGTGACATTCTAAGACAATTGGAGGGTCATTGAGTCATGTGTATCACCTATGAATAATCCTCTCTTTACTGTCCCTAAACCTGATGGTACTTTTAGAATTGTTTTGGATTATAGAAATTGGAACAGCCATTGCCGCACCTTTGCGGTACAAAACACACACAGCTCAGCGCTGGTGAATAATATTGTTCGCAAAAAATACAAAATGACACTTGACATTGCCAATGGTTTCTACAGTCACAATCTCGACCGTGCGAGTCCTGACAGCATTCAGTGCCGTCGGAAATCAGAAAAAATTCACAAGATTGCCAATGGGCTACAAGAATAGCCCCGGGGCATTTGCGGCACGCAATGTGTCTTTGTTGCATGACATTGACCCCGAGGCCTTGTCGTATGTTGATGACATCTATTTGACTGACGACGACCTCGCGCCGCATCTTGACCGAGTCGACCACATAATATTGTCATTTGCCGACTACGGTTACAAATTTAATTTTGCAAAGTCACACATTGCCCATCTGGCAGTGCTCTTTTTGGACTATGAGTTCAATAATGAGGGAAAGGGTCTAGCTCCTCATTTCCTAGAGAAGTGTGCACATTTGCAACCACCTTCTTCTTTGAAAAAGTTACAATCCCTGCTGGGTTTTTTAAACTTCGGGAGGACTTACATTCCCGATTATGCCCGGCGTATCAAGCCGCTTTATGTGTTGATACAACCTAAGTTTTCTTCTGCCAGCTGGCTTCCGGAACATACTTCCTTCCTGCATTCTTGTCAGGCGGATCTACTTGTGACTAACTTCTTAATGACTCGTAATAACACCACAAACCTGGTAATACGTATCGTTTCTGGGGCAGTGGTTTTCACGTACTTAACATTCAATGAAGGAGACAAAATACCTATTGCATACAAATCACACTTGTTCACTGCGGCTGAAATGCGTTTTTCCTCTGTAGAAAAAATCTTGACGGCAGTGCAGATGGCGATTCTAAAGGAACGCTCACTGGCGCAGGGCAAACGCATTCTTATGGTCACTCCCTTCCCTGCTTTGGAAGCGTTGACTAAAGCTAGTGTGCCCAGCTCTAAGGCATTACACCCACGTTGGATTCAGTGGGCTACTTCTTTGACGTCTTTGGATGTCACATTTGTCTTTGATCCTTCTCTTCAGACTCAGGAGTTTTTGCAGTATGAATTTGTTCATCCTCCTCCTTTGTCCCTTCTTCCTCTGTCTGCATACAAATGCATCATTTATACCAATGGCTCGGCGCAACCGGCCACGGGTTCCAAACATGCTTATTCAGCGGCTTGTGCTATTGTGGCTGGCTCCATTGAAAATGAAGAGTTTAAGTCATCCATTGTGCACACACAGGCACTAGGAGACTGCACGGTGCAATTGGCCGAGCTGCGTGCTCTTGTTCTAGCTCTAGAGTTTGCTGATCCTCTAGTGAATACTCTTACTGCAATTGGCCGAGCTGCATGCTCTTGTTCTAGCTCTAGAGTTTGCTGATCCTCTAGTGAATACTCTTATTGTGTGCGATTCTTACTATTGTGTCCAGTCGTTCAATGACAACTTATTCTTTTGGTCTCAAAATGATTACCGTGATTCTAAGGGCAGCGCAATTAAGCATAAAACGCTTTGGGTTAGAGTCGCAGATCTTAAACAACGTCTGCCTCTCACACATGTTATTCACACTCTTGGCCACCAGCGTATCGGAACACACGCTCTTGGTAATTCTCTGGCTAATGAAGCGGCCAAGTCTGCAGTAGCCACGTGTTCCGTAGCAGCAGTTACACGATCTATGACTAAGGTTGATAATGAAATTCTGGCAGCTGTTGCTGCAACTAGGGAGGGAGGTAATTATCCTGCGGGTTTCCCTTCTAAATACTCTTATCATGTAACTCCTGAACAGGTTCCTTATGCTACCGTTCCTTCGGTTGGGGATCGGCTGATTCCCAACTCTGACCGCAGACAAGCTTTGATCAAGGCCGCACACGAAGGCATTGCTTCGGCACATGCTGGTGTGTCGGCAACAGTCACTATTCTTCAGCAATGTTACTGGTGGCGTGGTTTATATAAACAGACTCGTGACTATGTTCTTTGCTGTGATGTTTGTCAACAAATCAAGCCTTCAACAGTCCCACGCCCGTGACAAACACAGCTATTTATTTCTATTAGACCTTTTGGCTGTGTCTATCTTGATCACTGCGGTCCACTTTCTTCTGATACTGCATACAGGTATATCTTAGTTGCGGTTGATTCATGCACCAGATTCCTCTGGGTATGGCCACAACGTAGTGCTGACGCTCAAAATGTCATCAGGGATTTGCGTGTCTTTATCGGGATGTTTGCCTGTGGTACCTTCCATTCTGACCAAGGTCCAGCGTTTGCCTCCAAGGCTTACAAGGATGCAATGAAGTCGTTGGGGGTACAGGTGCAGTTTTCGTCTCCATACAGGCCTGAGGGCAATTCAGTTGTGGAGCGAATGAACCGTGACTTAAAGCAATCTTTGACAGCTAGAGTCTTAGGTACTGGCAGGGACTGGCTGTCCCATTTGTATGGGGTCCAACGTGCATTAAATAATCTCCCTAGAAGATCTCTGGGTGGGCGGACCCCTTACGAAATGCTCTTTGGCTTTCACATGTTTGTTCCTGACCTTGATGGTCTGGACATTGTGGCGGCTGCCTCTAAGTTTGACGTAGATAATCATTCTGCTATGTTACAGGATCTACAAAAGTCCTGTGATACCCTGGCGACTGAGCATTTACCATCTTCGCCTGCTGATGCACAACTGATTCCTGTTACCGGTTGGCTTCCTAAAGTTGGAGATCTAGTGCGGGAGAAGATTGAAAACAAAAAAGAATTTGGTCCCTCTTATCGTGCTCCGGTTTCTGTACTTGGACTGAAGGGTACTCGTACTGTCATTCTACCACCATTGCCAGGTCGCAAAGACAACAGATACATCTCAGTGGACAATGTCAAGTTACACGGTGTGGCCGATTCTGAATAGTGTGACACCTGCAGTTTCGTGCAACGCAATATCCTTAGCACCATTTACTTTGTCATCATCTGCTGCCTCACGGATGTCTGCTCATTTGATGGACACTGTAATTGATCTTCAGCCTATGCGACAATCATCTTCTGCGATGGAACTTGTGTGTCCTTTTCCGGCTCCTGATTCTGTGTGTGAGATATCATCTAGCCCACGTGTACGAATGGAGGATTCAACGCTTTCACCTTTGCTTCTAAGTCCAGTGAGTGCCTGTGAAGGAGAACCGGCACACCTTGCTTGTGCCTCGTCCTCCTCTTCATCCAGTTTGCCTGATGCACCTAAGTCTAAGTTGCGTATCTTTTACTCCTGGTTCAAAAAGACATACTTCGTTCCCCCATGGGCCTACATTTGGTTGGTGCTTATCTTGATATTCCTCTTCATGTCAATTGGATTTGTGACAGTGTTCTTTTTACTCATAAATGGCCATTATCTCCCTGAACGCTCTGCAGTGAAAATGGTCGATGGAACTTTGGCTCCTCACACATCGTCCTATATCATGAAACGTGACAAAACTTTTGTGAATATTTTAGCTCTTCCTGTTCATGATGGCATCGTTTGGGACAAAGTAGCTTATGAAATCCATGGCCCGACAGAGGTCCTTAGAGTTCCGTACGTATTTCGCGTCTCATTAGGAGATGTGGTGACACGGGACATACATTCGGATGATTGGGATGTGCAGGCAGTTCATGCATTGTTTTCAGATTTAAAATATTATGCTGCCTTTGATGCTGAGGATTTGTATTTAAATTCTGCCAATTATGGTGATCTCTTTTGCTATCAACATTATGGGCATCATTTTTTACACAAATCAAACACCATGAGACCTGTTTTAAATTTTACCCAATGGGAACATTGTCCAACTCCCACACAGGGGAGTTCTAAATCGCTTAGGGATAAGTTCACCTATTTTTCTAACTATGATTTGACCAATCCTGAATCCTATTATTTCAGGCTTCAAAAATCCCCGACATCGAAGTACCTGTTATCACACACTAAACTAATTTATGCCAACTCGTTTAGAACGCAGTTGGCCACACTCGGTTATGACCATTGGAAACAGACTATAGATTTAAAATTCATCTGGGGCACAAAGCCATGGCAGGTTCAGGGCACTGAGGCATTACATGGTGCCTGCCTGATCCCGACTCAATTGCTGTTTTTGAATGAAACCGTTTACCAAACGTCCTGTTATGGCCTTGCAACTGTCAAAAATCTAAATACCCCCTCCATTCCAACATTAGCTGAATATAATAATTGGCGGTTACATAATAACTACACCATGGAGGCTTTACAGGATCTACTTCGGAATGCCTCCTTTAATGTCTCTGAAATCGATCCATTGGGATGGTTGTTGTGGCAATCTAATGCTAATGCATGCCAGTTGCATTTCTATATTGTTACGCCTGGTTTCTTTCAGACTAAGCCTGACCCTCGTTATACACCTCGTCATTCTGTGACTACATACTCGGTAGGTAAATTGTGCCAGCAGTGGCTGGAACACTCTAACCTTGCATCTGTTAAACAGCACCTTTCCATCCTATCGAATGATATTGATTTGGCTGATTTTCTTCTAGGTCCACGTAATCCAAGGGCCAAGAGATTTCTTTATGCCTCTTATAATGAAATTTGGAAACTTTCACAGATGGAAGCTGCCTTCCGTCTGCGTCAAATTGACCAGGCAAACTTGGAAAAAGTTCTTGCTGTAGTAGACAACAGTATTAATACGCTTTCTTCACGCATTTATACCTTAGACAATATTGTTTCTTCTGTAATAGATATTGTGCAAAGTGATGTTTCTGTGTTATATCATGGTCAGAATCAGTTACGGTCGGTCATGCAATTTGCTTGGACGTTGCAGATGCTAAAAATGGGTAAAGTGCCTTTGGATTATTTGAATGCCACTGCTTTATTCTTGCCTTTTAACCTGACTGATAAACAGAAGTTTATGTCTATGAAAGATGCTGTATATACGCTGTTACATATTGAACAATTGGAGCCTTTGTCGTTCTCTGTAGCGGAAACGGACTCTGCTGTATGGTTAATTCATGGCGTTATCACTGTGCCCTTTTCACTTTTTCAGTTTAAATCATGTATGCAACACTTTCCTGTTGGCCGCTTTGAACCGCTTGCCACTGCTTTTCTGCATGAATTATGGGTCCTGCCCTTTGCTTATCGGTGTTTGAGGGAGGATAAAGAAGTTTTCCTCACAGGGAAGGAGTGTGATTCAGGACTGGGTCACTCTTGTGTGCAAACACGTTAAGTTGCACTGCGAGTGTAACGTGTCAGCGCCCAATCTAGCTTGCTTTTTGAAAGGGACCCCAGTACCTTCCATCACGCCTGTCTTTACATTGCTTACTAACGGCAGATGTCTCATTTTAAACAATCAAGACTGCTGTGGTTTGCGGGCGGGTTTCCCATACTTGGTAACCGTTTCCCAGCGCGTAACTTGCTGTAGCAATGTCCTTTTTCCGCCGACGCATGGGAGTTTAGATTCTTCGCTTTGGCCTTCCATTCCGACTTTGAAAACAGAGTTCAACAAGTTGAGCAGGCTCAAAGCCCTTTTATTCCAACAGGAGGTGGCCCTCACTTACGCCCGTGAAACATTCAGACTGCAGGTGGCTCGGACCTCGAGTGAGATACAGTCGCTTCTTAACACTAACCTCCCACTTCATTTTGGGGAATTAATTCACCAAATATTTAATGCATCTGATACGACAGGCCTTACCCATTTTTTTAAATGTGTGGGATCTGGCCTGGTCTCTTCCTTTCAAACTATATTCGGGGTAATTCCAGCTTTTATTCATTATATATTTTCCAGCGTCTTCGGAGGGTTCCCCTTAATATTGGCGCTCGCAGCTGGTGTCCTGCTTCTCCTTCTTCTGTTTCGTAATGGCTGCTCACTTTGTGGCTCTGCACAGGCCGGATCAGCTTCATCTGTACCGTAATCGCCTGAATGAGGCTTTTGGATGCTTGCCTTTAGCAACGCTTGTCATCAGTTACAACTTGACATTCCGCTTTGCCTACTTTACTTGCGTGCAACCAGTGCTTCATTGCAAACGGTGTCGTTTCTCATGGGCGATGGAACTTTGCTTATCAAACAAATGGTGTCCAATCCCTGATTTCTGCCGGTTGATGGGTCCCTTAGAGGCTCATGACGTGGCTTGTTCTGTGGATGGTCCAATGACACGTGCAGCTTTACTTGGAATCTTGGATCAATGGGATATCTGTGCAGCTGCGCAGACTTTCCTACAATGAAGTTTCATTGAATATCACGCAAGTTTGCCTTTTCTATTTTTGGATGCTCCTGTTTGTGAGGAACAGGATTGTTCCTTTGGCTTGCTAAATTGGATGTCATCGTTTTTTTCCACCACTGATAACGATGCACTATTGGAAGGAATTGCATTCCTTTGCACCCAAACCTTCATGGATTAAATACTTGGGTCGTCCCTACTCCACTGTCTAAAATACAGACTCTTTTGTTTCAGGCCCACCGTGCCTTCAGTGTTTTTTTTAACTTTCCCTTTTTTTTTCTCCGATTTGTTTTTTTTAGAAAGTCCCTCACCAATATTTTCAACAATGCCTGACTTCTGAACTCTGTTTTTGTTCTTCTGTCTATGTCCTACTGACTTACCAGGGGGAGGGTGTTATATGGGGTTATATGGCCCTAAGATACATTGTCGACATTGCTAAGTTAGCATGAGTTTTGCTTGCCCTATGCTGCTGCTTTTGCGCACACCTCTGCTAAGCGTTTGTTTTCGCGACACTTTGCCTCTGCCCTGTACATGATAACAGATTGTTTTTCACGTTCTCAGCCTTCCCTTCAATTCTGTCAGAACATAATGTGCAAGGTCGGTCAACAATGTCTCTTGTTATTCTGTTCTGGTCAGTCCCTATTATCTAGACAAAACATGTAACCAACAGCTGCAATGCGGAAGAATCGTGCTTTGATATAACATTGTTGCATGTTTTTGACACACTCGAAGAAAGCTGTTCCATGGAGCTGAGCGCTGCTGTTCCTATGATGTAAACCCTTGGGTTTAGGCTTTCAGGTAGGGGTCTGCTAATAACGCCTAGAGATCTTCTGTTATATAAAATAACTTCTTACTGCCTTGGGGAGGGTGATTAGGCCCAGTTATTTAGCCTTTTTCACAGTCTTTATAAAATGACGACTCCTTTTATATTCTATGGTATTGTAACAATGCTAATGATTCTTGCTTTATGCATTTTGCTGCTAGTTGTGGTTCGCATACTGTATCATGGATCACTATAGTCAAATTAAACATTTTGAACTTATTTAGTGACTGATTATTTTTATTGTGGACAAGTACGTGAGAGCCAAAGAGTGTCTTGTTCCCGCGACTCTGAGGTGAGTCGGGAGTGCTCGTGTTCTGGGTTGTCTAAACATTCGTAGCTTCTTGATATTTGTAGGAGACCGAATGAGACACTATTGCTAGTCGGTTGGGATTTTGGGTACTAAGGTGATAGGAGGTACACCCCTATTTACTGAGGTCCTATTTTCTTGTGCATAGTTCTGTGTATGAGCAGAATCCCCGCAACAGGAACAGTGTTTCTTTCACAGTGTTGCTCGTTCACTGTATTACTTTCTAATAGGGGGCATGTGATCCCAATAGTTCTGTCCGCCCTAGATGTTATTATACGTTCGTGTATTCTTATGTTGTTATAGTATGCGGAAATCATTGGAACAGCAGAAGCCTCTGCTGTACTGCTATTGGTGGGTATGACCCTTTCCAAATGGTTCAGTTCAGAGTAATTGCTAGATGGTACCTTTAGGTTTTCGAGTCGACTAAGTCGATCTTGGTCTTTTGTATTCTTTAATGATGTGTCATTTTCGACGTCTTGATCGGCAGATGTCGATGTCTCCATTTGTGAGTTGTCTGTCAGATCCGTATGTACAATTTTTTGTTTGCATCTACTTTTTTTGGAGATACAACTTGTTTGGGTATGATTTGTTTATTTTTGTCCTTCTGGCTTGACTTCAACTTTTTTGCGGTGTCATCACTAATTTTTCTACCTTGTTGGGTGGTGCCCGCAATGATCCATCCAATAATGTTGGCACTGTGAGTTTTTCTTCTGAGGGCTTTATTTCTGGAAGAAGTATCTTTTTTTGGGTGGCATTTTAACACTGGATAACGTTTCTTGCCATTTTTATCCTTTTGTATGGAACCGTTAGTGTTCGTTCTTCCCTTTCTAGCACTTTTTTTGTCTTTATGTTAATACTTGAGTGAATAAGATGTCTGTATCTGTAGGCAAAGGTTGTGGGCCATTTGATGCCTCTTTTTGGATTCCATTTGTGCTGGCATATTCAGTCACATTTCGTTGTTCTCCTATTTGCTTCTGTAATTCCATTTTCATTATGTTAACTATTAAGTGTGCTTGCTGTTGTATCTGTTCCTCTGGGATTTGTGTTTGAGAAAATGTATGATCTTCCTTATGTCTCATTTCTTTCAATATGTCTGATAATATAAGCGGCAAAGTACTTAATGTATCTATTATTTGATCACATTTACAATTGCCTTGTAGATCTATACTCTTAAGTGTTTGAGCTTTCGCAAGCTGTTTGGTAAGCATGTCTATTTTAGTGTTAATACTGGAAACGTGTGTTGCCATAATGTTCATGAGATCGATCTGAAGGTCCAGTTTATCAGATTGCATATTTAATACAGAAATAGACGTTTGTAAAATACTTAGTAATGAGAAATGTAAAAAGGATAAGTTCTCTGTATTGATTTGATTGGTGTGCTTTTTTGGTTTATAGGTTTCATATCCTCCTACTTTAGAGTTATTCTGCTGTAGCGGTGGTATACTTGGACTTTTTCCTGTTTGAATATCGAATTGATCCTGCCTTGGACTAAGTAGTGGACCATTTATTGAGCTATATTTTGAGCCAATTTGAATTTGTGATGAAGAGTGGCTTGGTATTTCTATAACTGAAAAAATGTCCTGATTTTTTGCAACGTCGATTGATTTTACTGCAAAAACTTGATTCAGTTTGTATGTTTGGTTTGTAATTTCTGCTTGTGGTGTTGCAGGAATGATTGCCAAGTTTGTCTGATTTATTGTTTTTGTCCCCAAGGTTTTTACAAGTTTTGCATTATCCGTTATTAATGTAGAATGCAACCAAGAAACTTGCAGATCATCTTCCTCCAGACCCTTGATAGTGTAGGGGTTATGGGGAGATTGTACAGTTGATTCTGCTTGACCAATTTATCTTTGTTAGGGGTTAAGTGGGGGTGGTCCAGTGTTTTGATCTTTGCTGCCAACTCTAACTCATCATGTTGTTGATTTTTTCCCGTAAATTCAGTAATAGGTTCTGTAGTTATTTGCTTGGCGAATTCCGACTAGTTTTTGTGGTTGTTCGAGGAATGCATTATTGCCTGAACAATAATTTTGTTGTTTTTTGGCAGATAGATTTTCGCTTGATTTTCCCTATCTGTTGGCTCCGTTATTATTTGGTCTGTTTTTACTTGGATTTCACTATCTGTAGACTCTGTAGTTAATTATTTTGCATAAGATGTTGGTTGTTGCACCTCTTGTGTTTTTGATGAAGTTGTTCTTTGTGGCGCAAGAGGAGTGAGCAAACCCTTTATGTTTCCTGTTTCAGAAAAAATTGCTGCCGCCGGGTCCTTCAGGATTTTTTTTTTTTTTTTGTTCCTATCTTTTTGATTTTCCAAAATAAGTTTCCAGTGGTGAAATTATTGGGCTGGACTGGCCTACTACCCCTTGTGATCCCATTAATGCTGCCCCCCCTGTTGTAGTTGATTTCTTTTGGGACTTTTTTTGTTGGCGTGGTTTTTGAAGAGGGTGTGCTTGCCTGACCCGTCCCGATCTTATCTTGCCTTTTCCACTTTTTGGGTGTAGCACCAGTTGGCAATTACCGGCGCAGTTGCCTTCCAGTTGCCTTCCGGTCAATCAGTAAAATATCTTATTCCGAGGAGTCTTTCCTGATGTATGAGTTTTGACCTTTTAAAGATCTGGTCCCTACCAAGACAGTAAGAGCGATGGGAACAATAGGAGTAAGCCAAACATCAGTTTCCAGTCCGGATGTAGGCACTATACAGTGGAGTACTGTTTAGGGGCTCTGCGATCTCTCCTTCAACTCCCCTCGCCATCCTGCCTTTCAACCTGGTCAGCACTTCCTCTGTGGGGATCAGCAGGGATCAATAAAGATCAACAAGGCTCCTGGGGTTGACATAAACCCCCTCCCGGCTCTCTCCCAGCTCAGCAAAATGGGGGACTCCGTTTCTGCCCTCCGTCTTTTCTGTCTCTTCTACCACCCTCTCTGCAGCTCAATGGCAAGAGGGGGAGCAAAAGGCGAGGAAAGGGGGCAGCAGGGTGCAGGCCAAGCGTCTCCAATGCTGTCGATCAGCCAGCCAGCCAAACAGCCACGTGCCAGCCAGCAACCGGATTCACAGCAGTTTCCAGCTGTCACCAGAAGCCTCGGTAGCCAGAAGCTTCGGGAGCCACCCCATCCCCCTGCCCCTTCTCCAGAGTCAGCCGCTATCTATTTACTTTTTGTACTCTGTTTTGGACTCCGTTTTTACTCCTTTTACTACGGCTCCCAAGCTCACAGTAGGGAAAAAGAGAGGAAGGAGGAGCATCACAGGGGTGCGAGCGGGTGCCGGCGGGTGTGTCAGCGGGCAAACATGCAGGGGTAGGCAGGGACTCTCTCCCTCTCCACCTCACCTCGCTTCACCCGCTCAGCCCCCGCGGTCACAATCACGGAGCAGCTGTGACCGCAACCGCTATTCCACCGCTTTTCCACCAGTTGCCGCCAGTCGCTGCCGTACGCCTCAGCCGCCTCACCGTTGCCTCGCTCGTTCGGTCACACGGGGTCACGGAGGCACGAGACTTCCACAGCCAGGCTCAGGCTCAGCGCAAAGGCTGTGAACTGCCACGAACTGCTGCGAACCGGAACCGGAAACCTTTGTGTGCTGCTATATAACTAGTTACTTTCTCACTCTTCCCTTGCACTCTGCAGAAAAATGTATGCCTTTCCAAAACTACGTTTACCTTTTGGCCAAAATGTGTTGCCAACTTGTGGAGAGTTGACACATAAACATCTTCTTGAGCTTCTCCCCCCCACCCCCCGAATCACTCTCAGAGTCTGCTAATTTTATATGCACTTTCCTCCCCTGAATACCAATATTATGCAATAAAATGTGTTTTCTGAGAGGGGAGAATTTCTCAACCCCTATTGCTATAAGATATGACATAAGCAATTTTTCCCATTCCTTCCGGTGTATGGTCGGTTCCCCGATTTCATCAAGAAATGGTTGAGGTTGAGACATAGTCATTGCAGCCATATTTACACAGTAACAACACTACCCAACTTCACAAGAATGGGACAACAATAATGAGGTGCCCAACGAGATTGCTGTATACACTACTATCCAGAAGGAGTAGAAAAGAAAATGAAAACAGTACAGAAATTACAGTTTAAGGGCTTATACAGTGTAAAAATAACCAACACTATGTGAACTAAAATCTAATCGTAGTGCAGAAAGTACCTCCACTGTGGAATCCAGAAACCAATAGCATGAAAAGTACTCAAGAGAAAAAGGATGAGTGGCAAGTAAAATGCATAAACTGAGAGTGTCGCAGAACACCCCAACCTCTGTGGCACCCTTAAGGCAGAAGGAGCGAGTAGTTGCCTCAGCTGTGCCTGTCAGCGTTGATTGCTTTTAGCACAAAGAACGTGACAGACTATTTCAGTAGACTCCATAAGGCTGAGGGAGCATGACCGACTCGATGCCAAAGCTGTGCCTGTCAGCGTAAATGCCTTTACTAGAAAGAGCGAGACAGGCTATCGCACGAGCTGTGCCTGTCAGCGTTGCGGAAACTTTCAGCCGCCTCCAGAAGCTAAAATGCCTTTAAGAAAGCTTTGCCAGTCAGCATGACGGGCGTGGAGACACAAAAGATGCAGGAGACTGCCTCCACAAGGAGAACGATGCAGACTGCCCCTTTAAGAAGAGCTGTGCCTGTCAGCGTGACGGGCGCAATGAACCGAGCAGGGCGCGGCATCCAGACCTGTCAATCTCGGTGGGCTCCTCCCATAACGCCTCCTGCCATGAGGAAACACTCTTCGTGACAGGGCTAAAAGCCACACAGAAGCAGGAAAGGGCAAAGGAGAGCAGCGATGAACGGACCCTCGGCAGCACCAAGTACAAGCAGCAATGAACGGACCCTCGGCAGAACCAATAAGACGGTTCCCTTACATTGTACGCCGGAGATGAGATATATCCGTAAGGTTGTATAGCAAATAGAGAATAGTAGTGAGGAGCCAGCTAACAAGCGATACCTCTGTGCTGACCTATATTGCTGACCTATAATGCTTTTAACGTGACCTAACTAGGTCACGTTAAAAGCAATATAGGTCAGCACAGAGGTATCGCTTGGTAGCTAGCTTTTGTTTTCCCCCCTCCTCTTGGACCTGAAAGTAACTAGGGGGGGCCTTTCTCCTTATAGTAGTGAGGAGCCTCCAGATGCCCGATGACGTATCCCTAACCTTAAGCTTGTGGGCCACAAGGTATTCGACGAGAGCGAAGTGACGAGACATTCTTATCGGGGGTGAAGCTGTCCCTGCTGCCCCGTGTGCAGCAATCGTCACCAATATTGAAAGTAATAAACTCCGATATTCTTGTAAATGTTTATTCAGGTTCAAAGCCCGACAACTTCCCAAACACCTCAGCTTTTCTCTAACTGTGGCAGTTACAAAGTCAACATTCCAACGGCCGTTGGAATGTTGGAAATACCAAGTTACAGGCAGGGAAGGGGAAAAGGGATGAGGAGAATGAAGAGGGCAACATAACAAGAGATAGTCTAACATGACTACAACAAGATTCTATAGCATCTCTAACCTTCTCAAATTGCAAAGATAATTTAGCGGCCTGATAGCTGGAAGAAGTTCCATCAGCCAAGCACTCGCCCCAATAGAGTGCTGAAAAATGATAGCTGGGCCAGAACCAGGGCAGCTAAATATGTCCCCCTATCCTCTTTAAAGAAAGGATGATTAATCACTTGCCAAAAGAGCGTTCTGTGCTTCCTGGAACTTGCCAAGAGTAAGTCCTCCCACAACTCTGTCTGTAGATCCTTCTTCCTATGAGTGATTGCAGCGGAATTTTGAACAGGCAAACCAAGGAATTAGATAAACCAAGGTAGAAGGACCAGGAGGGCTGATGAATGAGAATTAGGGTGAGGAGGATGAAAAGGACCAGGAGCCTGTGAAATAGGAGACCCAGGACCAGAGGACAAGGGGGAGGTGTACATGGGGATGATGACCAGACAGACCAGGACCACGAAGTACAGAGTCAGGAATTTCTAAGACAAGCACGAACCAGAGGTCTAGGAACATCAGAACTAGGAAAGGATGTGTGATATCTGTGATGGGCCAAGACAAGTTATTGTAAAACTATGAGGACAAGGAAGACCAGATTCTGTTCAGCCCCCCCCCCCCCCACTGATCTCAAAGTGCCTCCAGAATAGGCCAGCACTTCCTCTCCTTCTTCTAGAGTTTCCCTTGAGATGAGATCATCTTAGTTGAGATGATCTGTCCAACTGGAAGAGTTGCTAAGCCTTTTTCGACCAGGACTGATTTTGGTACAGGCAGTAGCTTTACTTACTTAACCATTGAGTGCATCTGAAGTGCTGTTACAAAATATTCTACCAGCAAAAGATTAGAATCCTTTGCAAGAAGCTGTAGGAAAGCGAGTGGCGCTGTCATCTGCGACAGCACGAAAGAGCAGGTGGAAGACACCAAAACATTGGGACAGAAACAGATAATTTAGTGGATTCCCCTGCAGGGCAAAATAAGGGCAGCTACCAGACAAAACAGTGAAGGGGGTCTGACAAAGTCCGAAAACCAGATGGACAGACAAGACCTAGAAACTGAGTGGTATGTTGGGGATACGACGACGCCAGAGGCAGAAGGTGACAGGTGTCACCATTTTGAAGGGAGCGACCCGAGATGCCTGCTGCAGCTAGTACAACCTGGGCTAAGTGTGGGATGCACCACCATAATAAAACCAGTGCCTGGCTGGCCCCACACAAGTTGGGATGATCCCAGAAGCCAGTGAGAGTGTTGTGTTTGTGACTTTGAAACTAGAGCTGGGAGGCACCCAAAGTATTTCACCTGAACACTGCAACCAGCGATTGGTGCCTCCACACCGGCAGACCCCAATTAAGTTAACCAACAAAAGGGATTTCTGAGCCCCATAAAACCGGTGGAAACTGCTCAGCACTAGAGCAGCTGACAATATAAAAGGAAAGGAATTACAAAGTGAGAGCATGCAGCTTGAATGATGTGTGCCTCTAAGCCGGCCGGATTCCACCATGGAACTGGCGGCTGGAGGCAGAGTATGTGCTGACAACTTAGAGCAATATCTGACCCTTATCAGAGCAAGCCACCCTTTTGAAAAGACAGTGTACCAAAGGTATTGCATGTAGCTCCACCTCCTATCTATCACCCAGTTCCAAGAGAAGATGCTTATAAGCGCTCCAAACCATAATACTCCAACAAATTGCAGTTCACTTTGACAGCACAATGCAACAGTGACACCTTCAGTGAGATCGTAATTAGTCAGCCCAAGCAAGAGGTTTTGACAACAGATAAAGATGAATAATATCAGAATGAGATGCCTTCCTAGAGGAGTAGAAGGAAGGGAAGTACATAAAGATTCACATCAAGGACTTATTGCACTCCCTCAGAAACAAAATGAAGGTTCTGCCACTACTACTAGGTTGAGCACACAGAGCTTGAGTTCGCAACGAGATATAACCTCTGACATAGTGACGTGTACAATTCTATGAAGGGAAGGTATAATTAATGGAGCTGGCTAGGCAGGAGGAAGATATCTACAACAGCCACAAACTGCAGATATTCCAAGACCTAGCACCCTCTATGCTCAAGAGGCAGAATGACTTTAAGCACATAACAGACTACCCACAGGAACATGACATGCCTTAGGTGACTGGTGAGCGCAGCTGATGAGGCCTATTAGATCTTGAGCATTGGAGAAAAAGAACAATGTAAATCTGGCACTCTGAACAAGCGTATATTGAGGGATATGAGAGCAACATAGCCATATGGCGGACAGTCATCAACAAATGTAGACGTGAGACCACCCCAAGGGCAAACAAATCAAAAAAGTGATAGACGTTCTTCATAGATTGGTCACAACGGAGCGAAACGGGGTAATCATTTAGATGCCGAGAACTTTGATGCCTGACCGTGCTTCAAATCATTGCCTGCTGGAGGCCAGGAAGTAACAGCAAACCTGGCTGTTTGGGGTTTAGCCAAAAGGGTTGAGGGATAAGCCAGTGGAGGACTGTACTACCATTGACCCGCCATTCCAAAAAGGGGAGGATCTGTGAATTTTTTTTGTCTTTTAATAGTTGGTTCTGGCTTGGGGCGACCAACTCCGGCAGGGAGTAATTAAAGGGGACCAGCAAGGTTCAAAGAACAGTTACTTCAACAAGAAAAGTGGTCTTCAGTCCTCTTCCAGCATCAGTGGTCCCTTGCCAATGAATTCTATAGAGTGCCTCTGATGCAAGGGATACAGGATGATGTAGATGTTCAAAGATGCTGTGTGGTTGACAGGGGTCTTCCTAGGGCTACTCATTGGTCCACGGTCCCGGTGGGGTGACTTTGGCCACAGAGATCGACGTTCCTTTAAGTCCTTTCTGGTCCAGCAAAAGTCCAGTTGCCACAGGATTACTGGTCACAGAGCACAACAGTTTCAGTAATTTCCTTCTTTTGGTGATAACTCTCCTTCTGGGTGACCAACCTGCACTCTGGCTACTCTCTGGGGTCCAGGAGACTCTGGTGCAACTTTTAAGCATCAGTTCTTGGTCTCCCGGGCTGCTCTGTGATGGGAAGCAACGATCCAGTGATCTTGACTACCAACTCGCCCAAGCAAGCTTCTTCAGCTTCTGTGGCCCTGTGCTGCGAAGAGGAAGTCAGCCAACTGCCTCTTAGAGTTTCTGCTTCTGGCAGTACTCAGAGGAAGACTGCAGCAGGTGCAGTCCAACTTCGGTGCAGCCTCATCCTTGCCAGTTCCAGGGTCAGTAAGGCAGTCCTTCTGTCCTCTTCTCCAGGCAAGCAAGATCTGGGTGCCAGGGGTGACCCTTTTATGCCCAGAAAGTGCCCTAAGGGGGAAGTCGAGGTAATTAGTCAATGAGCTACTAGGTTCCCACCAGCCTGATGACAACTTCTTTTTAAGTGTGGCATCTAGCTAATCCAGACTTCTTTATTCTGCCAACTGCCAACATGGCGTGACCCCTCTTTTGGTGCCTGGAGTTCAGTAGCCATCCCTAGAGCTGAGCCTACTTGTGTTCTACACGCCCATGGAAACAAAGGTTTGGCCAGTGTTTCCCCGTCTCTGTACCCGACGCCAGCTTGTCAACCCGAACAAAAGAGTAGCCCCTCTCTAGTGTGTTCAACATTTGCCCTTCAAAGGTGGCTTCCCGAAGCTCACTTTTTGGGCCAACACCCTGTTTGACTTCCTGCCAAGAGGAGGTAACTCTTCCTCCAGTGGCAGACCTCTATTGTTACCTATCCTGGGAGCCGTTGACATGTCTCCCCAGGTGGAGAGAAGGTGGTATCATGGACAGCCTCAGGAAATGACCACTGGAAAACTTGGCAACAATGAGGCAACTTTCTAAAAGTTGAAAACAAGTTACTTTAATTTTGACTTGGGCATCAAGTCAGGCATAATGTAACGAGTTGCTTGATACCCTGAAGTACCAACTTTGGTATTCCCATTCAGAAGTTGCACAGCTGAGGGTTACTTGCCAAAGGGGCTGCCAGTCCCTCTCCAAGTAAAAACGACAATTGTGGGTTTTTACTGCCAGAACATGTTAAACACATGTTCTACTTTCCAATATGCTGAACCCTGCCTTAGGACTCGATAGGCCTGCTGTAGGGGTGACTTACACATAATAAAAGGGAGTTTGGGCTTTGCCATTGATTAATGGCAAAGCCGAGTTAGCCATTTTAAACTGCTCTACCAGTCTGGGTGGCAGGCTGGGAGTCACGTGTTATCTTGTCCCACTCAAGGTGGCACAACAAGTACTGCAGTCCCTGAAGGAACACTCTAACTTACAGGCAATACGTACCCCTGGTGCCATATAATAGGGACTTAGCGGCAAGTTAGCTTATGTCAATTAGGTATAAGCAAATCAAATATACACGAATAAGGGTCAGGGCACCAGGGGCAGATCCTCCGCTAAGGCGGAGTAGCATTGCCCCACTACTCTCAGAGCAGGAAAAATAAAATGATAATGACGTTATTATCATTTTAGTTTTTGTAGGTTCGGGGCTGGGTTAGGGAGGAGCGGGGCTGATGGCACAGGGGGAAGAGTGGTTTGCACACTCCAAGTCCGCGTGATGGTTTGGCCGGCCGTCTTGGACCTGCCAGTCATGCGCACTTTGCATGTTCCCCACAGGCTGTACTGCACAGCCTGGTGAGGAACATGCCCAGGCTCCCACTGCCTGTCTGAACTCCGAACCACGGCGCTCAGATCAATCACAACGCAGCACTGCATCGTTGTGATTGGCTTAGGGTAGCTTGGGTATGCTTCCTTGTTCCAGCCGGAGCGGAGGGACGACAGAGGAGAGACGCGGCGAGGAGGTGTTTTTTTTATTTTGTCCTTCCCCCCTCGTTCCCTGCCAGCGGCTACTGCAGGGAAAGGACACTGAGGTCTGATTGAAAAATCAGCAGCATAAGTCTAAAGCTTTGGGGATGGCCCTACAAAGAGAGGCATTTCCATACAACAACATGAAACAAGATATAAATATAATACATTTTACCAAAGGTTCAAATAAGGGCTATGCCTTATTAGAGCGAGATGCAGAGAAGGCACTGTCTATGTTAATTGAACCAGCTTAATTGAGAACCTAAGGAATAACACATTTCAGTACATTTCAGTCCCAACTGTTGTGCTTGCTTGAAAACTCCTTACCAGGGTTTATCAGCAAATATAAACACAAATGAGCTTTTAGGATGGGCGTGGCCTAGACAGCAAGGGCAGCGGATGTGCAGTGCTGAGCTTGGCGCGCCCACAGACTCCGCAGGTCTCAAGTATCCTGTGACATTCTTCATTAGTACGAGCGGAGTTTGCTGACCGCCGGGCGGCTCGGAGGAGAGCACTGGCCCCGGAGAAAACTGACAGCTGGGTAGATTGAGTGTGGCCCGATGGCAGCTGGGTGTCCAGGCCACAGCCCAGCACTGACGTTTGCAGCCAGAGCAAGGTCCTGACAGATGAGAGGCGGGAGCTGGGTCCCCTGGGCCAGGGACACCACAATGGATCAGGCCCGCAAGGTGGCCCGGGGCCACGACGGTACAAGGTACGGAGACAGTATGTGGCCTAAAGGATAGCCTGGTCGACCTCAAAGCTGGGGAACCGGGTTTGAGTCTCGGCAGCGATGCTCAACATCCTGTGATTCTGGGCAAATCGGTTAATCTCCCCGTGCCTAACAAAAAATAAATTTGTCCGTCTGTAACGCAACTGGTACTCATGTAAAGCGCTCCAATACCTTCGGGTCTAGTTTGCGCTATATATTAAAAAAAAGTAGAAGGCGTCGAGCAGCGATTCATCCCACAAGTCCCTGGCATTCACAGGCGGTTTGAGAAGGCCTCAGGAGCCAGTCCAGCCGTGCGGACAAGCAAAAGGACTCTCCTTGGTGGGGCCGGGGAGGATGCACGTGGTCTCCCGATCCCAGGAGCAGCGGGGGGAGGCCCTCCAAAATGACAGGGCCGCCCTGCCTGATTTGAGATGGATATACAGGGCATACGTTTGAGAGACTGGAGGAGAGCGACCGGCAGGCGTAAGGCCCTTTTCCTGGTTGAAGCGTGCAGTTTTGGCTCTCGAGTCAGAGCCACAACTCTCCTGGTCAGAGGGAGGCCCCTGCTGCCCCGGAGACTACATTAGACACCCTGTTGACAACGGGGGGACGCCATCCAGTGCAGATAGACGGCCGAGTGGACTGGGGGCAAGAGTCCTTCCCAGATGCTGTCCTTGGCTTGCTGGTGTCTGATGGCGCCGTGGAGATGATACGCCTCAAGCAGGGTAAAATGCATGGGACGTGTGCGAGGGTGAGGTGGGCTGAGCGGAGTTGTCTGGTGGAAGGTCAGGCGGTGGTTGATGTAGGCCGGTCCAGTATTGTGGAGAGCCTTGTAAGCATGAGTGAGTAGTTTGAAGTGGCGTCTCTTCTTTATTGGGAGCCAGTGGAGGTCTCTGAGGTGGGGGGTAATGTTTGATCGTCTTCGGAGATCAAGGATGAATCTGGCTGCTGCGTTTTGGATGGTCTGGAGTAGTTTCAGGAGCTGGGTGGTGATTCCAACGTAATGTGCGTTTCCGTAGTCCAAACGGCTGGTAATGAGGGCTTGTGTTACTGTTCTCCTGGTGCTGGGCGGGATCCACCTGAAGATCTTGCGGAGCATTTAGAGGACGTGGAAGCTTGTGGAGGTTACTGCGTTAACCTGGTGCTTCATGGAGAGCTCGCTGTCCAAGATGATGCCCAGGTTCCTGGCGTGGATGGTGCGGGTCGGTGCAGGTCCAAGAGCGGGGGGCCACCAGTAGTCGTCCTAAGGGGAGGGGCTTCTTCTGAAGATGAGCACTTCCGTCTTGTCCGTGTTCATTTTCAGGCAGTTGGTCTTCATCCAGCGGCGACATTGGTCAGAGCATTACGGAAGTTGGCTCCGGTGGTGGAGGTGTCTTCGGTGAGAGAGAGGATGAGTAGGGTGTCGTCTATGTATGAGATGATGTTAAGTCTGTGGCTGCGGACAATGATGGGCAGCAGAGTCATGTAGATGTTGTAGAGGGTGGGGCTGAGTGAGGAGCCCTGGGGGAAGCTGCAGATGGTGTCCTTATATTCGGAGGTCCAGGATGGTTCTGGTGTTGTCCTTTGAGGCTATGAGGGCTGTTTCGGTGCTGTGGTTTGCTTGGAAGCCAGATTGGGAGGTGTCTAGTAGGTTGTTTCTCTCCAGCTGGTCTGTGAGCTGGAAGTTGATGGCTTTCTCAAGGACATTTGCAGGGAATGGGAGGAGTAAAATGGGGCAATGGTTCTTTTTTTTTTTTTTTAAACTTTATTTTCAGTTTTTCTTGCAACTACAGGCTTATTTGCATTACGGTCTATTTCATCTTTAAAGTACATTATCCATCACATTTTACATAGCTGGTAGTATCTGTGTGATTCCTCTCTCGGTTACATAACATCGTTTAGGCATCGTTAACGATAGACTTTTCCTGTAGCATATAGGTTATATGCACCACACCCTTCTCCCGCCCGTGTCCCGTATATCCACAGCAATCCGATATGTCAATGGAACAGCACCACAAATATCAATCAAATGACACAGAACAGCAGTTACAGTTATCCCACTCCCTCTCTGTCTGCGTCGTCTGCTGGATTCGTCGCTCCCATCTTATTCAACAGGTATTGCCTATATGGTCCCCAAATATCTTTTGGTGTATTATGTACAGGCGCTAAGGTATTATACGTGTCGGACTGTGTGGAGCAATATGCTAGGTCTCGCTCCCATTCAGCAATTGTGGGCAGAGGCCCTCTCATCCACCTCATTGCCACCCGTCTTTTGTCCAGCAGAAGGCTGATTGCCACCAGTTTGCGTACCTGTTTCGGGATTTCTCTCATACATCCCAACAATGCCACAATCGGCTCCTCTGGAATCTCTATATCTAGCATGCCAAACAGAGCTCGATATATCTCACTCCAAAAGGCCCTCACACCCGTGCATTCCCACGCTAGATGCAGAAAAGTGGCAGGCCTACTAGCACATCTGGGACAGGCATCCTCCTCTATCAGACCATATCTAAACATGCGCTCTGGTGTGTAATATGTTCTATGTATATATTTGAACTGGATGAGATGGTGCCTACCATTAAGAGACACCACTCTCACCCATTCACAACACCATCTCCACTGTTCATCAGTTATTGTCAAGTTCAACTCTTTTTCCCAAGCGGTTTGGACCGCCAGTTTGCTGTCATCCGCAGGCTTTCGCATTAACCTATATAATCTAGTGATGCCATTTTGTATGGTGGGTGCTTTCAACAAGTATGAAATAGCTGGCATATCCGTGGGTTCTTCCAGACGCCCCGGCAGGATTTTTTGCAGCGCCCCTCGAAATCTATAATATTGAAATCTGTCCAGCAAAGTGGTACCCTCATTGGGGGCCGCAAGCTGCTCCCAGGTTTTAACCTTCCCGTCTTGGAAAAGGTCCCCCATCCGGGTAATAGCTAGTCTTTCCAAGGTCCCCATCAGCGCCCTGTCCCCTCTGTGCGGTACCCAGTTACACCACTGCAACGGTAACGCCGAGGAGTATATGACTGGTAGCTTATGCTGCTTTGCAATCGTCATGAACTGAGACCCCGTATTATTAATCGGATCTATTCTGCCTCGTGTGGGCCGTGCCGCTCCAGTGGACATCAATGGTAGCAGCGTCGGCGCAGCAACATTCCGTTCCAGCAGGCTCTGTGGCATGTTTAACGGCCCGTGAAACCACACATGGGCATGCAGAGCCTGGGCAGCCCGATAGTATCTTTCCATGTCCGGCGCGTTTAATCCACCATTTGCATATGGTCTCGTAAGCACTTCCCAACGTACTCTAGGTTGCTTGCCCCCCCACACCAGGCGGCACAACTGGCTCCGCAAAGTGGCGAAGAAAGTCTTAGGGAGCCCGATCGGGATATTGATGAACAAGAATAAAAAACGTGGGAGCACCACCATTTTTGCCAGAGCGACCCTCCCCAGAATAGACAACGGCAACTTGATCCATTTATCAACTGAGTCTGTTAATTTCTGTAGGGCCCTACCATAATTTTCAGACAATACAAGTTCAGCATCTGTATGTATTTTAACCCCCAGGTATCGGACCGGGTCCGTCGTCCACTCTAGAGGGTACTCTGTGGTGACTGGTTTCGTATCCCCTGTAAGTGGGAAGATGATCGACTTGTGCCAGTTAACTCTGAGTCCAGAGTGGCGCCCGAAAGTTTCCACTTCCCGAAGCATTGGGGAGAGGTTTTGTTCCGGATTTCTTATATAGAGAAGCGTATCATCCGCGTATGCGGCTACCACTGTATTATAAAGTGGCGAGCGAATCCCTCTGTATGAATGATATTCCCGCATGGCACACATTAGGGGCTCCGCTACCAAAGCGTATAGAAGAGGGGAGAGGGGACAACCCTGTCTCGTCCCCCTGCTAATTGGCACCGTCCTGGAAATCAAGCCATTGACTTTAAGTCTAGCTACCGGTGACTTGTACAATACTTGTATCAGTTGTATAAAGATCTCTCCTATCCCCAGGTTCCTCAATACAGCATATAAAAAGCGCCATTCAACCGAGTCGAAAGCTTTTTCTATATCTATAAATAGGGCCGCCGCTTTCGTCCGCGGCTGGATGCACGCTATTGTACCGAACAGAGTGCGGAGATTATTAGTGAGAGAACGCCCCGGAACAAATCCAGTCTGCTCGGGGCCCACCAGCCTAGGCAGCAACGGTGCCAATCTATTTGCTAGTATTTTCGCGAACAGTTTGGTGTCGGTGTTTAGTAATGAAAGTGGCCTATAAGAGGAGCAACGGTCCGCAGGTTTCCCAGGTTTTAGAATGGTTACTATTAAGGCTTCCCTCATGGAAGCCGGCATCTCACCTGCTTTTGACATTTCTGTAAACAGATTTATTATATGCGGGATCAATTTCTCAATATATGCTTTATAGAAAGCCACAGTAAGACCATCCAATCCAGGCGTCTTTTCGCTTGGCATACCTTTCAAAGCAGAGGTGATTTCCGCGGGCCTTAATGGTCTCATCAACCATTCCCTATCACTGTTAGATAGCCATGGCATTGTTATATATTCCAAGTACTCCTCGTCCGTCTCCGTCGCTGTCGTGGGTCTAGAGGCATATAAATCTGAGTAGTACTCAGTAAACGCCTCCAGTATCGAGGGAGAGTCGTGGACAGGCACCTGTGCCGAATCGTGTATCTGTGATATGTGACTTTCGCTTCTATCAGGCCTAATCTGCGCGGCCAACGTCGCACTGGGTCGATCTTTTTCTGCGTACTCTCTAGCCACTGCATACTTCCCCAGATGCTTCACTTCGTCCCGTGCTAACTCCTGGAATTTGCTACGGTGTGTTCGGATCTGTTCTAGAGTGTGCGGATCCCCTGTTTCCAGATGCCTGACTTCCAGCGTGCGTAGGGTGGATTCTACATTATGGAGCTGTGTGCGGATGTCCCGAAGTATTCCCGCATGTTTGGCTATAACAATGCCCCTAATATATGCCTTAAAGGCGTCCCAAATCGCTCCCATTGTCTGCACACTCCCCAGGTTGTTAGCAAAATAGTCTTCTATTGCTTCGCCCAATTCCGCGTGGAACACCGGGTCCAGCAATGAATACTGCGGAAACCGCCAAGTGCGGAGCTGAGAGCCCCGCAAAGGCAGTTCCAGCGTAAGGCACACCGGCGAGTGGTCCGACAGAGTCCTGGGCATGTGTACACACTCCACAATAGAGGCTAGGAGCGACAGTGGGGCGGTGGTTCTAGAGGTCGTTGGGGTCTGCGGTGGGTTTCTTTAGAAGGGATCTCACTTCTGCGTGTTTCCATGTCTCCGGGAAGTTGGTGTGTTGATGGCCACTTTGAGGATGTAAGTGACCATAGGGCAATACAGAATCACCAGGCAACATATAGGTCAAAGAACAGTGAGAACAGACCTCAATTAGAACACTGATGGAAAATCAACTCAATGTACCAAACAGTTATAAAAATATATCATTTTATTGTATTACAAAATATTTAAAAAGGTGGCTAGACATCATCTAACAATGACTCAGACATTTTATAACAATGGCAAATCAGTATATCAATGGCTACTCCCAGGGATTGAATGCCTGTTAATGATTTTCCAGCTATCAATTTTGTTTTGAAAGTCTAGTCAACACCTGATGTGCATGGAAATGTTCATCACAATGCGGTAGATATCACAAAATATGGAGACAGTATACACATACAGATACTAAGCCACACTAATACAAAAAAATACACAAACAAGCAATGGAATACAAAAATGTGGCGCTGGTTCTTTGAGGTATCGATGCGCGTTTCGGCGAGTGTGCCGCCTTCATCAGGAAACCACATTAAAAAGCATTATCAGCACCACATGCAATGGAAGGTTGGTGTATTCCTGTAGCCGCCTCGGGGGTGTGAATTAGTCCAAATTGATGCTGGAATAGACAGCAATAATGGACAGGGTTATCTGGGGGGTGATGGTTGGGTCACAAAAAGGAAGAAACTAGAAGTGACTGATTAGACACCGAATGAGTAGCTAGTACCTGGTATCGTACCAGAAGTCGGAACCGTGTAGGGGCGGATCAACGATTCTAGAAACGGTCCCTTAAAATAGGAACGATGACTGGCATATGATACAGATGCCTGCCAAAAGTCAGGCCTCTGTAAGTAGTAAAAGGTAAGTTGATAATAAAGTGAGACACAAAGTCGTCATGCCTGGAATCGGGTGGCCAGGTGGTGGTAGAAATCACTGGGCCAAGACGGATACTTGATCACTTGAGTAACAAAAGAAGGATGTTACTCCTTACAGGAATACACCAACCTTCCATTGCATGTGGTCCTGATAATGCTTTTTAATGTGGTTTCCTGATGAAGGCGGCACACTCGCCGAAACGCGCGTCGATACCTCGAAGAACCAGCGCCACATTTTTGTATTCCATTGCTTGTTTGTGTATTTTTTTGTATTAGTGTGGCTTAGTATCTGTACGTGTATACTGCCTCCATATTATGTGACATCTACCGCATTGCGATGAACATTTCCATGCACATCAGGTGTTGACTAGACTTTCAAAACAAAATTGAGAGCTGGAAAATCATTAACAGGCATCCAATCCCTGGGAGTAGCCATTGATATACTGATTTGCCATTGTTATACATGTCTGAGTCATTGTTAAATGATGTCTAGCCACCTTTTTAAATATTTTGTAATAACAATAAAATGATATATTTTTATAACTTTTTGGTACATTGAGTTGATTTTCCATCAGTGTTCTAATTGAGGTCTGTACTCACTGTTCTTTGACCTATATGTTGCCTAATGATTCTGTTTTGCCATTTGCATTTTCCCTGTCCTAGGAACGCTCATTAGTTACAGGGGGTCCTTATTTTTGCATTATATTTATGTAAGTGGGGGCATGGCCAAGATGGCGACGGGAGCGGACGCTGCCTAGAGGAGCTCCGCGCCCGCCCGCGATAATATCCGCAAAAGATCCTGCCAATCTGGAGCCCCACGCCTAAAAAGCGCATTTTTTGGACATTGAGGGGGTGACAGACAATAGTTAAGTGATCCGGATCGTGGCGGACCGTCCCAAGTGCGGAAATAGGCGGTGGCCGGAAAGACGCCACGAGTGCCGCCGCAGCCTGCGCAGCGGGTTGCTAGGGCCGCGAGGGCTGGCCCAGCTGAAACTCGAGCTCAGAGCAGACGAGTGAACTGGGAGATCGCGGCGTTCCCGGCGGGGACCGCGGAAGCCTCCCCCCCATCCCGCCTTGGTGATCCTGGGACCTGAGATCGATGTTCTGTGAGGACTCCGACGCCTGAGGTAGGCCCGGGGAGTGGCTACTGGAGGACTGCGGCCTGGTCGTGGACCCCCCCTCGGACTCGGGGGCGGGGGCGCCGCACTGCTGCGGTGTTGGCTGGCCCCGGGCTGTGTTTTACCCCGGAGGAGGGGTTATCCCTGGGAGCTACGAGCATCGGTGAGACCGCTGGGATCCCCGTTGAAAGCCCTGGTGTCTGTGTGGCCTGGTGAGAAGGCCTTGTCCCCCCCGATCCCTGGAGTGGGCCGCATTTTTGGGCATTGAGGCCGATGGACTGACGGCCCCCCATCCAAGCTCCCATTGCCTGCGGTGAGTTGCGGAGAAGTCAGTGCAGCCGTGGCTGCGGCCCCAGGATCGGGGTCGGCCTACTCCTACTCCCCTCTCGACACATTGGTGGGCACTCGGGGCCTCTTAGGAGGTGACTGCTCCGCAGGCGGGGGTTGCTGCTGCCCAGGCCCCCTCACCCCCCTTCTGCACACGGAATCACTGCAGTGCTGAGACGGGAGGACACCCTAGGACCTGAGGAGATACACAGTTCGGCCCTTCAATAGGCGGAAGGTGGTCCCTCGGGGGGAGTAAACAGCGGCGGACACATTTGACATTGCGCACTGAGGCACGGGAGGGGACCGGAAAGCGGGGCCTTATATGGGTCACGAGAGAGAGTCTGTGGAGGATACAGGTGTTGTGGGTGTGGCCCTAGATGAACTGTAGGTTACACTCTACTTTGGGGCGCCTGATACCTGTACTTATTGAGACACACGGGCGAGTGCTGGGTGCACGCACGCACATCCTGAACAGTGAAGAGTTGCTCCCATAAGTGCGCATCACGAGGCAAAACCTACGAATAGGGTGCTGGTGGAGAGGTGCGGGAGCTAAGAGTCGGAGGACACACCGGGCGGAGTACCTAGCAATGGGCAAGGATCGCCTGCCGAGAGCCGCTCAGCAAACAAAGATGGACCAGTTTACGGCTCCGGGTGTGCCCCTAAAGACTGTTGTGGTTACAGGGACATCGACGGGCGGAGATGTGGCGCAGCCTGAGCCCACGGGATCCCAGATTTTGGCTGCTATCGAATCCACTAGTGCAAGAGTGCAGGCGAAGATAGACGCGGTTTCCCAGGATGTGGGGCTACTGAGGGCGGATCTCCGCACTGTTGCAGAACCGTCACTGGCCACGGAGCAGACGGTTAGTGAGTTGAGAGAGGAGGTCTCGGCCCTGAAGGTGTCTCTCACCGAGCAGTCGCAAAAAACAATGTCCCTGGAGCGCCGGGCGGAGGATGCGGAAGGAAGATCCCGCAGATGCAATCTGCGTTTCGTAGGTTTTCTGGAGAAAGCTGAAGGGAAGGAACCGGAACTTTTCCTTGGAAAAATGGATCAAGGAGGCCCTGCACTGCCGAGCTTTCCTCCGTCTTCATTATTGAACGTGCGCACCGGGCGCTCGCTGCGCCCCCGCCGCCAGGGGCCCCACCCAGGACCCTCATCGCTCGGATCCTGAACTACAGCGATAGGGACTGTATTCTTAGGGCAGCACGACGAGAGGGGGATCCGGCGTTCGAGAATCAGAAGATACGCATCTTTGCAGATTACACCCGCATGGTTCAACAGCAGAGGGCATCCTTTCTCGGAGTCAAGCAAAAATTGCGAGCCATGAATCTTCAGTACATGCTTCTCTATCCAGCAAAATTGAAAGGCCTGCATAATGAACGTGCACACTTTTTTACAACACAGGAGGAGGTGTGGGACTGGTTGGAGGTACATGGAGAGGGAAGGGTGCTGAGGGGGGGGGGCGAGTGGTGGCAAGATCCTCGGTGCGTCCTGAAGGTGGAACTGGTAGAGGTCGCACAGGAAGACGCAGAAAAAGCTCCAGATCAACGCAGAGAGTGGTGGTGCAGCAGGACAGGCCCCTAGAGCTGGAGGAAACTGAATTGGGGGGCGAAGGCAGGAGATCCCCCGGATAGATTTGGTGACTCAGTGGGCTGAACAAGATGCGGCCTGAGTATTGGTAGAAGTGGTGACAGCTACGGGTTCGGACACAAGCATGGGCGAGGTTGTTGAGGATACCCTGCAACAAACAGATCCTGCATGAATGTTCTAACAATGGACATCGTGATGAGAGCAGAAACCCAGGTACGGGTATCGTTGGGACATACATTTGTATCTTCACCTTCTTGGGAGCGTGTGGAGATGAATCTCGGAGGGGCCCTTTTTTCTTTTTCCTTCCCCCCCTCTCCCATAGGGGTTTTCAATCTCCTTATCCTAGCGTGGGGTGGCTGGATGGTACAAATTCATGGTGCGGGTGGGTGTCGTCTTCTGCCCTCCCCCGTCCCTATCTTCTTCCTCTATTTTTCTTCTTTCCTATCTCTGTTGTTTCACTGTTCTTTGATCTCCTTTCTCTCGTTCTCGCCTTTCTATACTTGGGGGGGAGTTCTTGTGTGACTGGGGAAGTGAGTGTCGAGATGTTTGGTTATGAGTGACCGTGGTATGTGTGGGAGTGATTGTTGATTGGGCTCGGGTGGCTCGGCTGACGGACCCTAGTGGTCCAGGCGGGGCGCAGTCCCCTTGTCCCGATAGTAGAGATACCAGAAATGTTCATGGATGGTGGTTGTGGCGGTGCGCGCCTTTTGGTGGTCGAGTGGAGTGTGTGGGGTTTTATGCTATTGTTGTTGTTCGATTTTGTATTAAGGGGGGACTGTGCTATGGGTACAATGTTGTATAATTGGGGTGGGGGGTGCTATGTTTGGGGGTCACATGGGGATGCACGTTAGTTTAAAACTGTGTCTACCCGGGGGGTGGGAGTTTTTTGTTGTTTTAGGGGGGAGGGTGTTTGGCAGTGACAGGCAGGTTGCTTACACGGAAACTGTGACGGGTATTAGCTATAGCTATGGGACACTATAGAATCGTAACGTGGAATGTGAGAGGACTGAACTCGTACATAAAGCGTTATAGGGTACACGTGTATCTACGCCGGCAGGGTATACAAGTGGCTATGTTACAGGAGACTCACCTACTGGACACGGAAATACAGAAACTTCATAAGAAATGGAGGGGACAACTGTTCGCATCTACGTTCTCTTCCTATGCGAGGGGGGTAGCTATCTGGATGGCGCCACAGGTACCGTTTAAGCTTCGTAGTTATGAAGCAGATGTAATGGGAAGATATGTAATAGTGCATGGGGATATGGACGGTGTCGAGATGTGCTTGGTGAATGTTTATGCTCCAAATCTAGATGACGCAGACTTCTTTGGTGAGATGGAGGATCGGCTACTGCCATTCATAGGGATCCCCATTGTATGGGCGGGTGACTTTAATTGCGTGCTAGACGGGACACTGGACAGAAATCCCCCAGACATCATACTAAGCCGAATATGACAGAAGCCCTGAAAGGGGTGATGGACAGGCTTCAGTGTGTGGATATATGGCACGAAACACACCCTGCAGAGCGACAGTATATGTGTTATACCCCAGCCCTTGAGGTATATAGTAGGCTTGATCGGTTTCTGATATCACATGAGCTATGTGATAATGTGGGTGGGGTCACGATGTTGGGCCGTTTTCTATCGGATCACGCCCCCGTGCTGCTGGAATGGGGGCCTGTGAGAGTTAGACCGAGAGTCCCAGTGTGGAGACTGCAGGCGCAGGTGCTAAAAGACCAGGTATTCAGAGATGAACTTGGGAAAACCGTGACAGATTACTTTAGTGAGAACTGGTCTACCACCAGCACTAGGAGTAATGAGTGGGACACGTTCAAAGTGGACACTAGGGGGGACTGCCTGTCTAGAGTGGGGGGCACAAGAAAACGATTAGAGATGGAGCTGAGTGGGGCGGAAGACACGCTGGCCAGATTACAACGCGTGGGGTGCACGGTGGAGCAGCCTTCAGATGCCCTCCTGCAGGCGCAGCGAGCAGTGAGGGAGACCTGGGATAGACTGGATTGCTTGACCCGCAGGGAATACCAGCAGCTACTGCATAAGGAAGGGGATAGGTCGGGTAGATTGCTTGCGTGGTTATTAAAGCGTGAACGCCCGCCCCCACTGATTCTTACATTACGCCGCTCCGGGGGAGGTTCAGTGAATACACAGATCAGTGTTAATGAAGTTTTCGCTGGCCATCTGCTGGACACATACCACGGGAGTACAGGCGAGGATGGCGCGGACGAGTGTGACTTCCTTCGGGGGCTTCCACTACCGCGGCTCTCAGATGACCAACAGGAGGAGTTGGAGGCGGAGCTACAACTGGAGGCTCTTCGGGTAGCCCTGAGTGGAATGGCTAGATGTAAAGCGCCTGGCCCGATGGTCTTCCAGTTGAATTTTATCAGGCGTATGCCAATGTAATTCTCCCACGCCTATTGGAGACATTACGGGAGGCTAAACAGACCGGAGTCCTACCCCGCTCCATGCGTGAGGCACAAATTGTTATGCTCCCCAAGCCCGACAGGGACCCCGAAGATCCCTCCCCATATAGGCCTCTGTCTATGTTAGGAGTGGACGATAAGTTACTGGCCAAGGTTCTGGCTCTTAGACTGCGAAGGGTGGTGAACTCTTTGGTGCATGAGGACCAATGCGGGTTCATGTCTGGGAGGGGGACACATATGAACCTGCATAGACTGTCACATGTTCTCCACTTAGTCGCGGATACTGATATCAGGGCGGCAGTAGTTGCACTAGATATTGATAAAGCTTTTGATACCCTTCGGTGGGATTACCTCTGGGAAGTATTGCGGAGAATGGGGTTTGGTAGTGAGTACATAGCGTGGGTCAAGCTGCTGTACCATGGGCCAATGGCCAGAGTGTGGACCGGGAGACACGTGTCGGAAATTATTGAAATTGGAAGGGGCACACGGCAGGGGTGCCCATTGTCCCCGTTGCTATTCGCCCTGGCCATGGAGCCTTTGGCGATAAGTTTGCATAGGGATATGGCGCCATGGGGTATAGAGGTAGACGGTCGTACTCACGTGGTCTCTCTGTATGCTGATGATGCTCTCCTCTATCTGCGAGAGCCTGAGGGGGCATTCACTGTGGCTCTGGAGATGTTGGACTCCTTTGGGATGTCTTCGGGCCTCCGTATTAACTGCCGGAAAACCATCTTGTTCCCGCTTGCTGCATTGGCGCGGGGCACAGTTCAAGATCTTCCTGTGGTCGGCATGGACTGGAAGTGTGATAGCTTCCGATATCTCGGAATGCAGATTGACCATTGTTGAGAAGAGACACACTGGTAAGCTTTCATAGACTTTTATTTCTTGAAGTGCAGAACCACCAACTCCAGCTGCCAGCCTGTCAGTTCTCCTGGTAGTAACTGTCTCCACACGAGACGCTACCATGGAGATAGAATTACAGGCTGAGCAGCTCTAAGAATGACCATAACACATCCCCCTTACTGAAAATACAAAGAAAAGAAAGAAAAGAAGATAAAGGAAGAAGAAGAGAACAAGGAAGGCATAGGAATAAGAAAATGCGCAAGTGAAAACATGGCAAAAAGGAGTACAAAAACATCACAAGAGATCAATACATTTCATAGTCTTCATAACGTTTAGGAGGACAACGAGACCTTGGGGAAGGACCTCGCGAATGAAAGCTCGGAGGAGGGACACACTTGGGCAAATTCGGACCAAGCAAATCGTCCGGGCATGATAAAAATGAGGACTTGTCGCCCCGAAACTTCACCAGGCGAGACATGCTCCATTTGCTACCATTATGAACAGTGACCACATTCTTGTAAACAGAAGTGATAACGAAAGGGCCCATAAACTCAGTGATACCCTTCCTATGCCACCGTGGTCTTTTAATAAGTACCCAGTCACCCACCTTCCATGTTGTGGCTTTGGTTGAATTCTTAAAGTCAAACCTCTCCTTGTACTTCTCTTGGTAAGACTTGATCTTAGCACCCACCTCCTCCTTATCCAGAACTGGACCTTCAATGAGAGGTAACCAACCAGGATTGAGCTTGGATAAAGCAACTCTCTCTCTCAATATCTGAAAGGGAGATTTTTGTAGCACAGCATTGAGAGCAGTGTGATGTGCCCACCAAGTATCCCTTAAGACACCCTTGAGAGGAACCTTCCTATCAATAGCTCTCTGCACACATGCCTTTACCACCCTGTTCATGCGCTCCGCAAGTCCATTGGCTTGCGGCGCATAGAGCGCGGTTTCCTGATGAGTGATGCCATAGTCCCTCAAAAAGTCCTGCATCTTCTGCGAGATGAACTGCACTCCATTATCCGTGATGAGGAACCTAGGTATGCCCTCGCACGCAAATTCATCTTTAAGGAAGTCAATAACCACCCTGGTGCTGATAGAGCTCACGCATTTGGTGGATACCCACTTAGAAGAGTAATCCACTAAGAGAATTACAAACCGTTCTGAAGGACCTAAAAGCTCAAAGGGACCCATAAGGTCCAAACCAAGCTTGTTCCAGGGCTCACGTGGAACTTCAACAGGTGACAAGGGAGCAGTACTGGTGACCAGGGATTTATCACTGGAGGCACACTGACAGCACTCCTTAACCACTTCCTCAACATGGCTATCCACCCTGGGCCACCAATACCTCTCACGGAGACGAGACTTTGTGAGATTTCTCCCTAAGTACCCCTCATGAGCGAGATTCACCAACTTAGGTCTCAAGGCATCAGGGGGTATCACTCTCTCACCACGCATGAGTTGACCTTGGCACAGAGTAAGTTCATTTCTGATGGACCAGAAAGGTAATAGGTCAGAATCAAGTTTCTTGATGTCGGGCCACCCTTTTACAACAAAATCCATTACAATAGGAAGCAACACATCTTCCAATAAGGCCTGTTCCCATTCTAGTTCTTGGATAGCAGGCTCCTTGACCCAACAAACACTAACAGAATCACAGTCCAAAGCATCACTGCAACAGTCAATGGGGAGTCTCGATAAGCAATCTGCTGCCTTATTGGCAGAGCCAGGGAGATATTGTACTTGAAAATTGTAATCTTCCAACCCCTCACTCCAACGCTTAAGTCTAGGGGTGAGTCTTTCACTCTCCGCACACGAGAAAACCTGAACTAAGGGGCGATGATCAGACCTAACTGAAAAGGGAATGCCCCAAAGGTAAAACTAAAAAATGTTTAATTGCTCAAACAATAGCCAAAGCCTCCCTTTCTATGCACGAATACTGTTGCTCCGGTTTCTTCAACGCTCTTGAGGCGAATGCAACCACCTTTTCCTCACCTCCATCAATTTGGGAAAGCACCGCCCAAAGGCCACACAAGCTGGCGTCAGTAGTTAGGAAGTTTTCCTTTTTGAGTCAAAGTGACCAAGTGTAGGCATCTTACCTATTGCCTGCTTGATGGAATTAAAAGCCGAAACACACTCTGGTGACCAGACAAAGTGTGTTCCTTTCCTTAGAAGGACCCTGATGGGTTCAACAGTGGAGGCAAAACCTTGAACAAACTTAGAGTAAAACTCGGCGAGGCCAAGGAAGGACCTGAACTGCTCTTTATCAGTTGGGGCAGGAGCATCCACAATACTTCTAGCCAGATCCAGTTTTGGTCGGATACCCTCCCCAGAGATAACATGTCCCAAATAAGTGACGGAAGACACACCAATCTTACACTTTAGTCTATTCACAGTCAAACCTTTGTCAGCTAGTCTTTGTAAGGCAGTTCTCAAAACTCTGTCATGCTCCAACTCATCCTTCCCGTAGACCAAGATGTCGTCTTGGAAGAACATGACGTTGGAAATATCACCCAGGATCATCTTCATGATGCGTTGAAAGCAGGCAGCCGCAGAGGCTAACCCGAATGGCATCCTGATAAAACGGAAGGCCCCCAGTGGTGTCACAAAAGATGTTAAATGTTTGGACTCTGGATGGAGGGGTACCTGGTGGTAAGCTGAGGATAAGTCTAACACACTGAAAACCTTAGCACTGTCAAGCATGTTAATTGATTCGGAGATATTAGGAAGGGGTTGGCGGTCAACCCATATCCACTTGTTTAGACTCCTCAAATCGACACACATCCTAATACTTTTTCCTCCATCCTTGGGGGCCAAAACCACTGGGGCCAACCATTCAGAGGATTCGATTTCCTCAATCACACCCAGAAATACCAGTCTCTTGAGTTCATTTCTGAGAGGTTCAAGCATCATGTTGGGAACCTTTCTAACCTTGTGTACCACAGGTGTTGCATTCTGCTTGAGTACTATGCGGTGTTCAAAGTTTTTAAGAAGACCAAGGTTGTCAGAGAAAACTTGAGGGAACTCCTCAAAAAACTTACTAGAGGTTGCTGATTGGTCAACCAACATGACTTGCTCAGATGGATAACGAGCATTCGGGTTGAGGATTATCCCCAAGTCTCTCTGATGTCTCCACCAAAGGAGATTATCACCTCGTTTGGTGACATAAATCTTCCCAATGGTCTCTCTCCCCTTGAAATGAATCTTCATGATGGCAAACCCAATTACATCAATATGTGAGCCACCATAACTGACTGGGCTAATGTCAGGGGCAGAAAGTTGTGACTCAGGAAAAGTTTTGTCCCATAGTTCATTGACCAGCATAGTGAAAGGAGAGCCAGAGTCTGCCAAAACCACAATTAGCTTGTCTCCAATCATCACTTCACATTCCGGCATGCTGATGAGATCAGCATCAACCATGCAATCACCTCGCACGCTCAGCATAACGGTTCTCGAGATGTCACAGGTCTCAACATTCTCTACAGTGCGCACTCTGCCACCAGACCTGCATACTCTGGCATAGTGACCCTTGATCCCACACTTGTGGCAGGTTGTGTTTCTTGCATAACAGTTAGGGTAGTTGGAGGAGTGATTGGTGCTACCGCATCTGTAGCATTTCATTCTTGAAAAATCTGTGGAAGGTTTGGCCTTGGTTTCACGCATACTTTTGGAGACATTGTCAACAGAGTATTGAGGTGTCTCCTTCTGGGTCAACTCATGAATGCTACTGGGAGTTGGAGCATTGTCAGTTATTGCCTTGTGGGTTTTCATCTCTTTGACCCACCAGAGGTATTTTCCATCCCCTCTACGATGGCTATAGCTTCCTTGAGAGATGGGTTTCTAGACAGAAGTTTTTCTTGTACTCTAGGACTGTTGGTGCACCTGACCAGTTGATCGCGTATCAACGAGTCGGTAAGGTCACCAAACTCACAAGTGCGGGCTAGCGTCTTTAGTGAAGCTATATAATTCCCAATTTTTTCATGAGGCTCTTGGATCCTCATGAAAAACTTGTGCCTTTCTAAAACAACATTGATGCGCGGCCCAAAGTACATTTCCAAAATTTTTATGGACATTTCAAACACATCAGACGGTTCACCATCACCCTCACCAACAGGAATTACGTCAATACTCTCATAAATGTTGCGCCCTTCCACTCCAAGATTATGAAGGAGAATAGCTTGTCTCCTATGAGCCGAGAACTTTTCACCTCCAATAGCTACCAAATATGAATCAAAAAGTAGTTTCCATCTTTTCCATGGTAGCAGTGGTTCACCTTTTTCGCAAAGAAATGGAGGTGGCTGGCTCATTGTAGTGGCAGCCATGGTGAAGCTTTAGTGTAAAGGAAGTTTAGTTAGCTGTTTGATTAATTAAACGCAAAAGCAAAACAAATTAAATCCCAAACAAGTATAGGCTTGAAGATCAATGAGTACAGGCACATGCAGCTTTTCAAAGTCACGGACTAAAAAGGCAATGCGGCAAAAAGTCAACTGAGGAAAACAAACGCTTCAAGGGCAAAGCGGCAAACAAGTAGAGGCTTGAAAATTAGTAAGCGCAGGCATAGGCAGCTTCTCAATGTCAGTCACGAACCAAAGCAAGGAAAACAGTACCTGTAAATGAGCTAAAGAACAACGGATTAGTAATCCGTAGCGATAACGCAGTAAAAGATGAGGGTAAATCGGTAAAGCGGTAAATCGGGTTCTGTGGTGAAGTGCTGGTTGTCATGGAGACGCGACAACAAAGATGGCGGCACGCACGTAGCGTAACGTGACGTGCGTGTCATGTGATGACGCGACTGACTTATAGAATCTGCGCGCATGAGCAAGCGCACGGGAGTAGCGTCACCAGCAACGTCGCGAGGAGCAGCAACGGCCGAGAAACAGGCAAAATACACAAAATTGCTCACTTTCGGGGTGGAGCCTTTCAGGAAGTCGGGAAAAGCAGGAGAGTCCGTCGAAAGTCATAGAAGGTCACCTCTTCACTGGTCTCACGATCACAATCGATGAGGAGAAGATGACAATCCGTGGGTTCACGAAAATGGGGAGAGTTGGTGGTAGGCTTGTCCCCCGCAAGCTCCGCTCGTTGCCAGTGTTGAGAAGAGACACACTGGTAAGTTTTCATAGACTTTTATTTCTTGAAGTGCAGAACCACCAACTCCAGCTGCCAGCCTGTCAGTTCTCCTGGTAGTAACTGTCTCCACATGAGACGCTACCATGGAGATAGAATTACAGGCTGAGCAGCTCTAAGAATGACCATAACAACCATCATCCGGAGGCCCAGTATGATTTGAACATGTGGAGGGTCCTTGATGGTCTGCGGGCGTCGATTGTGTTCTGGAACAAGTTACCATTGTCGGTTATGGGGAGGGTAGCTGTATCGAAAATGGTACTGTTGCCTCGCTGCCGCTACGTGCTCCAGAACTCCTTTTGCAAAATTCCAAAGTCAACATTCGACACACTAAACAGTCTCCTGACCTCCCTGGTCTGGAAAATGGAGCAAAGCAAAATTGGATATATTAAAATTGGATATGGATGAGGGCGGTCTAGGGCTGCCGGACCTGAGGTTATACTATATGGCTGGCCTGCTGCAATACGCCGCTCAGTGGTGCATGGGGGAGCGTACGGTTGAGACAGACTTACTGGGGAGCTGGAACGAGGGGATACAATTGCAGCAGCTCCTAATGATGGGCTCTAGAGTCCCTAAAGCGTGCCCACATATAATCCGTAGGGTTACAGAGGTCTGGGAGCAAGCTGTGTCTTTGGTGGTTAGAAAGGCCCCATCTGCTAGCGCATTACCCTTGCGCTGGTTAAAGGGCTTTCAGAATATCCAGAGGGTTATGAATCTCTCGAAGTGGTACGAAGGGGGATGTGAGATGGCGGGGGGTTTGTATCAAAATGGTACATTTATGACATTTCAGGAAGCACAGGACTGGTTCCAGGTATCTCCGGGGCAGTTCCTGCAGTACGCCAAAATATCATGTACCGTGCGTCAGATGTGGACAACATTTCCCGATGAACCAGGTGAGTCCAGCACGCTGGTTACATTGCTGGACCCGGGTTCTAGTCGGGGGCTCATCTCCCGAATCTACACAACACTAAAGGCAGACAGGGGGTCGAACTTAGATAAGATCAGGGCGAGATGGGACGATGACCTGCCAGTCCCGTTGACAGATGGTGAGTGGAGGAGAGCACTGGCACAAGTAGCAGAAGCCACTAGTAACGCACGGTTCAAATTAAACCAGTTCTATTACCTACACCGCACATACCTGACCCCCCAACGACGAGCACGGTTCACACCTGGGTGGTCTTCCGCATGTCCACGATGTGGCACAGATCCCGCCACATTTCTACATATGGTCTGGAATTGTCCGCATCTGCAGGTGTACTGGTACCGGGTGGTGTTATCTCTTGGCACGGCTACAGCGGTGCGTATTGATACATCTATAAAACACCGTCTGCTGGGAGTGCTTCCGACGCCCAAGAAAGGGACTAGGATGCGCTATAAGTTTGCGCTCCTGGGACTGGTGCTGGCGAAACGAAGGATAGCAATCCACTGGATACATTCTGGACCACCTGTGTGGAAGAAATGGAGAGATGACCTGCGGGAGTGGAGGGTAGCTGAGGAATGTCGCCTCAAAGCAGTACGGACAGATGAGAACGCGGAAGGCGATCTCCTTGAGTGGGGGCAAATGTTGGCTGCAGTGTCCACAACGGAATATGAGGGTGAGACTGTGAGTACGCATAGCTCGCCGAGCGCTGGGTCCACTTTAACACCTCCTGACGCAACACTGTCACATGCATCCTCTCACACCACGAATGCATGACTCTTGAACAAGTTATGAGTGTACTGCTAGCTCCTTACCTAGGTCAGAGGTATTGTGCCACCTGTCTGTCGCTGCCACAGGGGAGGAGGGAGGGGAGTAGGGATTGGATTCAAAAGTAGAATCTGTATTCCCTGTTGTGATTATTGTTATTATTATATTATTTGGGATGTTGGTCCAATTGTTTGGAGGAAAAAACAACAACAAAAAAACCAACTGTACTGCTGATATAAGCGAGAGTAACTCGTCCTTACGAGTAATGAGCCTGTTTATAATCATTGGATATTTTGTTAACAATATTGGATGTATATTGATTGTAGACCCTGAAAATGTACATGTACGTCCTTATCCTGGATATAATGGAAGCAGTGCTTAATAAAAATAAGTTTAAAAAAAAAATGTATTTATGTAAGTGAGCAGAGGACAGATTTCCTTCCGTTCTAGGTTGAAGGCATGGCGTTGGCAGGGGTCTGTCAGAGCGCCTGAGTGTATGGAGGTCATGATGGTCGCTGTGGTCTCGGTGTTGAGGGGGGCCCAGTCGGTAAGGTGGTTGTGCGGGATGTCGACGAGGGTGGAATGAGCTCCGTTGGTTGCAGGTTGGATTTGCCGTAGATGTCTGCTCTCTTGTTGTGGAAGTGTTTCAGTAGGGCGTTGCAGAGGTCCTGGGTGGGTGTGATTGCGTTTTCAACGGCTGCTGTGGCAGAGAATTCTCTGATGATGAGACAATGTTGCATATGTGTGTTTTTTTTCTTCCACTTATAAGTATGTGATCTATGTCAACGGGAGCCCCGACTCCCCAGGGGCAGATGCCGCGAGAGGGGGGCTGGAGTGCTTACGCCTCACGTCCTTTCGGCAATCTAGCCCCTTGCAATTCACAAGTTTGGGGGGGGTTGGAGTATTGTTTCAGTTTATCTTTATCCCTTTTTTTACTTTCAACAGTAGGATGTGGGGTGGTATTCGCTGACTCAAAGCTTGTCTAGACATGGACAGGGTGGGATTGTGGTACTGCCCAAGGAAAGGGGGGAGTTAAGGGATGGGTACGAGTTTCATATTGTGGTTTGGTTAGATATGTTGGTTCTGCTTTCGTGTCAAAAGAACATGCCTGATGAGCTGATCAAGCCCCCCTTGTGGGTGGTGTGAGTGTGGGCATGTGAGTGTGGGCATGCTGAGCCTGCAGGAGAGGATGGACAGACGATCTGGGAAGTATGGCTGCCTCCATGAAAAAATTGATTACATGGAATGTCAGCGAAATAGCCAACTTTGAGAAACGCAGGCGGGTGTTTGCTTATTGGAAACGCTATGGAGTGTCTGTGGCGTTCCTAAAGGAAACACATATCTGGGGTGACTGTATCGCCTGTCTGAGAAAACGATGTAGGGGGCAGATTCATGCTACTTCCGACTCTGGATAAGCATGGGGAACACTTATTTGGGTGGCTCCTGGAGTCTCCTTTAGGCACCTGAATCATGCTGTGGACCTGGAGGGGCGGTTTGTCATTTTACATGGGACACTTGAAGGCCAAGAGATTTGTTTTATTGATGTTTACGCTCCCAATATTGATTGTCCGGATTTCTTTTCTGAGATATCAGCAATGGCAGCTCCCTATTTGGGCACGGCTGTGGTACTAGCAGGGGATTTCAATTGTGTTCTGAATGGGACGATGGATACAGAGCCTCCCCGGGCCCATACTAAACCCCGACTTACCAGGGCGCTCTGGAACGTACTGGATGGCTTGCACCTAGGCAATGTCTGGCGTGAGCGGCACCCTGGGCAACGCCTGTTTTCTTGTTACACTCCGGCGATGGTTTAGCCGTTTAGATTACTGCTTTATTTCTGTTGACATGGTGCCCGCAGTCGGGGACGTCACCTATCTAGCTTGATATCTTTCCGACCACTCGCCGGACTTGTTGAGCCTTGGAGGTGTGTCTGACTGACCGGCGATACCCTGTGGCACCTCCATGTGGAGGCTTTGGTAGACCCCTCCTTTGTGGCAACAGTCACTGATACATTACTACACTATTTTGATGAGAACAGGGGATCCATTTGAGTCGGGCACTCGACTGGGAGGCCATGAAGTTTGTGCTCTGGGGGGGAGGTTATGCATAAAAACGTCTTATGGGGTCCGTCAGCTGTTGGAATGGGATATCTATACACAAGAACATAAATTTACTAACTGGGAAGCAGCGCTCCCTTCTGCCCCGCATAGATTGCTGGAGTGGTGCAAAATGTGAGAGTCACTGTTAGAGGATTGGTGCATATTGGAGAAGCATACCTATACTGCTTACTGGCAGCGACTGCATATGGAGGGTGATAGGATGGGCGCTCCGTTGGCCCGGCGTGAGGCCCCTCAGACCCCTCAGATCCCTGTCCTGCAGCCACGTACAGACATGGGAGAATTAGTACATGCACAACAGGCGATTAATGGGGTGTTCCGCACCCATCTTAGTAAGGTATATAGAGAACAAGTACTCTCCCTAGCGGATGCTGAGTGGGGTTTTCTGCCTGCCATCGAGCTTCCGAGCCTTGGCCAGGACGCTGCAGAGGCTCTGGATGCCCTGATTACTAAAGAAGAGATCCTTAAGGCGATTCAACTCCTTAAGTCTACTAAAACCCCAGGCAGTGAGGGACTGCCTGTGGAATTTTATCATATGTTTGCGGCAACGTTATTTGCTTCATCATACAGGCCGATATCGCTCCTCAATATAGATGTAAAAATCCTGAGTTTTGTATTGGTGGCGCATCTCCTTCCCTAACTGCTCCTCCTCATTCATTCAGAACAGTCGAGATTCATCCCAAGGCGCAGTATGGCCCACAATCTGCGGCGACTGACCTATGTTTGGCATGCCCCGTTGCTCTTGACGGATGATTTTGCCCTGGCACTCCTTGATATAGACCTAGCATTTGACTCCTTAAATTGGTCTTATCTATGGCAAGTACTTCATAATATTGGGTTGGGCCCTGCATTTATTCGATGGGTCTTCATGCTCTATTTTGCACCTTACGCTAGGGTGCGGTCAGGGGGAGTGATCTCTGAGCCATTTAGCCTGCACAGGGGCACCCGACAGGGGTGCCATTTGTCTCTACTCATGTTTGCAGTTGGAATGGAGCCACCACCAGAGACCCTGCATTGCTGGATGCGCCAATGGGGTATAGCGCTAGGAGAAACCAATCATGTGGTCACTTTAGTATATCTTCAGCAACCAACTTACTCTGCACCCATTCTGCCTAAGGTTAATCAGGCGTTTGGGGAAATCTCCGGCCTCTGTATCAACCCAGATAAATCTTAGTTGCTCCCCTTAGGGAGGCTGGTCGGAGTGCCGAGTCATGAGCTGCCTGTGGTGGGGTTTCCCTGGGTGGTATCTGACATCCGTTATCTGGGGGTTCGTCTGGCTCACACTGCCCTGACTTACTTAGATCTCAATATTGTAAGAGTGGTGGAGGGGAGAAGGGCCTCGATTAGGTTTTGGAGTGAACTGCCTTTGTCACTTATGGGGAGTATTGCAATTGTGAAAAGTATGATATTACCGCGCTGTCTCTATGCTCTACAGAATATCTTTTATGCGGTTCCCAGGCATTATTTTCAAACCCTGGACAGCCTAATAGTGGACCTCCTCTGGGGCTCCAGGGGCAGAAGGGTTAAACTTGCTCCCTTCAGAGAACGTGGAGTCAGGGTGGACTTGAGATTCCTCATCTGGAATTATATTATATGGCAGCTCAACTGCAACAAGCAGTCCACTTGCTGGATGAAGCTGTTAATGGGCACCCACAGAAGGAAACCTTTGCCGTATCTCTGATGTCTGGTTCCTGTGTCCCCTCATCATTCCCTTATGTTATATGGCAGGTAGCATCCGTGTGGGAGAGTGCTGTTCGACGAGTCATCCAGCGAGCTTCATATGCGCTGGATATGCCTTTGTGGGAGGTAGGCCCTTCTTGGGTATCGCAAAGTCCATGTCTGTACAAAGGTTGGAGGGATTGAGGATTGAACTTTATGGGAGACTTATATGTGGAGCAACACTTTGTCATGCGGGATTAGGTGATGACCTCCTTCTCTCTGGGCACTGGGCAATATCTTCAATATATGTTAATGTTGAGTACAGGTCAGGAGGGATGGCAGTCCTTTCCAGAGGGGCCCCCCAAATCTAGTACTCTAATGCTGGAAATGGCCAAAGGCCGTCGACTGATATCCCGCCTTTATCGGGCTCTCTGAGACGTTCTGCCACTGCAGCGCTTTTTATACAAACCAAATGGGACACCCTGCTAGGGGAACCCTGTCATCTATGGATTGGGTGAAGGTCCATTAGGGAGTCCGGAGGGTTAGTTCTAATGCTCGTATCAAGCTCCTACAATATAATTTCGTGCATCAGATTTACCTGACTCCGTAGACGCTGCATGCTATATACAATACTCGTCTGGATGGTTGTGCACGTTGCAGAGCCCCAAAGGCAGATTTTATCCACATGGTGTGGATCTGTCCTTCCCTGACCTCTTACTGGCAGGATGTTCTTGCTCATCTTAACAAAGGCTAGGGATGGGATGTTCCGATAGAGATCCGGCAACTATTATTGGGATTACTCCTGTCTCCTTTGTAAAAGGAATTAAGTAGACATTTTGTCCTCCAGGGACTGAGCTTGGCGAAGAGGCACATTGCTATTGCATGGCTCAGTCCAACACCCCCCACCTGTATGGCGTGGTTAAGGGACGTCTGTGAGTGGGCGACTGCGAAGGAGGTGCAGATGTGTCATGTACGTAAGAATGATAAACTTGAGGAGGATCTGATGGCCTGGTCGGCTATGTTGTCTGCATTACAGGAAAGGCCAGAGATGTCCGGTTCTGGGGTTGTGACTGATAACTCGACACCTCTTATTTTAGAGGGTTGAAATTTGGGAGGAAACAGATGTATGGGGTGTCTATGAGATTTAAGGGCAGTCAGAGACGAATAGTGGTGATTTGCTATTTAACTGACGCACAGGCCAAACACAAAAGCAAGTTGGGGGTTAGGGGGGTTTAATTGTTATGTATTGGCTTGGGAGAGGTGCGTAGACTGTGAAATATGCCTATTCTCTTGTATTGTTATATTTTTGATACGGTCAAATTGTATAATCTTGCAGGAAGTTAATGCTTGGTTTACATCTTCTATAAGAGAAAATTCTATTGTTTTTCTGCATTTATTTTTTATCAGATGCATCTGTAGCTTCCACATTAGTACTGATACTTTTGTTGCCTGTACGGGTTTTGATGGGGTCATTGGACTGTTCTAGAGAACTCCTTATGGTACGTACTGTCTATGTAATATCCCTATATGTCAATAAAATGTTTATTAAAAAAAACAAATTCTCTTCCTTGGCTGGACATGAAGGAGACAAGAAAAATGGGAATGAAATAGACTAGGACATATGGAATGCAGCAACTGCCTTGAGTAAGAACGAGACAGAAAACTGTGAAGGGTGGAGAAACTGATAGGGCCTAAAGTTCACCAACCATATGAGCTCAGGTAATTGGCACTATTAAAACTATCTTCAAGGTAAGAAGTTGAACCTGGCCACTGTGCATCGGTTTGAATGAAGCTATCATCAAGAAAGTCACAACAACATTTAGATGCCACTGAGGAACAATAAACAGAGTTGGAGAAAACATGTAAAGCAAACCTTTCAGAAACCACACCATTATTGGCAATCTAAAGATGGAAGGTTGATCATGTATACACAGGAATGCATACCTGGCCAGGAGATAGCCATTAACTGTAGCCACATGGACAAAGCAAATCGCAAAGCATTGGAAAGCTGAAATCTAAAGGGGCTTATGCCTTCCCACTAGCACCACTAAACAAACTTAGGGCCTGATTTAGTTCTTGGCGGACGGGTTACTCTGTCACAACGGTGAAGGATATCCCATCCGCCGAAATATAAATCCCATAGGAAAAAATGGGTTTTATATTTCGGCGTACGGCATATAAGACACAGATGTGATGGAGTAACCCGTCCGCCAGATCTAAATCAGGCCCTTAGTCCAGTTATCTGCATAGAGGGATTTAAAAGGATGCTTTCTTCCTGCCAGGATGACATCTGCAACCTCACCAGGAAGACAAAAGAGCTCTAACTGGTACTGCTCAATCTCTGACAGTGCAGCCGTAACATTTAGCAATTGGGGTCAAGGATATGACCATCTTACTGCAAGAGCAAGTCCACTTTGCACAGGAGATGAAGGGATGTCTGAGTGTTTACAGATCAGTGTACCAGACCACCTCACCCAGTTTGGGGCAATCAGAATCAGCTGTGCTCGATCTTCCCATACCTTCTGCAGCACTTTCAACCGAAGCGGGATTGGGGGGAATGCATGAGCCCCTGAGATCAGCTGAACCTGAAGACATTCTTCAGAGCACCATTCAGATGGAAGAGTATGACATTAAACTGGAGGCACCTCTATGCTTGGCCATGGCAAGGAGATCAACAAATGAAAACCCCCAATCCAGAGACGATCACTGCAGTCCTCCTGTTAGAGGTGACAGAGAGCATCCGTCCTCACTTTTATAGAGACTGCCAGGTGACCCATGCCTAGGAAGATTCCCTTTTGCGGTGCCTACTGCCATAGGTAAACTGCTTGCCAACGTAGGGTCCACAACCCTACACCGCCCTGTCTGTTGATATATTGGATAGCGACGGTGTTATCAGTACGAATTTGTATACTGGCCCATGAGATGGAGAGGATAAAGGACTTGAAGGCTAGATGGACTGCTGTCAGCTTGAGCGCATGTACGCGCTGGCGATACTCCGACACACATTAATGGCCCCCTGCTATCATGTTCTCAAGATGAGAAACTCAGCAGGAGGCATCAATCACCGTAGTAGCCTGAGTGTGTGGCGAGCTGAATGGGCGACTCCTTTGAAGGTCACAAGGTCCTGATGCACCACCTGGAAGATCAGCACCTGAGCTGAGAGGCTTTTATACTGCTGCTGACAATGCCTTCTTAGACACCACAGGAGAGCTCTCATCCACCACCTGGTGCGAGGCACCAATAGGATGCATGAAGAAACCAGGCTCAAGATCTGAAGGATGGAGCTCTATGCTTAAGTCAGGCACATCAGAATCATCATCTTACTATCTGCGATTTTCTGAGCCCTGGTTAAATAAAGGTTAGTGTTTATGTAGGAGTGAGGTGAGACTTCTGGACGACGTCCAGGGCCACGGCCCAATCTACTGAACTCAAGGCTAACAGGACCTGATCAGGGACTGTATCTTGCACATTCTCTGCCAGATAAACTGGTCTAGGAGAAAGAGAGGATAAGAAGGAAATCAGTTTGATTGCCCATCTTGATCCACTCCTGCCTCGAAAGGAGTGTTCATGTTGCAATGGCATTTAAACGGTGTAAAAAGCTGGCTCTTTATGTGATATATCAATAATCTGATATACCATGTAGAAAGTCCAGGGGTTCCCTTACTCATGGACAGGGTTTGCTATGCAATCCCAAAGATCTCTGTTAGGGGGCAGTGTGGTCGAGTAGCCTTAGGTTTAACACAGAGGAGTGTAAGACATTTGCAAATACACACAATGATTAATAAATGACAACACGACTCAAGAAGGACACCCACATCAATTTATAAAAATAGCAAGTATCTTTATATATGTTTAGGAATCAGTGAAAAATTTCTCAGGTAAGTATGTTTTTAAATATAAATTATTTTCACTTTAAAAAGTGGACACAGTTCAATTTCTGAGTTCTTTAATTTTATCCTATGGAAGGAAGACCAAGTTCTGCAAACATGTACAGTACATCGACTTATGGGACCAATCTCCAGGAGTTAAGGTGAGTGGTGGGCAAGGTCCAAGGCAGCCCCAACAGTGCACCACCAGCGGGCGGGTGAAAGGGTGCAAATCAACGTTGGGAGCCGAATGTGTTTCAATGGGGATCGGTCTCTGTAAAAGATGCTGGAGGCTCTGGCTAGAAAACCAGTCAGGCTGAACCAACAAGTGGGCTCAGGCCTTGCGATGCTCAGGGACGGGGGAACACCTTTGGTCTTCTTCTCCAAGGCCCAGGGGCGATGGTTGCAGAGGTGTCTTTAGGCGTCGGAATGAATCAGGTTCTACGCGGCCAATGGAGATGGACTGTAGCAGCCACTAGCGAGTCCTCAAGAATCAAGTTGATCGGGGGTCCCTGTGAAAATGACTGTAGGAGGCTGGCTTAGTATATGGTGCACACTTATTTAAGTGGAGCACCTTGCACTAATCCAGACTACCCTATGTTGATTTTAGTGGTCTTAGACAACATTAAAAAAGCTCTCTAAGCGGTAGCTGTAGAGAGCAGCCTTTAGGCTTAGTCCAGAAGGAGTGTAAAGCAGCTTGTTTTACCAGTACTAATCATATAGTGTAGGTTAAGTGAAAAAGAACCACACAGTGTAGTTATAGTTACAGTGTAGTTATAAAAATATGTATTTATTATAAACACTCACTAACACATTGCAATATCTCCTCCCCGGAGATATAACCACAAACCACAAGTAAAATAACATGTAAGTAGCACAAATACACAGTGCTACCCAGGGGGAGACCAAATGATATACTAATAAAGTGGAATGCGAACCACGACCTAAGTTGAGACTGGACCCAGAAGACTTAGAAGAGACGAGGACCCAAGGAACCACCCAAGGTAAGTATCCGTGTGCAGAGTGGGAACACGACTGCGTGCTCAATACAAGTCAACGGGGAAGTCGCGGTTGCAGTTTTCAAGAAGAAAGACCCTTCCCAGAGGACCCTGAAGAAACCCCGTGGAAGAAGGAAGGATGGAGAGTCACCCCACCCGAAGATACCCCGAGAACCGGGATACCTACACCAGGGAAGCCGGGTGCATAAATGCGAAGTGACTTCGGAAACCACAATGGAGGACTTCAGTTAGCATGCCGCTGACGAAGAAGGTGAAGGAGTCCGGTGGAACCCAAGGGTGGATTCAGGAAGAGAAGTACCTGCAAGCAGAGGGGACAGAGTCTATGCCACTCAGGAGTGACCAGGAGGCACGGAAGATGAATGCCCACCGATGTCGGAAGTGCACGAGAGTTGACGGTGACCTTAGCGCGGTAGCTGTGCAGACCAGGCGACACTGTGGAAGACCAGGAGCCGTTCACGAGCAGTCCCACGTCGGATGTCAAGAGCCAGGGGGTCGGTGTCTGGTGGGAGCACCAAGCCTTGGCAGTGGCGACAAACGTGACAGACGAAAAAGGTGCAGTGTCGGGACCAGCAAGGTCCAAGAGACTCACCACAAGCAGGTAAGTCAGAGTAGGCCCCGAGCCAACAGGGGGACCTACTAGAGCCAAAGAAGACCCTCAAGAGGACCCACAGGCCAGAGGCACAGGAGTCGCAAGAGGACCTCGAGCAGCTCACCAATGATGCAGGCCCACGGTGCAGAGGATGCGGTGAGGACTAAGATCTTGGTAGCAAGTGATGCTGGAGGCTGGGGCTTCTTGGAGCCCGAAGATATCTGGTGAAGAGAGTCAACAAGCCTTGGCAACAGCAAGTCAACGCGGGCACAGGGGTACTGCTCCAGTAGTTCCAACGAAGGATACTGGCTTCAAACTTGTTGTGAAGACAGTGTAGGCCTCGAGGGAGTTGCAGAACCACCACCTGTTTTGCTGAACCTTTCGGAGTCCGTGGGAGCTCAGGAACAGCAGACCGTTGAGCTTCCTTGCAGTGCCTGCCGATGCAGGGGGAGTGACTCCTTCACTCCAAGGGAGATTCCTTCGGGTGTCTTGGCTCCACAGGTATAAGTGCCTACCAGAGCAAGGAAATGATAAACACTGATACAGAGGTATCCATGTACCTAAAATATCAAAGGCAACTATTGGTGTTGAACTTGTATAGTGGGGGGGGGGGGGGTAGCAACTAAATGAATAGACTTATTTTTATTTATAGGTTTTGTATAGCGCCAGAATCACCCCCGGAGGGGTATCTCTGCGCTTTGGACGGAGCTGCTATGCGGGCTGACCAGAAATTTCAAAACAAGGTGGTCTTAAGTAGTTACCCCTAGTGATGTGAAATTCAATTAAACTGGCAATGGATAAAGGCTCTCAAAAGCCTGTGATTTTCTAAGGCAGGTCAGTAATAGCCCTTCAATGCCTGCTGGAGGCAAATTAAAAACGCCTACTATTGGCTATTAATCTAGACCAATGACATTTTGTATGTCTAAGTAGATGCCTGCATCAGTTTTGTGAGGTGGCAAGAGGTAATCAGCCTCCGAGTCATCATCCTCAGTCAAGCCATAGTCCTTATCCTCTATACCCAAGTCATCTGAATCCAAGCTGAAAATGTCCTCAAAGCAAGCAAAACTTTGGACCTGGGGAGTGTAGGCGGCTGGTTCAGTGTATAGTGTACACCTATGGTGAGGCACTGTGCATGGAGTCAAGGCAACCCTTAGTGATAGTCTTTAGGTCCCTGATAACCAAAGCTCTCAAGGGGTAGTCGTAGAGAAGAGCTAAGGCTTATTCAGGAGGGGGTAAAGCGGGTACATGTACCACTGAGTCAGTCAGTAAGCTTTCATACAAGAAAGAACTACACAAGTGTTTACAGAAATACAGCAGTATTTATTATAACAATACTAATAACTAACTTGGTATATCTCTTACCCAGAGATATCAAATACACACAAGAATACTTTAGAAACAGGTAAGTAGCATTGAAAAGCACATGGGGCCCTAAAAGGGGGGGGGGTAAACTATATACTAAGAAAATGGTGTAAGAGGTAAGTACCAAAACAAGACTGTTACCCAAGGATGGAGAACCCCAGGGGAAGCAAAGAACCTACAGAGGTGAGTAGCTAGGGATCCCTAGGCGCCCGAGTGCAGAGTGTCTACACTGGGTCAATAGGATAACACAGGGTAAGTCATGGTTGGTATTTTCTTCTTTCAGGACCCTCCCCAAAGGACAGTCTGAGGTGGACTAGCATTGAGGCAAATAACAAATGGAATACTAGTTCACTCTCTTTGCAAGAGAACAGCGGTGGGTGTTTCGACTTAAAACACATCCAAGGATTGAACGATGACATCCCTTGGTCTGAATGCGCTAGCTGATGCGCATCTGTCCTACCACACCCTCTTGTAATTCCCCCTGAACCAGACATTCCCAGTCTGATCTAGTTCGTCCACTGAATGACCATATCAAGTTCGATCTCTCTAGCCAACACCATATTCTGCACAATATGATTGAGCTCATTCATGTATATACACTAGATGTCATGAACACACTGAAATCCTTCCACCCACCTAGGGTCCACTATCCACTCTCTTAATTTAGGGCCCCCTTCCCCCTGTTATCTGGCTGCACACCACCAATTGTCAATGTTGATTTAGACCTTTCTTGAACACCTGGCTATACACTTGGAGGGACCCGGCGGTATGAGGCTGATACTCAAACATTTTAATGGAGCCATGCATCCGCTTCTATAGTCCCTTGTGTACCTATTTTGCCAGTCTCAAAAAGCCACTGCATATCTGTAGGAAAGTAGGATCTGCTTCTTATGGTTACCCCCACTTTTTGCTTTTTGCACCCACTGTTTTAACTAGTCTGGCTGGGATCCTGCTATTCAGGACCCCAGCCTATCTGCTTCCTCCCTTAAATTGACATGTATGTACTTTAGTACAACTCCAGATTGGATACTGGGGTACCCTTATCAGTCCCTAGTATATGGTACACATGTACCCAGGGCATAGGTACCCCAGAGGCCTCCCATGGGCTGAAGCATGTATCATGCCACCCCTGAGAGGCCATGCAAAATGGAACCTCAGGTCTGCTACTGCAGCCTGTGTAAGCTGGTGCTTGCACCACTTACGAGAGATATAGGTTCACTATATCTATATATATCACTACACTTAAAACCTTATAAGTCACCCCTATAGCAGGCCTTATCAATCCGGAAGGCAGGGTGCTGGGTTTTACATGAGAGGGTGCTCCTGCATGAGCAGAGCCCCTCTGCAGTCTTCGGAGACCATTCTCCCCGGCTGTACGTGATACTACCAGACATATAGGTAGAGGTGCATTATAACCTCGCGGTAAATGCTATCTCGAAAACGACTGCAACAAACTATGTCGTGTTTGGTGTCAAACACCTTGGAATTATACCTCCACACCAGTAACTGGTGTGGTAGGTATGATTCCTCCCCTCAGAACCGAGATTCTGGGGGTACCTAAGTCTACCGGTACCAACTTTCTCGAGCCTTACAGCACAAAATGGATGCTGCCAGCCACAGACACGAGTCTGCCCTCCTGCTGCTGAGCCAAGCTCGAGCAGGGAAAGGCAGCACAATAGGCATCCTGTCACAGGGAGGTGTGACCACCTCCCAGACAGGATTTAGTGTATTGGGGCTGGGTGGGTGTCACAGTGCCAGAAAGTCTGGCTCAGGGGCACATTTGGTGTCCCTGTGCATAGTCCAGCTCAAACCAGTTCTGGGAGCAATTTGCTCCTGCTCTGGCGCGAAACTGGACAAAGGACATGGGAGTAGCCTTCCCCCTGTCCTGTCCCTCCCCTAGGAGGGTCCCTAGATTCTGTCCAACCCTTTCCCGTGGGTATAAAATGGGTTACCCGGCTACAGGACATTAGATTTTACGTGGACAAGATTCTGCAAGAAGATACCACTACACTTCGACCGTCTGGACATGCTGGACTTCGCTGGACCTCCCTTGGGCTCGACTTTGTCTTCCCTTGCCGTCCCCAGTCTCGCCACTGTCCGTGATCCATACAGGCTCCGTGCAGGACCCTGTGGACCTTCAAGACAACAGAAGAATCTCGCTTGGAGTGAAGGAGTCACTCCCCTGCAAATGCAGGCACCGTAACGCATCTGACCAGTTTGCTGATCCTGAGCTCCTGCGGACTCCGAAGGCTCCAGCAACACAGGAGGTAGGTTTCTGAAGGTCTCCAAGGTTGAGCTGCCCTCTCACCAAGTTTGAGGCGGATATCCCTTGTGGGGACCGTATACCCGTACCCCTGTGCACCGCGTTTATTTGCAGCTGCATATGCTTGTTGCCGTGCAACAATTCCGTGCATTGGGCCATTTGTAGCCCTAACCCCAGCGCATCTTTTCTGAGAAGGACTCTGGCATCCTCGCACTCTACGCCCTGCTAGCGGGTATCCTGCGAAACCGCCTGAGGTCCCCTCGCGGCTCCTGTGCCTTTGGCCTGTGGGTCCACTTGAGGGTCAACTTTGTTTTAATTGGGCTCCCCTGGTTGCTCCAGGCCTGCCCTGACTCCCCTTGCTGTGGTGAGTCTCTTGGTCCTTGCTGGGCCAGATCGACACCGAATTTGACTATCTGCGTTGTTGCCGCTGCCAAGGCTTGTTGGTGCTCCCGCCGGACACCGACCCCTCAGCACTCGACATCCATCGTGGCACAGCTTGCCTCTGGCTTCTGGTTGTCCTAGACGTGTCTGGGTCCTCGCACCTGAAGAGTCAAGATCACCGTCATCACACCTGAAGCACCCGACATCGGTGGGCATTCGTCTACCAAGCCCCTGGTCACTCCAAAGTGACCCAGACTCTGCCCCCTCTGCTTTCAGGTTCTTCTCATCTAGAACCCACGTTTAGATTCCATCGGACACCTTTCTTTCTTCCAGCAGCAGCATTTCTTTGTCGACATCCATAGAGAACGACAAGGGTTTCCGACGCCACTTCGTACCTATGCACCCGGCTCCTCTGGGATAGGTAACTCTGTTACAAAGGTATCCACAGGTGGGGTGGCTCTCCAAACTCTTAAGTTCCAAGGGTTGTCTTTGTAATCTGCTGGGAAGGGTCCTGAACCTCTTTGAGAGGCTTCTCCCACCCCTCCTTCACTAGAGAAAGTGGACCCCTTACTGGACGTCCAAACAGAAGATCAAATGGGCTGTAGCCTACACCTTCTGTGGAACCTCTCTGTAGGCAAAAAGAAGGCAAGGTAATAGGGCATCCCATCTCCTCCTGAGCTTGTCAAATAGTCCCATAATCCTACCTTTCAGGGTTCGTTCTAACCCGTTACCCTGTGGATGGTAAGGTGTGGTAAATTTGTAATTCTTCCCACATTCCTTCCATATGGCCTTCAGGTAGCCAGACATGAAGTATGCACATCGGTCTGACACCACCTCCTTAGGAAAGCCCACTCTGGAAAAAATTCCTAAGAAGGCTTTGGCCACTGCAGGAGCTGCAGTGGTCCTAAGGGTAATAGCTTCTTGGTATCTGGTGGTATGGTCTACCACCATCAGGATATAACTGTCCCCACAGGTGGGATGATGGTAAGGGAACAACAATGTCGGTCCCTACCCTTTCAAAGGGGACGGCAACCACTGGTAGTGGGATTAGGGGGGCCTTTGTAGTGTCACCTGACTTACCATTGGCTTGGCAGGTGACACAGGAGCGATAAAACTCCTTGGTACCTTCAGACATGTGGGGCCAGTGAAAGTGTGGGACAAGCCTGTCCCAAGTCTCACTTTGCCCAAAATACCCTGCAAGGGGTAAGTCATGTGCTAGGGCCAAGACCAACTCCCTAAACTTCATAGGAATGACCAACCTCCTGGTGGCACCACGCTTGGGGTCCTTAGCCGCAGAATAAAGTAGTCTATCCTCCCAATAGACCTTGTGGGTCCCACTGATATCCCCTGCCTCTGCAGCAGCTTCATGTCTGAGGCTCTCAAGAGAGGGCCAGGATTTCTGCTCCAGACTAAATTCCTCCCTGGATGGTCCTCCTGCTCCTAGCAGCTCTGCCATGTTAGGCCCAAGCTCCTCTGGGGAAGTAGTTGCACAAAGTGCAAAAGCATCTTGCTGAGAAAACTGACCCACACATGAATTCTTAGGGAAGGATAAGTTCATCCCTTTCCTACCTCTCTTGTTGGTAGCAGTCTGGGCCATTATTTCAGGCTCCACAGCTTCTTTATCTCCCTCCATCTTGACCTGTGCTCCAGTCACCACAAACACATTCTCAGAGATCCCAGGTATGGCTGCATGAGTCCTTAACTCCACTTCGGCCCATGCAGACATTTCTAAATCATTGCCCCTAAGACACTCTACAGGAAAGTTAGAAGATAGCACAACCTTTTTAGGGCCAGTAACCCATTCCCCCCAGTTGAGACCGATCACTGCCATGGGATGGCTATTAGTAATATTGTCTGTGTTGGTTATTTGGTAAGTGTGCCCAAGTAAGAATTGCTCAGGTGACACCAGCTTTTCAGTCACCATAGTGACACTGGCACCTGTGTCCCTGTAAGCTTTTGCTTCAATACCTTTGATGAGGGGATGCTGCCTGTATTTCCTCATATTAGGAGGCCAGGCAGCCAAAGTGGCAAGGTCAATGCCTCCCTCCGATATCAGGACAGCCTCAGTGACTTCTCCGACTAGGCCAGAGCTCACTTTAGTACCCAAGGTGAACCCAGGTACACCCTGTTGGGTTTTACTGCTACTAGTGCTACTGCCAGGGGCACTAGGGGGAATAATAGCAATCTTGGTTCCTTTCTTAGGACAACCAGGATCAGATGTCCTATGGCCTTTTTGCTTACAAAAAAAGCACCAAGGGGGCTTAGTATTAGTAGAAGAGGAGGATTGTGGCCCACCCCCAGAGGAAGATTTTTGTGGACCTGAAGACTACTCTTTCTTGCCATCTTTAGGTTTCTTCCCATCTTTCTCTTGGAACTTAGATAGACTTATTGTTCAACCTCGTGCGAACCCTTTTGTCTGCCTTCTTTCCCAATTCATGGGGAGAGGTCAGATCAGAGTCCACCAGGTATTGGTGCAGTTTCTCAGACACACAGTTATTAAGGATGTGCTTTCTCATGATCGAACTATACAGTCCATTACTGTCATGTACATCACTACCATGTAACCAGCCTTCCAGAGCCTTAACTGCACAGTCTATGAAATCAACCCAGACTTGTGAAGTGGTTTTCTGAGTATCTCTGATCTTAATCCTGTATTCTTCACAAGTCCTAACCCTTCATTAAGGGCCTCTTTCAAAACCTTATAGTTGTCTACATCCTCTTCTCTTACTGCCAGGAGTTTGTCTCTACCTTTGTCTGTAAAGGAGAGCCACAGGATAGCTGCCCATTGCTTCTGGGGGACCTTCTGGAATTTGCGGGCCCTCTCCATTGCAGTAATCCACTTGTGGATAGCACCCCAGTTTTGAAAAGGGGCACCATCCTGCTAAGATTGCTAGAATCAAAGTGTTCCTCCTGACTCTGTTTTTCCTCTCCTTCTCCACTTCTAGAACTTTCTTTCAAGGGCCAACTGCTCCCTCTTCAGCATGAGTTTGGCCTTCTCAATTTTGAGCAGATTGTACCCCCTATCTAGGATGGTCTTTTCTAAATTAGAGTGAGTGGACCCAGCAACTGATGCTGAGGAAAGGGAGGATGAGGAAGAGGATGACCTCCTCCTCCTAGGGACCCTGTGTATCAGCCGAGGGGGAGTAAAAGTGGGCCTACTGTCATGACCCCCTCCAGTACCATCAGTACCCCTTCTACAGGTATAGGGTTGTCCAGGTGAATCTCTTAAGACTCCTTCGGGCCATATCCATTGACAGAGCCAGCAGTACTCAGTACCTCTTCCTCTTGTCCTACAAGGTCATCCCCCTCACCAAGGCCTTTTTCCTCCAGTGCCCTCCAGGATTCTGGAGGTCATCTCGAAGGAGTAACTCCATAAGACAAGACATAGTGGGGGTTCTACCTGTTTTTAGTCTTCTAGCCTTACACAGGGTCATGAGTTCTTGGAACCTAAGGGCACTGTACCCAGACACCTGATTCTGACTAGAATCCCAAGTAGTGGACATGGCACTAGTGTAGTGTAGTGCAGTGTACCCTACTCCAGTAATTAAAAATTCCCAATAGGTTGGGGAAAGGGTATGCTAGACCTCTAACCTAAAAGTTTAGTAAAGTCTTATCTAACAAGTATGGTGTATTCACCAAAGGTAGTAGTGGTTTCTTATGGAAACCTAACAGATGACAAAGTGGTAAAATGCAAGTCTTTATCCCAACCGCTGCACCGCCAATGTAGGAGTCTGGCTCAGTATACAGTGCTTACCTATGGTGAGGCACTGTGCACAGAGTCCAGACAACCCTTAGTTATTGGGTTTAGATCCCTGATAACCAAAGCTCTCAAGGGATAGTCGTGGAGAGTAGCTAAGTCTTATTCAGGAAGGTGTAAAGTGGGTACATATACCACTGAGTCAGTCAGTAAGCTTTCACCCAAGAAAGAACCACAAAAGTGTTTACAAAAATACAGCAGTATTTATTATAACAACACTAATAACTAACTTGGTATATCTCCTACCCGGAAATATCAAATACACACAAGAATACTTTAGAAACAGGTAAATAGCCCAGAAAAATACAAGGGTCCCTATAAGGGGGCCAAACCATATACTAAGAAAGTGGTATAAGAGGCAAGTACCAAAACGAGACTGTTACCCAAGGAAGGAGAAGCCCTGGGGTAGCAAGGAACCCACACAGGTGAGTAGCTAGGGACCCCAAGGCACCCGGGTGCAGAGTGGTTACACTGGGCAAAACGTTCATAGGATTACACAGGGTAAGTCGCAGTTGGTATTTTCTTGTTTCAGGACCCTTCCCAAAGGACCCTTAGGACACTAATGGGATCAAGGGAGGTTGGAGAGCCACCCCACCTGTGGATACCCAGGGAACCAGGATACCTGAACCAGAGTGCCCTGGTGCATAGGGACGAAGTGGTGTTGGAACCGCCTGTAGGAACCAATGGAGGATCTTGGAAGCCCGGCGGCTGCAGCGACTCGTGGAGCAAGACAGTGGAACCCAAATGTGGATTCTGGACGAGAAGTACCTGAAAGCAGAGAGTCCAAACCACCCGCAGGTGTCCAGGAGGAGCAGGAGCACAATGCCACCCCTTGCCAGAGGTACGTGTTGCAGCACAATGGTCTTGAGGGAGCAGCTGTGGAGTCCTAGGCAACAATGCAGGATCCAGGAGCCTTCTACGAGCTGTCCCATGATGGATGAGGAATGCAGGAAGGTCAGTGGCCAGCAGGACCACCAACAAGCCTTGGCAGCTGCAAGAGTTGGGTTGAAGAAAAAGATGCTTGGATGCAGACCAGAAAGGTCCTTGGGACGAACCAGTAAGGGTAAGTCAGGGCCGGCCCCCAGCACGCGGGAGAGCCAGCAGGAATCGATGGAGCCCCCTCGTGGACCCTATGGCAGCAGGCACAGGTAGTAGCAGGGAAGCCTCAGCAGCACACAGAAGATGGAGACCCACGGTGCAGAGGATGCAGGCAGGTTGGTATTCTTGATGCTGTGCAATGCTGCAGGCTGGGGCTTCTTGGAGCTTGAAGATCTTCCATGAAGAGAGCCAACAAGCCTTGACAACGACAAACAGACGCGGTGCACAGGGAGGTGGTTCACATTGGCTGGAGAGGGATTACAGTCACCCCTATTGCAGGGAAGACTAGACAGGCCTCTGGAGAACCAACAAACCACCACCTGTGTTGCAGAGCCGGGCGATGTCCGTGGCACAACAGGATCAGCAAACCGGTTGTCGACATAGAGGTGCCTACGGATGCAGGGAAGTGACTCCTTCACTCCAAGGAAGAATCTTTCTTGCCTGGATGCAGGCAGAGTCCTTGCTGACTATGAGGATGCATGGCCGCAAAGTTGTAAACTTGAAGAGTATGGAGACAATGTTGCAGCAGGAGGCTTTTCGCCAACAGAAGCCTTGTCTTTAGTCCTGGCTCGAAGAAACAACAGAGTCCCAATGTCCACCAGCAGAAATGTCTTTAGACGATCTTAGGAAGACAGGCAGTCTGTCCTTCAAGACGAATCTAATGATCCACCCTAAGGGGAGCCCTTAAGTAACCCTAAAAAGGGGAAGGACCTCTTCTGTGGTGACCCATCTATCAAGGGAGGTCAGGGATGCTACTCAGCTGGCCTAGACAGTCAGATGCCCCCAGGGGTCAAGATTTAACATGGCAGAATCAAGTAGCCACCTGGAGAAGCTCTGGACACCTCCCTAGGGAGGAACTGGGCAGGGGGGTGGATATTTCCCTGTGCTTTGTGGAGTTTGGCACCAGAGCGGGAGCCAAGGGCTCCTGAACTGGGCCAATCTGGTTTATGCAAGGAGGGCACCAAATGTGCCCTTCAATGCAGTCTGGTAGCACTCGGAAGCGCTCCCACCCTACCAAATTCTAAAGAAGAGGTGGTCACACCTCTCCTTCACTGGAAATCCTTTGTTCGGCTTCCCCTGTCCGAGCTAGGCTCATCACCAGGGGGACAGAACAGTGTCTGAGGCCGGCATCAGCGAGGGTTGGCAGGTAAACCCTGTAAGGCTACACAGTTAGGTATGGGGGGGGATCCTCTAAGGAGCTCTCTAGTACATGGTATCATGCAACTAACACTGGAATCGGTGCAGTTGCATGCTTCCAACATGTTTGATACCAAACATGAGCTTTTTTTGTACGGATGAAGCAAGATGGCGGCTGCGTGAGGCGGCCGTAGGTGGTTCTCAGCGGTGGCGGGTTCAAACTGTACTTCAAAGTGTACTACGGGTGAAGCGGCATAGGAATGCTCAACCCTCAACAAATTTTTAAACCCCCCGAACCTGCCTGGATCCTACCTTGGGTCACTGTACTGGTAGAGCAGGCAGAGCGGCTGATTGTTGGTTGCAGGTTCTTGGAACGTGCACTGATTGAACTTCCCGACCGCCGCAACACGGGAAGTTGGTGGATTGAGATGGGGCCAAAATCGGGCACGAGAGGGAGAGGCGCCCTCCAGCAAGCAGGCACCCAGGTCTCCCCCCTCACGAGCACTACGGAGGCTGAGACAGCTCCGGAAGCCGGGCGAAAACCGAAGGTCCGGACGGAGAATCTCACGGACAGGAAGGGGAGGGGTGTAGCTCCCCAGCCACAGCGGACCGGTGCCTCGGTCCTAGACATGCTTAGAGGAGCTGGGAATAGCGCTCCTGCTCAGGAAATGGAGTTGCAAGCCCAAACTTCGGGACAAGTAAGCGGCCAGGACATTCCACAGGCCGGTAAGTCTTTGATGGGCTCAGTGGTGCTGGGGGGCCCCGTGGAACTTGAATCGCATGCGGGGATAGAGGTGGGGGAACTAATAGAAGGGGAGCAAGGGCCTCAGGAGGCCCCTGTGTTGGGGGCCTCACAACAAACTCTGCACTCTGCACAAACTCTACAAGCAGAGGGTGGTCACTCAGGGCAGAATGTATTGCAGCAGATAGGAGTGCCTATTGAGTTTGGGGCAGATGGAGAATCTACTGGGGAACAGCCAGGCAGGCAGGGGCCAACCCAAAGCTGCCAAGTGCAAGCCCAAGTCCCCTCTGTTCTAATCACGAAGGAGAAGATACCAGGAACAAAGAAGAGGGGGTTTAACAAGGCGCAATCCGAAGCTGTAGTGGGACGTGCGAAGAATCCCCCAAAAAATAGCACTCACATCCCGGGAGGTAATGCAAGATCCATCAAGCCTCAGCATACAAGTAGTGAATGGGAAATGGACTCAGAGACCAACGAACTTGATTTCTTCTCCCTGTCAGACGTCACTTGGTCGGATGAGGGGTCTGGGACAGGGTCAAACTCCGAGCAGAGCGAGACGGACAGTGTATCCGATACCCCAGGCACGGAATCCATCGCCACAGCTAGGAAGAATTCAAAAGCGGGAAGGTCTGAGAAACAAAAGCAGAGGGATTTGAAGTGGGACTATTCTTTGGGAGGACAACTGCTGGGGAGCACCACTAAGACCGTTGGTGATGACCAACCTCCATCACCCCTACCACCCCCGTCACTTGAAACCATTTTGCAATGTGTAGTGGCGCATCGAGAGGAAGCCCGACAGGAAAGCAGGCGGTCACAGGCAGCAGCACGGAAACTGCAGGGTGCAGTTAGGAAAATCGCGAAAACCTGTAATACCATCATTGATCGGATGTCGGACCTGGAGACTAGAACAGCTTCCTTGGAAACGGATATCGCAGGATCAAGGGGGCAGGTGGAAAGCCACGAAAATCAACTAGTGGACATCCAATGGAAACTAGAGGAAAGCGAAAATCGGCAGAGGCGAAATAATCTGCGCTTTCTTGGAATTCCCGAAGGGAATGAAGGTTCCGACCCTTGAATGTACATGGTACAACTTCTCCAAAAATCATTTCCTGAGTTGGAGGGGTGGGACTGGGCCCACGAAATTCAAAGGGCACATCGAGTCCCATTTACAATCCGTCAACCAGTCAATCCTAATGCTAAGCCCCGAGCGTTCTTGGTATACTTTGGTAACTTTCTACTGAGAGAAGTGGTGTTCGGTAAAACCAAACCTTGAAGCTCAATGTCCAGCCAAGGGATTCTCATTCTTTACAAGACCGGATTTTTGTCATTATACAGTCGAGCGCCGCTGGCGCTTGCGCCAATTGATCAAACCCTTTCAGGAGAAAGGGGCTCAAGCCTTCCTCCTAAATCCGGCACGGCTGAAAATTATTTGGAATGATCGGACCAAATTTTTCACCTCAGAGATCAAAGCCAAAGAGTGTTTAAACGCGGGAGGGGTCTGAGCATCTGACCTTGACAGTGATATTGACTGGAGGCGGAAAAGACTGTCTGTACCCTTGTAACCTGTTTGGTGGCTGGGGGGAGATAACTATTATAATCTTCCAGGAAAGAATCCTGTTTTTCTTTCTTTGTTCTCTCTCTTTTTTTTTTTTTTTCTTCATCGGCGCTCTGCCTCCACTCCTATATTTTCTAATAGTCCCATATACTCTCATATACTCTCACTCCCCTTATATATTGTCTCTTTCTTTCTTATTTCCTCTCTTTGTATCCCGAAAAACCTAAAAGGTCACCAGAGTGTGTAGGGTTAGAGGGGTGCACAGGGGATCAGGGGAGTAGGAAGCTTTGGATTTTATCGGGGGGAAAAAGAAGGGAGGGGGGGCAGAAAAGGGTCCTCTAATATCACAATTTGTTTCGCCTGTTTACTTTTAGGGCAGATAGGGCAGAGGGGCTGGGGGAGGGCTGATCGGTTGTACACACAGGGCAGTGTTAAATTAAAGTCACCAATTAGGAATGTCAGCCACCGTAGGGAGAATCACCACTCATCTAACACAGACCGAGATAGGTCTGTTGCTTCACAGTGTGGGGGGGAGGGGAATTGCTGGAGGTGGGTGTGTTCAAGTGGGAGGGGGGAGGGGAGGTTGTGGAGGGGTTGGGGGGAAGGAAGGGGAGAAAACTCAGGAAAGCAATAAGGCAGAGCATTGCAAGAAGCAGGACAGTAAGGATTAGTAGGAAACATTACAATAATCAAGTTGGGTATTCTAAGAACCTTGGGGATGGCTAGACTGTCTATTTGTTCTATAAATATTGGGGGCCTGAATGATAGGACAAAAGAGATAGGTCACATCAGTTTTTACGTGCTACAGGGGCGGATATAATTTGCCAGCAGGAAACGCATATCCCATGGCAAAAGAGAGGGATTAATGGGATTCAAGGGTACACACAGGTGATCTGTTCGTTTCAGACCACCACGACTCGAGGGGTGTCAATCCACGTTTCTAAACGGTTGCCACAAGTCGAGCGCACACTTTCGGACAAATGGGGTCGGTGGGCTATCGCCTCAATACTAAGGGGCCCAACAATCTGTACGATCTATGGGCCAAATCTTGATGACCCGGAAGTACTAAAAAAACTAGAGGTAGAACTCGCATCTTGGCCATCCCCTCTCGTTATCTGTGGGGACTTTAATATCCATATAGAGGCAGATAATCCATTCCTGAAAAAATACCAAGGAAGGAAGCCACAAGTATACAAGGCATTAGAGGCTTTGGTGACAAGGCATGGGCTTGTCGATATGTGGTCTCGCCGAAAGTCTGGGGAGGCAGGTTATACATATTACTCCTACCCCCATAAAAAATATGCAAGGCTGGACTATTTCTTTATCTCTGCTAGCTTCATAGAGGGCACTAACATCAGGAAACTACCAAAAATACTGTCAGACCACAATCCGTTGATGTTGGAAATACCATCACAGGGAGGCGCTCGGACATCCACCAAATGGACTTTGGATAGGAAATTGCTGGTCACCGAGGGGTTGGTAGAACATATCAGGGGGTGGACCCATCAGTACTTTGATATAAATAGGTATAGCACGTCCAGGGAAATGGTATGGGACGCTTATAAGGCGGGGTTAAGGGGAGAGATTGTTAGTTTTGTCAGTTTCCGGCGGAAGCAGCAGAGGGAAGAAATTCAGCAACTAATGGATGAATTGTCTAAGTGTGAGGAAGCACACACAGTGGCAATCGCGCAAAAACAAGAGGAACTAATTAAACAATTAGGTCTTGAAGCCTTAAAGTTTAAAGCTAAAATTAATGGTATCTTTAGTAATACCGTGGCCAAAATATATCAAACCCATGCTCGAGATAACTATGAGTATGGTGAGGCCACAGGTAAACATCTGGCATTACGTCTTAGACAAAGGGCAGTGGCAAATAGTATCATGAGACTCAAAGGGAAGAACGGGTCCGTGGCCACGGAACCCCAAGAAGTACTCGAAATCTTTGCAGATTTTTACAGGGAGCTGTATCAATTAAGGCACAATATATCGGCTGAGACACAGCTGGAAGCTGAGGTAAACTCCCCTTCTGTCATGCAGGAACTAGAGGAAGTTATGACAATAGGGGAAGTTAAAGACGTGCTCCAAGGGATGGCCTCTGGTAAGGCAGCAGGTCCGGATGGTATCCCTGTGGAAATCTATAAGATTTTACAGTCGGAACTTGCCCCCATCCTTTTGGATTTATTTTTAGCAGTTCAGTTCAGGGGTATTCCGCCTCAGTCATGGCAAGAGACCAATATCGTCCTCTTTTTAAAGAAAGGGAAAATGGCAGATGATCCGTCTTCATATAGACCAATAACTCTGATAAATGCCGACGAGAAACTCTGTTCTAAAATTATAGCGTGCAGACTGACTAGAATCATTACACCTTTGGTAAGTCCGTGGCAACACGGCTTTATACCAGGAAGAGGGACCACAGATCATATTCGTCGAGCAATATCTCTATTTGACATAGCAGAGGTTGAAGGACAGCAAATGTCCCTTATATTGCTCGACGCTCAAAAAGCGTTCGATCAGGTTGAATGGACATACCTTTGGGATAATCTCCGAAAAAAGGGTTTTGGCCCACGTATACTAACAGCTATAAAAGCTATGTACATCCAATCCTCTGCAAGGATTCAACTTATGGGTAGGGAAACAGAAAAGATCCCGGTAGCCCGGGGAACAAGACAGGGTTGTCCCTGTTCCCCTATCCTCTTCGCACTGTATATCGACCCCCTCATAAATGCAATCATTCAAGATCAAGATATCAGATCAGTTGTGGTCAGGGGTTTTAAAACCAAGGTATTAGCATATGCTGATGATATAGCTGTTATCACCCCTGACCCAACTGGTGCATTAATAAGGATCGAGGAGTTGGCCCGGGAATTTGGTAAGGCCTCTGGGTACAGCTTAAATACGGATAAGACCAAGATAGTCTGTACTAAAAATACGCTCTGTCAGGACCCCCGCAAAACGGAGACTGCAACCTATCTTGGGATTGCTATCTCTGCTCAGGTTGACTCCATTTGGGATATTAATGCGGCACCTCTTATAGAGAAGATTGGTTGTGACCTCAGGAGAATCGATAATCTACACCTCTCTATTATAGGAAGAAGCAATGTAATAACAAGCATTGGCATAGCCAATAGGTCTCGCTTTTGGTACCTTATAAGTGTTTAGCCATGCAACAGTTGATGTTGTTGCACCAAGGATATTGTGCTGCATAACTAAATACTTATAAGGTCCCAAAAGCGAGACCTATTGACCTTGCCAATGTGTTTAAGCTGTGCTGTAGAGAAGTGTGGCTGCTGGGCAGCATGCTGAAAAGTTGTAATAAAAAAGTGCCAGAAGCATTTTTGTTACTTTAAATATGACCAAAAAGGCATTATGTCCAACAGAACGACCATATTAAACTAGGAAACGGTGAACGCTTACAATATATTCAGGGTCACTGGATTATGTAATTCTGAAGCTGTGGCATTTTCTACATAATTTTGGATATATTGTGCTTACCAAATAATACACCATCTTTTGTATAGTTTGCATATTTCAGCACAAAAAATATTTTTAGCTCAACCAATCAAATGTTACTAAAAGAAAAGTGACACATAAGAAACTGTGGGGTGGCAGATTGCTTGCAAAGAGTAGCTACTTACCTGTAATTTGCCCTTTGCTGTAGCCAGGTATTAAACTGCTGATGACGAGGAGAAACTTTCGTCCAGTGTAAATGTGTACTTAATAGGCAAAACAGTGAAATAAAACTGCCACATAATGTGACGCAATACACTGAATAATTTACATTTAATTTTCTTGCAGCGTAATTGTGTCAAGTTTGCCGCATATTATCGTCCTTGCTTGCTATATAATTCCTCTGTAGCATAATTTAGCACCAGCCTTCCTCTTCCTGTGACAGAGTAGATGAGCACTCCCACTCAAACATGAACACATGCACACTTGCTCTGTTTTTATTCGTGAGTTTGTTTTGTGCATGAGATTTGCGGACCTAACATCACCCATGAAGACCTGGCTACTTTTCTATTTCACATGTATACATGTTTAGTGAGTTCCTTTGTGCTCTACAGAATTGTTAATTTTTTATCGCCGCGTGGAGTCTGAAATTTTAAGCGGCACGGTCACCACCTTTTATAAATATGTTCTACTTGTAGACAACCACTGCTGGACTGGGAAGAGAAACCAGCCCTGGCAATTCCACTGGACTGACCCTGTTGGGGAGTGGGAGACGGGGTGGCACTGAGAGGCTCCAGTTGTGAGCACCGCTGCCATTTTAATTTTGTTACAGGGGGCCAATATTGCAGCACTGCTGCAAAACCGCCTCCCAGTGACAAAACCAGCCTCCACAGCCGCAAAACCGCCTCCACCCCTATGGCCCACGAGGAAAATGCCCAGTGCCCGCTATGGCCAGTCTGACCCTGTAGACAACAGCTTATGGTGAGCATTTTTTAAAGTTTTATATAGGGCAAACTCGACCCGAAAGTATTTGAGAGCTTCATATGAGCACTGGTCCTACTCTTCTCACGAGACATTCAATTAAAGATGTAGTGAAGAGGATGAACAAATAGCTTGGAGTATACATGGTAATTAGTATTCCTGCAGGAACATAAGTCTAAGGAGCACTGCGCCCAGCTATGAAATAGTAAAAAGAAAAATACAGCCTATTTATTTTGTCACAACAACTCTCTCGTTCAAGCAAATGCCCTTAGTAGTGCTCTTGAATATTGGATCCAGCTAGAGTGATGCTAGAAAAATGTTAATTTTCAGTTTTGCAGTCCCTATTTGGAACCACATAGTTTACCGTTTAATTCACCAAAGTGGGTGAAAACAGATTTTATCCCAAACACGCATGCTCCACTAGCTCATTTAGTAACAGGCGGAAAATGTGATAACCAAAACCCTGATTTCAATTTGTGCACACACCATGTTAAAATTAATGGTTGGGATGTATTAGTTATAGCATTTGGTTGCAAACACTTTGTGACAAGATTTTCTTCACACCTGTCTTGAGCGGCAATTCCAAATGTGCAGTTTTTGGGTGCTCACATGTTAGAAAGTTTGACATATTTCTCTCGAACTCATTCTTCACCACACGGCCACTAAACACAAACTGCAGTGCCATTCCTCTATCTCGTTATTTCTTCGCACATTCCTCCCTAAAGCAACTTCAGCCACTACTACCACTTTAAAAAGTAATTATGAAGGTTAGAAACAGAAGTGGTGATATAAGAAGCATTGCGTGGCAGAGGCGAACAGTTGCTGTGGTTTAAGATCCCACCACACACCCGAAACACAGCACTGGCAGATGACGCAGCCCACCTGGCACCCTGCGCTTTCTATTTATAGTGACCACTCTCATACACAGGGCAGTTCCCACCGCCATGAGTCACACAGACGATATAATATATCATGACACGGTGGGTAGAAAAACAAAATTTGGGGGCACTCAGTGAGGACTTTTAGAGCTCACAGCGGCTTCAGCACTTGTGCAGGCCCCTTCGTTCACGGCCCAGGTGGGACAGTTAACTTTTGAAGACAGGTCAAATTCTATTGGCTGAACATACCCAGGGACATGTCGATCTCCTTCATGGCTGCGACTCACCATCGCTCTGTTCCATTACCTCGCCGATGCCAAGACTAGAACCATGTTCAGCAGTTCCAAAGTCGGCAGCTGTGGCTGTAATGCCACATCCTCGCCATTTTTCACAACCTATGCACAGTGTACGTGCTGAAGCGATACAGTGACACCTATCTTCTGTAAATGAGTGGACACTAAAAGCACTTGTAATGTCCTTTGTGCACCAGCACACAGTTTGTGCACTCTGGCCGCATGTGCAAAACCTTCCTTTCAGAAGCGGCTTGCATTAGGGGCAAAAAAACAACAGGAGGCAGGAAACAATTAAAATAAAATAAGCGGGCACCATGCTAAAATGTTAAGTGCGGCGCCCATATAATTAAATTATGTGCATGGCGGCCCGGGAAGCAGGCGCCATTGTGATAACAAAACAAGCAACAATGGGGCAAATGAGTGGAAAGACGCATCAGTCAGCTAGGTGTTGGGGAGAGGCGGGCGACAAAGAGGAAAAGAGAGTGAGCCATGCTGAAGAGAGAAGGGTGGGAGGGAGGCTACAGAGAAATTAATAAAGACGTGCAGAATCCACAGTGCATCTGTAGCCGTCCGTTTGCTCCCCCATCTCAGCAGCAACTGGGACTGCCATGAGCTGCTAACCCCGCATTACCGTGCCAGTCTTAGCACCAACCCGCCAGCAGCGAGGAAAGGAGTGGGGCAGCAGGTGCACAAGACCCTCTTCCAGCCCTGGTATCACCCGGAGGTAGCAGCCCCTGCACCCTGCTGGTTGGGTGGCCGTGATTACCACTAGAGCATCCTGGCAGCGGGCAGCTTTTGACGACCGCAGGACAGGCTGCTTGTGTCTGCAGAAGCCCTGGAGCTGAGATGTGATACCGCCTGCCCTCTCCGGCTCTGGCCAGCAGCATTGTGAGTTGGCGCGTGCCCCTAGATGTGACCGCACACTGTGGCCAACTTTTGTTCTGTCGTCCTTCAAATTGCACTTAGAGAGCCTCGTTCCAGGCACCTACCTGCAGCATAAAAGGGGCATGTCACGCATGTTTTGGGAAAAGCGCTCTTAATGAAAAACAAGCGCCGTGTGGGTGGGAAGCAGCAAGGTGGGAGGGAACCAAGCTATGTGCTTTTTACGAGGCAGCACCAAAGTGGATGCCTGCTTGTGCCCCGGGGGACTGCTGAGTGCGTGCTCCAGCGGAGTCTATAATTGCTTTAAAAACAAGCACGGAATCGAAACGGAGGAGCGGGGGTGAGCGAGCGCGGCAGCCTGCTCAGCTGACCAGACGCTCGTGCGTCATGGCCTTTTGCCGGCATGTGTTTCCAATTATCGCGCCCGCGTCTGGGCACGATAATGGGAAACACATGTTTGCGTCGCGCGTAACCGCCCGAAAAAGGCCACGACGCACGAGCGTCTGGTCAGCTTTTCAAACCCCCTTACATAAAGTCTTCGCCTAGCAGCGCTTGCGCGCTACTCGAGGCTCGACCTAAAAATGACGATGTTTCCCAAGGTTCTTTACCTACTTCGCTATATACCTTTAGAACCAGTAAACACTTTTTTTAAGAGTATTAATGGGATGTTTTCACAATTTATATGGAACTACATAAAGATCAGGAGATCCATTACACACATGACATTACCGCAAGATAGGGGGGGATTGGCAGTCCCTAATCTATTATACTATTATTGGGCCATAATGCTACAGCAAATGGGCATTTTGTTTAAATACAAGAAAGAGCCATCCCCGCATTGCCAGGAGGAAACCCTACCATCTATTTTCGAACTGGCCATAGGTGGCGCAGCACCTGAGATCCTCTTGAGACAGTTGGAGGGGAGTTATTATTAAAAAAAAACGGTTTAAGCCACTCAGGGCAGCTTGGAAAGTTTGGCACAAAGTGTGCAAACACTTAGAAATCCCGAAGATACAAAGATATATCTCCTTGTGGCGGTCATCGCGTTTTCCTGCCCCATTATATGACATTATGGGCAAAAGTTGGGAACAGGCAGGGATCAATAGCATAGGCGACATGCTGGATTTGAATGGGATCATCTCATTTACAGAACTTCAAGAGAGGTACGGGGTGGATTCTAATTCTTTTTTTAAATATGCCCAAATAAGGGAGACAATCCGTCCCTTAGTACCACAGGTTTTAAACAAGGGTAGAATTCAGTTGTTAGAGCGCTTGGCCTTTAAAAATCCTTCCATTAAGGATCTATATTCCATTATGCTTATGGCAAACGATGATGACATCTCCAGAGTCGAAACGATATGGGAAGATAAATTGGGGAATCAGGACGTAGATCTAAGTAGATCACTGTGGTTGTCTAAAACTGTGTTTTTATCAGCTAACCCAAAAGCTCAACATTTTAAAACCGTTTTCAATCTATTTTTTACACCCGCGAAAATGTTTGCATGGGGGAAACGGGAAAATGATCATTGCCCAAGGTGTACAAAAGGCCCTGCAGATATCGTACACATGTTCTCTGAATGTGCCAAACTTAATGAATTAAAACAGGCGGTCGAATTCTTTCTGCTTAAAACTATTTCACGCCCAGTCCCACTAACTTTAACTATGATGTTACTAGGTTGTGATGAAAATTTACAGTTGGAATCAATCCATGTCTGTTTTTGCTTTATGGTAACTGCTATTCTGCGAATTTTGATTGCAACAAAATGGAAAGATGCGGATCCTCCTTCATTTCAAGCTTGGTATGCCAAATTGTTTTTTGTTTTTAATCTTGAGATGGGTTTGTACAAATGTAAAGGTAAAAGGGTGAAGAAAAGGGGTGTACAAGTGTGGCACCCACTAATGGATCAATAGATTAGCTGGCCCAGATTATTGTATGTTTTTTCTGTTTTTTGTGTTTTCTCTCGGATTTTTTATGACTTGCTGCTACACATATTGTTTGCCGCAAGGCGGTTGTATGATATGCTTTCCTGAGTAAAAATAAATAAATAAATAAATAAAAACGAAAAAAAAAAAAAAAAGATACCAAACATGAGCAGGTTCGAGGCAGCCATTATGTAGTTGGACATCTCGACTTGCCAGTGTCCACTACATACCTTAAAATAGCTGTCCTGCACTTACAAAGCCCAGAGAATGGAGTCCGGGGTTTGTAGGGGTACCTCTTCTCGTGCAGGGTTACCCACACACTTAGAACCATGCACCCTGCCCTAGGACTGAAGGGCCTACCTTAGGCAGGACTTATAGGTTAAAAGTGCGGTGACCGGGATAAAAGGAAAATCTTATATCTAAAGTGAAAGGTGCATACACCATTTCACACAGACTGCGATGGCAGCTCTGCAGACACAGCTTGCATGGACTCCCATGGATGGCACAGTATATGCTGCAGCCCATTGGAGACCCCGGGTGTACCAATGCCCTGGGTACCTCAGTACCATATACTAGGGACTTACAGCGGTACCCCAGTTTGCCAATTGTGGGGTGTGCAAAGTACTTACCAGCAAATTTATAGGAGAGAGCACTGTCACTGGGGTCCTGGTTAGCAGGATCCCAGTGAACTGCAGTCAAATCATACTGACACCAGGCAAAAAGTGGGGGTAGCTATGCCAGAAAGATCCTACTTTCCAACAGGGAGGTGCTCACAAAATGGTTCTGCATTAAAATTAGACTTCACCTTCGCCACACGGATGATACCGCTGTGGGCACTGTTGCCACTGGCTTCAAAATCAGAACAGAGGAAGAGCCCAAGGTAACACGGACAGCACTCTAGCCATTTTTGACTTCACCATAGACCCACAGCCAAAACTATTTTTTCCCCACAAACGTTTTATTAATTTGTAACAAGAATTGCAAGACATCTTACAACAGAGGTGTATTAATCTTCGCGAGGACCAGGGCCAAGTCAAAGAATCTAGAAGTAACCTTGTAGTTGGCCGGGAACAGGAACCAGCCCAGTAAACAGGAGCCCGGGCAACAAGGAACGCTTCACTGTGTAACATCATCAATGCAGTCCAAGATTTCCTCACAGAATCCCGAGAGGGATCCAAAATATGTGATACATTTCATATCCCACTTCGCCACACATAGGGCGCTTTGCCCCAGCTGTTTGGTAGAACTTGTTCACTTTGTAAGGTATGCCCTATGAAGGGAGTAGAAATGTATTAACTTAAAGCGGCTATTCCTAGATACCCACTGTGATTTGTTCCAGTATTTTTGCCCATTCTGCTTCTAGGATTAGGGTCCCCAGATCCCCCTCCCACTTTTACAGGAGGTCTGTCAGAGGCGCAATCATATCCGCTCGAAGTGCCCGATAAAAGCACGTTACTGTCTTATGCATGGCGGTTGTTGTGCAGACAACATGACAGCTGTGGTACATGGGTGGTTCGGCGATTCCAGCCCCCCAGTGCTTCCTAATTGCCGCAGTCACGGCCTCATGAAGCGGGAAATAACACCCCCCCGAGGTCATGCTCCAATTATAGATCCTCATAAGTGAGCATCGCACCCAAGTGAAACAAATCGCCCACTCGGGTAACTCTATACGCTGCCCACTCTCCTATCCCCCGCCAATCACCCCTGTGTGGCAGCACCTTCGGCCTCTGCAAAGGTATATCAAGGGAGTACAGAAATTGTGCCCGAGTTTTCTATAGACAGCACAGACAACATTGGGCACACGGCCAAAGCTTATGGAGGCATGGCATCAGGAGACACTGGGCTCTGAGTCATCAGTCACTAAGCCTACAGGAATGGACCTGCTCTTGAGGAGTAGTCCAGAGGATTGTGTGGCCACCCTGAAAATATCCAGCGCCATTAGCTAGAAGGCCATGATTTTGCACAGAGTTGGCCAAAGGACCAGATAACTCATCTCCTCTTTTTAGGCGATGGGTGATTGCCAAACATCGAGGAAGAGTCCAGCATTTGGGAATGGCATTGAGAGTTGAACAATCCCAGGAATGGGGCTGCTTTCTCGAGGAAGAAGGCCTCACCGTCCTCTGCAATTTTTTTGTGTTAGAAGAAGGCTCCCTGGAAGGTGACTTACTATTTAGAGAGGAGTACTTCTGGAAGTCTCCATGAGAACCAAAATTAACATAGCTTCCTGCTCCCTGATGGCTTTCAGGTGCATGGAGGCACAAGAGTCACAGGTCACAACCTCAAGTACTGACCGCAGACACCATATACAGTTGTCATGTAGGTTCAAAAGGGACATCTTCTAGTGGTCTTGTCTGCAAGGCTGAAGCCTGAGACCCTCTCAGGAGACTTCTGACATAGTCACTGTAGAAAGCTGAAGAATTTGTTGGTAAAACAGAGAGAGAACTCTGGACCACTCAGATGAGGCAACTGGAATGGAAGCCAGCGTGCTGGTTGGCACTTAACGTAGACTGGTGACGTTATGCCGGAGGTAGAGTCTTAGCTGCAGTGGTGTGCCATCGTATCATGCTGGGAAATTATTGCTTCATAGGATAAGAAGTCAGTGGGAAGATACATCCGTCACAAGTTGGAGATCCAGCAGTTATCACTGAGTTGATGATGGAACTAGCTGGTTAAGAAGGTCATTGTTTGATCAGGGTCCCCGTAAGATAAGAAATCAGTGGGAAGATACATCCACCACAAGTTGGAGATCCAGCAGTTATCACTGAGTTTTTGATGGAACTAGCAGGAAGGTCATTGTTTGTTATCTAATAATTTTAATATTTGTATTGATCTTTCTTTGATTACCTCCAACAAATATGCCTATATCTGCAAGCATCATATTTGGGCAACACTTTAACAAATGCTGATGGTCTCCTGGGGTACTGGACTAATGACACTTGTTAAAGAGACAAATTCCTGCATTTTACTCAGCAGAACACCAGCTCTGCCCATTGATGGCTACTAGCAGCAGCTTCAGTTTTGATTGACGCTATAGTATCTCCTAATGTGCATTCTAATCTCTCACCTGCGGTGTTGAAGTCTAAATTCGCTGAGTGCTTTAACTCGCAGATGGATTTTTGATCACACACTTTTATTAGATAGCGATTTTTGGGAGCAACTTTAAATACAAATTAAGGATTCCTTTTGCGCTGAATATGGGTTATGGCCCTCTCTTGTTTAGGTTGTGATGCGTTCAATATCTTTGCATTGGGGCTAGAAATAAGCTCTGTAAAGTTTTGGGCTAAACAATGTAGGTTGCGAACAGACCAGCACAGACAATTACTCCAGCTTCTTCACAATAAACGTGCTGCTACATTAAGGGTGGGGGGTGTTCTGTAAGAAAGTTTTTTTATGAATTATGTGGTGTGAGAGCCCAAATTATGGGTGATGTAGTGTTTTAGAGCTTAAGACTTGCTCAAAAGATGATGACAGCGATATATAAACTGTCTTCAGGCTGAATGCTAACCCTTAAAATAAGTGAATGAACAAATCTCAGAAAGAAGGTATCTTTAATGACACGTGTATTGATTCAATTGCAAGAAATGCAACCATTTAGTCGATATTATATGGACATATAAGTTGGGTTGTTTCCTGGATCACAAAATCACTATGCAGCACATTTAAAGATTTTTACTTCTCCCAAAAATATGATGGAAAAACAGGATTCTCTTGATCCACCAGTGATACTGAAGGAAATATCTGATGGTATTTAAAACCTAACATCTGCTAATGCAGCAGGAAAAGATGTTCTCCCTGGTGAATATTTCAAGACATGTACTGCAACACTTGTACCTGCTTTATTGTAGTAGAACTCTCTATTGAAGGGGACACTTTGAAGCCACATTCATATGATAGGATTAACCTTGTTATAGTCCCAAAAATACCTTCTATATCTTCATATACTACAGAGTTATTTGCATGTTGAATGTCCCCACCTGGCATTCAACTGTATATACAAATGTGTTACTGGCTTTTTTGATATTGCTTCAACCTTTGGTGCTGATTTCATAATGAAGTTATTTGATGTACAAAATACATTTGATAGGGTGACCTGGGATGTTGTATTGGCACTCTTGCCTGTAATTTGTTTTTAAGGGATTTTTCTGCATCTGCTTCAGGCACTGTATGTGAAACCAGTAGCTCAAAAAATACACAAAGGATATTTAATCCACTGTAATTAATATCCAGTGTGGCGCAAGTCACCACTACCCAATATCTTCTTTAATGTTTGCACTTTTGGTTGAACCCAATATTACAAGACAGCAATATCCCACAGTTCATTGATAACGAAGAGACAATTTCCACCTATGCCGATGATGTGGTTCCTGCCATGTCTATTCTGGCAATTCTAGAGAAGAGGCTAATGATTTTGGACCTGTGGCTAGATAGTTTTTAAACAAGACAGAAGAGTTAAGTGCTATGGTGGATCAGTACGGATGTACCCAATAGAGTGGAAGAAGCATTTTATTTGGAGATGGCACACCGTGATGATATTCCACAAGGATTAAAGCCCCAGTGTGTCACACCTCTCAGGCAATGTGATAGATTACCCGGCTGCTTAATTGGAGGAAGTAATGTTATAAAGAAAATGACTTTACCAAAACCTTTATATTTTTTCTGTTCTATTTATTTATTTATTCTGCCTGAATTTGTTAGACATTTAGATTTAGCTTGATTTCGTTTTATATAAAATTATAAGAGGACTCAATGCGCCTTAAAGTTTTTAAAATTGCATTTGCTGGAATTCAAATGTTTCTGCAGGTCCTAGATGTATCACAAATTTTAAAGTTCCCAAGATTAACAGGCACTCACTCTTGTGGGATAATACTACTTTGCAAGCAATTTTAACTATTCTTACAGAGGAATCTGGATTGCACCTGGCATAGTCTATGGTTTTAGTTATGCTTGTAGACCTTGAAAATGATTTGTGAAACCACAAGCGAAATTTTGGCGCCCCTCCTCGGCTTTAAGTATCTTGAGATGGCCATTGCATGTTGCACTTTTGTGTTCCCCTGCCATGAATTTCCAACTGCAAGTATCCTTTTATTCTGGTTTTTGATTTTGACTCCAACCTCATAACCGGTGTGCAAAGGCCTGGGCCTGTGCCTTTACGTGAGTGAAATCCTGGGCCTGTTCCAGAAGGAGAAGAAAAATGAATGTACGCTTGCTTTCCGACAGTGGACAATCATCCCTGTGATGGGTTTAGCTTGTAGAGAGGAGGTGGCACCATGCCACGTTTTGTGAGTTCTGGGTCACAGGAGTGAAGTCGTACTGGCCCTCTCTTGTAAAGTTCCACTTCTATGTGCTAACCCAGATCCTAGTGTTAACATTCCAAGTGAATTTTAAGTGTGTGCTTGTATGTAGCCTATGTGGTACATGCATGGTGTTTATTAGTGTACCAGAATAATGAAGGCCTGCAGGTTCCATTTTGGATATCTCTGGCTTGTTCTTGAGCAAGTAAGGGTCTTTTTCCAGCGAATGGAAGTGTATTGCTGACATTCCTGAAGCTGGAGGGAAGAGACCTAGACTCAGGAGTGAGGAAAGAGGAGACAAGATTCCTCTAGAAATTTGATTAGGTCCTTTTGCTGATAAGATGGGACTGCAGTCTCTGTTGTTCAGAGTGAGAAGGGTACTTCAGGTGAAGCCAGCCTCTTTCCTGACTACTGTTCATGCGGCAGTTGACGGCCAGGTGCAGAAAGATCAAAACTCTTTCTGCCTGTGTTACATGTACTCCAGTCAGCGGACTATCCTGCTGTGTGGATCATCACTTTACACTAGTGCTGTGTCTTGAGGACAGCCTCAAGTAAACACAATAAAGAAGAGCCACTCAAAACCAGTTCTGAAAGGGCAGACAGAGAATCCACATCCCCTGACTGCTTTGACTATGTAAACGTGGGAGCCACTGATCCACTGATTGCTCCAGTTCCAAGTTCTCTTTGACCAAGGAAGAGAGTGCTCTGCAGAGTACTCAGATGACTGTTGTGCAACAGGAGCGGGTGTTTGCCTGACAGACATCTTTCCAGAGGTGAGGGGATATCACCTGGAATCTTACCTGGAAGAAAGAAGCTGTTCCCCGTCCTGAAGAGCCCCTGGAAGCCACCCATCGGCTGAGAGGAGGTAGAAGCCTGTCAACCCTACAGGTGGTGTCATTATCTAGGGCAGGGGTCTCCAACCTTTTTCTTTAGTGAGAGCTACTTCTGATCTGTGAAAATCATCATGAACTACTGAAGGATAAACAACTTGTGCATTGTTACCAGACACCCCCACGCCCAGCTTCATGGACTTTCAGCCTAATGTCCAAAGAGCCAGATACTATGGTTTGAACAAAATACTTTGACTTGGGGCACTATGACAGGGCTGCCATGTGTGTCAGTGAGAGCATGGTCTTTAGGAATGTATGAACATGTGTGCATATGAATGGGATATATTTAAATGGGTGACTAAGAGCCTGTGTCTTATGTACTTGCAGCACAGGACATACCTTTCGCTATATGTGGCAGCGTTACATGCATAACACAAACATACAATCATTTCTCTCATTTTAAAAAAATGGTTGTATGTTTCAGTTATACTTACGGCACAGTGTCTACTGGCCACTGGGAGCAAGAGGCCTGTTTGTAAAACTTTGAAATGGGAGAAAATTAAAATGAAGAGTTAACTCACCCATTAAGGTAACATTTACATTTTAATTTTATCCTATTTAAAAGCATTTAGAAACATCATTTTATTCCCAGCTCCAATATGGAGTTGACAAGGTATTTTATTAAAGAGTTAAATACCTCAGTTCTTCAGTTGTTCACCTCTGTGCCCCAGTCCCAGCCATAAATCTGACTGAGCACTGCTCATTATCAGGCCCTGCTATCTGCAGCCTGATGATAATAATGTAAAATAAACACAGCCTTCCATTAACTTTAAAAGGAATGTATGACCTTGTGCTTATCTAAAAATGAGCTCAAGGCAGTGAGGTACTCTCAATGTGTCTGGGAGCTACCTGTAGCTCACGAGCGACTGGTTGGAGACACCTTGTCTAGGAAGTGCCAGATGTGGCTTGCCCACAGAGTGTGAGTGTTGGTCCATATAGCACAACTGAGGGGAGATTTTTGTGTGCTCTAGGGAATGTGAGCAAGGTCTCTCTAGACCAGTGAATCCAGTTGTCAGCAGCATCATTTATGAACTGTGCCCAACAAGCTTGCACAGCTGCAATGAATGAATTGTGCCAGACTGGACCATGCTGCTAAATCAACTTATTGTGCCGTGGAGGGATAGTGTTGCTCTAAGAAGACTTCATCCAGGCAGCCAGTGATACTTGGCCCTGCGGCACAAAGCACCACCTGAACCAAAGCTAAGAAATGACTTGTCACCAGGCAGAGCTCTGCAGCAATGTCGGAGCTCTGCACACCTGCACAGACTGTGGTGGCAGCTAACTCTGCGGCCTCCTGTAGTCACAGCCTGAGAACTGGAATACCTTCAGCTAGTGCGACTCATTGCAGAACAGGGAGTGAGCTCGACGTGCTGCAGGGCTCAGTCGACTGCACTTCAAGAGGAACTGACAGACTCTGTTGTGGTGAGAAAATAACTTGTGGGGACAACTAAATGAATTTCGCGCATAAACTGGTAAAAAGCGGTAACTTGCATCTGTGCTTGATACCTGCTCAGTCAGGATTGGAACCTAGGAGAAAGGGAGAGAGCGAAGGGAAGTAGAGGCAACATCAGACCTGTACACAGTTGTCCCTTGCCGGTGAAGCATGCGTATCTGTTGCCTGTCTTGTGTAGTATTGAGTTTTCTGTCTGTATAAAATACTTTGCTTTAACAAAGTAAAGCACTGGGTTGGACAATATGTTATTGCGCTGCTGTGTGATTGTTAAGTTCTGAGCTTGAATGACCCCCAACCCACCTCTTTGAGAAGCCTGGGACTGCTCGCCATCACTACCACTGAGAGTCAAGTCCTAAACAGGTTGTACTTGGACCAGTTTGCTGATCCATCAGAGGCATATGCCCCCAGCCTCCACGACTGAGGTTCAAGCAGTCCCTGCTTGTCCCGTTGCCCCCAAACGGGATCTGACAGTCACATAGAAGTGAATATTTTTAAAATATGTACCAAAACAAGAGCTGTTCATCCAGTGGGCTACTGTATGATAGTTACATTACTTTTACTCCTGCTTTCTAGAGAAAACACATAATGAAATACACAATATAAGTGAAGGATGGTCTCCACTCAACTTTCCAGCGGCCACTGTTGGAGACATCCCTCAGCAGAAGTGGCAACACTATAAGAACCTGTTTCAATTTCATTATATTCACAAATAGAGGGACAAAAGGGCTTTTATACATGAGGTCCAGCACAGTTTCCCAAATGCAATATGAAACAGGAACAGCACAACTTTAATTTTCATATTTCAATTTCATTGTACCCACAGGTGGTTGTATCATTGGAAATGCTGCAAGGATATCAGCGCCGTGAGCATATTTGTGCACATGATATTCACACTTGTATGTATTGCTCGCTCCTGAACAGAGGAATATGAGATATGAATTTTCCTATTCAATCACGACTACAATGATCAGTATTGCTTCACCTCATTATAGTTGGTCTTTAATGAGGTGCGTGGGCGCAGAAGGCTGAAGAAATGCCCTTTCCAGGAAAGCAATAACCGAGAAATTGCACAAAAAGATGAAGCATGACGAATAACCTTTCCGTGCATCCAGTAGATAGGTGAGGAAAACCGAAAAGTAGCCGTGATGGTCTTTTATATGTAGGAACAGGGAACGGGGGACTCGTGCTCTGATCCTAGCAAACATTTACAATGTTCTGCTTTCTGCTTCCAACTAGCTTGAAAGGAGAGAGAGCAAAAACACGATCAGAAAAAGCATAACCTTTGCCTATGTCACACATTCCAACACCAAAATCTGCATTAAACCCTGTGGTGCGATAGTAGCCCATAAAGTTCCTTTTTCCTGTGCCTCAGTGCAATCTTACTTTTGCTCTGTCAAAAATGGCCTCGCTGTCTTTATATTCTATAGTTCTGTGCTGCAGACATAACGAACTCAAAAGTAATCTTCTATTACTATTGAAAATAAAGCCAAGTACAGACAACCCTTAGAACAAATATTTCCTATTTTATTATGCTTTTACAAGAAAATAAGACTGTTCTGCTTTTTACCTTTCCGTGTTTGACTTTCACGAATCATGAACGCACCCCCACGGTTGCAGTCCAACAGCAACAATTCCTCTGCTTTTTCACGGCTTATGCCTTCGTACAGCCAACTTTTAAGAAAAAAAGAATTGTGTTAAAACCCGGCAGAAGAGAAAATGGAATGGTGATTCTAAATCCAAATGCTATTGTCTAGAAAAGGGTTCAGCATATACTTATTGCACAACTAGCAGTCAGCAACTTTAAACCTTAGAGTGCAATTTTCCACACTCAGGTATTCTCCACTGATTCATACCAGGAGAGTACTTAACCGTCTGTGTAGTAGATAATACATCAATATTTCTAAATGGATGACGTTTCACTGCATTAAGAATGCAGTGCAATTTATCTACGGTCATCCGTCCATATTCAAGTGTTAAGAACCAAGCGTGTCCCTTTAAAAGTTGAGATAAGTTGAAATAGGGACAACTAGAATTCTCGGCTTTTAAGGAGCCATTTTAGTTTATTTGTGGGCATGCTTGTACCACACCCACCAGCAAAAATAGGATAGAGCAGGCATGTTACATTTGAACCCCACCTCTTGGTACTTATGAACCAAGGATTCAGTATTCTTGAAGTTAGGAAACTTTATTTTATTCAGAACAGGTGGGACTCACCCTAGATTTATGAGCTTACACAGAATACTAGGCAATTCTCTAAAAACAGGAAGGGGCTTTCACAAGTCCACTTAGTAACCGACTAAGCTGGTAAAGGACACAGGTATGACCCGAGAGCCCGCACACGTACATTTAATGCCTCCAGAAGGTAGAAACGTGCTGGGAAGTTCTACAGTTCCCAGACAGGGATACCTGGAAGTTAATGTAGCAAAGGTTATTTGCCATTACTATAAAAAACACTACCCCCAAAAAAAAAAATCTGCTTAAGTATAACTGGATCTTAAATTCCAACCCGATGCTCCGCTGCTGTCTTCCAACCCTAAAGTCATTTTGTCTACTCAGATAGCAACACATTACTCACTAAACGTAGAGGGAATGCACAAAAACACATGACTGAATAAGGAGAACTGCAGACACTTTTTAGAGAAAAAAATAACACATGCAAAGTTCGCCAAGAGCAGAAAAGTATTTTATGTGACTCTTATATGCAGACACAATGGGAATTTGCAAGGCTATTCACAGCATCATGTCTCAAATGGCATTCATGCCTCAGCTCAAATGTGACCTACATGAATTTGGGAAAAAACACTTAACATTTTTCAAACAAGCTCTAGCTTGAAAACTCATAAAACACTGAGTAACAAGTCCTGCAAAAAGTTGTTGATTACTTGCTGCTTGAGAAATGGAATTTAGTTAAACTATTTTGGAGAACAATGAGGTCAGGCAAACCATACCTCTAGGAGCTATTCCTCAGCCAGTTGTCAATTAAAGAAGATAATGGACAGCCAACACACTTCAGTTCAGCTCAATTCAGTGCCTTCCCCAAGAGACAAATATCAAATATTATATACTTGCGGTAAATAAAAAATAATCACAGAACCAGATGTTCAACAAGTATCGAAGCCGCAGGTATAGTGTTTTATGATGTTGCACAAGTTCAGGAACAAAACCTATAAAATCTTGAATGTTAAAACTGTCACCACCCCGAAGAGTTGCAAAAAGATGTAGTAACTCAATATTACATATGTCTGGGCCACGTTTGACCCATCAGAAACATTGTCGACTTTTCTGATCTTTCAGCTTGCCTTTTTATTCATTGATTCAGAGAGACCATGAACTGAAATGTACTCCACCTGACTATTGAAAGGGCATTGCACTGGTACTGTGGTTCTGGTTATCTGAGACTGAATACAAAGCTTCTTCGCTTCCTTTTTTCCAAAGGCAAAAAAAAACAGTTTTTGACACCATCAGTAGCTGAGATACTCACAAATTTCATAATGCAGCACATATGTGTTATTCTATTAGCTCCCTCTCCACTATTTCTACGCCTGAAAGATGCTCTATCGTGGAGATTTAATGCTGGTGAGCCCAAATTCAATACAAATGATCTTTCTGTGACAAGGTTGGAAAACGTAAGTCTTTTTGGTTATCCAACTAATATAAAGGATAAAGTACCCACTGCAGTGCATTATATGGATACATCAAAAAAGCTGTGAGATATTTGTTGTAAGAAGGTATCTGAATCAGTTTAATACAAGTCAGGTTTTTTTTAAGGTGCAGTAGCTCGGAATGTGTGGAAACATGCAGAACGATTCTAACTTTTCTATAATTGTCTAAGAAGTGCAAAATATGAACATGTTACCATAACTATCTTATTTCTGGTTGTCACTCTGCAGCTACAAAAACAGAGCAGAAAGAAAGAAAAGCCATGTTTCATTTTTGTTCTATAAACAGCTGCTAGAATATGCTCCATGACCCGTCCTGCCTTTCCCCCCAGCTGCTGGATCTGGAAGCAAGCATTGTGATGTGAGAACTCAGAACACAGCTGTAAGAAATTATTATACTTGAGTTCTGATGTGTTTTCTTTATGTGTGTTCAATTATTTGTATTGAATTTTAAGGGACGCAGCGCTAAAACAAAAGCAAAAACAAAAATACAGTGATGTTCACATGCCTGCATAACATACATTGTGGCTATAGAAAAGGACATGAAGAGGACGCAGATTATGGTATAATTGACTGAATGTCCTATGTCGTATTCCAACATTATGCAGGAATACATTACAATGGATATGGTACAACAGATAATAGAACAAAAGCAGGTAGAAATAAAGCAGAAGAAAAAGGAGGTAGAAAAAATGTTAGCTAAATGAGAGTGGAGAAGAGATATATTGTAGGAGAGGAGGAAGTGTGCATCATAATGGGGTATAATGTGCTTAGTCAGGCATAATATGATTGGTGATGAAGGGGAGTTAATAGTATTTGTGTCTGGAAGGCTAGTCAAAGGCCTAAGAAGTTTGTGACTATGTGGGGGGGGGTGAAATTTTACATGTAAAGATCCAATTTATTCCACAGTGGTTTAGATGGCTTATTGGAGGTTGAAATATTATCAGAGCTTCTAATAAAGGAGGGCCAAGCCAACCAAGTGTGAGACGAGCTGTTGTTTGAGTTCTTTCATTCACATAAGATTGTCTTAATACCTATGGTTAAGAGCAGGTCTAGAAGAGAAAAGGCAATATCTGACATTTTGTAAGACATGTCTGCATACCAGGGACCAACGATGACAGTACAGAGGTTTAATGGAATGTCCACCTGGAATATATCACAGATTATTTTCTCTATCTCAGACCAAAAATTCCTGATCGTGGGACAACAGAAAAGCTTGTGTTCAAGGTATGTTTGGTTATGATCACAGCTCCAGCATGAGAAAGAATCAATAACACCTTGTTTAGGTAGTCTCATGGGCACCCAGTAGCTTTTATGGAGAGCCCAACATTTGCATTGAATTAGTGTTGGTGATATTTGTGTTGAAGGCATTTAGACCTTCCCATGTACTTCCAAAGGCGGAGCCACGGACAGTGCTATAAGGGACCTTTCCCATTTTATACTAATTTCTGTGAGAGCTGAGTGGACAGCTGGGTGAAGCTGCCTCTCTCGTTGACGGGTTGACTGGCATTTGCTAAGATGGTAGTCTTCCCTAAATTCCTCTACTTATTCATCAATTTGTCCCCTACCACTGACACTGCACTTCCGCAGACAACACTAATCGCACTTGGAGTCCCTTGCGTGGGCAAGACGACAGCCTGGTATAAAGAGAGAGATCATAACGTTTCCATGCGAGCAGAGAGGTTTAGGGGCCCCGGATATGGACCTATATGACCTGTGCGCACTGGCGCAGTTTGTACACCACTGGCTCTTTCCCGCGCAGTTTTTACCACACACAGCACGTAAGCATGATCGTGCCTCACTCACCGTGCCCACTGCTGATGGCATTATACCTCACGCCTCGGTGCCCGAGGGCACAGGTGGACACGGTCCCTTGCACAGTTTGGGCCTAGAGCAAGCTCCGGCAGTGTGCAAAATTGGAGTCTCTATTAGCACCCTCAGTGCCGGTTATCGGGCGCCCTCCTCTTCCAATAACACTTGATGCCAGAACACGTGGCAGGCTGAGGTCCTTACAGCTGACATCCATGGGCACAATCTATCCAGACAGCACCTCCACCACAGCACAGCAAGCCCTACAGAGCCCTGAAGTGTCGCTATTACATACCTTCACATATTATCAGTTACGTGCAGCTATCCGTGCGCTCCATGTCACTTTTCCGGCGGCACTCCCTGTATTTCAGGTGCTTAAAGGGTTTCTCACGTCACCTTCCCCGCCCCTGGCTGATAACCAAATTGTACGCAGGAATGCAGGGATCTGCCCCAGGTGCAGGTTCCTGGTGCCCGAGGTGCGTGGGAGGCGGATCTGGTGCCCCTATCAATGACGATCAGTGGAAGTACTGCTGCGCTCAATTCAGGGCCCTGTCACCTAATTACCGACTGCGCCTAATACACTTCAAGTTCTTGCACAGACTGTACCATACCCCAGAGTGACTGTTTCAAATGGGATTGATTGAGGCTGTGCGATGTTATGCTTCAGAAAACAGTGGTTTCTGCTCTAGTCTTGTCTAGGCTGGACTACTGCAATGGCCGCCTGATTGGCATAAACAAAGCTCTCCTTGTTAAACTGCAAGTTATACAGAACTCTGCCGCACGTTTGCTCTTTGGAATCCCAAAATATTCTTCTGCCAAGCTGGCCCTCAATGCTCTACACTGACTCCCAGTGGAAAAACTGATTAATTTTAAGGCACTCTGCATCACCTTTAAGGCACTGCATAATCAGGGCCCTGCTTACCTGATTGACCGTTTCCGCTGGTATACCCCGACCAGAATACTGCGGTCCTCTTCACACATGTTGGTGGAGGTCCCCAAATCACGACTTTCAAACTGGGGTGGCAAACGTTTTTTAAATATCACAGCCAGATTGTGGAATCGTCTGCCTTACAAACTCAAAAATTCGCCTGACCTGCTTTCTTTTAGGAAAGGTTTGAAGACTTGGCTATTTACTGCATAAACTTGATTATACCTAGACTTTAGCCATTCTCTTATCTCATTGCTGGCAGGATGTTGGATGACAAGCGCCTAGACGCCCTAGGGTATTAGCTGCGCTGTACAAATAAATAAATAAATAAATAAATGATGTGCGGTGCCCAGCGCCGGATCTCTCAACCTGGCATGGGACTGCCCAATCCAGAGCTTTTGGCTTGAGGTGTTTGACACCATAGAGAGCATGACTGATAGCTTGATTGAGCGCTCACCGAAGGTTGCCCTACTGAGGTATGTCAAGGATATCCCCTTGGCCGCACGCAAACTAACAGCCATGCGTCTGCTGCTGGCGAAGCGCCAGGTCGCAATGCACTGGGGTAGGTGAAGGCGCTGTGCAGACCCGACTGGCTCTGCGATGCGACCAATTGCCAGGACCAGCTGACAGATTACTGGGAGTTAGTTAATGCCGATAAGATCTCACCCCAGGATATTTGATCCCGCAGGTGCACTACCTGCGAGCATGCGAGGCCGAAGCAGAAACAGGCGCAGGTCTGGATTAGGTAATGCTGCTTCCTTGCTCCCCCACCATTGAATGGATCTGCTTGAGAGTTAATGCAACTAGTCAGATAGTGCCTACTACCATGTCCTTCGGCGTGAGGGCACCTGCTCAGCTTACTAGACAGCCCCCCCTTTTTTCTTTTACTCCTACTCCCCCCCCCCCACACCGTTGGATGGGAGACTAGTGCTAATTTTGCTGGTTGTACTGAGTTGATGGCATATGTACATTTGACAATTGTGTAAGATGCACTGGTGCTCTTATTTGGGGAGAAATCATTATTTTAAATTTTAATACATTCCGTTCTGCCACACCATGTGATCAATTTAGTAGACTACGTTTCCAAAAGATTTTAAATTTTTGAAGTAAGGGTATTTTCAATATGGAGTTTTGTATCTGCAAGATTGTGTTTAAATTCTGTCTCTAAGTATTTAAATTTTTTTGATTGCCATTAAAGTCCAGATGAGCTGATAATGGAGGGACAGCAAAAGCTATTACGTGGTAAGATTTCTGTGTTACCTTTATTGAGATTTTAGCCTGAAGTTATTACATAATTATTTATGATTTCCAAAATTGCTGGAATAGCTAGGTCCTCTTCTTCCATAAATATTAAGATATCGTCTGTGTATGCCGGCCGTTTTTGGGGGCCTGAATCGAAAGGAATGTCTTTAATATGGGGAGATGACCAAATACAGTATAACAAAGGTTTAGCGGCCAATAAGAAAAGCAAAGGGGATAAAGGGTAGCCCTGTCTAGTTCCTTGAGCTAAGTCAAACCTTTTTGAGATGTCACCATTGATATGAATACTTGCAGATCGGTGTGAGTATAAAGCCATAATCATATGTTCAAAGGTTTGACCAAGTGCAAATTTCTTAACCACTGCTTTTAGGAAGTTTCAGGCGATTTTATCAAAGGCCTTCTGCATCTAATGCCATAGCCATTGTTGAGTAGCAAGCAATTTTGCCTTCCCCATTACATGAGCAAAGAGTCTTTTAGTGTCTAAGGCAAATCTACCTTTAATGAAAACTGTTTGGGTGCCGTGAATTAGTTTAGGTAATACTTTTTCCACACTGAATGCTAAAATTTTGGCGTAAATTTTACAATCAACGTTCAGAAGTGATGTCTGACTGTAGTTTTTGGATTCCAAAGGTCTTTCCCCTCTTTAATTACTGCAACAGTAGCTTCTGAAGGAGTACCTCTTACCTCTCATGTGTCGGAAAAGTGTCTAATAAGCTGTTCCATATAAGGAAGAGGAGCGTCCTGGTAAGTTTTGTAAAAGGAGGCAGGGAAACCGTCTGGCTCCATATCTTTGCCTCTTTTCAGAGACAGAATAGCCCTTGTAATTTCAGAGCTTCGTATCTGTTTATTCAATTCAGAGCTTTTTCCGTCTCACAGAGCAGGCAGGTTCAAATCTGTAAGGTAGTTCTAACAAGTTTCAAAACTCACCAGTTTCTCAGGATTAGAAAGGGACGTATAGAAGGATTGAAAAGGTTTTAAGATATTATCTCTGAAAAGATGTATACCATCCTCCTTGTATTTCAACAGTTGCAATAGTTGATTTATTGTTTTTATATTTAAGGTAGCTTGTTGAAATTCTGCCTGCTTTGTTGTGTTCTATAAGAGATTTGGCTTTGGACAGGTTTACGCATTTATGTGCCCTTTCGCCTAAAAGATCTTAATTATTTCGTATTTGAGAGGTTTTAGGGTTGGCATTAAGCTTTTGTTTTTGGTACGTATAAATTCTTGATCTAACTGTTTGATTTCTCTTTCTAGAGATTTAAGTTTGGTATTTAGCATTTTGTTTTTGCTAGACTTTATACTAATCATTGCACCCCGTAAAGTTGCCTTTATTGCATCCCAACGAGTGATAATGGGGTAGCGTATGATACGTTCTCCTGAAAAAAATGGTTGATTGCCACAAGAATCGTCTCTTTTGTGAGTGGATCATTTAATAATAAATCATTCAACCTCCAAGTCTTACTGCCTTGTGAGGTGGCTTTGAAGTCGAGGTTCATGGGTATACACACTTGATCAGAGATTATAATAGTTTCAGTTGTGGGAATAGAGACCTTGGGTGTAAAATATCTATTGGTTAGGAGGTAGTCTATCCTAGACATAGACTGAGTATATGAATAGAATGTAAATTAGCTACTGGTCGGGTTATGAAGCCTCCATGGATCACTAAGTTCAATCAGAAGGTTAAAATCACCCCCTAGGATAATGCCAGCATCATCAGGAAGACCAGTAATTGTTGCGTTTAATTTAGTCCAAAAGTTGGGGTTGTCACCAGTAGGATCATCTAAATTAATAATAGAAAAGTCAACTCCTTGTATGCTTAGTTTGGTAAGTAGCCATCTCCCAACTTTATTGTAAGTTACTTCTATGCAGAAGATCCCTATTTTCTTTGCAATTAGTGTCATTACTCCATTTATTTTCTTAGCAGCCGGGGAGCAATAACCTCTGGCAGTTCTTGCACTGTTCATGTATTGCACCTCCTTTAGTCCAATTCTTGTTTCTTGGATAAGGATAATATCTCCTTTAAGTTTATGACAGTAATCTAAAATGTTTTTTGTTTTTATACAGGGTGGTTAAGGCCTTTGACATTAAGGGATATAACTTTTACTAGTCTATTAGATGTGGCCATCTACATGATGATGATCGAGATTGGTCATTAATTTATGTGAATACCCCTATGGTCAGTATGATGATTAGTTTAAATGGGGAGATAGTATCAAAAAGGGAAGGAGGAAAAGCAGAGAAGAATAGGAAGAGATAAAAAAGGAATAGAGAGACGCAAAAAAATATCCACCCATATTTCCCACCCCCTCCTGACCCACTTAGTAGACAAGAGAGCAGTGTAGGCTACGGAAAGCCACCCCCTAGAGTTCCAATGTAGGAGTATCAGTGCTTTAAAATAAGTTGAATGCTAGAAGATCATAGAAGTTATGAGTATGCGAAACATTCTGAGTCCCCTTGATCTATGGGTTATGGACGGAATGTATAGATACACATCTGAACCTTTGGCATAAACATATTAATGTGAACTAGCGAAACCACATATAATCATGTATAATCAAGAATTATCAAGTATGGTTAAGTAAAATCCAAAACCAAGTATAGTCGAGGACACTCTCCGTTTTCTGGTATAGAAACATTAGCAACTGGAAGGACAAAGCAGAATATGATAGGAAGCTACAAACAGTCCGCAAAAAGCTACAAAAAATTATGGTATCCTATGAAAAATATAATTGTCATGAGATATGGTATATGAAACATGTTTGCCTTGGCATTCTTGGCGTGGTTTCCCCTGACTTTTTGTCTTCTGACCTCCTGTTTTTACTGTTTTGCTGACTTTGTTTTTGCTGGATATGGGAATTTTTACACTTTACCACTGCTAACAAGTTCTAAAGTGCATGTGCTCTTTACACAAAACATGGTAACATTGGCCTATTCACAATTGGCATATTTAATTTACTTCTAAGACCGTAGGACCTTAGAGCCTGTAAATTAAATGCTATTAGTGGGCATGCAGCATTGATTGTGCCACCCACTTAAGTAGCACTTTAAACATTTCTCAGGCCTGCCACTGAAGAACCTGTGTGTACAGTTTTAAACTCCCATGTCGAACTGGCAAGTTACATACTTGCCAGGTCCAAACCTTCCTTTTTATTACATATAGGTCACCCCTAAGGTAGGCCCTGGACACCCAATGGGCAGGGTGTAGTGCATTTAAAAAGTAAGACATGTACTTTTAAGTTTTCCATGTCCTGGTAGTGAAATACTCTTAGATTCATTTTCACTACTTCAAGGCCTATCTATTCCAAAGGATAACATTTGGATTACCTTATTACAATTTATAAGTGTAATCTATATTTGGGAAGAGATGAGACCCCCAGATTTGATGTCTCTGGAATCACAATTTAAAAACACATCTTACGGTGAAGGGCTTTTAAATTGCATTTCTGAAAATGCCACTATTAGAAAGTTAAAAGAACAGATGATGGATGGAATGCTGAACAAATCAACCATTCACCCCCACTCAATAGATCTGGGTTTAATCCATCGTTTTTTTGCTCACCACACCACCCAAGTTTGGACCAAGCCATATGCAAATCAGTCTTGACCCTGCTCCCCATGGGAACAGTCCAGCCCAACTGCTAGGCCAGGTCCTCCCTGGACCGGAAACAAGCCTCCTGGGACCGGATTCAGGGTATCACCCCTCATCAGCCAGGCTAGCTTGAATCCAGTGGCACAGCGAGCACGTGACCCACGTCTGGGCATATCCTTCACACTTAGGGCAACAAAAGCAAAAAGAATAGATGTTGAGCAGAATGCTGAACAAATCAAACATTCACCCTCAGTCACAGATCTGAGGTTTGGACCCAGCCATATGCAAATCAGTCTTGACCCTGCTCCCCATAAATAGGGAGGCGGATTCTGCAGACTCCAAAATCCCCAAAGGGATTGTCCCTAAATATTTGGAGGGTGTTATCACTAAATGGTTCATTGCTTTTGAGAGAGCCTGTCTTAGTAGACAGGTCCACAGGAAGCTGTTCTCAGGAAAGTGCAGGGATAGACTCCTGACACTCAATGAGAAAGATGCAACATCATATAATCTCATGAAGGGTACCCTGATTGAGGGCTTTGGATTCAGCACTGAGGAATATAGGATCAAGTTCAGGGAGGCCAAGAAAATCCAAGACCAATAGATTACTCAGTGAAAACACTAGGAGGTTGGTTGAGTGGTAACAATGTACATGATTGTGAATGGCTGTATAATTTAGTTATGAAGGAGCACCTTTTAAGTAATTGTCACCAAGAGAAACTACATCAATACCTGGTAGACCAAGGTCCACTTTCTCCTCAAGAATTGGGGAAGAAGGCAGACCGCTGGGTGAAGACAAGGGTCACCAAAAATAACACTGGTGGGGGAAACCAACAGAAAGAGGTCAACCCCCCCCCTCCCCAAGGGAAAGAGGGTTACCCTAAAAATAATCAATAGTTTTCTACAGGCCCCCAAAAACCTGCTCAGGAGGGTGGGGCCAGACTCTCTAAACAGTCAAAGGTTGGGTACCAGGGTAAGAACTGAGATCCCAACAAGGCTTGGTTTCATGACTGTAAAGCACTAGGACACAAAACTGGAGACCTTAGCTATAAAACCAAGAAAAATGCCTCTAGTCCACCTGCAGTACCCGCAGTTGCTAACAACCACACGAGCTCCCACGTGTGAACTGACCATGTCAGTAACTCCACTGAGGCAACATTAGTCTTTGAGGGAGAGGTAGACTTAGTCTGTGCTGCCTGGACAGATAACATGAAAAATACAGGCAGTTTCCCAAGATTAATGGGTCCAGGATAAAGTGCCTTGAGGGATACTGGGGCTAGTGTCACAATGATGACCCAGCAGCTATTTCACTCACATCAGTACCTGATTGGAAGGTTCTATCCAGTCACCAATGCCACCACAGTCCATCCCATGGCTATGGTCACTTTGGACTGGGGGGAAGTAGTTGGACTAAAAGAAGTGGTTGTGTCCCCTGATGTTCCTGTAGACTGTCTGCTTGGAAATGACTTGAAAGACTGCTTCTTGGACTGAAGTTGAACTGAGGACCCATGTCAGCTTGGTTGGTCTCTCGGATGGGGTTGTGTTACAATCAAAGCACAGAGCAGAGCTCTGGGTGAAAAAAGAGGTGCTGGATCCTGGAAGAATGAACCAGCCCTCCAAGAGAAAGGGCAAAAAGACTAGAGGACCAGCTTCTAAACAGATTCTAAGTTAGAACCCCTCTTCCCAGGAAGAAGACTTGGTATTCCCAGAGGTAACTGAGCCTGAAGAGATTGGGCCTTACCAGGCAGATCTCTTGGGCCCAGGGGGACCATCTAGGATGGATCTGTTCCAGGGACATGAAACCTGTCCCACTCTTGAAAGCCTGAGGCAGCAAGTTGCTGCACAGGAAAAGGGTGATATCAGAGGCACCCACAGGGTCTATTGGGAGGATGGTCTCCTATACACTGAGGCCAGAGACCCCAATCCTTGTGCAACCAGTAGAGTGGTAGTGCCTCAGTTTTAGAGATTTCCTCCTTACTTTGGCCCATGATATCCCATAAGCTAAGCACCTTGGCCATGATAAAACTTGGAGTAGGTTAGTTCATCACTTCTACTGGCCAGGGATGTCTCAGAAGGTGAAGGACTTTTGTCAGTGCTCCGTCACCTGCCACGCCAGTGGCAAGACAGGAGGTCACCGAAAGGCCCCCTTAATTCCACTTCCAGTGGTAGGGGTACCCTTTGAAAGGGTAGGCGTCAACATTGTTAGCCCCCTGGACTCTCCAACAGCCTCAGGGAACAAACATATTCTGGTAGTAGTGGATCATGCAACCAGGTATCCTGAAGCTATTCCCCAAAGGGCCAACACTGCTCCAGTGGAGGAAAAAGCCCTCCTTAGTGTATTTACCAGGGTTGGTTTCCCAAAAGAAGAGGCGTCTGACAGAGGTACAAACTTCATATCTGAATACCTAAAACACATGGGGATGAGTGTGGGGTGAATTACCGATTCACCACACCTTTTCACCCACCAACCAATGGCCTGGTGGAGAGATTCAACCCGACATTGAAAGGCATGATTGGTGGGCTCCCTGAAAAACCCAGAAGGAGATGGGATGTCCTACTTCCATGCCTGCTCAAAGAACCAAAACAAGACATAGTGGACTATGTGCTTGGCCTTCATTCCAGAATGGCTGAATACATGGAGAAAGCAAGCCAAAACCTTCAGGCCAGCCAAGAACTGCAAAAGCAGTGGTATGACCAAAAGGCTGCGCTGGTAGAATTGAAACCAGGGCAGAAAGTATGGGTATTGGAGCTTTTGGCCCCTAGGGCCCTCCAAGACAAGTGGAGTGGGCCCTACCCTGTCCTTGAAAGAAAAGGGGAGGCTACCTATCTGGTGGACCTTGGCAATTGCAAACACCCATAAAGGGTACTACATGTCAACGGCCTGAAGCCCTATTATGACAGAGCTGACATGACTATGTTCATGGTGACAGATGAGGGACAGGAAAATGAGAGTGAACCTGTCCCTGATCTCCTCTCCAGCAATCCCCAAGATGGGTCTGTAGATGGAGTGGTATTTTCAGACACCCTCACTGACCAACAGCAAGCTGACTGCAGGCAAGTCCTAAGTCAGTATGCTGAGCTTTTCTCTCTGACCCCCTAGTCAGACTAGCTGGTGTACCCATGATGTGGACACTGGTGACAGCCTACCTGTCAAAAACAAAATTTACAGGCAGTCTGATAATGTCAGAGAGAGCATCCAAGCTGAAGACAGCAAGATGCTGGAATTGGGTGTCATTGAACCCTCAGAGAGTCCCTGGGCCAGCCCAGTAGACTTAGTCCCCAAACCTCACTCCAAGGGCGAAAAGAAAGAAATGCGGTTTTGCGTGGACTATAGGGGCCTCAATGCTGTGAAAAAAACTGATGCACACCCAATCCCTAGGGCAGATTAACTAATTGACAGGTATGGGGCAGCCAAATATCTCAGTACCTTTGATCTCACATCAGTGTACTGGCAGATAGGTCTGACCCCTGGAGCAAAAGAAAAGTCAGCATTCTCCACCCCAAATGGGCACTTCCAGTTTACTGTGATGCCCTTTGGGTTAAAGAATGCCCCTGCCACCTTCCAACGGTTGATGAACAAAGTCCTTGCTGGGTTGGAATCCTTTATTGCAGCTTATCTTGATGATATTGCTGTCTACAGCTCCACCTGGCCTGATCACCTGATCCACCTTGGCAAGGTCCTTGAGGCTCTGAGAAGTGCAGGCCTCACTATCAAGGTAAGCAAATGCCGGATAGGGCAGGGAAAGGTTGTGTACTTGGGTCACCTGGTAGGGGAAAGCCAAGTTCAGCCACTCCAACACAAGATCCAGACAATTCTGGACTGGGTAGCTCCAACCACCCAGACCCAAGTCAAGGTATTCCTTGGCTTGACTGGGTACTATAGGAGGTTTGTGAAGGACTATGGGTCCATAGTGACTCCCCTCACAGAACCTACCTCCAAAAGGATGCCAAAGAAACTAAACTGGACAGTGGGATGTCAAAAGGCTTGTGACACTCTGAAGGATGCAATGTGCTCTGCCCCAGTCCTGAAAGCTCCAGACTACAACAAGCAGTTCATTGTGCAGACAGATGCCTCTGAGTATGGGGTAGGTGCAGTCCTAGCCCAAACAAATGATGAGCGACATGACCAACATATTGCTTTTCTAAGCAGAAGACCACTCCCTAGAGAACAGCGTTGGAGTGCCATAGAGAGGGAAGCCTTTGCTGTCGTCTGGGCATTGAAGAAGTTGAGGCCATACCTGTTTGGCACTCACTTCCTGGTTCAGACAGACCACAGGTCTCTCAGTTGGTTACAACAGATGAAAGATGAAAACCCCAAACTGCTAAGGTGGTCCATAACCCTACAGAGAATGGACTTCTTAGTGGAACACAGACTTGGAACTACCCAGGCCAATGCAGATGGTCTTTCCAGGTTCTTCCACTTAGAAGATGAAGACTCTCCGGGGGAAGGTTAGTTTCATCCTCTTTTCGGGTCATGTGAGAAAGTGCCTCTTCTGCATGGTTAGCCCCCCACTTTTTGCCTGGTTTTGATGTGGTTTCAAATGTAGTGCACAGGGTCCCTGCCAACCAGGTCCCCTCTGCCAGTGCTCCTTCCCTAAAACAAACCCCTAATTCATACTTCTGTAAGTCCCTAGTAAATGGTACCCTGGGTACCTAGGGCCTGGGGGCTGATGAGGGTCCCTTGGGACCACCCCACTCTCTGGAACCATCCCACTGCCCTTTGCAGCCTGCATGCCCATGTAAGGGAGAAAACGACAAAGTCGACATGGCATCCTGCCTGGGTGCCATGCCAGTTAACGCTGCCTGACAGCATAGGTAAGTCACCCCTCTAGCAGGCCTCATAGCCCTAAGGCAGGGTGCACTATACTACAGGTAAGGGCATATCTGCCTGAGCAGATGTGCTCCTACAATATTGGGCACCATTTCCTAATATTGTAAGTGCCAGTGAGGGCATATCTGCCTGAGCAGATGTGCTCCTACAATATTGGGCACCATTTCCTAATATTGTAAGTGCCAGTGAAGCCATAGAGAGTACATGGGCTGGGAACTCGACAACTCGAGTTCCACAGCACCATAATGGCTTCACTGAATAAGCCGTGTTTGGTAACAAACAACTCCTTTCAATAAATCCACACTGATGCCAGTGTGGGATTTATTGTATCATGTACCCAGAGGACACCTCAGAGGTGCTCCCTGAATCCCTACCAACCCTGGTGTGGTCTCTGACCGGCCGTAGGCAGAGAGCCACCACCAGACATGTTTCTGGACCCCCTGGGTAGAGAGCCCCTGCTCTCTGGGACCAGAAACAATGCACATCCTGGGCAGAGGTGTCATGCCTCCTCCCCCAAGATGGGCCAGTGTTCGAAGAGGGGAAGCTTCAAAGGCTTGCTACCTTTGTAACACGACCCCCAGCCTCTGCTGCTAGCAGCAGATGGCAGCCCCTGGTTTTCACCCCCACTTTGGGTGGGAAAACTGGAAAGAAAATAAAAAAAAATAGGAGGTGTGCCCACCTCTGCCAACCCCACCACTAAGGGGGGGAGGCGAGGTGAAGCACAAATTTCAGTCCCTGCCATCTTGAAGATGGGGGGACACCTCCAATCAGTGCTAGGTCTATGCCCCCTCCCATAGGAGGCTGGTACAACAGAGGGTGTAGTCACCCCAGGTAAGGTGCTCATTGGCACTACCTGCTACTCCCCTAAAACACCTCCTAAATGTAGTATTTAGGTGTCTCCCCCAGATCTACGACGGCCTAAGAAGAAAAAAGACACCCTTCAGCAGAAGCCAGAAGACGACAACTTCCTCGGCCCCAGCCCTACCAGCCTGTCTCCTGCTTCGACTACAGTGACGTCTGAAACCCCTGGGAGGACTTTTGCCTTCAATAAAGACTCCAATCTCCGGTAGATAACGGACCTGCCCAGAAGAAACTGAATCCAAAGACTCCGGATCCAGGTAGATCTGGGTCCCCAGCTCACTCTGCACCCCAAGGCCCGAGTCTGAGTGGCTCACCTGTGCAGTGAAGTCTCCCCGGCGATCCTGACCTCGTGTCCAGTGTTGACTGACCTCTCCTTTCCTCCACGACGGCACCGGCAGTGTGAATCCAAAGGCTCCGACCGCGACCGGCTCAAGTAAGAAGACTGATTTTGAAAGGCACCCCTGCACCCGAAGCCCCTGGGCCTAGGTGAGCTGAACCAACGGTGCCCCTACGACCCCTTACATCCCAACTTACTTCTGCTGTCGTTGGTCTTCCTCTTGCAACCTCCGGTGCCACGCCTGCAGCCTCTTTGCCACCAGGAAAATCCTCACTGAAAAGCATTGGGCGCCCAACGTCAAATTTGCACCTTGCACCCGAGCGCCCCTGGTGGTGTATGTTTGATGCTGCTCTGTGGCCCCCCTGTGCTTAACCTAACCCCCGTAGCTTGGCCCCTGTAACCGATCTAATTAACTGTAAGCAGTGTGGCTACCGGCACTCCCTGTCTCCATGGCAAAGCATTGGGTCGAACTCAGATTTTGAGCTCTGCACCCGGCCGCCCCTGTGCCGCTGGTCGTGCAGTTTGGTACTCACCTGACCCCTGGCCATTGCTGACGTTTGGCTCAGAAGACTGGGATTGTAAGTCACATACTTACCTGTTTCACATCGATATTGTTTTCCCCATAGGATAACATTGGACTTTGTGAAAAAGTTTCCAAGTGTCGATTTTTCAAAGTGAAAAGTATTTTTAATTAAAAACGTACTTACCTTATTACGAAGACCTGGGTCTTAAAATAAAGTACAAAGTATAATTTTATAAAATTGGTCTGGATCTCCTTCTGGAGTCATGTGTCCATTATTGATCACTGTTGTGCAATAAATGTCTTACACTCCTCTGTGTTAGGCCTAAGGCTGCTTGCCCACACTACCACTAATAGAGCACTTTGGGTTTTACATTGAGCCCTGTACACTTTTGAGGAACCCCTGGACTCTGTGCACAGTATTACCACTTAGTGATAATATCATATACAGAGCCAGCTTCCTACATAATTCATATTGTTCCCCTGACGAGTGTTACTCCCCGCCGGGGAATGAGGCAGTTGGCAGAAATCCAGCACTCCTACAGGTCTCGGTAGTGAATGGAGGGAGACATGTTACTAAGTATGATAGTATAGAGTTAAGGTTCTCTACGTCACCAGAGGATGATTTGTCCAAATGGAATTGGTCGGCCGGAACCCTTAATTGTACTCATGCTTTGGGCCCAGTGTTTAAACCCTACAGTTAATAGTTTAAAAATTGTTTCCTGAAAGCAGCTCGTTTATTGAATATCCCTGATAAAATAGATTTTTTTAAACACCCTGAAAGCCAATGTGATCTGCATCCAGAAAACCAGGTGTATTTCCCACTTTGCTTTAGATGGCTATCATGTTTTTAGTTGTAATGCTTCTCCCTCAAAAAGAGGTCACGCTAGAGGTGGCATAGCTATTTTATTAAATAATAGTTTCAACTGGAATTACTATAGTATTTCTGACTGTTCTAATTTTTTTCAGGCCGTAAAAATTATTCAAACTCATGAAGAAAGTGCAACGGATCCTATCCTAATTGTAAATGCTTATATCCCCCCGGATCCCCTTTATAATAAAATGCTTCCTGTACTGTTTTCCTTCATAAAAAAAGCAATCGATCAGGAGGTAGATACCTAGGAGATTTTAGTCGATGATTTGAACTGTAAAGTTTCTAGCTATGCCATCAGCCTATTCGCAGATGTAAAAAGAGAAGGATTACAAATTCCACCCCTCCATTTTCCAGCAAAAATACAATCTGATAAAAAGGGGAATGGTATTTCTGGATCTACTAAGAAAAAATGACTGTATAATAGCTAATGGTAGGTTTGATCATGATTCTCCTGCTCCCGTAACTCATAAAACATCGACATGTGGTAGCATAACTGACTATCTTACGATGTCCTATTCAGTCTTTAGTCTTTTGTCTGACTTAAAATTTTTAGATAGCCCTCTTAGCAACCTCAGAGCTCTTGTTTTCTCTATAGAGGTCACAATGGCATTAGTGGGGCCATGAAAACTTAATGGGGTCATAACTAGTTCTAAAAGAGCTTGGGTAGATCTCACTGGGTTTCTACCAGGATTCGCAAACTAAAAGAGCTTCTAGAGAATACTGCCCAGGGGTGGCCGGCATGGCGGGGTGATAGGGGTCGCGGGGGGGCATGCATATTTAAAAATAAATAAATAAACTTACCTTTGCGCCAGGTCCTGCGTCTCCGCTTCTGCTCTTTTCTGTCTCGGACGAAAGCATAGCCAGGCCCCACTGACCAATCAAAATGCTGCAATGCAGCATTGTGATTGGTAGGCACCCAGGCTCCCCTGACCAATCACAACGTTGTGATTGGTTTGGAGCGTCCTGGTCCGATGCTCAACCAGGGAATGGGGGCCTGGACTTGTTCTCCACGCAGGCTGTAATGCAGCCTCCATGGAGAATGGGGAAAGCGCGCATGACTGGTTTGGGTGGCCCGAGAGGGCCGACCAAACAGTCATTGCACACTTAGGAGTGGACAAACCACTCCTCCCCTGCCCTGCTCCGAGAGCAGAGCAGCCCCGCCCACCCGCAAAGCAGCAGGAAGCATAAAATGATAATAACTTAAAGTTATTATCATTTTATGCTTCTTCTTCTTCACACTGCTTCAAAGCAGTGGGGTGATGATCCTCCGCCATATCGGAGGAGCCGCCACTGATACTGCCAGTAATGTAGGTTCCTGGCAACCTGATGCTATTTGTTTCTTTAGTCATTTTATGAAACAGGTTGTGAGAAGGGATTATTGGGCGTATACCAGGTCATCTCAAAACCCTCATACTAGGTCTTCCCTAGCTTATACTACATCATCTCGAAACCCCTCACAATTACCTATCATTATCTTGAAGAAAAAAAGAAAGTAGGCTGATTAGGACTCAATTCATCTCCTCACTTGAAAGAGTTAAATTAATAGCACTTTGGAAAAGGAATAGAAGACGACTGAAAGCTGGCCAAAAAACCAAGAATCAGAATGTAAATAGATTGTTTTAAGAGAGGCTGTATGCTCTAAGAATTCGAAAAAATTCTGGCATATTATTGCAGACTGTTGTGGAACAAGGGTTAGATCCCGCCCCTCGCCCATTAGAAAAGGCCTATGGAGTAGCTTTATCTCAGAGCTATATGCGGCCAACTTGGAAGATGTCCTTGTGGGAGACCATTCCCATGGCCATGAGAGGGAAGCAGTGAGATATGGCACGCCCTCTAGGGACGAGATCGTGACTTCAATCTGCTCTTTGAGAACTTCTAGAGCAATGGGTCCGGATGAGGTCCCTATCTCGGTTTTAAAAAGTGAAGCCAATTTTCGGGCAATCATTTTATCCCCGGAATTTGAAAATTGTTATGCGAAATCTACAATACCTTTATCTTGGACGGGGAGTGTAATTATCCCACTTTATAAAAAGGGAGACCAGAATCTACCTAATAATTATCAACAAATTGCTTTTTTTAGATGCTGTGGGTAAGGTCTTCATTAAAAGTCTACTAGATCACCTTCAAACCTGAGCTAGTGAGGAATCATAATACCATTAGAGCAGACGGGCTTCAGAAAAACTCATGGCACCCTGGACACTATTGAAGACCTGCAACTTTTTGTAGAAAAATATGTGTTAGGCAGAGGTTCCCCAGTTTACGCCATTTTATCGACATTTCTACGGCGTTCGATAAAGTTGATCGGCCTATCTTATGGAAAGAGCTGCATGAACTGGGTATGCCTGGGACCTTATTACATCTAATTATTGCCTTGCACTCTTCTACCTGGCGTCAGGTCATGCTGGGAGGGGATTGGGGCCTATCTGCTATGATCCCACCAAAAAATGGCTTGAGGCAGGGCTGTTTGTTGGCCCCGTTGCTATTTTCCCCTTATATATCCAATTTAGTAGACTGATTGAGTAATGTTTCAGGATATCCTCTGAGTATTGGGGGTCGCTCAGTGGCCTGTCCGCTATACGAGGACGAAATAAAAGTTCTTGATGTAACGCCTAAACGTTTAAATAGCCGCCTCGCTGCTCCACAGCAGTACACAAGGTCTCACTTTCTCAATATTAGCATTGCTAAAGGCAAAGTCTTATGTTTTCGGGGCAAAAGTCCACGTAACTATTCTAATTACTCCTGGTACCTTGGTAGAGATAAATTGGAGATTGTGAATTCTTATCAATTTTTAGGGAAAATTGTGTGTAGCACTTTAAAATATTCTGAACATATATTTCATACAGCATCTGTAAGGCTAAATCCCAGGCTAAGGGTTTGGGTGCATTCTACAGAGCAATGGGCAGAGACATTTTTTCCACCTACATACTATATTTAAATCCAAAATCCCGGTTGCTTTATTGTATGCAATGGAATTAATGATGTTGTGAAATGGGGTTTCTTAGACAAAATTGAAGGGCACATTTTGAGGAACTTATGCGGTCTTAACACGCTAGCGGCAGTTGCGGCCTCAAGACTAAATTTGGGTGAAAATGTTCCTTTGTGCAAGGTCTAGGGGAGTAGTCCGTTGGCGTCATTGTATAGTGAGAAGTGATTCTAACTCATTAAGGAGTTATAAGTGTAAAGAGATTTTTGTGATGAAAAAAGAGAAATCCCCTTTGTTTAGGAATTACTCTCATGCTTTTCACTTGTTTAACTTAGACCTGGGTCAGGTATTGCCTATTTCTATAACCCAGTTAAAAGCGCATCTAATGGGAGATGTTTGGAAGGGAGGTAAGATGATTGCATTCGATACTCTGCGGGAGGACTTCCAAATGGGGGGAGGGGAATACCTCAAATACCGGCAACTGCGGCACGCACTTCACTGTCATCTGAAAGAAGGGACTGTGATACCAGAATACTCACCACTAGAGGACAGATTCCTCCTAGACCCCTTGATAGATAAAGCAATAACCCTCACATATAGAAAACTCGTGAACAACTCCCCAGACTGTATGGGTCCCCTGAGGGAGGCCTGGGAATCCGATGTCGGGCTACTGGAGGACAATGATTGGGCTGAGGCCTTACAGAGCCCCAGAGAAATAGCTATCAGAGCGCGTTTTAGGCTTGTTCAGCTCCGTATTCTCCACAGATCGTATGCCTCACGAATGGTGCAATTCTGCATTGGCAATTGTGTGTCTGAACAGTGCGCGAGAGGATGTGGTGAGAAAGGGTCCTTCTTTCACATACTGTGGTCTTGCCCCAAGATTCAAATGTACTGGGAGGGTCTGGCCCGCATAAAGGAGACAGTGGTGGGGGAGAGGGTCCCGATGGAGTCGAGATGGCACATTCTGGGAGTAATGGGAGAGATCACATGGCTACAGTGGGCCAAGACCTGGCTGGCCTTGGCAGGGGGGTAGCCAAGAGGAATATTGCCTGGGCATGGGGGGCAGTAGAGGCCCCAACACTGGAATCATGGAAGAGTGATATGAATTGGTGCCATAGGGCGGAACAAGTGGTCTATCAAAGCCGGGGCTGCCCACGCAAATGGAAAAAGATATGGGGGGCATGGGCAAAGTATAGCGGCCAATGAGTAGGGCCATGAGGTGGGTCTTAAAGTTTTCCAAAGAGAGTATTGAGGTCAACACCACCCTGAACTGTAATGGTGCTAGCAGCAAGCAATTGGAATCGGTACCAGATGCGCCATGGGGTATATGCGACATTTGTTTACCCACAAAATATATGTCTATGTATGCTGTATATCTGAAGCTGGTTCTTATGTTTAATAAAAAGAATTAAAAAAAAAAAAAGTGCATCTCAATCTGACCTCTTCTTACTTAAGTTTTCATTTGGACACTAAGGTTTGTGGTAAAAAAGATAAATTTGAGATGGTAAGGAATTCTTGTATCTTGAAAAACCGCAACAATATTTGACCTGGAACATGGATCATGGTGTCAGGCGTTTCTGAATATTACTATGCTTAAATATGTCACCCTTAATAGTTTTAACTTCTAAATGGTATAAACTATCTAATATATGCAATCTTTGTGATAACGGTATCCAAGATTTGAAACGTGTTATTTATTTGTCCTGCCATTTCATTACATCGATGCACTTATTTGAGACCCTTGTTCTTAAAATATCAAGTTCGAGTGACATCCGATGCTATACAACTATTATTTACCCCTCCTAACTAAATATTCTGTGGTTGAGTTTATAACTTTTTTTAATGCTTTTTAAATCTGTATTGAATTTTTTGACGTCATTTTATATTTTTAGACTATTTGATTGTACCATGGCGGGTGATTGAAATAGGTGTTATTTATTTGTCATGCTTTGTTATTACATCGTCACACCTTTATGAGACCCCCGTCCTCAAAACAAACATCAACCTTGGGCGATAGCAGTTGCCAGTTAGTCATTATTTTCTACTCCTAATGAAATGCTTTTTGCCCGTGTTTTCTACCATTTTAAATGTTTCTTAAATTTGTATTGAATTTTTTATATAATCTTATATTCTTCGATCATTAAATTGCCTGTACCACGGTGGGTTACTGATTTTATGATGTTACTATTCATAGTATTATTGATTTTGTGATGTTATTATTCATGGTATTTCCTTTTGGATTTATTATGTATGTGTGGTATTTTTCTTTCATGTGGACCTCATTGGAGTTCCAAATTATGAATAAATATTACTTTGAACTTTGAAAATACTGCTCCACTTTGTTCTTCTACAACAGTCAAATGTTGCCTAGAAGCTGACAAGTATATGCTTTTCTAATCAATATTGTTTTCAGTAATCCAACAAAATTTCTCTTTGCAAAGGCGCACAAATAACTGATGGACCTCTTGGGGAATGGAGTATAAGAAGGCTGAAGGGGGCCCAATAGTCTGTGTATGGCATACTCTGGAAGAAGTGCTTTCCTCTCCAATGGGGATAAATACACATGATAATTAATAACAAGGACATACCTCTTGGAGCTTAAGCACCAAAGTAGAGTACTACATTGTAAAAATGGCATTGAAAAAAGTGCCCTCTGTCCAAGACCCTTGATGTTAATGCTCTAACAATTAATAAGCTTTTCAACAATAGTATGCACATCTCTGTATTGGTCCTCTTTGGCTGCAAGGAACAAATGTAAGCTGTAGAGGAGGGGCATTGAAAATACGTCCAGGAGGGTGATATTACATACAATGAAACTTATGGAACACATTCCCATAAACAATGGGTATCCTGAAAACCTGGCATGGACCTGCCCTCCTGAATCTTCAATGGACACTGAGGTATCGGAGGTTATTAGGCTTGTCTCTTTCTGAGGGTGAAGGCTGACTGTATGCAGTCTGGCTCCAAAATGAATTACATTCTGCTGACTCCCCCTTGACGGTGAAGCGTGCACATACATGTCTTGTACAAATTAGACTCCTTTAAACAGCTTCTGGAGATGGTCATTTGCAGGTTAGGTAATCTATGTGCTAGACTCTCTTTACTAGCTTAATGCCCTTTCGAATTAAAAGTTCCATTAATATCAAGGCTAACTTGAAATTGGACCCTTCATCTACCTTTAAAAATAAACACTCTAGCTGCTCTCAAAGAAAGGGGCCAGACAACTTAGGGACCTACATGGGCTGTGAAAGGGGGCCACCAAGGACTGAGTCGAGTGCAAATATCCTTGGTCTCCTTGCTGTACTAGCCCCTATTTAGATCAGAAGTGATACCTAAACGTCTTCAAGAGGTCTAGGGCAAATGAGAGAGTAAACAAGAGCGTAGCCATGATGGTCACTCATTGATTAAACATTATTTTTTTCTCCAAAAGCCGCACCTGTCTGCCTCTAAATGACAAGCAAGTGAAAAATGTGCCATTGACATTACATAGCCTCAGATAAAATCCTGCAAATAAAAGTTCCCAAAGCTACTTGGACAGGTGAATAAAAACAACTATAAGTGAAAACAAAATCACTAAAGACTCCTTACCTCTAGGAAGATGTTTTAACAGACGGTTATCAATAAATAACAGATACAAGCATAAATCATTGAAAAATCCCACTTTCTAGAGAAAATATAGATGTAGTAGCTGGGAATAGTAATCTTGGTAATCAAAACTACCCTGCATCTGGAATGCCTTAAATGGACTGGGATGGTTTCCGCATTCATTTGGATGCTGCTTAACTTTTAAACATTTTTCCTTTAAAATGGAAGAATTAAAAGGTCTTTTTCACAGAACTAATATTTTTATGCTCTTTATAATAGTAAGCACAGAAACAAAATATTTCAGATAGATAAAGGGCATATTATCAAGAAACAGCGTTAAAATTATCGCCGCTTTAGCGGCAGAAAACTGCCGCTAAAGCGGCGATAATGGGCTTGATAATATGCCCCTGAGAATTCCAATAGAAGCCCATGTTCTGGTGTCAACATGGGCTTCTATTGAATTCTCAGGGGCATATTATCAAGCCTCATTATCGCCGCTTTAGCGGCAGTTTTCTGACGCTAAAGCGGCGATAATTTTAACGCCGTTCTTGATAATATGCCCCAAAGATTTTAAAATATATATATTTTTAAAGTAAACCTGCCTTTGAAAAAAATATTGTTGAGTCCTGAACTAGGATGGAAATAATCAGTGCTTATGAATATTACTGAAGATCTCATGTTGAAGAAATAGTATTTCTGCTCAACTTAACTGATGAACATTCTGGATTCAACTTTACTCCATCAGACACATTGGGCAATGCATACATTATTCGAACAGATGTCACCAATATGTTGTTAATCAAAGTGCCCATACATGACAGACATGTATCACGCTAACACCTCAACTGGTGTAAATCTTTTTGCCTATTTATGAAAACCTTTATGGCATGCAATGACTTAGATTGCCACACTACTCCTTAGAAAAACACAGAAAACAAACTTGCTTTGTTGGCCCACCTTGCCTTTCTACAAAGCTTTAAAAAAAGGTTACCCCCCTCAACCACTCCTTGTCACAGTACTTACAGTAACTCCCTCCTCCCATTCCTCCAGGCACCACATGGCCTAGTAAAATTACGTCTCTCTGTCAACGCTCACCTGGACCCATAAAGGAGAGGAGGTATTATAGCAAGCCCTGCTTTTCTTGTCTGCTCCTCACTGATTGCTGTCTCATGGATCTGGGAGAGCCAGGTTTGCGGACCTAGCCTGAGGAATTTGGCAGTCCTTAGTAGGAATTTGTCTCTTTGTTGGTAGAATGCAATTCCTCTTAATTTCGGATATGTCAGTGCGTGTGGTAAGTATGGTAGAGAAGCAGAACTCTCTTCAGGAGCGGGTTCTCTTTATTTCTGTCCAGGCCTGGCCCCAGGGTAAGTAGGGCTATAAACAGTGTGCCCACCAGCTGACTGCATTGGCAGCTGCATGATTTGCCAGGACCGACTCCAGAGTAAGTAGGGCAGAGTCCAGAGTTTGCTGCCAAGGGCTGCAACAATTTTGAGAAAGCAATGACACATGCATCTTCCAAGGGTGGGTTTGCCTTGGTCTAACAGTGCTGCTCTCCTGTTGGTTTTTCTCCGGGGGAACCAGGGCAGAGGTGGGGCCAAAGCGTCCCTATAGGACGTGTATATAGGAGGCTCTTCTGATATCTGCAGTTTGTCCCTACTCTAAAATCAAGAAGGAACATAGGAAGCACACAGCAAAACATCACCATTCCTCTCATGATCCTTGAAAGATAAGCAAGAAGCAGGGTAGGGAGTAAGAAGTATCTGTTCCTCTTCCAAATTAACAATATCATGCTCTCATATATTCTGTATCAGAGGCTCTTCAACAATTCAAAGATGGTTCTGTGTAGGATCAAGTGTTAACAGAGATTCCTGCTCACTCTTCTCCTCGGAAGTGTCTTCTCCAACTTAAAATTCCTCCTGGCACTCTCCAAAGTATGATGGGATGCCGGATCCCCAGGGCAAGTTTGCTCAGTCCTCAGGCATTCTGACATCCATTAACTATTTAGCAGATAAACTCCAGTTTTCAGTTGAAGAGGAATGACCTAGTTGTAGTTCTGGTACATTCCATCAGCTTCACTTTCACTTTCCTCCATCACTGCCTGTGAATCATGAGATTCAAGACCTCCTACTGCAGAAATGAAAAGATACTAAGAAGGCAGATTTACCAAGATTCATTTTGCAAAAGGCAAACTTGACTTGCTCTTGGCTGTGGGCCTAGATCTGATGTTAGCCAACCTTGCTGGTTGCTCCTCTGTTTCCTGATTAAGTTTTTGTGCTTGTCCCACAGACAGACTGGTAGAAGCAGCCCTCAAGAAGTGTTTCGGTGGTCTAAATCTTACAACTAGAGCCGACATTTATGCTGTCTATGTTTCGCAATCAGATTACTGCTGTCTTAATCCAGTCTAGTGAAGATTGCTCCAACATTGAAGAAAGTTTTATTTCTGATGTTGTTTGTGATGTATTAAGGCCTTAGCATTTTCCATTTTATCCACCACGGTTTGTCTTCAACAACTTTACTTGTGAGAATGGAAAGTTAAACATGCCCAAGTGGCAGGTCTACTGCATATCAAACACAAGGAGATGATGGACGGAGCGCTGAAACTTTTCAGACACTAACCCCCAGTCACAGATCTGGGTTGAATCCATCATCATTCTTTAGCTCACTTCGCCACCCCAGTTCAGACACAGCTATATGCAAATCAGTCTTGACCCTGTGCCTCATGGGAACAGTCCAGCCCGAACTGCCAAGCCATGTCTTCCCTGGTCCGGAAACAAGCATCCTGGGACTGGTTTCGGGCTAACAGCCCTCATCAGCCAGGCTAGCTTGAATCCAGTGGCAAAGTGAGCAAGGGACCCACGTCTGGGCATACCCTGCCAACTTAGGGCGAACAAAGCAAACACAAGGATGGACGGAGCGCTGAAACTTTTCAGACACTCACCCCCAGTCACAAATCTGGGTTGAATCCATCATCATTCTTTAGCTCTACTGCATATGCCTTTTATGGGAACCCGTTTGTTTGGGGATCAGTTAGAAGAGCTTCTTCGTTGTTCCTTCAAGAATCAAAAACATGCAATGATGTTCAAGACTCACCCTAAGCCATAGGATTCTCCCTGTGGACTTTCTTTCAGACATGTCCATAGAGGATACCAAGCTCCTGCAGGTCGAGGATGGTTCCCGTCATTGACTTCCAATTGAAATCAGGGATCCCATCCTACTACTTCATTTTCAAATCCCAAACAATGATACAGAACTGTGGTTACCTTGCAGTAACCTCTGGTGGGAGGGAATCCTTGATCTATTACATCCTGGAAAAATCCACCACTTTAGGGCCTCTGAGATGGCCCATCACAGGTAGTCACAGGGCTTTAAACCAATGTCTCCAAGTGCTGGAATAGTGTCCACAGCCTAGCCTCAGGACCCTATTAAACAGCAGGCTCTGATACCGGGCAGTTGTGGATTTGCCATGAAATACTAGTTCCCATAACAGAGATCAGTCTGAGGGTTTTCTCTCTTGTGTTTCTAGTCAGGTAAATATCTGGGGATTACCACATAATCATAAATCTCAAGGGGCTGAATTGTTTCACTCAGAAAATCCACTTCAAAATGGACAGACTGCAACATATCATTCTCTTAATCTCCCCAGGGGAATGATTAATAGCCATAGATCTTCAGGAAGCCTACCTACACATTCCAAATGGTCCAGCACACCAGAGGTTTCTAGCCGTCTTCATTGGCAGTTCTAAATGTTACTCTTTTGTCTGACCTCAGGTCAAGGTTATTCATGCAAGTGTGGGCCCCAAGGGGGCCTGTGCTTCACAATAAGGTCCTGGTAAATCCATACCTTGACGATTAGTTATTTAATTCCTCTCAACCTCCAGTACTCCAAAGGACACAGCGATGGATTGTTTCCTGGTGGAATATGAACTTGTGATCAACACTAAGAAATGAAGATTTTGCTTTTCCCAAGATGCAGAGTTGATTGGAGCCCAATTTTGAATTCAGCTAAAAGCAGCCTTCCTTAGTGTCCTGAGATGTTGACAGCATTGCTCCAGCTTATTGGAACAGGAGTGTGCTCTGGCAACCTGGATTCTTGTCGAGGGTGACATGGTGGGTCTCAGTCCGGGGGATTTAAAATGTGTCTTTATGTTTGGGATGACAACCTTTAAGTTATATTTTTCTCTTTCTGCAAGTATCTTCTGTATTTGAGTTCCTATAGGCCTACCTAGATTTGGGTCCTTTGGATCGACATCTCAGCTTCTGGAGTCCATCATCCCGAAACTTTAATCACCTAGTACATGTGTCCATTAGCATTCAAGATGCTGTTCTGTGGTGGTTTCTTCTAGCAAATTTTGAACAAGGCATGCCCTATATATTTCAGCCACAGTAGTGATAACCACAGATGATAGCAAGGCTTGAATGGGGAGCAACACTAGGATCTCTTCCATCAGAGAGCCTTCACTGATCCAATTTGAAAAAACATACTGAGCTCTCAAACAGCTTGTGTCTCTCCTGCAAGGCCAAGTAGTGCTAGTCCACAGTGACAATACAATTGTACAAGTCTATGTTAACAGTCAGGAACTGGTTCCCTTACATTGGCCTCCTTGGCATTTCAGATTGAGAGATGGGTGTAGCTCAACATGTTGGCCCTCTTTGCCTCCTACATTTGGGAAGCATGCAATGTATTAGCAGATTGCCTAAGCAGGATGTCTCATCCATCATATAATTTCATCTTAGCTTACCCTATCTTCTTACAGAAATGCAGAAGATATGGGTTTCATCAAGTCGCACTTGTTGCCAGTGTCAAGAATGCTATTTTTGCCTGCCTTCTTTCCAGTTTCAAGCGAAGGGGGCTTAGAGACTGGACGCATTACACTCCCTCTGGCATTCTCTCCTTCTCTATGTATTCCTTTCCTTTCTTCTAATTTCCAAACTACAGTTTCAACTCCATAGGGAAAAGATAATGCTAATTCTCATTGCTCCTCATTAGATGGTTTTCCCTCCTTAGAGTCTTGACTCTAGATCCAGAATGGATCCTTTCCTAAAACTTTTTTCCTTTTTAGATCCCTCCTCTCTCAAAGGCTTCTTGTCAGCATCTTCACATTGAAGCGGCTATTAAAAGAAGTGATCTCAAGCAACTACGTCTTTCTTTTCCTATGACTGCTTCAGTTCAGGAACCATATGGAATGTCTACTATATGATCCTGCAATTATCATTGGATCTCCTTTTCATCTTGGTGCATAGATCGATTATTGCATTCCCATGAATGGACACCCAGGTGGGTTTTATCTGATGATTTTGACCTTGGGTTAGCAGTCTCTGCCCTACGTCCTCAATGGGCAGTAATCAAAGCTGTGAAGACACCGTGTGATGCCTTTCAAATATGGAAAACCTGGGTACCAGGCATTTGCTCTCCATCGCACTCCTATTCGATCTATGGTTACTTTGTGGGACTTACCTTTGGTTCTCAAGACCTTACAGTTTTATCCTTTTCAGCTAAATGCAGAAGTTGACCTCAGGTTTTTGACAAAGATGTTTTTTTCTTGGTGGTCATTACTTACGCACAAAGAGTGGCTGAGTTGGGGACTTTCTCCATCAGACCACCTTATCTTGAATCTTCACTTACACACTGTTATATCTGGGTCCAGATTATACCCCAAGATAATGTCTTCCTTTGACCAGAACCAGGAAATTCAATGTCCTTCTTTCTTCACTACTCCCTCCTCAGATGGGGAAGAGGTTTGGCATCTGCTAGATGTGCTTAGAGCTGTTCAAATTTATCTTTCTCACTTTGCAAACATCAGACATTGCAAATGTCTCTTTATAAATTTTGGTATTTCCAGACAAGGTTATAAAGCTTTCACTTCCTCATTGAGCCGTTACATCACAACAGTGATCTCTTTTACATATCAATCTCAGTACCTTGCTGAATTGGGTGGAAGTGGGGGAAGCTTCTATGCAAGAAGTTTGTAAGGCTGCAAAATGAGTGGTTTCTCCATCTACATATAAAATTGCAACACTACTACTCGAATGGAAATACTTTTGGGATGGGCAGCTGAGCCCTTGGTCTCATCTTCGGTCACCATCATACATTTACTCCCATAGATCTTCGCAATGTTTAGGACATCCTGGAACTAGCTGTAATAAGGATGCATATATTGCCACTGCTTACAGCTACTCATACTGTAGGGCACATAGCCAATGGCTGTCACACCTTCATTACTACAGGCACATATATATTGTAAATCCTGCTAAACATAACTTATATTGCAGAGTGCATAACTACGATGCACGGCATCTGTGCTTTGAAGTGCTGGGCACATCTCTTCTTCTTCACCAAAGCTGACTGACTTTAAGATACCATTCTTAGCGCACAGAATGTTAGACAACAAGCACAGTACTCCAACAAACTCACCCACACAGTGCTGAGCCAAATATTTTCTCTAAAAAAAACCAAACCAGTTGCTTGCACCGTCCACCAAACACAAAATGTAATGCTGAATAAGTTCTATTCCATAATAAAAGACAACCATCTCCTTTCTCTACTGTCCAGGTAAACCCTACTACAAGTGCTAAAAATCTTTATCAATGTAGTTCTTTCATTAAGCCTGCCATCGTTGAAGGTCATGTGTACTTTTTGCCTTATTTCTTGCTTAATCTTACAATGTGCTTTATTTTTGTTTTAGTAACGTGCTCTCGAAGGTCCACTGGCAGCGTGAAGAAGTAAACATCAAGGGCTCTAAACATAACATACTATAGTGCCATCGCCTTAACATATATGCTCCTTTGTTGAAAGGTGCTCTTGTGTAATTAAGGACTGTCTCGGACTGATTTTGCAAAGTTCCCATTGTGTTAAATCAATGCATTATACATAGCTACCAAGGTTTCAGATTGCTTATGTGTGACATTCTCATAATTTCAGTGTAATTATGAGTGACATTCAACAACTATGAGTGACACTTTCTCACGAGCAAAATCAAGCAATGAAGATGAAGGAAACATAAATATCAGGTCGGATACCTGTATTGCCAGGCAGGCCGGCAGAAAAACAAAGCCTGCCTTAGCCAGCCTACGTTGACTGGGTCCCCTGGCTCCTCCCGGCAATCAATCAAATGCAGAGGTGAGCATCAGTCTCGACTCCAGGCCGCTTTCTGTCCCACGTGGGACCCGGGCAGAGACTGTACCAATTTAGCTGCCAAATTTTCAGCTTGCTTATGTGTGGCATTTCTATGTTTGCCATGCACTTATGTGTGACATTTGCACGGCTCAAGTGTGACACTTTGAGTGACACTTTATCACAAGCTAAAAAAAGGATTAGATCTATGTTTCCATGTTAATTACTTAAATAACCCCATTTTACAATGCTAACATTTAAGTTCAATTCCATTTCTTCTGATTCCCAGGAATCCTAGGTAGAGTCCCTTTCATAACCTTTAGATAAGCTCTCTCCTCCATCCCATACTGGTACATTCTCTTCTGCTTTTCCCTCGTTCTCTCTCTTCCATCCCTTCTCAGGTATCCTCTAGTCTATTGCTGGTCAAGTAATCTCTGTCAGTCACATCTACAAATAATGTATCTTCCATTCTCCATGTATTCCTGCATCCACCTTGTTTCAGGTTCTCTCTCGCCTACATTCCTACACAAATTGTCATTGCACTCTGGCACCATTCATTCTTCTCAGGTTATCTCTTTGCTGTCTGAATAGGACACTCAATTATATTCCATGCCCTGGGTAGTACTTATTCAACCCTCTCTAAGGAACTTCCCATCCCTCTCTTGTATACTGAACTATTGCAACACAGTAACCTGCTTTCTTTCCTGTTCTTTAGTACACCACACGGTTACTTTCACTCACATCCTTCTTATGCACCCATCATCCCCCTTCGGTATCTTCAGAACTTTCAGTACCCTTAGTTACCCAATGTTCCACAATAATATACCTTGTGAAGAGATGCTGCAGAAAGGATTTTTACAGCTGCACATGTTGCCTTTTCAAGTGAACAGTACATAATCCACTGTGAAGTCTGCTCTGTGACTGACTACTGATGAGGCAGCTGCTAGATCAGTGCTGGAACTTTTATTGAAGTAGGAGGGCAAAGACCATTGTTGTCTTTTGTCAAGGATGACGCTCTTGGTCTGCTTCAATCCAACTAGCCCATGTTATGTGTGACCCTTAGCCAGTTCTGTTTTTTTTTAGCTATACCACTTTCAAAGCAGGAATTTGTACGCATACTTACAGTGGCTAAAGTGAAACCACAAGTGCCACAATGCCATGTACTGTGAGCTAAAAAAGCTGAACTTTTGCTATAGGTGTCAAACATGACATGGAGTCCTTGGCAGATATGAGTAAAGCATAAATGTGTTTCTCATGGAGCCTTGCTCTTCACTTGTGCCTCATTTGAGCACAGTATGAGCATTATTAAAGTTTTTTTTTTCTTAATTTAGTACCTTTTCAGTGTGTCGCTTGAATTAGTTGAGCTAGCATCAAGCGCGCAACGCCATAGGGCTGAAAGGGCTTCAGCCCCCCCATCGTGTCTCAGACCGGGCTGCTGCAGCTCGGCTGGGCAGTGTCTGGAGTCTTATCTCTGGCACGCCCGAGTTTTTCACAGGTCTTTAAAGACCATTTGCATATTTACATACCTTTGTAAACTGTTTTTTTTTTACGGAGTTTTATATGGCGCGAACTTGACCCGATTCAGGTATCAGAGCGCTTTACACAAGCACCAGTTGCGTTACATGAGGACACATTCATTTTTGTTAGGCACGGGGAGATTAAGCGATTAGCCCAGAATCACAGGATGTTGTGGGTCCCTGCCGAGACTCGAACCTGGTTCCCCGGCTCCGAGGTCGACCGCCCTAGCCGTTAGGCCAGCTCCTCTACGGAGGCTTAGTTTTTTTTCTGGTTCCAGTACCCCCTGGGCCCCCACTCTGCCTATTCCTTACATTTGTATTTAACTTTTACTGCCGTAGTGTGAGAATGCATTTCATGAAAAGGAATATAAAGTTGGGTTCCCAAAAGAAAAATACCAGCCATTTGTTGTTTAAAGAGCCTGCAAAGGCCTCCTCTTAACAATGATAGGGGTATAAACAAAATAGTATATATTCATTTATAATGTGACTTTTCTGTCTTTGTTCCCTTTAATTATCAGTCATGGATCATTCAGGCAGTCCTAGAACACAATTAAAAATGCTTTCTATTTATATTTGCAGTTCCAAGTATGCACAGATAAGTTCTGAAAATAGGCTTTAGGTGACTGCTTATTTTTGTACCGCCTAGGACATCAATATAATGAGCTGGCAACCCTAATCACAAGACTGGAAGATTGTTGCAGGAGGAGCACAATATTTATTTCCTCCACCCTCAATCCCTGAACAGGGCTGGACTGGGAACGCAAACCGGCCTTGGCAATTGAGTCGGACCAGCCGCTGGGGGAGGGGGGGGGGGGAGGGCGTTGCGCGTGGAAAACCCTGCAGCAGCTTTTGGTACAGGGGCCGATATTGCAGCCCTGCTGCAAAACCGCCCTCCTGCACCAAAAACGGCCCCCACCGGTCCAAAACTAGTCTCCACCCTTCCTGCCCACTGAGAAAACACCCAGTGCCCGCTACGGCCAGTCCGGCCTGACCCTGAATAATGTCATAATAGCAATAGTTTAACTTATATCTGAAACCCTACACCAGCCCTCAATAACATGCTGAGTTACTTCAAGTGTCTGGGATTGCACCCTGCATTCAGACAACTCACTCCTCATTTTCACCCTTCACTTTCACACTCACCCTGCACTCACAGCGATTACAATGCACTCACACTGATCACCATGCACTCACACCATTCACCCTGCACTCACAGCGATCACAATGCACTCACACTGATCACCATGCACTCACACCTTCACTGTGCACTCACAGTAACCACACTGCACTTATGCCACTCGCCATGAACTCACACAGTTCTCCCTCCACTTACCCTGCGGTCACATGAGCACACTGCTCACTCTGCACTCACAGTGATCACTCTGCGCTCACAATGCACTTGCGCTGTTCACTCTGTACCTCACCCTGCAGTCACACGAGCACAATACTCACCCTGCACTCATGTGACACTTTACTCACCTGTCCCCCTAACTGCTCACTCTGCAATCTCACTCAAACAAGCCCATCACTAACCATAAATTCATTCGTCCCACTCTGCACTTACAGCCGTACTCAAATTCATATGGTCACCTCAATCACCCTGCAGTCACTCCTGTCACCCTACTCTCACACTGTTGGATCGCTCACCGTGCACTCACATGGGCACTCCTGTCACCCACACAGTGCAGAGGGTTAATGTGCCTGCTACAAAGAAAGTGTACCATGCAGATCACAGACCTGAGTGTGAGTAAACTACGAGTAGCCCTATAAAAAATGTAAATGTTTCTCAGAAAGGGGCTGTAGAGAGATGAGGTGCACTGTTGGCGAGTGGTAGTGAGGGAATTCATGGAGGAGGAAATGGGGAGGGGTGCCAAAAAAGACTGTTGCACTGTGCGCGACCAGTGCTAGGGCCAGCCCTGGCTGGGAGTCTTAGCCCCCCCTCCCTAAAGTTCGGGTCTAGTTGCGCCCCTGGTTAGCATCACTCCCAATCAACGCACTCAACACTAAGGAAGGAAACGACAGGCTACTACACAAAAATGTTTCTGGGAGAAGAAAAAAAGCAGGACTAACCAGTGGCGTAGATGGGGGGGGGGGGTGTAGAGGGGCAGTCGGTTGGTCTGGCCGTGGCAAACCTCTTTTTGGGGGCAGCAGAGATGAGCAAGTCGTGTCTGTCGACTACCCACCGACCACCCCCCACACCCGCCGTCGTCCGGCACGCTTCCCTGTACCAGCGGCAAACTTAGGGGCCATCCCAGGTGGCAATAGGTCTAGCTACGCCACTGGGACTAAGGTTTGTTTTTCCATATTCATTTGCTTTCAGGGCAGTTATATTTCATTTTGCAGACAACCGGCCAATACAATTGAAACTACCTGAAGCACTTGGTGTCAACAACATGAGTTACAACTGCCCTAAAAGCGTATGATTATTAAAAGTTTTGTGCAGGAGCACATCATGTCACTTTGCCGATGAGTATAATGTGTTGATCGCAATACAGCATTTTGGGGTTTGTATACCACAGGGAGCCTGGCTGGCAGGGGTTAAGAAAGTACCCTCTTACAGGAAGCAAGTGCGACACGTAGGCAGTGTGTAACAACGTTTATGCCACTTGCCTGAATATGCGATGAACACAACAAATATAAAAAAACACGTAACAAAGAAGTTCAAACTAATTTTTTTTAAACAAAAAATAAATACATTTCTGACCTCTTTCTCGCTGCGTATTCAACCTTTCACCTGCTTTTCTGCAAGATGTGTAGTGTTCCCGCCAAGTCTGTGCTGTGCCTGGAGCTCTAGCTGTCAGAGCAGAGAGCTAGCAGAGGAAAGAGAGAATTGTTCTTCCATAAGGATCCTAGCTGCAGTTTGCTTTCTCTGAAGAGCTGTAGGCTGACGTGGACAGGACTCTCCGTGTGTGTTAAGGGGAGTCGCTGGCACAGAACATCGGAGTCACAAGGTGCTCTGCTTGTCATGCCCGGGGGCTGTGTTCTCTGTCTGGATCACGGTGCAAGCCAGGGCCGGCTTTAGCGCTGGTGGCGCCCGGTGCGACAATCATTTTTGGCGACCCCTGTAGGAGAGTAGGATCTGCTTCTTATGGTTACCCCCACTTTTTGCTGATGTTTCACTGTTTTTCGACTTTAGTCTGGCTGGGGCCCTGCTATTCAGGACCCCAGCCTAGCTGCTTCCTCTCTAAAATGGATTCCTAGTACCTTAGGTACACTTCAGATTGGATTCTGGGGTGCCCTTATAAGTCCCTAGTATATCATATACTATGTACCCAGGGCATAGGTACCCCAGAGGCCTACCAGGGGCTGCAGCATATATCATGCCACCCCTGGGAAGCCTTCCAAAATGACACCACAGGACTGCTACAGCAGCCTGAGTGAGGTGGTGCATGCACCCCTTACTGAGATATAGGTTCACTATATCTCACCCTATCACTGCACATATAAACCTATCAGTCACCCCTATGGCAGGCCTTATCAATCCTGAAGGCAGGGTGCTTCGTTTTATGTGAGAGGGTGCCCATGCATGAGCAGAGCCCCTCTGCAGCCTTCGGAATCTATCCTCCGGGGTTGTCTGTGAGTGCAGCCTGACCATATACTCTTAAGTGCATTATATCTTAAACGGTAAATGCTAACTTTGGGATGGCTGCCCGGAAACATGTTGTGTTTGGTGTCAAACACCTTGGAACCATACCCCCACACCAGTAACTGGTGTGGGAGTATGATCCCACCCTTCTAGAGGGAGAGACATGACAGCACCGGTATACCCGGTACCAGCTAAACAGAGCCCTGGCATCACAAAATGGATGCTGCAGCCACAGACACGAGTCTGACCTCCCACTGCTGACCGAAACTCCGGCAGGGGAGGCCTGGACAATAGGTTTCCTGTCGCAGGGAGGTGTTACCACCTCCCAGACAGGCTTTAGTGTATTGGGGCTGGGTGGGTGCACTCTCTGAGTGCTTTGAAGTCCTGCACTGGGGGCACATTTGGTGTCCCTGTGCAAACCCCAGTTCAAACCGGTTGCAGAGGCTGCCAGCCCCTGCTCTGGCGTGAAACTGGACAAAGGAAATGGGTGTAGCCTCCCCTCTTTCCAAGCCCTCCCATAGGTGGGTCCCCTGAGTTAGTCCAACCCCTTCCTTGGGTATAAGAAAGGAACCCCTGGCAACAGGACTTTAGATATCCCTGGACGAAACTCTGAAACTGAATCCTGGAACTTCGACGATCTGTTAAACGCCAGATGACTGAAGAATCTCCCTTGGAGCAAAGGAGTTAGTCCCCTGCTTGGCAGGCACCAAAGACGCATCTGTCCGGTCTGCATCTCCAAAGCTCCCGCCGGACGCCGACGACCTGCAACCCAGAGGGTGGATTTCCAGATTTCCCAGAGGCTGACCCGAGTCCCCAGCAAAGCTGAGACCCGTAGCCCTCGTGGGTACCGTGGAACCGGAACCCCTGGAGACCGTGCACATTTGCAAGTGCATAAGCTTCTGGTCGATCCTAGAGGCTGTCCTTTGGGTTAATTGTAGCCCTGACCCCGAGCAGTAAATTCACCGAAGATTGCCGGCCTGGCCACTCCGAGTGACCCATGGGCCGCCATTTCGAGATTCCGCCCGAGGTCCCTTCGCGATCCCTTGTCCGTCGACTTGTGGGTCCCTCAGAAGGACATCTTTGATTTCAACGGGCCCCTCTGGTTGCTCCAGGCCTGCCCTGACTCTCCATTGCTTGGGGAGTCCCTCGGACCTCGCTGGTCCGCTCCGAAGCCTTTGTTCTCTTTCTGCGTGGGTTGCTGTTACCAAGGCTTGTTGGGTCCAATCCGGGCACCGACACCGCAGTCAGCTTCTACCTTCGTGGGACAGCTCGATCCTGGTCGTCATCGACATCTCCTGGTCCTCGTGGCTGCAGAGACAATCTTCACCTCTTCGAACTTGAAGCACCCGACATCGGTGGGCATTCGACTATCGTGCTCCTGGTCACTGGCTAGTGACCTTGACTCTGTCCCCTCTGCTTTCAGGTTCTTCTCATCCTCGATCCAGGCTTGGATCTCTTCGGACACTTCGCAGCTTCCCGGCAGCAGCACTTTTCAGCCAGCGGCCATTGAAAACGACGGCGCGACCAGACACCATTTGACACCTGTGCACCCGGCTTCCCTGGGTGAGGTAACACGAGTACTATGGTGCTCCCATGGGTGTTGGCCCTAGAACCCTCTAAGTCCAAAAGGGTTTGTTCCTAGTCCACTCCGAAGTGTCCCTAAACTTTAAAACTCTAACCGTGACTTTCCCCATAGACACTAACGGAGCTCGCGGCTGTGTTCACACACTGCACACGTCCCCCGTGGGTCCCCTGTGTCACTACCTTGGGTGGTTCCTTGGGGTCCCAGCGATTCTACAGGCTCTAGGCCTTGTGTCTAGTCCAGTCGTGGTTCTTATACCACTTTCTTAATATATGGTTTGGTACGCCCCTAGGGCTAATCGTATATTGTGCTAATTTACTGTGTTATTTGACTTGTAACTTGTGTATTTCGACCTCTAGCCTCATAAAGAGACTAGTGGGTAGTGTTTAGTAATAAATACATATATTTTATATATATACCTGGTGTGGTTCTCCTTTCATTTGGTCATTCATGAGATTATAGACTGGTAAAACAAACAGCTTAATACTCCTTCAAGACTTAGCCTGAAGGCTGCTCTCCATAGCTACCACTAGGATAGCTTTCACTAAAGGTTGTCTTTAAACCTATCATCAATAAAGGTCGTTTGGACTGGTGCAAGGTGCCCACTATAACTAGTGGACAGCATATGCCAGGCCAACTTCTCACATTGGTGTGCAGAGGTTGGATTCAAGCTTGCCTTTGTTTTACCAGATAATCTCAAGTGAGTGACTAACTGAAAACCACTAAAAGGTACCTGAGGTACATATAATTCAAGCTTAAGGTTACAGTAAGTTCTACTGAACTTAGAGTTGTGTGTCAAGGGCTTAGCACACCCTTTCTACAACTCAAGAGAGTTTAGTAGGCCACACTAGAGTAGGTAGTGCATACACCACACCTCACTAGTGATGTCTTCAAAACCAGGAGCCAGTGGGTCCCTGCCAGAAGCCCAAGGGCTTCCACCATCCCAGTATGACAACCTCCAATTCTTGGAATTGAGAGCCTTGTGTAATGCTAGGAAATTGAAGACAGGAAAAACTGCAAACACCCAACGCCTCATAGAGGTACTGCTGTTGGATGATCTCAAGAAGACCTCAGGGTCTGAAGGGGTAGGCAGAGAGGGTGGGGCAGTGAATGAGGAAGGGCCAAGGGGTGAAGAATCCCATGACCTGACCTCTGAAGCTGGCCAGGAAGATGACAATGATCTTACCCTGGAAAATCCAGCTCCTCCTGCAGATGAGGAGGAGGACCAGAATGGCCCCCTCTTTGTCCCACCAGGAAGAGTTGAGAGTGTGCCTAGAAGGTCAAGGTCTCCTTCTCAGGAGTCTAACCATTCTGACACCTCAATAGGGACCTCTGTTTCCTCTCATAGGAGGGAACCCTCTCATGAAAGGAAAGAGAGACTGCTCAAGTATGAAGAAGCTCAGCTTAGGATCAGAAGAGAGCAGGTAGCTTTAGATAGGGAGTCCCTAGAGCTTCAGAGAACAAGAAGAAAGTTGGGACTAGAGTCCCATGGTGGCAGCAACTTACCTAGTGGTAGGGAAAGGTCTCATGACCATAGAAACCTAAGCAAGATTGTCCCTCCCTACCAGAGTGGGGATGACATCCACAAATGGATTACTGCACTGGAAAGGGCCTCTAAAGTTCAGAAGGTCCCCCAGGAGCAGTGGGCAGCAATCTTGTGGCTCTCCGTTGCAGACAAAGGTAGAGACAAGCTCCTCACTGTAAGAGAAGAGGATGCTGATGATTACCATGTCCTGAAGAGTGCACTGATAGATGGGTTTGGCCTAACCACTGAACAATACAGGTTAAAGTTCAGAGATACCCAAAAGGCACAGACACAGCACTGGGTGGACTTTGTAGATTGTGCTACTAAGGCTCTGGGGGGCTGGTTGCTTGGCAGCAAGGTGTGTGATTTTAAAGGATTGTACAACTTAATTATGAGGGAGCAGATCCTTAATAATTGTCAAAATCAGCTGTTGCATCAGTACCTGGTGGACTCTGATCTGACATCTCCCCAAGAATTGGGAAAGAAGGCAGACAAATGGGTCAGAACCAGGGTGAAGCAGAAGGTTCAGAACCAAGGTGGTGACCCCAAGAAGTAAGATTCTAAGAACTCTGACAAGGGTGGGGAAAAGGGTAAAGACCAGAAGTCTTCTCAAGGTCCCCAAAAATCTTCATCGGGGGGGGGGGGAGTCCCAATCTAACAAAGGTAAAGGCCAGAAGAAACCATGGTGTAAAATCTGTAAGCAGAAAACCCATTGGACAAGTGACTGTACAAAGTCCAAAGACTCAACTCCAGCCACCATTGCCCCTAAGGCAACTGTTCCCCCTAGTGCAGCTACAAATGGTGGTGTCCCAAGCAAGGGTGTAGTAGGGTTAACCCTGGGATCGGAGGTGGGCTCTGGCCTAGTCAGAGTGCCAACTCAGGCTATGCTGATCTGTGATGGAGGCATGGATATGGCCTCCTTATTTGTGAGTCCCAGTAATCTGGGCAAATACAGACAGCAGCCTTTAATCAATGGAAGAGAGGCTTTGGCATTCAGGGACACAGGAGCAAGTGTCACAATGGTGACAAAAGATCTTGTGGCTCCTGAGCAGATTATACTTGGTGAGATGTACCAAGTGACCAATGCTAGCAATGTCAGGACAGACCATTCCTTGGCAGTTGTTAATTTCTCCTGGGGAGGGGTAACTGGCCTCAAGAAAGTTGTGGTAAGTGCAGACCTCCCTGTTGAATGCTTGCTTGGCAATGATCTAGAAACTTCAGCTTGGGCAGAAGTGGAGCTCAGGACCCATGCAGAAATGCTGGGGATCCCTGCACATGTTTTTGCTGTGACCAGGTCACAGGCCAAAATGTCAAACACTGAACAGGCCCTGGATTCTGAAATAATGGACCAGGTGCCTCCCAAGAAGAGGAACAGCAGGGTAAAGGCAGTGCCTTCCCCCCTGACTCAGAGTACAGATCAGTCTCCTGAGGGAGATGATCTTAGTCCTGAAGAAGGAACTGTCCCAGAGGAGCTTGAACCTGATCAGGTTGAGTTCTTGGGGACAGGGGGCCCTTCCAGGGCAGATCTGAGCCAGGAGCAGCTGAGCTGCCCCTCTCTTGAATCCCTCAGACAGCAGGCTGCTGCTGAGGCTGCTGGGAATGCTAGTGGATCCCAAAAGGTCTATTGGGATGATGGACTCCTATACTCAGAGAGTAGAGACCCCAAGCCTGGTGCCACCAGGAGGTTGGTAATACCTCTGAAGTTTAGGGGCTTCCTATTAACACTAGCCCATAATATTCCCCTAGCAGGTCACCTGGGCCAAAACAAGACCTGGGACAGAATTGTCCCTCACTTTCATTGGCCCCACATGTCTGAAGACACCAAGGAGTTTTGTCGCTCCTGTGTCACCTGTCAAGCCAGTGGGAAGGCAGGTGGAACCACAAAGGCCCCCTGATACCACTACCTGTGGTGGGGGTTCCCTTTGAAAGAGTGGGGATTGACATAGTTGGTCCTATGGATCCTCAGACAGCCTCTGGGCACAGATTTATCCTGGTGGTGGTGGACCATGCCACTAGGTACCCAGAAGCTATTCCACTTAGGACCACCACAGCTCCTGTGGTGGCAAGGGCCCTCTTGGGAGTATTCTCAAGGGTGGGTTTTCCTAAGGAGGTAGTATCAGACAGGGATGCAAACTTCATGTCTGGTTACTTGACTGCAATGTGGAAGGAGTGTGGAGTGAATTATAAATTCACCACACCCTATCACCCACAATGCAATGGTTTAGTTGAGAGATTCAACAAAACCTTGAAGGGCATGATCAAAGGTCTCCCAGAGAAGCTTAGGCGGAGATGGGACGTCCTTTTGCCCTGCCTTTTATTTGTCTACAGGGAGGTGCCTCAAAAGGGGGTTGGTTACAGCCCTTTTGAACTTTTGTTTGGCCATCCTGTTAGGGGCCCACTGTGTCTGGTGAAGGAGGGATGGGAGTTACCTCTCAAACCCCCTAAACAGGACATAGTGGACTATGTACTTGGTCTCCGCTCCAGGATGGCAGAGTTCATGAAAAAGGCAACTAAAAACCTTGAGGCTAGCCAGGAATTACAAAAGACCTGGCATGACCAAATGGCTGTGCTGACTGTGTACCAGCCAGGACAGAAGGTGTGGGTGTTGGAGCCAGTGGCCCCAGCAGCTCTCCAAGATAAGTGGAGTGGCCCCCATACAATTGTTGAACAGAAGGGAGAGGTTACCTACTTGGTGGACCTTGGAATCCCAGGAGTCCCCACAGGGTACTTCATGTCAACAGATTGAAACCATATGTCGACAGGGCAGACATGGGCTTGCTCATGGCTACTGATGAGGGACAGGAGGAGGAGAGTGATCCACTCCCTGACCTGCTCTCTCAGAACCCTGATGATGGATCAGTAGATGGTGTAGCCTTGGCAGGCAGCCTCACTGTCCAGCAACAAACTGACTGCAGAAAAGGTCTCAGCCAGTTCTGGCATATGTTCTCCCTGACACCTAGTCAGACTACCTGGTGCACTCATGAAGTGGACACTGGGGACAGTCTGCCTGTCAAGAATAAAATGTACAGGCAGCCTGATCATGTCAGGGATTGTATCAGGACAGAGGTCCAAAAGATGTTGGATTTGGGAGTCATTGAACCCTCAGATAGCCCTTGGGCTAGTCCAGTAGTCTTGGCACCCAAACCTCACACCCAGGGTGGTAAGAGAGAGATGAGGTTTTGTGTAGACTACAGGGGTCTCGATGCAGTCACTAGGACTGATGCCCATCCCATCCCAAGGGCAGATGAGCTTATAGATACTTTGGCCTCAGCCACGTTTCTGAGCACATTTGACTTGACAGCTGGCTACTGGCAGATCAGACTAGCTGATGATGCAAAGCCAAAAACAGCATTTTCTACCCCTAGTGGGCATTATCAATTTGTGGTGATGCCCTTTGGTTTGAAGAATGCACCTGCCACTTTTCAGAGGTTGGTGAATACAGTCCTTACAGGCCTGGAAACCTATAGTGCAGCATATCTAGATGATATTGCTGTCTTTAGCTCCACCTGGGAGGATCACCTGGTCCACCTGCAAAATGTTTTGGAGGCCCTGCAGAAAGCAGGCCTAACTATCAAGGCCACCAAGTGCCAGATAGGGCAGAGTCAGGTTGTGTTACCTGGGCCACCTTGTGGGTGGAGGCCAGGTTCAACCATTGCAGAGCAAAATCCAGACCATCATGGACTGGGTTGCTCCAACTACCCAGACTCAGGTGAGAGCCTTCTTAGGCCTGACTGGGTATTACAGAAGATTTGTCAAGGGGTATGGATCTATAGTGACACCCCTGAATGACTTAACCTCTAAGAGAATGCCAAAAAAAGGTTCAGTGGACAGTCAGCTGTCAAAAGGCATTTGATGACCTGAAGCATGCCATGTGCACTGCTCCCATTCTACAAAGTCCTGATTACTCCAAAAGTTCATTGTCCAAACAGATGCATCTGAGTTGGGGGTAGGGGCTGTACTGTCACAGTTGAATGATGAAGGTCAGGATCAGCCAGTAGCTTTTATTAGCAGAAGGCTGACCCCCAGAGAGAAACGTTGGTCAGCCATTGAGAGGGAGGCCTTTGCTGTGGTTTGGGCTCTGAAGAAGCTGAGGCCATACTTGTTTGGCACTCACTTCCTAGTTCAGACAGACCATAAGCCCCTCTTATGGCTAAAACAGATGAAGGGTGAAAACCCCAAACTTTTGAGGTGGTCCATTTCCCTACAGGTGATGGACTATACAGTGGAACATAGACCTGGGAGTAGCCATGCCAATGCAGATGGACTCTCCAGATATTTCCACTTAGAACATGAAGACTCAACTGGTCAAGGTTAGTTTAATGTCCCTGCGTTTTGGGGGGGGGGTTGTGTAGGAGAGTAGGATCTGCTTCTTATGGTTACCCCCACTTTTTGCTGATGTTTCACTGCTTTTCGACTTTAGTCTGGCTGGGGCCCTGCTATTCAGGACCCCAGCCTAGCTGCTTCCTCTCTAAAAATGGATTCCTAGTACCTTAGGTACACTTCAGATTGGATTCTGGGGTGCCCTTATAAGTCCCTAGTATATGGTATACTATGTACCCAGGGCATAGGTACCCCAGAGGCCTACCAGGGGCTGCAGCATATATTATGCCACCCCTGGGAAGCCTTCCAAAATGACACCACAGGACTGCTACAGCAGCCTGAGTGAGGTGGTGCATGCACCCCTTACTGAGATATAGGTTCACTATATCTCACCCTATCACTGCACATATAAACCTATCAGTCACCCCTATGGCAGGCCTTATCAATCCTGAAGGCAGGGTGCTTGGTTTTATGTGAGAGGGTGCCCATGCATGAGCAGAGCCCCTCTGCAGCCTTCGGAATCTATCCTCCGGGGTTGTCTGTGAGTGCAGCCTGACCATATACTCAAGTGCATTATATCTTAAACGGTAAATGCTAACTTTGGGATGGCTGCACGGAAACATGTCGTGTTTGGTGTCAAACACCTTGGAATCATACCCCCACACCAGTAACTGGTGTGGGAGTATGATCCCACCCTTCTAGAGGGAGAGACATGACAGCACCGGTATACCCGGTACCAGCTAAACAGAGCCCTGGCATCACAAAATGGATGCTGCAGCCACAGACACGAGTCTGACCTCCCACTGCTGACCGAAACTCCGGCAGGGGAGGCCTGGACAATAGGTTTCCTGTCGCAGGGAGGCGTTACCACCTCCCAGACAGGCTTTAGTGTATTGGGGCTGGGTGGGTGCACTCTCTGAGTGCTTTGAAGTCCTGCACTGGGGGCACATTTGGTGTCCCTGTGCATACCCCAGTTCAAACCGGTTGCAGGGGCTGCCAGCCCCTGCTCTGGCACGAAACTGGACAAAGGAAATGGGTGTAGCCACCCCTCTTTCCAAGCCCTCCCATAGGTGGGTCCCCTGAGTTAGTCCAACCCCTTCCTTGGGTATAAGAAAGGAACCCCTGGCAACAGGACTTTAGATATCCCTGGACGAAACTCTGAAACTGAATCCTGGAACTTCGACGATCTGTTAAACGCCAGATGACTGAAGAATCTCCCTTGGAGTAAAGGAGTTACTCCCCTGCTTGGCAGGCACCAAAGATGCATCTGTCCGGTCTGCATCTCCGAAGCTCCCGCCGGACGCCGACGACCTGCAACCCAGAGGGTGGATTTCCAGACTTCCCAGAGGCTGACCCGAGTCCCCAGCAAAGCTGAGACCCGTAGCCCTCGTGGGTACCGTGGAACCGGAACCCCTGGACACCGTGCACATTTTCAAGTGCATAAGCTTCTGGTCGATCCTAGAGGCTGTGCTTTGGGTTAATTGTAGCCCTGACCCCGAGCAGTGAATCCACCGAAGATTGCCGGCCTGGCCACTCCGAGTGACCCGTGGGCCGCCATTTTGTGATTCCGCCCGAGGTCCCTTTGCGATCCCTTGTCCGTTGACTTGTGGGTCCCTCAGAAGGACATCTTTGATTTCAACAGGCCCCCCTGGTTGCTCCAGGCCTGCCCTGACTCTCCCTCGCTTGGGGAGTCCCTCAGACCTCGCTGGTCCGCTCCGAAGCCTTTGTTCTCTTTCTGCGTGGGTTGCTGTTACCAAGGCTTGTTGGGTCCAATCCAGGCACCGACACCGCAGTCAGCTTCTACCTTCGTGGGACAGCTCGATTCCAGCTCCTGGTTGTCGTCGACGCCTCCTGGTCCTCGTGGCTGCAGAGACAATCTTCACCTCTTCGAACTTGAAGCACCCGACATCGGTGGGCATTCGACTATCGTGCCCCTGGTCACTGGCTAGTGACCTTGACTCTGTCCCCTCTGCTTTCAGGTTCTTCTCATCCTCGATCCAGGCTTGGATCTCTTCGGACACTTCGCAGCTTCCCGGCAGCAGCACTTTTCAGCCAGCGGCCATTGAAAACGACGGCGCGACCAGACACCATTTGACACCTGTGCACCCGGCTTCCTGGGTGAGGTAACACGAGTACTATGGTGCTCCCGTGGGTGTTGGCCCTAGAACCCTCTAAGTCCAAAAGGGTTTGTTCCTAGTCCACTCCGAAGTGTCCCTAAACTTTAAAACTCTAACCGCGACTTTCCCCATAGACGCTAACGGAGCTCGCGGCTGTGTTCACACACTGCACACGTCCCCCATGGGTCCCCTGTGTCACTACCTTGGGTGGTTCCTTGGGGTCCCAGCGATTCTACAGGCTCTAGGCCTTGTGTCTAGTCCAGTTGTGGTTCTTATACCACTTTCTTAATATATGGTTTGGTACGCCCCTAGGGCTAATCGTATATTGTGCTAATTTACTGTGTTATTTGACTTGTAACTTGTGTATTTCGACCTCTAGCCTCATAAAGAGACTAGTGTGTAGTGTTTAGTAATAAATACATATATTTTATATATATACCTGGTGTGGTTCTCCTTTCATTTGGTCATTCATGAGATTATAGACTGGTAAAACAAACAGCTTAACACTCCTTCAAGACTTAGCCTGAAGGCTGCTCTCCATAGCTACCACTAGGATAGCTTTCACTAAAGGTTGTCTTTAAACCTATCATCAATAAAGGTCGTTTGGACTGGTGCAAGGTGCCCACTATAACTAGTGGACAGCATATGCCAGGCCAACTTCTCACACCCCCACACCCCATGACCGCCTCCTCGGATTCTCTCTCTACCACCGGGCAAAAGTGTTCCTCATCTCTCCAATCATAAGCTATTGCTAAACATAGTGCCCCCCCCCCTTGAGGTCAGCGCCCCCTCCACAGGTCAGCGCCCAGTGCGGCTGCACCAGTCGCACTGCCCTAAAGCCGGCCCTGGTGCAAGCAGTGTACCAGAGATCCGCATAAAGCACTTAAATTCAGCTGACCTCTCGTACAACTCGCTTTGCTCTGACACAGTACACTGAGCCCGTCCTGGGCATGCGCTGTGTCTGCACCACTTGTGAGGTGGAGAGGCTGTCCAGTCCCCAGCACGGTCGTAACCAGGACAGCGGCAGTTCTCCCCTCCCACATTAACTGAATTGGCACCCGGCAGCAAATTAAACAGCTCTGAGCTAGGATTAGTTGTTCTGGCCAGATTGAAAGGGCGGCCTGTGATCCCAGGAAGAGTAGAAGATATGAATTGCGTGAAATAGCATTTCAGTGCGGCCATGCGGAGGCAAGCACTGAAATGCGTTACTTTCACTCTTGATGCGTGGCACTTGGCAGGGCTACATTTAATTTAAATATACTCTCCTGTTATTAAAGTGTAACTCGAATAAAGCAGTAGCTCACATGTCAGAACAGTCGATGTTAAATTGCTGAGTAACTCCTGTAATTATGGTTCTGGGTCTTCATATAATTCTCGGGCCGGGGTTTTGTCTTACGAAGAGTAATCGAGTATTAACTGCCTGGCCTTTTTAAAGTGGCTTGAAAGAAACATCACAATCGAGCAATACCTTCAGCTGCAGTCAAGCCAGAGCCATAAACAGACTTCACTATTCTTGACAAGGCACTGTGCACGAATACTCACAAGTATTATGAGCAGTACATTCTAAGCAACCCGTTACACAAGGGGAGCAAATAGAAATTAAACCCCAAATAAAATAAAAACGATGTGTCACACCTTCTTCACTCTACACAAATCAGCCAAAAATACACCAAAGTAACTGTTACCTGTGAAATACTTTTGCCACATAGTTGCTAGGTATGTAACATTCCTTTCCTGAAGCTACAGACGCCACATTCCACCACTCACCGTCCCTGCAAAACAAAGAATCTTAGTTTCAGACAATGTTGTAAACAACGATACATGTACAATTACATCTATATTATATTCTAGTGGTCCCACCAAAGTGGTGCATTACCCCCAAAGTAGTTTGATTAAGTCATTGCAAGCATCGTGTCCCAAGATCAGGATTCAGTTGGAAGGGAAAATGTATGCATTTTAGATATGTACACAGGATCACGCCACATCATGAGCTGTGGTATACTGCTTTAGAGCAAGAGAACATTTACTCCCACTCATGCCTGTCACACAAAAATCTTCAATGCACAAAAATCTCTGCTTCTCCACTGTGGACCCCATCAGAACGGGATGCTCTAGAGCATGGGTACTCGCATTTTCCCAGGGGCCGCAAAGTTTGGTCTTTGGTGTGACCGAGGGCCGCACTGATGCCAGCGGGGGAGGGGTGTAAAGTCGGTGTAGGGGAAGCAAAGCATGTATATTTAGTGGCTGAACTCAATTGCGCAATGTGAAACCAGAAAACCTGAGATGAATCCCGGCTTCTCCACTTGACCAAATTTTGTGACCCTGGGCAATTGTTTTATTTCAATTTCCCTCCTTTCTCTTCACTATCACATACAAGAGAAACTCGAAATACATGACTTCAGGATCAGTGCTGTTCAAAACCATCTCCTGTGCTTGGATGTAATCTCTAATGGCATTGTTGTCAGGTTTGGGGGGGGGATAGAAGCATGAACGGTTCTAAATTAATGTTTGAAAGACATCACTTTAAGAAAAATACTTCTGAATGATGTGCTATAATTTGATTTACTAGGGTAAAATGGTGCTACAGGTCAATGAAATACACTTTTTGAATTTTCAAAAGACTATCGCATTTTTACACATTTGCTGCCTTTAAAAATGAAGGCATTCCTAAAGTTAAGGGCCTAGTAATCTCCTTTCCCTAACTGCAATTAACCTTTAAATAAGGGCTTGCTGTATATTTAACATTTTTCTTCATATTATTGCTGAGTCGAGTATACACCAGCCCAGTGCTGCTTCTGCCCAGGGGGCCGCATGTAAAGGTCAGGCCCCCGGGCCGTACTTTGAGTATCACTGCTCTAGAGTGTTCTGTCCTGTAATCACACACATTTCTCAAGGAAATCTGCTCAGAGGTCCTCCATGGTGTGTTTCTGGCAATGCCATTGTAATGGAGTTTAAGAAAAAGTGGTGGGCTCTCTACTGCTATGAGCCACAAACTTAGCTGAAAGCCATCATATGTCAATTTATGCGGAGGACGCCCAAGTAGAACATCCTTGGTTATCCATTGGCTGTCTTCTACACGTTTCAGACAAGCTGCTAAATATGTGTACACTCTATAATGTCATACTTTAAAAGTAGGAAAGTAGTCCCCAAAACATTATCACCTATAATATTATCAATCATTTGTGTAGGTAGATTAGGTGCTTCCCCATATAACCAGTGCACTTTATGTTGTATTTGTGTTAAATAGTAGTATCTACATAGGTTGTGATGTTCAAAGCCACCATCCTATGGAAGCATAGGTGTCATAATTGCCAGACGAGGAAAGCAACCATCCCAGTATATTTTAAGGCTCAATTTGCCCAGCCTTTTCAACCACGTTCTGGTAACTGGGCCTGGCAGTGATAAACAATCACTGAACAGTGCTCTCATCCCTATCAGAGATAAAAGTAAGACCCAAATGTCAATAGAGGTTTTTGTCTGTATAGTAAACTCTCCATATCTGATGTGTTTCCTCAAACCTACTATGAGTCTAATGCTTGAAATAGTTGTTTGCCCCTAGGAAACCAATGTCCACTAACTATTCACGTGGACAACCAGTGATATTGTGGTTAACTTAACTGTGTGTCTAGAACATTCCAAATTTCTACGCACTCCATAGTAGGCGTCGTTGTTAGTGGGTCCCTTTAATACTGTAACCAATCGAAACATAAGGAGAGGAGGCCAGATCAGTGTAGAGCGTGTCCATTTCTTTCATAAAATAAGGAACAAATTTATAACTGGACAGGACCTGCATCTATTACCTTACTTTAGTCAGTTTTCCTTGCATCCCCACATATTCATTAACATAGGTGCGTCCAATCAGTCAATCACGAGCTACCCTTCCAGCCTTGAGTTCATTTTTATCTAAGAACTGCAGTAAATAAGTGTTGCATTTTCCTTTTGAAGTTAAGGAAAGGATATGTGTATTTTACATTTATTATCAGGCTGCAGATAGCAGAGCCTGATAAGGACCAGTGCTCCACTCTGATGTATGACCCTAGTGGATTACAGAGGTTCCGAACTGAAGCACTGAGGTATTTAACTCTTAAATAAAAGTCATTCTCAACTCAATATTGGAACATGAAAACAGAATGCTTTTAAATGAGAGAAAATTAAAATGAAGAGTTAACTTAATGATTAAGTTAACTCTTCATTTTAATTTTCTCCTTTTCAAAGTGTCACATTTACAAACAGCAGGCATCTTGCTGCCAGTAGCTAGTTGAAACAGTGCCATATTTATAAATGAAAAATACAGTCATTTTCTTTTAAATGGGAGAAATTTAAAGTGAATAAATATGTTTCTATGAAACATCGTCTTAATGTTTTTCTCTGCTTTGAATAAAGCCAATTAAATCCTAATGTTTTATGAAGCATGTTTCTTCACTTTAAATTGCTCACATTTAAACAAATGACTGTATATTCCTGTTATAAATATGGCACCATGTCTACAAGCCACTCGGAGTAATATGCCTGCTGTTTGTAAAGACACTTTGACAAGGGAGAACATTTAAATGATGAGTTGTAAGTAATGCCTATAAACATAAAGTTAACTCTTCAGTTAAATGTTCTCCTATTTCAAAGTGTTGCATTTACACACAGCAGTCATCTTGCTCCCAGTGGCTGCTAGACATGCTGCCATATTTATAACTGAAAAATACAGCCATTTTTTTCAAATGGGAAAAATTTAAAGTGCAGAACAATGTTCTATCAAGTGCAAAAAAATGTTCCTTATTATGAAAATTTTTGCAGAACATTTTTCTGCACTTTAAATTTCTCCCATTTTGGGGGGACGCTAGAGAGCCCACAGCAAGTTAGCCACGCTCTAGTGCTGCTTTGCCGCCCGAGTGCAGTGATCTGTTAAAAATCCTGAGACAGGAGTGCCATCTCTTGTGCGGAAATAGGAGACCAGTCCTAGAAGTACGGCAGGACTGTGGATTACCTGGCATCAAGCATGTCGGGCAGTGCAGAGAGCTGATTTTAAGACCCGATGCGGCTGGAGCGGTGGAGTATGGAGAGATAAAATGGTGGCCGTTCGAGTTTGCAGACGGAGGCAGAACAGTCGCGAGGGTGCTGCTCAGTAACTGCAACAGCTGAGAAGGTGCTGCTGCGTTCCATCGTGTGAGTACCGAGAGGCGAGGCGGTGGATGCTGCGGGGACTGGAGATGGCCCGAATGGAAGCTCAAGACTGAGGCAGCCTGGCAGCGGACTTCGCGGCTGGAGTCAAGTCGATACACCTCGCTGCAGGTAGCGAGCTGAGGATTGATTGGGCGCCCTCCTCAGAGACGCCGCGTTTATTGTGAGTACGGCGAGCGGACTCTGCGGCTAGAGGATGATTCTGGAACCGCTGCCTTGAACTCAGCTGCCTGACCTAGTGTGTTTGGTGAAAGGGGCCGGGCCTGGAGTGCAGAAGGCAGCGGTTTGCAGTGCACAGCAATGCTTGAGCAGGTCCACATCTGGTGACCGAATGGCATCCACAGCATGAGGGTCTCATGTTGCCTGGCCTCATAAAAGCTGCTGCATCATAAGGGACTGTGGGGCTGTGTCCTGGGAAACACCGTGCTTTGAAGGTGCTGGCGGGCAGACATTGGGACGGAGATAGCTGCAGGGGTGTTGACCGAGGCAGGGGGGGCTGAAGACCTGGGTGACAAGGATAGCAGAGTGACGGGCCTTCGGGGAATTCCGCTGGATTGCCGCTATGGGGAAAACAGATAAGCAACAGGCGCGCCTAACCTTTGAAACGCACAGGCCTACAAAGACCCAGCAGCATGCACACTGGAACTCGGAGCAGGAGCACCCGGAGTAGGGCGCCACAGCGCTGGAGGTGACGCTTCTCGCAATGCAGACCAGTTTGCAATCTATAGATGGTAAAATTGACGCGCTCAACCTAAGGATGGATCATATGGTGGCTAAACTAGACAAGCAGGGGGCCAGGCTGGTGGAGGCAGAGCAGCGCATATCCACCACGGAAGATGGCTTACAAACTGTTACTACTAAGGGCCCGATTACGATGTGGTTAGGAAGGCCTCCTAACGGCATTTGCTCCTTCCAAATCGGATCGGGAACGTGTCTTCCTGACCAAGGGCCAGATTACGATGCGGTTAGGAACATAGGCTCCCATAGAAGTCAATGGGAGTCCAACCAAATTGTATCTGGAAGCATCCGGATGCATCATACTCGGTCGGTTGGACTCTCCCAATGCAAGTCGGTCGGTAACCATTTCCAAACCGATTCGATCGGGAAGATTTCCTAACCCCATCAGAATCGGGCCCATAATGTTTAAATATTGAGAAGGTTCTGGCAGTGATCCAAGCTAAAAATTAGGATTTGGCAGAGCAGCGCATATCCACCGCGGAAGATGGCTTACAAACTGTTACTACTAAATGTTTAAATATTGAGAAGGTTCTGGCAGTGATCCAAGCTAAAAACGAGGATTTGGAGGTGCGGTTCCACCGCAATAACCTTAGAATTACTGGTCTGCCTGAGTCTACGAATACAGGTCGGCTGGAGCTATATGTCGAGACAATGCTGAAGGAAATATTTGGGCCTGAAAACCTGTTTGATGTCCTGATAGTGGAAAGAACGCATAGATCGTTGGCGGTCCGACCGGTCCCGGGTGCAGCGCCACGATTGATAATTGCTAAGTTGCCAAACTATCAGGATTGTGATGCTGTGCTGAGTCTTGCCAGAGAGAAACGGTCCATCAGTTATCAAGGGAATGACATTGCCTTCTATCCGGAGAGAATTTCTATCTGTTAAGAAAAAACTTCAGGCAGAACATATAAAATATGCCATGTTATACGCGGCCCGGCTGCGCATAGAGGTTGGGGGTAAGACCAAAATTTTCAACATACCAAAAGCAGCTATGGAATATGTCGAGACAATACCGAGAATCCGAAAAGGTCAAGTTGAACGGCTAGATGAAGGTGCAGCTGGTGGGGACTAGGCTGGCTTGCAAGGAGCGACAGAGATAGCTAATGTGGGAAGCCATCTGAGAATAGTGAGACTGTGAAAAGAGAGCCACCCTAACCAGGTGGAACATTGATTGACTGCCTTCCGAACTGATTGAGTGCATGAAGAGGTTTGAGCTGTTGGCAGCCGCCTAATAAGGTGAGCCCCAGCGGTGGCACCCCAAGTTACGTGTATGGACCCTAAGTAAAGGGTGCCTCATACAGAAGATATTAGGTCCCCACATAGACTTATATTGGACACTGCATTCTCTAAAAGGACACTCGGCCACCCCGACCACCGGGTGTAATAACGGGCTCTGGTGTCCCCCCCCCCCCCAGCGACTGATGTCTGTAATTGTTTGCATTTTGTATATGTTCATGTTGTACCAGGATGGCTTTGGGAGGTTGGGAATGCTGAAGTGAGTGGGGGGTGTTAATGTTTGTTATCAGATGCAGGCGCTGTGCATGTCATATTCAATATTGTGAATATTGATGCTCAACCAGAGGAGGGATTCACCCCACTGGATGTATAAGACACATGGGAAATGTCGGAAACGTAGGGGCCTAACTAAATTGCTAACATGGAACGTACGGGGTCTGAATAATCCCCAAAAAATAAGGCAGGTATTAACATATCTTGACAGGCATTGGGTCCACGTAGCGTTGCTGCAAGAAACGCACCACACACAAGTCACAGGGTGTAATGTCGGGAATAGATGGGCGGTGGTGAGGGTGGCCTTGCCTTACTCTTCATACTCTTGAGGTGTATTACTGCTGGTAAAGAAAGGGACACCATTCACCCTCCTCCACAGAGAGACGGATGAGCAAGGCAGATTCCTGATGGTTCAAGGATGCGTAGGAGGCACGAGGGGGCGCTAGTTAATACATATGGACCCAATATTGATGACCCCGCATTATATAGTATGGTATGGAGACGTCTGGAGTCCCTGCCCCCTTCAGTAGTTATATGGGGAGGGGACCTAAATGTATATTTGGATACTCTGTGGCACTGATCGGCCACTACGGAATGGCATGGGAAGCAAGCGGCTAAAGCAGTTAAAGAAATTATGGAGGCTGAAGGGCTGGTGGATATATGGAGGTCTAGAAACTCCAATTCCAAAGAGGGGACGTATGCCTCCTCAGTACATGGCACCTGGTCCCGCCTGGATTATTGGCTGGTGTCTAGAGAGGTCTGTAACTGGGCGGTGGGGATAACACATTTGGCTAGGACGTTATCTGATCATGCCCCTGTTTTTCTGGAACTTGAGATACCTACATATGCTAGACCCCCATTTCAATGGAGGCTGCAGCCCACATCATTATTAGATCCAGTGTTTAAGGGGAGTATAGGCACGGCCATTGCTCGCGTCTTTCAAGAAAATGAGGGATTGGTGGAAGAAGCCGGGACGCTGTGGGAAGCGTTTAAAGTCACTATTAGGGGAGAGTGTATGGGAGTGCAGGCAGTGATATTGAAGGCGCTTCGTAATAAACTGCAGGACATAGAGAGTAAGCTACATACCCTTGAAATAAGCTATGAACAGTGATCCAGTCGGGCTATATTAGCTCAGATAAGGGAACTGATTACAGAACATACAGACATTGCCGAGCAAGCGGTGCGACATAGATCAAGGAGGTGGAAAGCGAGGGCATATGGGGGGGGGGGTGGTAGACCAGGGCGCACACTGGCCTCCAAATTGGCAGAACCGAAGATGCAGGTACACATAGCAGAGATTGCAGATCAACACTGTCACATGCCACACAACACCTAAAATCCTTACATATATGCTATATGGGTCACAGCAGTCTGCCTCTGAAATTGAATTAGCTGGCTACCTGGATGATGTGGCCTTGGGCTGGCTGTCCTTTGGTTAGAGAGAATACCTAACGCAGCCAGTGACAGTGGAGGATATGAAAGAGGCCATTCTGGCATTACCAAGCGGGAAAACAGCAGGGGCGGACGGGCTGCCTAGTGAGTTTTACAAAACCTATGCGGACAGCCTAGCCCCGCACCTGCTTGCAGTTTACGCAGAAGCATATGAGAGTGGCAGGTTGCCTCCCACCCTCAGGGAAGTTCTCATAGTTAGATTATTAAAACCAGATCAGGATCCGAGTAGATGCGAATCATATAGGCCGTTATCACTTATCAACATCGACACTAAAATCCTGGGTAAAATAATCGCCACCAGACTACAGCCTCTGGTGCCCAATTTGGTCCTACTGGATCAATCAGGCTTCCTGGCTGAGAGATCCACATTGCATAATTTAAGAGCCCTGTTTGCGGTGCTCCATCAACTAAACCCAGGGATGAAGGCTGCGGCAGTGTTGTTAGACGCCGACAAAGCATTTGACTCCATACAGTGGAGATATATGTTTACGGTATTACATCAGATGGGGATGCCGCAGGCATTCCTGAGGTGGATACGCTTGCTGTACTCCGACCCAGTAGCAAGGATAAGAATTAATCAGTGCATATCGGTTCCGATCGATATTTGTAGGGGCACTAGGCAGAGATGCCCATTATCCCCGATGTTGTTCTCCCTGGTCCTGGAGCCTTTGGCGTGCATAATAAGGCAGAGGTATGCACAGGCAGTGCTGGGGTTTCGGCAGCGCCCCCTCTCTATTTCCCTATATGCAGACGACATGCTGTTATATGTAAGAGATCCTGAGATATATCTGGCACTGTTGATACTGGAGTATGTGAGGTTCACATGGTATTCGGGCCTAAGTATAAATTGGGATAAATCCACTGTGCTCCCCCTCACACAAGGTACTACCCCTCACGACCTGGAGTTCCCTCTGACTTGGGCTACGGACCCTGTCAAGTATTTGGGCATATGGATACATAGGGATCCGGAAGTGGTTGTCCGTATGAATTATGGAAGGGCAATTGCAAAATTATCAGATCAAGAGGCCCAATGGATATGGCTGCCACTGTCTCTGGCGGACCGCATAGCGGTAATGAAAATGATGGTACTGCCCACATTTTTATAGATGTTCGTAAATATACCTATAGTGCTAAACAAGGCAATGTTCAAAACTATTAGAACATGTATGATAACCTTGGCCTGGGCGGGTAAGCAGCTGAGATGCAGTTGGGATGTACTAACACAGCCGTATGAGAGGGGTGAATTTGGGGCCCCGGACATGTACCTATATTATCTATGTGCGCAAGCCCAATTTGCACACTATTGGTATTTCCCACAGAGATATTTGCTGCACCTGGCGATAGAAGCTGATGATGCTCACCCTCTTCCACTCACTGCCATGGTGCTACAGACCCGGCCTCAGATCCCTTGACTAGAGATTAACACTGTAAAGAGTATTTCAAAGGCTTGGAGGGGGCTGGGTGTTAGAGCGGGTAGGGACTACATATACACACTGGCTATGCCTCTTGCTGCACACCCAAGCATATCGGTCACTCATGAGTCTAAGGCACTGGCGATACTAAGTGCAGCTGGGGTGAACACGCTAGGAGATTTGTATACAGGCGGGCTCTTTCTGACATTAGAGGCACTCACACCTAAGCAGCCTTATATGGCCATGCTTGGATTTGTATATGCTAGGCTCCGAGCGGCTGTGAGGTCTATCTATCCCAAGTTCCCGAAAGAGCTGATGATGTTAAAGGCACTACAGCTGCTGCTGACTAATGGGACACGAAAAGGGTTAATAACCAGATTATATAACATATCCCTCAGAGAAAACCAAGGGGTTAGCACTCTGGCTTTACATAGGTGGAAAGGAGTGCTAGACAAGCCCCTATTCCGGGGGGATTGGGAGGCATGCTGTGCTCTCACTGGGCGCCTTACAGCCAATTGCAATCTTAGGATAATCCACTTCAAGTGTCTCCAGCAAACGTATTACACTCTGGCACGGCTCCATAGATACAGGCTCCAGGATGATTCCCAGTGTGAACACTGTGGATGCGAAGCTGCAGACTTTCTACATCTGGCTTGGGCTTTTGGACCTGTTTATAGATTGTGAACCCAGGTGACACACTTTTTGTCGATAATGGTGATGGAAAGGGTGGGGTGCACTCCGAAACTATGCCTGCTTGGACTGGTAAAACCGCTTAAGCCATGTAACCGCAAATTGGTGGCCATCACTACACTGCTAGCTAAAAGACTGGTAGCAAAACATTGGGGAAGGAAAATGACTCCTACGGCGGTGCAATGGCTAAAGGATATTGTCTACTGCAGAGAACAATTGGATATTTATGCGGAAGAATTACCAGAATCATCTAAACCCAAGGATATATGGGCCATGTGTCGATATAGCTATTGGAGCACCCAGAGATTAAATAATTGACTTAATTTATATAGTGCTTCAGTATGGAAATGCAGGGTGGTGGATAACCGGATGGGTGGGTTGGGTAGCACTATATGTCAAGCAGACAATATTATATTGATGGATATGTACTTTATTGTACAGCACGGGTTGATGTGTTATTTGAGCTGTTTTCATGTCAATGTGCGCAAGTATGCAATAAATTTAAATAAACTTAAAAAAAAACATTCTCCCATTTAAAAAAATGATTGTATGTTTGGGTTGTACATGTAACTGTGCCACATATGGCAAAAGGTATGCCCTATACCACACGTACATACGACACAGGCTCTCAGTCACCCATACATATATATCCCATTAATTCACACACACATGTTCATACATTCCCACAGAAGTAAGCCTGCCTCAGCAGAAAGAATTGGAGGAATATGGAGCAGAGCACCTTACCGCATCGGCCGAAGGTGAGGAATGTGTTTTTAAAGGACTTCACATGTCTCATCCACTAGGAGAAAATCATGTGATTGCCCTACAAACATTTATATATTTCATACTAACCGTGCAACTGTTGACATTTGTAAAACATCATGACGAAATAGCTGCTGGAAATAACACGCTGAGTATGTCTTCCATGTTTATGGACAAGTATTTAAACAGCGCAATCGCAATGGAGATTTATTAGATTGAGAAAGGCATGGAGAATGCCGAAACGCGTCTCTAGTATTTCTCTGCGACATGTATTAAAGTCATTGATGGACCCACTCCTGAGTGCCGGATCTCTTTTGATAGGAAAGAGCAGTGGTTTGTTTTACATCCCCACAGACCATGCACTAACTGACGCACATGGCAGCCCTATCATAGTATCCCTATCACAGTATTTTGTTCAAACCATAGTATCGGGCAGCGTGGCCTGGAAACATGGCCGACAGGATGTGATCTCCCGCCCAGCTATACAATATAATCCTGTCTAATCCTGTCATAATACTGTAACCTACTGCCTCTCCGGGACAAAACTGGTGCAGTCACTGCTCGTGACCCTCCGTTGACCGAAAAAAGCCAGATACACCGTCGACAGAGGCTGCAGCGAGGAGCTGAATTGAGTACTGGGCCCAATTGGGCCTGGGCCTGTGGCATACATCGGCCTTGTGCATCTCGCACGGGCCTCCACTAACCCGGTGGAGAGGGGCAGTTACCTCTGATACTGATAGCTTGAGCCGCGCCTAATTGAGCATGGATGTTATCTTTCACCTAGCTCTATGAATTCACCCTAGAAAAATGATTTGTGACATTTATTTTCAAACACGACAAATGTGTGTCAGGTTAACACGTTTAAGAAAACACACACACAAAACTTGATTTAGGTACTGCATCGTAAAAGCATGCAGAATGTTAGATGTAGGATTGTGATGACGTTTAACCGTAAACAAACTAATGTAAAGTTTAACAAATTAATTGATATGTTTTTCTTTATGCATAAATGAATGTAATAAACAAAGGGTAACAGAAAACACTAAGAGAAGAATAAAACTGCAATGTGTTATGAACATGGTCGTTAACATCAGAACGTGTAATGTGAACACTGACAATGAAGAGAAAATAGATACTATAATGATTTGCGTTATAAGTAAGTTTATTCTAAATGTGCTTTTGAATCGTGGGTGATGTATTAACCTATAACGTGAAAAGGAAAATTGCCAAATATAAATGTGACATGGAAATGAAGAGTTACATTTTTTTTTAGGGGTACTTTATGCTTACATAATGTAGATGTGAATCATTAATATGTCTAATTGGAGAGACTAATGCATGGTTATCAATAATGTGAAAATCATATTTTAGCATAAATTCATCATGCACAAGCTGTGTTTCATGAAGGCCTCAAAACGTGCTTGTCTTTCCTAGTATGAACTTATGAACTGAATAGTCTGAAGCCTATGGGAACCTTTTGTAAAGTTTCTACTTGTACTCTAACACTCAATGATTCCTTTCACGTTTGTAGCTCACTCGACTGGACTTGCAACAAAATAGTTACTTCCTAGAGCACACGCTTGGAAAAGAACTGACAAAGAATGAGAGCATGGACTCGCCTATTTCCTAAATGACACAACCAATCGTATGACTAAAGTACAGCGCTCTTAAGGAAATGCAAAGTAATGGATTACTTAATTCTTCCGGATTTGTATAGTTTTACCCTCTACATCACCTCATCCTACTGAAACTGACCAATGGGACTGAGTGGTCCGACCAAATTGGTGAATCAAAGGGGTGTAAACCAGAAATCGATGGAGTATAACTGCCCAAAGTACGGACAGGGTCGGCCCCCTATCTTGTCCATCTTCTCAACCCATCTTGCGGCACAGATACTGATGATTTGGACTTCCAGAAACAACGCAAAATGTGACGAAAATACTACGTTTGCTGCCAGCTGGCATGCTTGCGTAATGGAATCTTTCCGGCTGGAAGGTTTCCGACAACAGCTGAGGCATTGATGCTGCAGAGCAGACAGGGGCAGACAAATCCTGTCCATGAACTGGAACTGAGGGTGCAACATATACTCAGGTTGGGGAGTGCATTGGGAGGCTAGGCTGGGGGTGTCTCTTAATATGGACCTTCCCTGCAATTGTTTCTTTTTTGAGCTGAAATGTCCTATCAGCATATGCAAATATTTTTCTTGCTCTGGCGCCTGTGCACGAATCCACCAACTGGCGATTCACGCTGTTTCTGCTAGGATCATTTGGGCCAAGGCACTGTTTTTACATGTGGCTATTGTTTATTCTTTCGCTGTGTTGCCACTCGTGGGCTTTGTGGGGTTGTGTAGTGTGCTAGCTCTCAGATGTGTTGCAGGACTTGCAAAATGTTTTCCCTGTTTAACGTATCCTTGCTTCCTCTGGAGATGAATACTGTGATGTTATCTGAGTCCCGTTTTGTAGGATGACCAGTCCAGGCGTGAGCTGCATTTGTGACCAGATGTTGTCTATTCATAGTAATTAGGCTGGTGTGCCCATTTGGTAGAATGTTCCTCCTTGAAGAGTTATCAGTTGTGGGCGGTGTCCTTGAACCCTGTGTTATGCAAGCTGGGTAAAGACACTGGTTGAGCAGGCGTGTTGGAATGCGATGCGGGGACATTGACCATCCAATTTTCAGGAAGAGTAGAAACCGTGAAGTGACTGTTCCATGGAGGAGCTTGAGCTAACCCCTCTGCATCTGTGCCTGCCGGGGAACCCAATCTTGCACTTTGCTGGTGCATTGGAGTTGGTGCTTCCTGGCTAATACAAGTGCCTGTAGAGGTCCTTGTGATCTGGAAGATCGGGAAGAACTTCTGCGATGTAGTTACGGCAACTTGAGGTAAAGGGTCTAAGACCGCTTTGGGGGCGTTGTGGCCAAGATCAGGCACAGCTGGGCGCATCCGGAGTTCCTGTGAGAGGCGGCGATTCAGATTTTTGTTATTCTTTGCTTGTTTCTTTAAGCACTTTTTTGCTGTCCTAGACAGTGGCTTACTGATGGCTGTAGCATTCATTGTGGGCCCTATGGGGTCATTTTCCCCAAGTGAATCTTTGCTGTGGATAGTAGGATATTTTTCTCTTTGGCTGCTTTTCCCCAATGGGGCCAAGTGTGAAGAAGTAGGGGGAGTATCAATGATGTCGATGTTATCACGGTTAACACATGTGGATGCCCGAGCTGGGAAGCTTTCTTCTGAAACTGGGGGCAAATTCCTGCATTCCGCATGTGGTGCCTACATGTCTAATTTAAATGTTTGCCGTAGTTTCAGCTCTGTAACCAGAGATGTGAAAACCTCTAGGAGAGTACTGAGTAGGGCTGGGCGGAATTGGTGTAGCGCCACTACGCAGAATTTTGGAAAAAATGTGTGGAAAACGAGCACACGTCCTGAGGGTCCGTGTGCCCGGGACAGGGGTCCCTCGTGCCCGGGCAGGCTCCCCGATCTCCCCGGCCTGGCTGGGTTGAGAAGCAGGGACCGGCCCCGGGGCCTGGGTTTCAGTCAGGGCCTGGGGTTTGGGAGCCCCCGTCCTGCGGCCTGCCAAGTGTCCATCTGCCTGGGACAAGGGTCCCTGGTGCAGAGCCCCGGAGACCTGCAAGGGCAGGCGGGAGCTCTACAGCTATGGCTCGGCTCGGGGCAGGCAGATGGGAGTCCTTTCGGTCCCGGCCATCTGGTCGCACCAATCCCCTCGGCAATCTGGTCGCACGCAATGCTTTCCAATGGGGCGACCAGATGGCCGGGCCGCCCTGGAAGTCCCGATGGGGGCTCATTCGCCTCCCCGATCCCAGCCAGGGCTCCAGGAGGTCGGGCACGTCCAGGCCTAGGGTCCCCCGAGTCTCTCGGTGCACACGGGTTCCCAGAAAGAGGGGTAGCCTTCCTCCAGATTACTAGGGGCAGGGTATGCCGGGACACCCCTCCCAGGCTGGCGGTTCTCAGCCGGGGACCAGATGGGCTGGGCCCGGACGACACCTCCCCTCCGTCCGGGGGCTCCCTCCTCCGGCCCACAGCGTGGCAAAGTGCCCGGTACGGGCTCGATGGGTCCCGGGCAGTCCTCCCCCGGGCGTCTGGGCCCCAGGAGCGCCTGCGGGCCTTCCCATGCCCGAGGCCCAGCTTGGGGTCTCCGAGCCCCCCCCTGAGCCCTGCAGCCCCGGAGCCCTGCAGCCCCCGAGCCCTGCAGCCCACGAGCCCTGCAGCCCCCGAGCCCTGCAAGGGCAGGCGGGACCCCTCCCGCGAAGGCTTGGGGCAGGCAGATTGGCGTTATTTCAGTCCCGGCCATCTGGTCGCACCAATCCCCTCGGCCATCTGGTCGCACGCAATGCTTTCCAATGGGGTGACCAGATGGCCGGGCCGGCCTGGAAGTCCCGATGAGGGCTCATTCGCTTCCCCGATCCCAACCAGGGCTCCAGGAAGTCGGGGGCCTCCGCGCCTAGGGTCCCCTGAGTCTGGCGGTGCGCACAGGTTCCCAGAAAGAGGGGTAGCCTTCCTCCGGATTACTAGGGGCAGGGTAAGCCGGAACACCCCTCCTGGGCTGGCGGTTCTTTGCCGGGGACCAGATGGGCTATGCCCGGACAACACGTCCCCTCCGTCCGGGGGGGCTCCCTCCTCCGGCCCGCGGCATGGCAAAGAGCCCGGGACGGGCTCCATGGGTCCCGGGCAGTCCTACCCCGGGCGTCCGGGCCCGAGAGCTCCGGTGGTCCTCCCCGTGCCTGAGGCCCAGTCGGGGTCCCCGAGCCCCCGGGAAGCGGAGCCCCCGAGCCCTGCGTGGGCAGGCAGGAGCCCCACCGCGAAGGCTCGGGGCGGGCAGATGGGAGTCCTTTCGGTCCCGGCCATCTGGTCGCACCTTTCCCCTCGGCCATCTGGTCGCACGCAATGCTTTCCAATGGGGCGACCAGATGGCCGGGCTGCCCTGGAAGTCCCGATGGGGGCCCATTCGCCTCCCCGATCCCAGCCAGGGCTCCAGCAGGTCTGGCGCCTCCGCGCCCTGGGTCCCCTCCGTCACTCGGTGCACACGGGTGCCCAGAAAGAGGGGTGGCTTTCCTCCGGATTACTAAGGGCAGGGTATGCCGGAACACCCCTCCCGGGCTGGCAGTTCTCTGCCGGGGACCAGATGGGCTATGCCCGGGCAACACCTCCCAGGCGTCCGGGGCTCCCTCCTCCGGCAGCCCGCGGCGTGGCAAAGGGCCCGGGACGGGCTCCATGGGTCCCGGGCAGTCCTCCCCCGGGCGTCCGGGCCAGAGAGCTCCGGTGGTCCTCCCCGTGCCTGAGGCCCAGCCGGGGTCTCCGAGCCCCTGGGAAGCGGAGCCCCCGAACCCTGCGTGGGCAGGCGGGAGCCCTACCGCGAAGGCTCGGGGCGGGCAGATGGGAGTCCTTTCGGTCCAGGCCATCTGGGCGCACCTTTCCCCTCGGCCATCTGGTCGCACGCAATGCTTTCCAATGGGGCGACCAGATGGCCGGGCCGCCCTGGAAGTCCCGATGAGGGCTCATTTGCCTCCCCGATCCCAGCGAGGGC